>MCGO01000020.1:0-616842 GCA_002104985.1 Rhizoclosmatium globosum | reverse complement strand
AACAATGATTTATGTCTTCATTTTCAACACTCCGAATTGTACCTCAATCTGATCTTAACCTCATCCAACTCATTCCGTCTAAACTTATCATTAAACGACCCCGCTATTTCAAACTCAATCGAAATCGCCTTCAAAAAGTCCAACTGATTATCAACACTTGTCCCGACTTTCAACGCACCACTCTTTCAGCATCAACCATTTCAATCAGACGCGCTTCTTCTTCCTCTGTTGTCCTCTCCTTCCACCCAAATAATCCCAAGAATATACAGCACAGTTCGTAAACGCGACATGAATACCACAATCCGTAGGATAATAAAATACATGCATATACCAATCCTGATCGCACCGAAACACGATAGAAACAATAGCAGAGAACCAATTCCTAGCGCGTCGATCTCCAATCTGAAACTCTTTATCTTCTCGCGCTTTTACTACGTTTTTTGGTCGGAGTCCCGAACAGAACCTTTGCGCGGACTCGAGTTGGGATACTTGATATCAATATCGACAACTTCAAAGTTGAACGGAGTGTCGTTCTGGATAGAGCAGTTCAAGTATTCTATAGTTGAAGGACACATGTCTTGCCAAGTCAAACCTGGATTGGGAGATTCCATCTGAAGAAATCCCATGAACGCATGACAGTCTTGCTTACGACTGTCCAGAATACTTTCACTATGACGTATTATATACAAACGATTAGAAAATACAAAAGAATATCAGAATTCAATAAACCTGGTAATTTTTCCTCTTGAGACTTGTTGCGCACTTTCATTGCCTTGTGTACGATGGGAACAACTTGAGCACCAATAGATGGGAACTTCTCTGTTAAATAAATTTCAGCAATTGGGGTAACAGAACAGCTCCACCAGGATCATAATACCTCTGCTTTGATGCAACTGCGTCATATCCTCGCCATTCTCCATCCACGTCACCAAAATCTTCCGTTGAGAATCCCGAGAAAGTGAACCGAATCTTGACACACAGTTGAAATGGTTGATATTGGCGCAATCCGTGACACTTGTTTGTCAACCATGATTACGGCCTCCATTGTGGAAGGTTCAAGGACAGGGAGCTCAACATCAACAGACTTCCAGCAGATTTTGAAGTTTACGCTTGAGCCATGTTTGTTTGTGAGTGCTCGTTACGACAGCGGGAATGGTGGTTGAGGTGTAATTGGTTTGATTGTTTTGGGGGCCGTTGCTTTGATGGACTTCCATGGCCGGCTTGTCAGAGTTATCTTTCCCTTTGGTGTCACAGACACATTCAATTGCATCCAGGAAGTTGGTTCTGGCAGGAGCAGTGATCGCATGGTTGGCCTTCAACTTGGCTGCATCGGTGACACGCATTAGCAGCATTTGCATTCTTGCTGGTTATGATTCGCATTTGAAGTGAACGAATTCACAGTGAAAGTGGGTTTTAAGTGTTTGAAAGAGGGAAAAGATAAGTTTTAGTGTTCTGCCACAAACAAACACTTCTGAACCAACAAACAATGGCTTGTGTACCCTGCCGCCGAGCCAGGCAAAAGTGCGTTCCTCTTGGCCCAAGCTGTTTTCGCTGTCTCGAACGGAACCTTTTGTGCGAGCGCCAGAACCAATTTACGCCGCAAGAATGCTGCAACACTTTGTTCGACTCAAAGGCAACGTTCAACAAACACAGAAAACAGTACCACTCAATACTCCTCCGCTTAACAACCCTGTGAACCCGACTATCATACCCGCTCCTGTCCCACCTGTAACTCATCCAGTTTACAATCACCTGGACAGCCTTCCCGTGATCAACGACCTACCTTCCTTCACAGACTTTACTGTTAACCTCAGCAATCGTCGATGCAATCTGTGCCGCTTCTCAACATTCTCTTGAAACCCTTCTTCGAGTACGATCCTCAACCGATTCAGCCAAGAGTATCTCCCTCGAATCTTTCACTGCAACACCGTTGTCACTCGATTTCAGCAATCCAAACGAACGAAAGCGTTCGCCCAACAACTTATCGACACAAATGTCACAGGACTTACAACTGGAAATCTCATGGCAACTTTATTCTTCCTCCAACAGCTGACGTTCACCAACGAAATGAAATCCTGAATGCATCAACCAGATTGGTTTGCGATTGCTTCATTCGAAGCTGTTATGGACATTTGCCGCGCATCAGTAAACTTAAGTGTTGATATTCAGCAAAGTATCTTGGATACTTGGATGGCGAATGGCTCCGACTTGTCAAGAAACTTGGGCCAGTATCAAGGTGACTTGTCCTCTTACCTCGTTTTGTATTTACTCACCAGCCACACCCTCAATACAGCTAATTTCACTGCTATTGCCAATCAAACGGCTCCCATCGTGAATAAAGCCATGAACATACGTGCAAACACATTACAAGAAGGATTACGAGGTACGCTATGTATTCTCTCCTGTCATTCATTCAACAACGCTTAACACCCACCTCAAGTGAAATTATTCTGGGTCCTCGTCCACATGGCCGCCATAATTCCCTGGGACTATTGCAACCTTTTAACCCCAAACCCCGGTCTCTCCTGGCAAGACATGTGCCCCTGCTTCATAGAATACGTCCTCTGTGGATTCCGAAACAACACGCTCTTCAGATTCCAAGTAACCTCCATCACCATCGAATACCCAAACTCAAGTCCACGTAAAGGATCCGTCCGCGGCCTCATCGTGAACGAAGTTTTGTACAGTGGGGTCAATTAGACTTTGAATGGGAGACAAACGACCAAGGAACTGGTTCTCCGCAATTGTATCGATAACGTGGCTTTGTTCAGAGGGATGGTACCTCCACATATTTTATTATCCAACAGACTGTGGAATCCACGTTGCGTTCTCGTCAAGTCCAGAGTTTTCTTGGGAGAAGCTGAATTGGAGACACGGACTCCAGAAAGCCCGCGATTCAAGAATCAGAAGAGTCTCTTGCGTTGCAGGTTTGGACTACGGTGGATAATCAACTGCAACAACCGACAGCTCCAGTCATGGTGGAGTTTGAAATTAATGGAAGGTTTCTGAAAAAGTTTAATCGGAATGAGTTGGATTCCGTTATGATTGTGTTGAACTAGCATACTCAACTTTAAATCGGTGGAATAGAGATACGTTAAACAACAATACGTTCACATCTAAAAACCGCTAAGGGAAGAGTTAAGAATTTACCGACAGATGAGAAAGATAACGGAGACGTATGTTTAAGTGTGGGAGGATGGAAGAAACAAGATTGGTAGCGGTTCGAAATGATGAACGATGCCTTTAATTTTCAAAACGTTTTTAATTGACTGAAATCAAAGGCCAATCCATCCCATATCCTTTCATTTTACGCTATATTCCATCATAAACAAAAAAAGAACTTATCGTCGTATAAACGCAGAAAGAGTTCAAGAAGGACAAGAACCGACAACTTTCAATGTGGAGGTTTACCTTGAACCCTTGCTGTTCATGAGTTTTGCTGTACTTTGAAACTGAAATATCATTTGAGTCCTTCCTTTCACAAATATTTTGTCAAAGAGAGGAACGACTTATTGCTTGTGAATATGCGGACTGCGATATCCAAAAGGGGCAGCTTCCCGTTTTTTGCGCCTTGAACCTCTTCAGCTTACCCCATCCTTTAAAACACACAACAGGCGCTATTTGTACCATCTGCTACATTTTGACAGTAACATAGGCCTCTGTTCATAAACTGTCCCTTGTCACTAG
Organism: Rhizoclosmatium globosum; assembly: GCA_002104985.1. Lineage (NCBI taxonomy): Eukaryota > Fungi > Chytridiomycota > Chytridiomycetes > Chytridiales > Chytriomycetaceae > Rhizoclosmatium > Rhizoclosmatium globosum. Next base: position 613,155 of record MCGO01000020.1, on the reverse strand, counting down.
TCACGGTACTCAAGAAACATGATCCACAACACATTCTACGGAAACAGTTGGCAAGAAATGGGAAAAGACCGCATACAGTACATGACCTGTACCATCCAAAACGACACCAACAACGACTTTACCGTAATCTCCGTGCAAACAAAACCCCCCTACTCAAGTCCATACAAAGGAATCGTCCGTGGAATCCAACCAACAACTCAAATCCCCGGAGGAACCCAGATATCATTCCAAATGGGAGACAAACGCGCAAGACACTGGTTCTCAGCCGTCTTGGAAATCGTGTTCCGGTGTACGAGTAGTAGTTCTGGAAACTGGTATATGCACATGTTTTGGTACCCGACTGAAAGCGGACTTCATGTAGCGTTTTCGGAGCATCCGCAGTTCTCGTGGAGTCATTTAATGACTTTGGGGTTATGAATAAAACCGCTTTTGGCAATGTATGAAGGGAGTCGGGTGTTGAATGTTCGGACGAGTGTTGATAACCATTGAAGGGGAAGAGTCCTTGTTTATTGAGTTTGATATAACTGGATTTTTTAATGTGAATGTGCAGAGGAATGAGTTGCAGGTTGTGAAAGTGACGTTGAAAGAGGTGGTGTGAGAGCCATATGGAATAAAATTAAGTTGTATTCAGTAAATTAACGTTGTTATATTCATGATATTCCGTACCATAAAAAGTTGTGGATCAGTGATATGGGAAAGCAGAAGAAAGAAATACATAAAAAAAGCAAACATCGAAAAGAGAAATGCGACCAACAACAGTATGCCTTCGATCTGTGTGGAAGGGACCCTTCTTTGTCCCCCTTCCAGCCGCACCAAAAGATGGATCCGCCGTTGAAACAATGGCCCGGGCATCAACGATCCTTCCATCACACGTTGGACGCAAGTTCATGGTGGGTGTCCTGACTTGCTCTGTTTCTGGTCTGGTGTCACTCGGAAGGACTAACTCGAAGGTATCGCTTTAGGTGCACAACGGAAAGGACTTCCTGCCCGTGCTCGTCTCTGAACAGATGGTCAACCACAAACTTGGCGAATTTGCTCCAACGAGGAAACCATTCACTTTCAAAAAGAGCGATAAAAAACTGAGGTAGTTTGGAGGGGGATTGTGTACATGGATGGATTGGGTAGTGGGATGAAGGGGTCAATGAGAAGGATGCTAGTCTCAAGTCCAAAAACAAACAATACTTTGAATAAACTGTTTGAATAATGCAATTGATACTGTATAAAGGTACTAGTTTGAAACGAAGGCTAAACGACTGGCGTCCCAACTTCCTCTTCTTCCTGTTTTGCCCTGGCCACATCTCAGCCTCAATCTGGGCCTTGTAAGCGATCCGCCGCTTTGAATCCATTTCAGATCGAACGAGAGAAAGAACTCCGAATCCAGCGAGAGTGATCCCGATCCTGATTGGATTGATCAAGTATTAGCAACTGGGTTACTAGGTACATCGAGGGAGTATCCTAGTAGTATCCTAGGTGGTATCCTAGGAGTATCCTAAGCAAGAAAGAACAACGCACCAGCCAATCCACGAAGCCTTGAATGGATTCCGCTTAACCCACACTTTAAACTGGTCTGTCCGAGAGAGAGCCATTTGTCTTTCTTTTTAGTTGATCTTATTTATTTCATTTGGAAAATCACAATGTCCACCTTCATCTCATCGACTGTCAAAAAGGGCGGCTTTAAGTTCAAACCAAAAGGCCCTAGTGCCAGTGCTTCAACTAGTGCTAGTGCTAGTACGAGTGCGGGCACACCTGGTCCAACTAGCACGACTACAACCAGCACCGCCCAATCTAGTACCCAAACTACAACTACTCCAACTACAACTACTTCCACCCTGGACCAGAACACACCTTCTTTAACGACTCAATCGACCCAGTCCACTCAGTCTACTCAGATAAATCAGTCGCAACGGGCTCGTTCCCTTTCACCACGAAGAGAAGCGGCAAAGAACCTTCACATTTCAACTTCAACTTCAGATCCAAAACATGTGGGCTTCTCCGATGATCCTCCGCCTCCCCTTCCAGCCCTTCAACCGGGCGAGAGACGACCAAGTATCCTCAAACCATCAGCTATTCCTCCTCCTACCCTGCCTCCAACAGACCCGCCATCCCCTTCATCACTTGCTCCTGCACCTCCCCCAATTGCTCGGCCTATTATGCCTCCAAAGGTATGTTCCTTGATTATTAGCACTCGAAGATCTGAACATTTATAGATTATATCTGCAAAAACGGGAATATCTATCGCGAAACCAACAGCAACAGCAGCATCAACACCAATTTCAGCTCCAATCCAGCGTCCTTCTTCCGCATCTATTATAACTCCCTCCGCCAGAGTCCCACCTCCAACACCCACAACACCCACCCTTTCCCTCCTCGAACAACAAGAACAAGAACCAGAACCACCAGTCATTGTGAATTCAGAAGAAGACTTGAAGAAGCTTTCTTTGGTGCAACTGATGCGTCTGAAATCAGATGTCTTGAAACCATCAAAACGCGGTGCCCTTGAAACATTACAACGACAAGAACGAGAAGCCACACGGAAACGCGGTCGGAAACGAACTAAATCAGGCGACGATGATGACGATAATGAGTCTCGGATATCTGACACAGAAAGTGTTGCCTCGAATAGGTCAAATCGGTCGAACCGTCCCACACCAAAGAAAACTGCTACGTCTTCTTCATCTCTATCACAGTCATCCTCATCTTCCCTTGCCCCATCTCAATCTCAATCACAATCTCAAACTCAAATTCAATCACAACCACAGTCACAACCCCAACCATCCCAATCCTCACAACCCTCCTCCTCACAAGGCCCCAGAATCACAATCGACGCAGACGGAAACGTTGTTCTCGATGAATCCTCGCTCTTTGTGAATGCACCCCTCCCAGACGAAGAACCCGACATCTCACAAATGGAAGTCATCGACGAATCAGCCGGAAATGTGCGTGTCACGAGTGCCAGTTTCGCCGTCAACAAGATCCGTGGAAAGCGATGGGCGTCAGACGATGAGGATTTGTTTTACAAGGTAACTATTCTTAAATGTCTCTCCATAGCAACACCAAAACAGCTCACCTTGGTATTTTTTCACAAGTGCCTACAATACTTTGGAACAAACTTTGAACTGATATCGCACATGTTTCCAAACATCACGCGGCGGCATATCAAAATGAAGTATAATTCGGAAGAACGGGCGCGGCCGGCAAAGATTACGTGGGCGCTACGGAATCGATTGCCGATTCCGCAGGCTGTTGTTGATGAGATGAAGGAAAATCATGCGCGGAAGTTGGAGGTGCTTAGTGGACGTGGGAGGGTTGAGAAGGAGAAGGAGGAACAACCAAGTGCTGGTGGTAGTGGTAGTGGTAGTGGTGAGAAGGGAGAGGAAGGTGTTGATGATATGGAAAAGTTGGATCCGTCAGACCCAAGGAATGGATCTTCTTCAGGTTCAGCTTCTCAGAGACCTGTTGTACCACCAATCACGATCCCCGCACAAGAACCAGAAACACCTGCAGTCGAAGACGAAACACCGTCCTCCACAACCTTATTTCAACAAATCTACAACAGAACAGCAGCCCTCGCTCGTGTGAAACCATCCATTGCAAAACCATCCCTCACAAAACCAAAGAAACCCACATCAACATCAACAGCTACAGCCACCAGCCCCACGAAACGAAAACGCAGCAAAAGCAGAACACCCTCCCCAACCCGTCCACCTCTCCCTCAAAACCCACCGCCCCACCCTCCGTCATCCACGCAACAACATCCTCAGAAGCGCCTACACAACCCCCAACAACATCATCAACATCAACCCTGAAATTCAAACCCTCCTTCAAACCAAAACCAACATCCCAAAATCACTCCCTCCACAACAACCAAATCCACCCACAATCCCAACTGCAACAACCCTGGCTCCCACATCACAAACAGCAGCACCACCGCCCCGCTCACCATCCCCCGAAAAACAACAAGCACCCGCTGTAGTCCGAAAACCATCCCCACGATCGGGAAAGGAAAACCTCTCGCGATTCAAGCCACGCGACGCGTAGTGGAGGAAGTAGAAGTTTCTGAGGAAGGGCTTGTACAGGAATCTGGGGAGCGACCAGGTGGAGAGGAGGAGGACGGAGGTATGGATGTGGATTATTGAAAGTCATTGGGGGGTTTTGTATACAGCTTGTCCTTTTCTTTCCGTTTTTAAGGTTATGAAGTTTTAAAGATTCAAATAACCATGCACTATCCAATTTTAATGAATCCAAAAAAACTGGTATTATATGAAGGATATTAAGCCGAGAGGATATTGAAACTTGAAGAAGCATTTAATGAAGGTGTATTCACGGGGGCCAGCATGCTTTTGGGCAAGAACTTGTTGACGAATTTCCTTGAATCAGGAGTGTGGACCTCCGCCTCTGGCTCTTCCTCCTCTTTGATGACAACAGGTGCTTCATCAACTTGAGGGCGTTCTCGTTCAAGAAGACGGAGACGGAAGAGACTTTGCTTGTCTTCGGCTGTTGTAACTCCGAGAACGTAGCCACCATCTTTGTTGAAAAGAAGGGACTTTATCCCTGTCGCGTCTGAAGTATATTTTAAGTTATTTATGAAAAAACATCAATCAGGAGACAAAAAAAAAATAGGCTTACAAACAATCTGCGCGATTTCACCCGTCAAAATACTCCGGATACAAATAAAGCTCGGATCAAAAGCACATAAATACGGCGGAAACAGTGCAAACGAAGTCGGCGACCCAGCCCACTTCATCAAAAAGTCTGGCCTCGCCCGTTGTCCAGCCCTCGTCACAAAAAACCCAAGATCATCGTACGCCAAAAAGTATTCATCCACATCCGTCTTGAAAATCGCCATCGGCTTCGTGTCCTCCCTCAACAACACAAAGTCTAGCGAGTCATCACTTGGATCCAAAAGCGCTTGCGTCTCGAGAGTCTCTAAATCTACAATCTCGAACCCTTTCGTGCACCCTACGACCAGCTTTGTTTTGAGAATGTGGATACTGCTGGCTTCTGTTGGGATGTAGAACTCTTTAAACAGTTTCATGACTTCAGCGTTGCGGCCGTTTGTGCCGCGGCTGAAGAAGTTGATGCGGTGTTTGCGTTTCATTGTTCCGAATTGAACGCTTTCGAGGATTTTGATTGTGGAGGAGAGTTGGGCGGCTCGAACTGTGCAGACAAGTGTGCGGTTCAAGGCGAATCCGACTTGGAAAAAGTTTATAGCCTCGCCGATTATGTTTGATTTTTGGTTTTCTTCGGTTTGATGGTCGAGGAGTTTTATGCTGTAGGAGTAGAGGGTTTTGTCTGGAATGACGTTGAGGAATACAACACTTTTGAGTTGGAATTTTGACTTACCTGCAAGAACCAACAAATGTCCATGCTCAAACACGCATTCGACTTGTGTGATTTTCTCTTTTTCTAATATCTGAACAAACTGGTCCGAGTAGTTCTCAGGGTCTTCAACACTTCCTTTCGGACCTGCAAAGAGTCCTACTTCCGTTGCAACGACAAGACGTCCACCAACATCACACACAGAAATAAACTTTGTACTAGTCAATGGTGTCCCAGTTGCCGGTGTAGTAGGTGCCAACGCTCCAACCTGGATGATGTGCTCAGCATCTCGGCCGCTACTAGTGACTGGATTCACACCAATGCTCCAGGTATCAACAAGTCGTTGAGCCATGTCAAAGTGGTTCTGTCCGAGAAGTCGTTTACTTCTAAGCTTCATGATATGCTCTCTCCAGATATTTCGTCCACTCTCAGTATCGACTTGAAAAGTGTAAACACCTCCAGTATCACGACCAACGACAGCAATACTAAATTGAAGTCGATTCTCTACAGGAGGAGTGACAGTCGAGTTTGCAGGGGAGATACCGTCTCGACTCCCACTGATACTGGAGAGAGTGTTGGATTCCTTCAGTAAAGGTGATATTGCAGGGTTTATCGCAGTGGAACCCGTGTTTGCTGAGCTTGCTGTGTTAGTGGTATTTACTGTTGTTTTTGGACTGAGACTGATTCCCCCAAGGTATGTACTTTGAGGCCGATAACCACCTGTAGTTCCAGTTCTGGACATGGCTTGAGGCCGAAGTTTTAGCTCTGGAGCGGCAGGAGCAATAAGTTCGTATTTGATCGGCTATGGAAAATTGTTTAACCCGAGTATAGGAAAAGCTGATTTAATCCTCACCCGCTTATAGATTTTGTATCGTGTCCCTTTCACAGTCGAGGCATCCGCTTTTTTGTCTTGAAATTTGCGGGTCATAACGAGACAGTGATCAAACAAGAACATCACGAGTGAAACATCGCCAGTAGGTTTCTTGAGTGTCACTTTACCCTCATAAACCATTTGTCGCTCTGGATCCATTAATTGAAGATCCTGGTGACTCGCTCGGTTAGCCACATATTTAAATATAAGGCCGAACTTACAAAGTCTCCCATGTAGAACTGCTGACTGAGCTGAAGCAACTTAATCTTGGTCATGGTTTTTCCCGAAGCCGAGTTCATCTCCGCGAGCACTTTTTCAATTGCTCTAGTTGCTTCTGGGATCAGAATCTTGTCTGGATGATCCAAAGGCGTCTTTTCGTAGATGGCTTTCAGGAGAAGAAGGTATGAAGCCATACGCGCGATAGGTTTGTGAAGGTATCCGTCGAGTTCGTGTTTAATTTCCGCACGAATTCCTGACCCAACGTGGGCATTCTATGAAAATGCACTTCAGTACATTTCTATGTTGGTCAAACGAAGCAAAATGGAGTTACCGCCAAAAATTCTCGAAACTTTGGGTTTTGGCTTTTCTCTAATGCGATATCGTTTCGTGAATATTCGCGGTTCCCACAATATTCAATATAGCAAGTCAAATCCGCTGCACAGGAAAGGAAGATATCCCCAATCTTCTCAACAATGTGCTGCTCTTTTTGACGAGCTTGAAGCTTCGCAAACAATTTGGTGTTTACTGCAAGGAGATCGTGGGCATTGCAAAAGACTATTTTAGTGAAGTGCTCGAGCCGGTTTGGATCAATCACGTTCGATTCTTTGAGTGGGTTCAAGTAGAGCTGTAACAGTGATTAGTATTGAGACGCTTCTCTTAATTAAGATTACATTTTGAATAATTTTGAGCTCCTCGACGTAGTTTTTCTCGGTTTTGATTATATCATAGATAGCGTTTTGGCGCTTTTCCTCTTCCTTTGAAACAGATTCCTTCACTTCAATCGGTACTGTGTTACTCCACCATAGATCCTGATAATATTTGAGATCAATGTGTCATAAAAAGTGGAGATAACCTCTTCTTTCATCTTGGTGGGAGAGTCTGCAGCATCTGCAAGCAAGTTGCTCGAGCTAGACCAAATATCTTCCTAAAAGTATTGCGAACGTCAACTACAGCTTATGTATCATCGCAGATATACCATCTTATATTTGTTGTGGAGATTCTGGAGCTAAGGAAAGATAAATCAGTTGGCTTGTTTGGAATACGCTACGAACCTGAAATAGTCGTCGTGGACATGAAACACTGTAGCAAAGATCATCAATCGAGCAAGTTGGAGAATAACAATCCGTGAGAATCAAAAAGACTCCCACAGGAAGTTCTGTCAGCACGCCACCGCTAACAGTTGCAGTCAGAGAAGCAGCACTTATTCCATGACCATCGGATATGGTCGGTACGAGTAAGTCTCCAGACGATGGTTGGAGGGCACCACGAGAGACTGTATCGATTCGGGACTCCTCTTGCATCTTGTATCTGATCCCTTGTTAAAAATACTGAGATATAAACGATAAGAATGAGGTTACAGGTCAGAACTATCTTTAAGTCGCGTGTTTGCCGAAGCAACATCAAAGATGAAAGCCTGGGCATCGAGACATCGTCCAATCACAAGCGCCAGGTTTCTATCTGTAGTTCCAATTAAGAACGCGATCGTATCCTTTTGGTTTGGGTTATTGGTCAGTTGTTGGCGGGATTTGCAAAGACTTTGAGGGAGACTCACAACTGCTTCTGATCCAAGAAAACATTTGTGATATTCGATGCCATCTCTGACGTGCGTGGCTAGTGGAGCGCGCGATCGAAAAGCACTGGCGACGTGGCTTAGAAAGGCTGGATAGAGATATGACATTTCTGACAATGAAGTTTGACAGATTTCTCTCCACTTTATTTATCAATTATTGCTGTCGTGATTCTTTGCGTATAAGCGTTCGATTATTAAATGAAGCTGAAATTTCAGAAACTATGAATGGTTGCTTCTCCCCATGTGTTTTCGGAACACTCAGTCTTTGACCAGAATCATTCGAAACTTTTGGACTCGAATCCTCTGATGCCCTTTTATCACTTGCAAAGTCTAGAAGTATATCCAAGTTGAGCATTCGAAGTAGGACATAAACGCGCAAGTTCCACGCAAAATAGTGCCAGAAAGCATTCGGAGGATTGACATTCATGATAACAACGAGAATATTTACAGCAACAACAAATATGGAACGCATAATAGTTCTGATAACCATGACTTGAATATACTTTGAGCTTAAACTATATCTCAGCAGCGTGAGTACAAGAGCTGTTAAAGTCGCAAAACAATCACTAATTATGTCTGAGAAGTTTGATCCTGGACCCGTAATGGGATCTTGAATGTATCCACAAAACGAAAAATCGGGAATCCAAAGTCCATAAGTTTGCCGCAAGTCTGCAACCATCCAGCCTGTGCGATTTATTAGAATCAAGAATATACAATATAGCGCGTATTTGTTTCGATTTGTAAGGTGATAACATTTGTAAAGTATCATTACATCTTCACAGCCATTAGAACATGCTATGTCCCTCACAAATGAAATGATACATACCGAAGCTCATATAAAACACGTGGCTGAACAGGTTCCCCAAAAATGACAGAACAACACAATTCGATTCTGTGAAGTTTCCCCGATACACAACAGATAGAATATATCCTATCGCAGATACGTTTCCAATAACCAATATGATACCAAGCAGTTTGAACTTTTTTGCGTCGCGAATGTTGGAGGCACTGAGCCTTAACAACACGGTGATAAGTCCATGCACCGCAACTTCAAGCGAGAGCCCGTAAACAATGCTAGAATGGATAAAAGTCTGACGCGTCATTTGGCCGCCCATATCTGCGCGCGCAGTTACATTGGAGATCGGATGCAACGTGTTCATTCTCAAAGATTTGCAAAACGTCAGAAATATTCTTGGGACGTGGCTTCGTTGGCACTCACAGAAATCGTAACACTTTCATTTATTGTAGTTAAAGCTATCCTTTTACAATTCTACTTGCGCGACGAGATTCCATCGTCGCAGCCTTGAATATCTGGGAGGATGACGGGACTACAAGTGGTTGTTGAGTGCTTCCGGACTTTCTACCATCTGAATCCGAGCCTGACCGCGTTGATTCTTTGATTTCACCGAGATCTAATAGAATGTCTAAATTCAGCATTCGAAGCAAGACGTATGCGCGTAAATTCCATGCGAAAAAGTGCCAGAATGGATTCGGAGGTTCGATGTTCATGTACATTACTAGTATATTCATGGCGACCTTTTTTGATAAAAAAGAATTTTAATTTTTGTTATGGAAGGTTGTAACCACACGTACGACAAGTAGAGATCGAAGTATCGTTCTAAGTACCATGACTTGAATGTACCTGGAGCTAAGGCTGAATCGGAAGAAAGTAATAACGAGTGCCGTCAGCGTTGCGAAACAGTCACTAATTATGTCAGAAATGTTGCTTCCAGGGCCGGTGATTGGATCCTGAGAGAAGGCACAAAAAGCAAAGTCTGGAATCCAGAATCCATATGAAAGAACCATATCGGAAATAATCCATCCAACTCGATTTGCTAGAATTAACCATATGCACATTGTAACATACTTGTTTTTGTTTGTGAGGTGGTAACATTTGAATAATATGACTGCATCTAAAAGATGATGTGAATAAGCGTTTCAGAGCATTAAACGCTGATTACCAAAACTGAAGTAGAAAAGGTGACTTGCGAGGGTGGTCACTATAGAAAGTCCGACACAATTGGATTCAACAAAACTCCCTCGATACACACAGCCCAACACATAAATTATAGCCGAGACGTTTCCCATCACGAGAAGTACAGCCAAGGATCGAAATTTCTTTCCATTTCGTACGTCGGATGATGTGAGTTTTAAGAACAAGGTGACGAGCCCATGAATCGCAACTTCCAACGACAGCCCATATACAATATTAGCATGGATAAAGGTTTCGCGGGACATTTGACCACCCATAGGGGCATTAGATGTCGCAATGGAAACTGGATGCAAACTGTCCATTCTACTTCAAGATTCTCAGAAAAACGAGTCAAGATTTACACAGAGGGAACGCTTTATTCATCGCCATATAAAAATTCCCTTTTAACGGCTGCGTCAACCTGCAAGACGCCAGACTCAAAAAGCCTGACCAGTCCATCAGCGATGGGTCCTGTAATTCCAGCATTTCCATACACTTTCACCTTTATCGCCTCCAGGTTCCCAAGCTCCAGCGGAATTCTTCCAAACAGCTTGTTTTCGTTCAAACTTAATTCGAGGAAAGGATCAAGAAGTTGGCCGAGTTCTGGAGGGATTCTGCCAGTCAGTTCGTTATTTGATAAATTGAGAATCATCAAGGAGGTACAGTTTCCGAGCGATGGTGGAATTCTTCCAAACAGATGATTATTTGATAAATCTAGATGACGAAGTCGTGATTGGGAAGGCCATGTCGTAGGGAGAGGGCCTCTCAAATGGTTATTGCCCAGCATTAATGTGTCCAGCAGTGGCATGCCAGTGTAATTCTCTGGAATAGGACCTGAGAATTTGTTCGAGTCAAGGGCAATATGTTTGAGGGCAGATAGCCTATGAAGAAATGCAGGAAGGGAGCCATCAAGTGTGTTGTTGCTCAAGCTCAATCGTTCCAGTTTACTCAGGCGTTCGAGCGACGCGGGAACCGGTCCATCCAGCTGATTAAACGACAAATTGAGTTCGATTAGATTCGATAGATTTCCAAGTTCCTCAGGAATAGATCCAGTCAGGCTGTTTTGATGCAGTCGCAGCTTGACAAGGTTCGCCAGGGATCCGAGCTCAGGCGGAATCGTCCCAGAAAGAGAGCATATTTGCAACTGAAGAGTCTTCAGCAAGGCCATGCTTCCAATCTCAGACGGAATAGTTGAATCCAAGGAGCGTTGGTACAGGACAATTGATGCTACAGAGGGAAAGCAAAGAGCAAATGCCTTGTTGAATTCGGGCGTTCCTCCTTTTAAATAAACAGTTTCGCATTCAGTCAACTGGCCGCCTTCAGGAACTGCAAAGATCCGAGTCACTGGCTCCACTTGAACACATTTGATGTTTGCAATCCAAAACTGTCTCGACGAAAGAAGAGCGCGAAAGTACCGCGAAAGCCGTTGGAGTTGAAAGAGCTGAAAGGGTGACAGCCGTGCAAAGATAAGCGTGGTTATCTCGTTGGGAAGGCCCAAAAACAATGTCATTCTATTTGAGATGGAGTTTTACTTGGTCATCAGCGAGAGTATTCAGATATTCCTTCTTATCAAATTCAGTTAATAGTTAGAAGATTTAAAGCCGGTGAACCTGGAAAGGAACTCTAATGATTCGTCAGTGCGATGACGATACGATTCGAAATCAATACTACAAGAGGAGCTGGCAACATATCACTACACAGCCATAACAATGGTAGAATTCAGGCAGCACAAATTGTACTACTCTCCTTCATCGCCGTTTGTACGCAAGGTTTTGATTATCGCCAAAGAAGTTGGTCTTTATGATCATATTGAGCTTATTCCAGTCCAAGTTAGCCCGTTAAGCGTTAACAACTCGCAGGTTTACTCCACTTCACGATTTAACTATTTGATAGTAACGTGATTCATTACAGTTTGCGTTAGAAAATCCGCTCGCCAAGATTCCAACACTCTTGGTGCCTGACATTGGCCCTCTGTTTGGCTCCTCTGTCATTTGCCAGTATCTTCTTTCTGTAGCTGAAAGCCAAGAATCGCAAAAGTTTCTGCCATCATCGCTGCCATCCAAGTTCGCAACACTTACTCGCGGATGGAGCTGGCGACGCTCTTCTCCTTATGCGTTTCGAGTCCATCAGACCAGCCGAAAAGAAATGGGATGAATTTTATGCTGGACAGTTTGGAAAAGTCAATCGCGCATTTGACGAGCTTGAGAAAATTCAACAAAACGAAACCAACTCGGATGCATGGGATCTTGGACATGTGGCGGCCCTCTGTGCGTTGAGTTATGCAGATTTGAGATTCAAAGGACCGTTTGATTGGAGAGACGGACGACCAGCGTTGCAATCTTGGTTTGAGAATGCCGTTCTTACACGTGATTCTGTAAAGAACACGTTCTTGCAATAAGACTCATAAAGAAATATATAAAATTTTAATGGTAGCTGCCGTTCACAACATTTTGGCGACGCCTTTTCCGCGTGCCTTCTTTTCCTTCTCAATCTTGATCTTTTCCATTCGATCTTTATATATTTGATCTACGCGTTCTTTCATATCATCAAACTCAGCAATGATGCCGCTAAAATCTTTCGATGAGAGAGAATATACGGTGCAATTTGAAGCGGCTTGAACCGTTGCAGTCCTTGGAACATTTGCGATCAAAGATACCTCTGTAAACAGTTATTAAGTAGGATCAATATTAATGACAAAAAGAGATATACCTCCAAAGAATGAACCCTCTTTGAGACACGCAACTAATCGACCATTCATCAAAATATTCACTGTTCCACTCTGAATAAAGTACATTTCAACACCAATCTCTCCTTGATGAAATATGAAATCTCCTGTGACGAAATAGACAGCCTGTAATGCTGTCGACATCTTTCCGAGATAAATTTCATCTCGACCGTCATTCAATTCACGTTTCAAGAAAGGCACTTTATCAATGAGACGGCGACAATTGATTGTTGCCAATTCCTTCAAATCGAGTCAGATACGTTGCTTCAAAGCAAGAGTACGAACCATTCTCAATGAGCAATTCATATCCGCCAAAAGCGTCTGTTCCTCGAAAAACTTGCCTCGGTATTTATACTCGTAGTAACCCAATACTTTCTTTTTCGTTTGGTCATCGATCCGTTTCCAATTCAAGTACTCTGTCAACTCATCAATTTTCTGACGATACAAACGTCCCGAGGAATCATAAGCAACAGCTGCCGAAGACAACAAACCGACAAGAAGCGCGTACAAAATCGCTCCAGAAACAATGAATAACAATGTGACAGCTTGTTCTGAGATAGTCTGTGGTTTGAACGACATTTGGAAAACGTTTCCAACACTTTGACCCAACATGAACATATACCGTTCCCTAACGTCGGCAGATTCTATACCTCCGGGATGGTTTTTCCAGTGATCGAACTGATTGTCCCAACTGTAAAAGGAATTGATGTATCCAACATAATAGAGGAAACAGGCCTGAAGGTGTAAAAAGACCAGGAATACAAGCGCCATGGGTATAATTCGTGCTAATATAGCGCCGACGCCACCAATACTTTCGATAGATCGTACCATTTTAATACAGCCAGGACTATTCGTCATCATGGAAGGAAGTCTTTGAATGCGCAGAAATCGAAGAAGCGATAATGGGAATCCCGCATTTTGATACCTTAATAATTGAATCCATGGTATAAGTGATAGCAAATCCAGCATTCCCTGACGTCTCAAGTAAAAGTGGACCCATTCGCTTAGGTCCAACCTTTCTTGCTCTTTGGGAGATATTTTTTGAGGCATTATGAGATTCGAGATCGTTTCAACTGTAAATAAGACCGAAATTCTGGATTTCTTCGAGTCAGAGATTGCATTAAGTTTGTTCTACTCACATCCAAGAAACGCCTGCAAAGCTAGAAACATCAGTCAAATAAGCAGCCAAAAAAGGCTCAGAAAAGAGTGTAAGATAGTAAATGAGGATATAAACATCGCCCTTCAAAGCCCCGATAATCGACATTGGGTGAATTCCGTTTCGCTTGAAAGAAATGATGCCATAAGAATCAGCTAGCCTGAACTCAAACGGTATGACACAGCCTTTCTCGTCAAAAGCACGGTATAAAAACCAACGATGAATTCTAGATGTCGCAGTTTCGTATTCCAATATTGGCGTAGGTGGAGGAGGCACAGCAGATTTTCGCACAGGAACTGGCTTTTTCTCATTCAAACTTGAATCAGAACCCAGTGATATTTTCGTTGGTCCACCAGCTCCTTCAACTCCGTCAGCTACTTTCGTGGCGATTTCTGGTTCGTTTGACGAGTTTTCTGCACTACTGGTCGTTGATTTCGCGAGGCTGTTTGAAAGCATTACAACAGTCTTGAGCTTCTTCCATTTCTTTTTAGCTGAGTCAGGGGTTGGTTTCACATCATGAACAGACTCAATTTTAGTCTCTGGCTCTTGTTCTGGAGTTTCGGTGATGGGCAAAGATGTTTTTGATATTCCAAGAGATATTACATTTTGGAAGCGTGGTTGTCCCCGTGATTGTCGAACTGATGCATCCTTTCGAATTGATTTTGGCGTTATAACTGTTGTTGGCTCATCTTTGACAACTAGAAGTTGTTCTGGCTCCTCCTTTAGGTCTGTGATAGTACTGTTTTTCATACCCGTCCTCAAGCTTTTCTGGGATGTGTTTACAACATTGAGAATTTGACTGAATCGCTTGATAGAAAGCCTTGGTAACACAGACTTCGATGATTGTGACTCTTGAGACATGCTTACTGTAACTGTACTGGGTGGAATTATATTGGTTTCATCGCTCTTGTAGTCTTCAGAATCCCATCGAATTCCTGTTTTCGCGACGTCACTTTCGACGTGGTTGAGATCAGACGTTGGTTCTGTTGAAATATTGCTTTCAACAGTCGATAGTTTAGGATTTGGATCAGAGTCTCGAAGTGGATCAGATATCAGTATAGAATGACTTGAAGCGACTAAAGCTCCAAACTTGATTGCGATTTCAACAATTAATCTTAGTCATGAAGATTAAAAAACAAACCTCTTGCAAGTGAAGTGGGGCTGATGCTTTCGAAGCTCTTCCATCAGCCAAATAAAGATCGCGATGAGCTGACGGCGTTGATAGCCTTTCAATGTCAAGTTTCGCACCTGTCAGAGTTCGTCAATATTTATACATTTTTAAGAGACTGGTAACCTGGATCGAGTCCTGACTGCAGAAAGTCCACCACACGCTCAACATGGGCCAGAAGATCAGTCTGAAGACTGACGAGCTTATTCTTCAGTAGGATAGTCTCCTTCAAAATAGAGATAGTGTCCACCATTCTCACTAAGATTTTCAAGGGTCGGAATCGGCAATCTTGACTTTGGAATATCCGCTTTTATTTTATTGAATGAAGTTAAATCGCTTTAATCTGAGTTTTTCCTCGTTTAAGGTCACGGACTTGTTTGATTTTTTCCATTCGATCTTTGTAAATTTCATCAACCCTTGCTTTCATATCATCAAATTCCGAAATTATGTCTGCAAACTGAGACGAAGATAGGGCATAGAGAGTACATGGAGTAGCAGCTTGAACTGAAGCTGTTCGTGGAATGTTCGCAATCAGTGCAACCTCTGTGAAATGAAGGAGTGTATTACAGTTAACTCCAATAATGAGGTTATATACAAACCCCCAAAGAAAGACCCGTCCTTAAAGCTCGTAACAATTCGTCCGTTAGTGAGAATATTGACTGTCCCGCTTTGAATAAAGAACATTTCCTCTCCAATTTCTCCTTGATTGAATACGTAATCTCCTGTAACATAATAAGCTGCGCGAAGGGCAGTGGATATTTTCCCGAGATAAATGTCGTCTCGCCCGTCTTTCAAATCGCGTTTCAAGAATGGAACTTTTTCTATCAATCGCCTACAATTAATCGTCGCCAGTTCCTGCATTATGAGAGAGTAAGTTCATAATTTGCCCCAAGATTATAATACCATCCGCAGTGAGCCATTTAGATCAGCTAAAAGCGTTTGCTCCTCAAAGTACTTTCCGCGATATTTGTATTCGTAATATCCCAGTACTTTCTTCTGAGTCTCTTTATCGATATGTTTCCATTTCAAATACTCCGTGAGTTCATCTATCTTCTGGCGATAAAGGCGGCCAGATGAATCATAGGCAACTGCGGCTGAAGACAAAAGACCGACAAGAAGTGCGTACTAAAACAATAATAAATAAATTGAGAGCGTCATCACACTTATATTATGTACCAGTACTGCCCCACATACGATAAAAACCAGAGTAGTTGCTTGCTCGCCCATCGTTTCTGGTCTTTTTCCCACGTTAGGTCTCTAATCCAAAAAAGATCTGCCACTCACTTGAATGTCATTTGGAACACGTTTCCGACAGACTGTGTTAACATCCACATATACTTTTCCTTAATGCTTGCTTCTTCAACCCCACCAGGAAAGTACTTCCAATGGTCGAATTGAATATTCCAAGTGTCGAACTTATTCAGAGATCCGATGTAGTAGAGAAAACATGCTTCAATATGTAAAAACATGGCAAACACAACTCCGAGGGGGATGATGCGAGACAAAATAGCCCCGATTTCGCCAATACTCTCAATTCTGTGAACTAGCTTCATCAAAAACGGATTGTGTGACATCATAGAAGAAAGTCTATGAAATCGCAGTAATCGAATGAGACTTAATGGAAATCCAGTATTTGGAGCTGTGATAACTTGGTGCCAAGGTATCTGAATGAAGTATCAATATTCACCAGATGCTGAAGAACAAACCATTGACAAAAGATCAAGCATTAAATTTGTCCATAGATAATTTTTAATCCACTGGGAAAGGTTTAAATGTCCATTGGAATCACGAGAAGATCGTTTTGGCGTTACGAGATTAACGACAGTTTCCAGAAGTAAAAACAACGATATTCTAGTCGGTGGATAAGTCAGTATCTATCGATATGCAAAGACGTTTCATACATCCATGATATGTCGGTATACGTAGCTGTATCTGGGTAGTAAGCAGCAAAATATGGCTCAACAATGATAGTTATGCAGTATAGTAAAATAAAAATCAGCCCGCATATAGAGCTAACCATTGACATTGGATGAAGTCCCGACTTTGTAAATGATATTTTCCCAAATGAATCAGCCTGTCGCTGAGTGTATGGAACATATTTTCCCTTTTCATGGAATGCTCTGCAAAGACATAATCGCTGAAAAGACGTTGTTGCTTTCTGTGGCTCTGGACGCGGATCAGCGAAACGCAGGAACGAGCTTGAACGACTTCGTTGCGGATCGATAACACTATTTTGTGTGAATGTTGATACTTCCAACGGAACATCATCCAATAATCTCGATCTTATCGTCACCGCAGAATTTGGGCTTAAGTAATTCGAGGAGTCAACTTGAAGAGTGACGGGTGATACCGGTCTCAGAAACCCAATGTCAACTTTGGTATCAACTTCAAGCCGGTTTGTTTGAGACACGATTTCAGAAGCAGAAGATTCTGACTCCTTCAAGCTATCTTGAGAAAAAACATTTTGAAACCGACTCTGGTTGGCAGTGTGGGAACGACGTTCCTGAACTGGGTTGCCTGTTTGCTGAACTTTCAGCGATGTGGCACTCTTTCCAAGGGAGTTTACAGACACAGCCATGTCTTTCGAGCGCGATCTTGTTACCTGTTCACTATCTTCACTTCCTGTGTCTGCCGCCCTATCATTTTCATGAGTCTTGAGAACCGTGTATGATCCCGTGAGAGAACGCAATGAGTTAATCCATTTTTTAGGCTCTGGTTTTGTGGTACCGTTTGACATTAATGAGATGTTATCTGCATGATTCTTTTTCTTCAGCTTCTTGGTTATCGTTTCAGACTTGCGCAACGTGACTGGATTTTCAGTTACATTTAGAACTTCCGCTGATTTGTGGACATAATCATCATTGTCCCAACGAACGCCTGAGACTAGTACTTTTGGGACATCAGCTTTAGGTTCCTCAGCCTTTTCCTGTTCTAGGGTCAGTAACTGAGAATCAAGATGAATTCGAGACTGGCGATAGCTCTTGGGATGTTCCATAGAAGCTTTTGGAATAAGGTGAATGCTTGGAGCTATTGAAGTGCGCGAATCAGATATTTTTTTGGCAATGTCGTGAGTTACAACAGAAAGTCGGCCTTCTTGAACAGAAACCAATGATTGCTGTCTCAAAAATAAAGGAGCAGTCTGTGTTTCAAGCTTTAATCACTATTATAGATTCACAGGTCCTTACACCCGTTTTAGGCGATATAATTGCGTGGCCAAGTTCATGTGCTTCTGGTTGATTTTGGGACGTTGATAGGAGGGTTTCCGTTGCAATATCACGAGTTTCTTCAATAATATCGAGAAATCGCTCTGATAATAGCTTAGATTTAAACCTTTGGTGTACCTTGACAAACCTGGAGCCACGCCAGGGGTAACAAGGTCGACAACGCGATCAACGTGAGCGAAACTCAACATCAATTGACATTGTAGAAGGGCAAGCTTCTTTTTAAGCTCCAGGGACTCGCGCAAAATGGCCGATGCATCTAGCATCTGTCTTGAAAATCCCTTGTTGTGTACACAGAATTTTTTGTCTATCCCACTGTCCCTGTAATGTAAAGCCGTATATTCGAAGATAGACTTGGCATTTAGAGGCGTATTTTCAGTTCATCATTGCCGCATCAGTTGGCACAGCCTCACTCAGCCCCATCCAATTTCTAAGCCATCAAAAGAACATTTCAACCCCATCAAAAAGAAAAGCAATCAAGCATGACAGGACGCAGCCTTCAAATTCAACGACACCAAGAAGATACCAACATCTTCCTTGTCACAACTGAATCCAACACGACTCCTCAATTCACTCTCCATCTCGCAACAACCGACCCTTCTGCCTACTCTTCTTATCAAAACACTCGTTACATCTATGTTGCTGAATTTCCCGGGGTCGTTCTCACAAACAATCTTACGAATTCACAACTCACTTGTATGAACATCCTCCCAAAAGCCGAAACAAGCAAGAAAGAGCAACGCTTTGAGTACAAAATAGCGTCTCAAAATGGACAAGAAGTCTTGCTCACCACTCATGACGTCAAGGCATCTGCTGGGGTCAGAGGAGTATTTACAAAGGACGACAAGCGGTATGAATGGAAAGACGGCAGTGAAGGTGACGGCTTTTACATGCTTAAAGTTGATACAATTACTGTTGCGACTGCACGTGCTGAGAGAAGCAAGTATTTTACTGGGACAAGCGCATCCTCCGCACCTTGCGCAAGTGTTGAGTACTTTGGTCCAGAAGGCGATGATATTGAACAGTTTGCGTTAATCACGCTATGGTCTATTCTCATGGGAGACATGTTCAACAAGCAAGGCCGCCTCAAAGATATATTTACCAAACGCGTACACAAGTTCGATTTAGGGGAAGTCTGGGTTCCTGGAACGGGTGTTGCATTTGACTCTAACGACCTTGCGAGAGATGCGAAGCAAGTTCAAAATGCGTTCGGTAAGATGGGGAGAGGGATTGGCAAGTTGTTTGGAAAGTGATGCTTTTAAGTTTCCTGCCTGGTCTGGGTAATAGAGAATAAATCAATTATCATAATCAATAAGGGTTCTACATTCTTCTTTCTTTTTTCTCACTCAAAGTGAATCCCATACGATGACAGGAACCAAACGAGCAGCTGAAGCCGAAACCGATGCTCAAGCAACACCGACGCAGTCAAACCAGTCCCTTCAACCAACGTCAAAGAAGGCCAAGCACGTAACTTTGAAGCACACTCCAATTGTGACATCAACTGAGATTGTCCAAATCAAAGACGAAGATTCATTCAAACAAGTTCTTTCTCATTCGGAATCTGATCCAAATCTGATTATTGTTTTGTTTCTTTATGCGACATGGTTCGTATCTTGTTCATTGGATGCCTTGGTCGTCGGTAAGCTTAACTAACAACTAGCCCTTGACCAGGTCCACGCCTTGCAAACACATTCTCGTTGAATATCAGAAACTACTGAAAAGTCTCGCCGAATCAGCTCCATCTGACTCGGGTCCAACAGAAGAGAAACCACCATCATCACCAAAAAAGTCCGTGGAGACTCCATCAAAAGAACCCGAGGAACAAACTTCAACTTCATCAGAAACTCTCAAACCTTTATCCTTCACATTCTACAAAGTCGATAAGGACGCGGGTCCCAAAGTCCCCACAACTCCAAAAGCACCGCTCTTTATGGTGTACCGAAACGGAAAGAAAATACACGACGTCTTGTGCCAAGGAAAAGCGCTTCACAAAAAGTTGGCTGGATTAGAGGCTGTTTGATGACCTAATCAGTCTCACTCGCTGGGAATAAACTCTATTTACATTGGTATCCTATGATTCTTTGTCAACTGTCTGACCTTCACATTCATCATATTCCTCTTAAACATCCTCGTCAATGACAATCACTTCCATACTTCTCCTCCTCATTAACACGAACAACCCTCACTCAACCCCGACCCACTCCTCAACAGTATCCAGACCCATCAAATAATTCCCATGCATCCAAATAAGACACCGCCTCCCCGAAAACCCATCCGACACTTCCCCCGTCAACTCGCTCTCCGCCAAATCAAGATCATTGAAAAAGACTAGATGCGCGAGGGATGCAGGAATCGTGTGCGTTAAGTTGTTGTGGGACAGATTTATGGTTCTTATTTGTGGGGAGGACCAAGTTTCGGGGATTGGACCTGTTAAGGTGTTGAAGGAGAGGTTCGGGTGTTGTAGGCGGGGGAGGATGCACAGGGATGGTGGGATTTGGGCAGTGAGATTGTTGTGGGAGAGGTTTAGGTCACTGAGAAAGTTGCACTTCCATGTGGTTGGGATGGGACCTGTAAGGTTGTTGTACGATAGGTCGAGAATTGTAAGCAGATACATGGACGCGAGGGAATCGGGGATTTGGGAAGAGATTTGGTTGCGAGAGAGGATTAGGATAGACAGGAAGGGGATTGTGCAGATGCCTTGGTCAAAGCGGGTAAGTCTGTTGTTTGAAAGGTTGAGGCTTTTGAGGTTTCTTAGCTGGTTGAAAGTGGGTGGTATCTGCTCGATAAGATTATTTGAAAGAACGAGGCGTTCGAGACTTGATAGATTCCCGAATTCGTGTGGGATGGAGGTAAGTGTGTTGTTGTAGAGACTGAGGACTTTGAGCGAAGCCAATGAACTCCATTCAGCCGGAATCGATCCACTAAATCCACCATTATTGCATTGAATAAGTTTCAGGTTTGATAGTGATCCAAAGCAAGATGGCAACGTAATTGGTTTGGAGGAAGACACTCGAGCCTCCAAATGCTCCTCCTTTACCAAATAAACCATCGAATACGCTTCTTGGAAAGCCCTAGGCCAGTGAAAGAAGGGTCCGTTCTTCAAAACAGCCTGAGGTTCAACGATACCACCGTAATATCTCCACATAACCTTCTTTGCAAACACGGGATCCAGAATAACTGCATCGAATGCTCGTGATACCAATCTCAGGTTAAGCACATGATCCGGATCAAGAAAGACAAGAATCGCAGCAACAAGTTCAGTTGGGATTGCCATCACTTTTCTCTTTCCTTCGATTGGCCAATCAGATTTGCCCACCTCAACGCCCAAACCACAAACACGAAAACCCTCTCAAAAAAGCAGGTGCGTGCATTCTTTTCCCCACTTTGATCCCTTTCTTTCTATCTGTATGCGTGTCCTTTCTCCCTCTTTCCGTACCTTATCGACAACTAATACCTTCTCAATACACAATGCAACCTAAACAGAAATGGTCAACTTTGCCAAAGCCATCTCACTCGCACTTGCAGCCATCCCACTCGCCCAGGCCACAGTCTACTTCCAAGAGACCTTTGACAGTACGTGACCCCTTTCCCTCTTCACCTACCACCTACCACCTAGCACTCTCTCTCAGAACCAACCACTAAAACACCCCAAATTCAGGCGACAAGATCCCGTCTCGATGGATCCAATCCGAATCAAAAGACGACTTTGGAAAATTCAAAATCAGTGCTGGAAAGTTCCACGCGGACGCCAAGGCCTCGCGTGGATTGCAGACTTCGCAGGACGCCAAGTTCTACTCCATCTCAGCGGCGCTTGACAAGGAGTTCGACAACAAGGACAAGGACCTTGTGCTCCAGTTTACTGCAAAGTTTGAGCAGAACATTGGTGTGTTTGTTATTAAATAGGTTTCGAGGGGTGTTGGGGTGAAATTAACGTGCATTATTAGATTGTGGAGGTGGTTACATTAAGCTCCTTCCAAAGATGGATCCAAAGAAGTTTAACGGAGAGACTCCATACTCTATCATGTTTGGCCCTGACATTTGCGGACACGACAAGAAGATTCACGCTATTTTGAACTACAAGGACAAGAACCACTTGATCAAGAAGACTATTGCGCCTGGAAGTGATCAATTGACTCGTACGTATTATTATATGATGGGTATCGGAAAACTAATGCCACTCCTCATCCATAAACAACAGACCAATACACATTCATCCTCAAGCCAGACCAAACCTTCAAAATCCTCTTGGACGGTGAAGAAAAAGAATCTGGATCCATCACTGACGAATGGGACCTCCTCCCACCAAAGAAGATCAAGGACCCATCCGCCTCCAAACCCGCTGACTGGGTTGACGACGCCGAAATCGCGGACCCAACTGACAAGAAGCCAAAAGGATGGGACGATATTCCAGCCACCATTGTCGACCCTGAAGCTGAGAAGCCAGAGGACTGGGACGATGAGATGGATGGAGAATGGGAGGCTCCAAAGATTTCGAACCCAGAATTCAAAGGGGAGTGGAAGGCGAAGCAGATTCCAAACCCTGAGTACAAGGGTCCTTGGGTTCACCCTGAGATTGATAACCCAGAGTACAGTTGAGTCTTTTGTCTTGCTCTTGTCCTGTCATCTCATACTAAATCTTACAATACCCTAACAGAGGAAGACGCTGAAATCTACCACTACACAAACGCCCACGTTGGTTTCGATCTCTGGCAAGTCAAGTCCGGCACAATCTTTGACAACATTATCGTGACGGACTCTATCGCCGAAGCCGAGAAGTTTGGAAAGAAGACATGGGCTGATTTGAAGGAGAAGGAGCAATCTGCCAAGGACAAGTTGGATGAGAAGGAGAGAAAGGAAGCTGAAGAGAAGGCTGAGAAGGAGAAGAAGGAGAGAGAGGCTGAGGAGGCTGCTTCCAAGAAGGATGAGAAGGTTGCTGATGACGCTGAGGAGATTGAGCATGAGGAGCTTTAAAATTTCGTTTTAAGTGTACTGTGTGTGTTTTTGTAATTATGAACGCCTCGTTCTCCTTCTCACTCGATGGTTCGTTTCTTTGAGTAATTGCACAAGAATGAGAATGGATACTGATTTAATTGACCTCTTATTCATTTCTCTACTTGATACTTCTTTGTCACGATCCAAGCACACAGATTCTCACCCGCAAATGATCGGGGCCCACCAAGTCCAAGTCCAAGCGCACCACCTTCTGCGTCGCCGCCTCTTATCAACGTCGCCATCTCCAACGTCGGCGCCGTACCCGTTTCCGCTGTTCTGGACCAAGTCGCCGACGACCACCTCGCTCGCCCTTTCATTCACAAAGTTCTCGTCGCCGCCGTCGTCAACAGACAAACGAGTCGTTGGCTGGATCAAAACGCAGTTGCCGCCGACTGCGAAACCAGTTCCTACCACAACTAACTTTGAGCCGAATCTGAAGTTTGAAGGTTTGTTTTTGTGTTTTATGGTTATGGGTTGTGGGAAAAGGGCTGAAATGGATTCAGAGGTGCTGCATCAGGTTCTTAATGAATCTATCCATGAGGATGAAGGGTTGCAGCAGTTGGCGTTTAATCAGAAGGAAGGATACTTGAATGTTTCTGACACAAGAGTCTATACTCCGTGGGGTCGTGTTAGGTACGTCCTTCATCCGATACAGTCTCAAAGCTAAACTGCTGCACAGTGATCCGGAAGATTTGATCGGCGCGGTTCTCTTGAAGGAAGGAAAGATTGTGCCAGGTACTTTTCAACCAACTGGTACACACAGAATCGTGTCCATGAATGGATTGTTTTGTTTGAGTGAAACGTTAACGGGAAAGCTTGTTGAGAAGTTGAACAAGATTCAGGGATGAGTGGTATCGTGTGTTGGGATTACACAACCTTAATAAACGGTTGCGACTGATTTATTGGACAGTGATACAGTATTTATACTACAGAACGAACCAGTCACCAAAACTTAAATTCGTTGTCTCCTTCTTCATCTTCTTTCATACTCCTTCGATACCTCAGCGTTCAGGAATATTTCTCATTCAATCAATGCACTTCAATACTGTATTTCTAACCATTATGTGGCTTACTGTAAACTGAAACACTGCTAAAAATCCGCCTCAACCCTAATTATTACCACAATCCCTTCACTCACTCACTCCCTCACGCAACCGTTCCCTCTCTAACCATCCACCACCCATTCTGCCCTCCCTCCAAATCAACATCAAGCGCCGTCGCGTAAACTCTAAACCCAAACCGCTCATAAAACGCGATATTCTTCTTCGTGCCCGTCCACAACGCGACCTTCACGCCAGATTCTACCTGATCAAGTCTGTGCCGAAGGAGTGCAGACGCGGATCCGCGGTTGTGGTTAGTTGAACCAATGTAGTCTAAAGAGAGGTACGGCTTCTCTGGAGCATTTTGTGCGATTCCGGCGTAGATTGCGTGGACTTCGGGGCGGAATGGGGGTTCGGTCTGTGTGGCTTCTTGTTTGGTTTCAGGGTTGGAAGAGGTGGTCGTGGGTTCGGGGTTGGAAGAAGGAGTGGAGGTGACTGGGACGTGTGACCAGATGGCAACGGCGTTTAGGTCGTCTGTGACTTCAATGAAGGTGGATGGGTCTTTGAGGGCGGTTTTGAGGAGTGTGGGCCAGTATTTGGACATTTCAGAGGTGCGGATGACTGGATCTGGGATGATCCAGATTGTGAAGGGGGCGTCGGTGAACGCTGCGGTAAGGGTTTGAGCGGCGGCTTCGTGATCGGAGGGACGGATCGGGCGGCAGTGGATCTGCGTGGGTTGTTTGGGGTTGGTCATATGGTTGTTTGGGTTTTGCTGGGAAGTTTTGTAAATTGGGTGGGGGAAAGCCACGAATTTGAAATAATGGCCTACTTTCCAAACTGTTCAGCGTTTAGGCCATATGAATGGATTTGTAATCATAATATAGACAAGGAAGAGATTGGATGCAATGTATATGATGATTTATTGAACTGTCACGATCAGTTTAGATAAAAATGAGGAAAGTTATTCTTAAAGATATGCAGGAGGAATAAATATAACACCATGAATTAAATCAAGACGGCACAAGCAACCACCAAAGCACCTGCCAACCCAATTGACCCAGTTCCAGAAATAACCACATTCGATGGCTTAGATAAAGCGCTCGTCTTTGCGTCAGTAGCGCCAGAAGTAGTCTTGGCTGGAGGAATTGGCGAAGGTGCAACAACACTGGTTGATGTTGAAGCAGAAGTGTCCTTGAGTGGGTTTGGAATATTGTCTGGCAAGCTCAAAAGAGGAATTGGCGTTAAAGCCAAGCCGACTTTGGCACAAGAGTCTGAACGTGCAGAGACACCGCTTTGGTAATCACTGAACCACTTGGACTTGTCGTTTCCTGGGAGATCACAGTAGGCCAAAAGGGATTCAGTGACTGCGGATATTACGTTTAGTTTGGGGGATTGAGGTTTTAAAAAGGCATGATACTCACAAAGACCGTTACAAATGCAAGTGTTTGCTGACACGGCATCAGCTCCTTTTCCGCAGTTACGGAATCTTTGACCAAACGCATCAAGAATGTAGTTACAGGCTGGAGTAAGAGATGCAACTGGAGTTGGAGGAGTAACAGGAATTGGGTTTGGAATACTGTCTGGCAAGCTCAAGAGAGGAATTGGGTTAAGAGGCAAGCCAACTTTGGCGCATGAGTCTGAGCGTGCAGTGACACCGCTTTGGTAGTCAGAGATCCACTTGGATTTATCGTTGCCTGGGAGGTCGCAGTATGCCAAAAGAGATTCGGTGACTAAGCAAATTAAATTAGTTGGGGTTTAAGGCTTTAAAACGCGATAATACTCACAAAGACCGTTACAGATACAAGTATTTGCAGAATTGGCATCAGCACCCTTTCCGCAGTTACGGAATCTCTGATTGAACGCGTCAAGAACGTAGCTACAAGCCGGAGTAAGAGGCGCAGGAGTTGGAGTATCTTTGATGGGGTTTGGAATATTGTTTGGAAGAGACAGGACAGGGATTGCAGTCAATGGCAAACCAACTTTGGCACATGAATTCGAACGAGCAGCAGATCCGTCTTGGTAGAGGTTCAACCAGTTGGCTTGATCGTTTCCTGGCAAGTTACAGTATGCCGAGAGTGACTCGGTGACTGAGAATTGATGGTATTAGATAATGTATTGAATAAGAACGAAAAAAGAAGTACATACAGAGACCAGTACAGAGACAGGTGTCGATAGCCTTCGCGTCAGGACCCTTTCCACAGTTACGGAAGCGTTGCTCGAAAGCTTCACGGATGTAGGTACAGGCTGGGGTAAGTGGGCCAGTTTGAATAGCCCATGGGTTGGGTATATAACTGGGGAGGGCGATCACTGGTGCCGAGACAACTGGCTTGTTAACGGCACTGAGAGCGGATAGCTTAGATTTACAGTTGCCGACATTAAAACTAAGCTACTTACAGACAGGCGTTCATACGAGCATCGATAGCGGCCAAGTAAGGTGTTGTCCATGTGTTTCTGTCGTTTTCTGGGAAGTTACAGTATACAGTGACTGACTCTGGATCTGCACAGGAAGGTGAGTACAACAAGTTGAGCCATTCGTTGCCTTACCAAGCGAGGTGCAGTTACAATCCGTCACAGCGTTGCTGTTTGGCGCCTTTCCACAGGCTGAGAATTCTTGTTGGAGAGCCGTAAGGGCGTAGTTGCAGGCTTGGGAGACGGACATTTCTTATAGTCTTATTGAAGAGGCTTTGTTTGTTTTTTGATGGATACACAGTGATGGAATGAGCTGGTCTTTATAGGAGTTGACTCGATCTGCCGCATTAGCCGCTCATCGAACCTTGATTCAATTTATTGCCCAGCCACACATATTCCGTTTCATTGATGAGTGCGGAGATTGATTTCCGAAACTATGTCTGTCCATTTCAAATGTCGAAAACGGCGTAATTACAAAAAGACGAGTCTTGACT
This sequence comes from Rhizoclosmatium globosum, assembly GCA_002104985.1. Taxonomy (NCBI): domain Eukaryota; kingdom Fungi; phylum Chytridiomycota; class Chytridiomycetes; order Chytridiales; family Chytriomycetaceae; genus Rhizoclosmatium; species Rhizoclosmatium globosum. Next base: position 585,999 of record MCGO01000020.1, on the reverse strand, counting down.
ATGTCCCATCATTTTTCAATAACTTCATTAAAAACCATACATATATCCATATTCAGCGACATTACTTCTTCATCGAATCAGAAGCGTCTCGTACCAACCACCACGCATTTTGACCACACGGCAAATCCTCTTTCAAGGCTTGAGCGTACGGTTTAAACCCAAACCGCTCGTAAAACTTTCTGTTTTGTTTGTTCCCCGTCCACAATGCCACCTTTGTATCGTTACCAATCCGTTCAAGGCGGTGTCGAATCAATGCTGACGCTGCACCAGTCCCTTCCACTTTGGACCCAATCAAATCAAGGAAAAGGTATGGCCGAGGCGGAGCCGCAGGTCCAATACCCTCCAGAATCCTACGGACCTCATCACGGAATTCATCCATACTTTCGTATTCATGACATACACCATCATCAGCCCCGACGTTCTCGTTTCGATGAATCCACACGGCAGCTCCATTCAAATCATCCGTTACTTCAATAACCATATTCGGGTCAGAGCTCTTTACAATCGCCGTGAAATCCACAAGACATTCTTTTGCGCGTGCATTGTCGTCTGGAGTCGTCCATTTAATCCATTCATCCCTGTAAAACGCGGTACTCAGAATATCGATGACAATATCTTCTTCTCCAGCCCGCATAGGTCTGACAATGTGTTCTGATTGTGGATCACGAACCATCCACCAACCATTCTGTCCGCCCTCTAAATCTTGTTCGAGTGCCTGAGAGTACAGTTTGAATCCAAATCGTTCATAGAATGCAATATTGCTTCTTGTCCCCGTCCACAACGCGACTTTAGTGCCTTGCTCCAAATTGGCCAGTCTGTGGCGGATGAGTGCGGAAGCCGCGCCAGTTCCTTCCACTTTTGCACCAATAAAATCAAGATACAAATAGGGTTTCTCTGGCGCCGATTGTTCAATTCCGGCAAAGATGTCGACAACTTCTTTTCTGTAAGGCGGCCGCTTTCGAGGGGTAACCGAGGGAGATTCGGGGGCCTTGAAGGACCAGAGAGCAGCTGCGTTCAAGTCGTCTGTGACTTCGATGAACGATCCAGGCACAGACGAGACGCCAGTGACAATGTCGGTGAAGTACGTGTCCATGTTGGATTTGCGGAGGATCGGATCGGGCGTGATCCACTTGGTGAAGGTGCTGTTTGCGAAGGCATAGGAAAGGGTTGCAGCGATGGTTTCTTGTTCGGATGGTTGGAGGGGTCGGATGAGGTGCACTGGCTTTGGCATTTTGGGGGAACGTTTCATGTCATTTGTGGGTTATTCAACAAAGTAAGGTTATTAAATCTAATAAACTTCGAATAGGAGAAAAGAGTAAGCTTCCTTATGCTTTCAGTTAAATAGTGATTGATTGACCTACTTCGAAAGGTTCTCGAAATCACAATCCAAAATGCTTTCACTAGTCGCCCTTTTGCCACTTGTTGCAGCCGCTGCCCAGCTCACCGTGCCTTCCTCATGCGAGTTCCTAGTTGATGACATGAGTCCAAGGTGAGAAGGAAGAGCCTTGGTTGATTGTGCTGACACGTTCTCTGCCCTTATCACATTCACAGATCCGCTTCAAACTACAGAAATGTGAGTCGCCCATCTTGGTGCCAAAAGCTTTACTATTACTAACACTGTCATGGCAATTGCAATGTTCAGGACTCGTACGGAAACGTAAAGGTGTGTCTTGCAAGTCCCACTTACCCTTCATTGAACCTTCTTCCCAACCAGACCCTCAACTTGAACGGCGGAGACTACGGAGTCGATGGCGATGGTTCTAAGCTGACCTACAACTTTGCTGCCACTGACGGACATGTCGATGTCACACCGGGATTCCTCCAAAACCCGCCAAACACAGACCCTGGTTTGCATCCAGCCGATATCCTTGCAAACAACTACTTTTACTTCAAGTTTGGTAAGGATTTCTTCCACTTGTGATTTGATGTATATCTTGAAACTGATTCTCGGCATTTTTCATAGTCTGGGACGATCAACGCAGCTCCAACGATTTCGGTGTCAAAGTATGCCAGGATATGACTCCATACCAAGGGCTCTACCTCAATGTGTCCATGCCAGCTGGATCTGACGTGTACTTGACATTGACACAAAAGAACGCTGATTGTTCCGCCAGAACCAAAGGTATTTGAAAGCATTCGGGTAATTCCTAACGGACTCACTTTCTAATTCTTTATAGACTCTGCATACGTCAAACTCTCCCAATTTCACACTCCAAACGGAACTCCACAAGCAATCTTCATCCCCTTCTCCCTCATGGCAAAGGAATTCGACGGTGTCAACAACTTTGACTTCAAACACACAAAGGACGCCACGTTCGTCAACTTTAATCCTCCAAGTGTCACTTACAGCTTTTACCATATTGGTTTGGTCAAGTCTGGAGCTTCTTGTACTCCATCCGTTTCTGGTTCTACCAACACTGGTGCAGCTTCTACTGGAACTACTGGTACTGGTTCGAATGGTGCTGTTTCTACTGCCACCCAAGGTTCTGGAAAGTCGTCAGGTGAAAAAGTTGCTGCTGGATTCGCAATGGCAGCAAGTGTTGCTTTACTTATTTAGGCTGCATTTTTAGCATCTTTTTCTTTTCTTCCGCCTCGTATTATGTTCATGATAAAGTAGCCTTTTACTAAAAAGTGGGTTAATGTGTGGACTTAAATGATGTCAAAGAAATGTAATTGTGCCGAGGCATCTGCTCTTGCATTGATTATTAATGTTATGCCTATCATGTTCCCCGTGTCGCTTGCGTCATAGATCCAGCCTCCACTTGTGTTTGTCAAACAACTCAAGCCTAAAAGCGTTGAACGTCTTGAACAAAAAGAAACAGACAGCAAATGAGTTGTGTGAATGCCTCATACAGTCCATCAAACAGCATCTTCTGCTTCAAAACAGGTTCTGTGGTTTCAGCAAACTCAACCATATGCGGAGATACCAAAACATGGAGGATCGTTGGAACAGTTGAGGATCCACTAAATCATTTTTTATGTCGCGAATACTAATTCCACCATTTGTTCTCCAGGGGCTATCTATGGTGTTAACAACGAATACGACCGAATTCAACACAACAAGTCAATTCCAAGACGAAAAAGGCAACGCCGCCACATTCTCGTACACCTCAAACGGACTCGTAAAAATCGAATCCACGTCGAATACCACGACTCTACAAACATGGGGCTCCAACGGCCTCTACTGCATCGACTCCAACAACACTGGAATAATAACCCTCTACGATTCTCCCGTTTTTGGATCAAAAATCCTCTGGCAGAGCAACACTGGATTCACACTGGGGTCTGGATACCCCGCTGTAGAAGGTTTCAGTCCTGGAACGCCTCCACCTACAGTATCTACAAAGACAATTGTTGTCGTTGTCTCTCTCTTGGTTATCGCGTTGTTTGGTTGCGTGATAATCGCGTTGAGGACGTGTAAATCGAAACGAGAAACGCAGGAATATGCGGTGAGGATTAGGGGTAGGGACAGTGAAGCTGAGGAAGAGTTTTTGCCAGAGTATTTGGATGAACCGCCGAGGTATGGTGAGGATGAACCGGTTAGGACGGGGGCTATGGAACAGTTGCGTAGGACTGCGTCACGGGCTTTACAGGTTATAAGCTAATATTAATGCTTTCATGTCAATTGTTATTTTTTTGGATTTAACCACCTTAAAGTGAACTGGGTTCAACAAGGTTGACGGGAAATATTTTTTTAACAACTATCTGGCAAACACGGCCAATGACTCACCACTACTCACACTGAAAGTCACAACACGCAAAATGGACAGCCTTCTGGCATTTCCCCATAAAAACCAATCACGTCCTTTTCTGATCTTCCCCAGAAATCAAATTCCAAAACCTAATAAGTCTCCACATCATGCCAGCTGATATCGGCCACGAAGCCCAAGTCGCCATTGAACAAGAAACAAGTCTTATCGACCAGATCACACATGTGATTATCGAAAGCACACACCAGATCTCTGCTGCTATTCTGCATACTGACCAAGTATCCGGATCGAGTAACCAAATCTCAGCAACTGAGGAGAAGAATCGCGAGTTGTTGACGCACTTTTCGTTTGCTGAATGAGCTCATCTTGTTGCTGCCTCTTCATTTTGTCATACCTTAATAAAACGTTGTGTATAGTTTGATTTGTTAACAACCTTGCCTCTCCAACTCAATTACATGAACAAAATGAGTAACAAGTACCCACTACTAATTCATATTCAGAAGTTATGGTGTGATGAACGCGGTGGGTGCAGTCCATGTCACACTGACTCATTGTCGAAACACGTGCAAAAAATAGAACATTTAACTGAGTCAAACGCCTTGTTTTCCTGCCAAATCTTGAGTACTAATGCCAGCCAACATCTGCCACGAAGCTCAAGCAGCCATGAATAACGAGTCGGGCTTAATCGAAAAGCTTTCAAACGCAATCAGCCATCATCACCACCACAGTGCCGCCGAGGCTGCGCTCTATCTCCATGACACGATGTTCAAAGGAAGAAAGGAAACTGGAGGTGAAGGAAAGGCGACGAGTGACATTGAAAAGTTGGTTTTACGGGCATTTAGATCGTGATTCTAAGCCAAATAAATATTTATGTCGTTCGCAATTATTTAACTTTGAGTCTTGAGTGTAAAATTCCTGAAACTCTCATGGACCATTCAATCGAAGGTGAAAAGACCAGATGGCGAATATTCAGTGACGACTGCTATCATCAATAACTCAAAGTGACACATGTCTTGAACTGCCTGATAACGATAACAAAGATACGTTTTGTTGCCACGTTCTGTTTTGAGTGATAGTCAGTCAAATCGACTCATACTCGTTCACTCGCAACTACAAAATCGAAGAGCCGCATTTCATCTGACAATCTAATCCTCAAAAGAAGACATCAAACCGAATCCAAATCATATAATATGCCAGGAGACATTGGCCACGAAGCCCAAGTAGCAATCGAACACGAGTCCGACTTGCTTGACCGGATATCACAAGCAATCGTTGAAGGCAGTCATCAAATTGCAGAAGCTGTTTTGCATCATCAAGAATCCTCGACGGTATCAAAAGCAAATGCCGAAGAACAAAACAGAGAACTAGTTGCTCTATATTTGTGTGGGCCTCTATAAAAAACTAGCTATTTCTTTTAAGCATAATGAATAAACCGTTATTAGACAAAGGAATGAGGAGAAAATTAAGAAAGTTATTTGTCTGAAAGCAACGCACCCAACTTATGCAAGGACTTATTTCTCTCGTGCGTCGTATGATGACGATAACAGTAAGAGACCCAGATGTAGTATGTTTGTTCCTTACGATCCTTCCAATTCGTAGAGTGTCATTGACAACCTGTCAACACAGTTATCGACCTCAGTCCAGGTTCAAGAACCATGCATCACAATACAATGCCTTCCAATAGAACTCATTGATCAAATCTTGTCTCTGATCCCATTCAAAGAGCGTGTGGCTCTTGCCGTTCTCTGCCGCTCCTTCTCACCGATCCTCTTCCACACCCCGGCTCAAGCTTACCGAGGACTCACGAAGCTTGTGGATAGTCAGCGTGATGCCCTAATAGCAGGCTTTCGTGCTAGCTACATCGCCAAGGTTCAGCAGGCCCAATCCAATGAACGACCAGATTTAAATGACAAGTTCGAGACTGTCTATTCACCTGTATGGGATATCGTTGGAGAACACGATGGATGGACTCGTCTTCCGTTATCGTACAAGGCGTCGACGTTAATCAAATTGATGGAGCATGACTACATTTACACATATCCTGGAGGACCGCGATACGTGGGAATGCCGTTACCTTCATGGGGCCAGAGATTCAAGCACACCCTTGGATCTGAGAATTTGCATCTACGTCTGTATGAGATTCTGCTGTCTAACTTTGAATCTTTTCTCTCGCGTGACAACATCAACACTCTGTTTGAAATCGCCAACGAGCAGAATTATACGTCTCCGTGCTTATTTCTCTTGTCACGTCCAGAAACACTTGCTAATATTCACGAATGGGCACATCGGTCGTTGATGGTTACGTGCAGGAACGGCAATATGATTTTGACTCAAACACTGCTCCGGTATATTCAACAAGCACCAAATGCTTGTGTTACTGTGGCAACGCAGTGTGGACATGCTGATATCATGAGACTGCTTATCCAAAACCCACGCTTCTCCCCTGGATCCACTCTTTTGACAGCGATTCATTACGACCATATTGAAATAGTACGAATGCTTCTACAAGATAGTCGCGTTGATCCGTCAGCATCATCAAACCTTGCCATCGTTTCTGCATCGCAACAAGGCCGAACAGATATCGTGAAGTTGTTGCTTACGGACCTTCGAGTAGATCCTTCTGCACAAGGAAACAAAGGATTGGAAGATGCGATCGAGCGTGGACATCTTGGTGTGATTCGAGCTTTGCTGGCAGACTCTCGAACGGTTCCGACTCGGGATTGTGGAGGAATATTGTTGGATGCTGTTCGGAGAGGAAACTTGGAAATGGTACAAGTGTTATTATCCGATTCGAGGTTGTGTTCTGCGGAGAATGTTGAGGAATGTTATAAAATTGCTCTTCAGAGAGGAAGACGGGAAATTATTGGTGCATTCTTGGAAGATGAGCGAATAACCAAATAATTATTTACTATTAATTGATCTTACTGAAAGAATCGAAGGTTTGAAGGTGGAGGAGCAATAGTTTGGCCAAAGAAATCTCTCTCCGAATCACCCACCACCAGTCCACCACCCAAACGAAGCAAATGACGACCAGCGAAGCCACTAAAGCCACTTCCGAATCCGAGCCCAGTCTCACCACGATCCACACTCTTCTTTTATCAATCCAAAATCAGCTGAATCGCCACGAATCCCTTCTGACTTTGCACACATCCTCACTCAACAACATCGACACATCGCTCAATAAACTCAAATCAGAGCACACTCAAACAAAGGCCCTCGTCGATTCAATCGCTTCAAATGTGAAAACAATCTCTTCAAATACATCAAACCTCATAAACTCAACTCGGAAATTCAAAACTCGTATCACGAATCTTCCTTTCGAACTTGTCGCGCAGATATTCAGTTGGATCCATCCGTTTAAAGTAGTTCAATACAGACTGCTTTCCAAGGCATTTAACACCTGCTTGACCACAAACCCATTCGTCTTGCTCAACCTCAAACGCTGCAGAAATCTCAATATAAATCGTACAATGTATGTTGATTCGAATGGGGGATGGGGAAGCGATGTCAATCTGTTTCAAGGCACAGCTTCCTCTATGGGCAGTCCAACAACTTCTCGCAAAGAACCGGCGGACCCTATTAAAGCCCTGGATTTGATTCTATTCCGTGGACATGAAGGTTATCAAACCGGATACGCGACTCTCTTTGCTTCGAAATTGACGTTGATGGAAATTGGACTCAAGTTTCCAACGCATATCCCAACCGCTATTTGTATGCTCACCGCGCTCGTCAAAATCGACCTCTCGGACAGTAAATTATTCGGTTCTATCCCTCAAGAAATTGGATCCCTCGTGAACCTCGTCGTTCTGAGTCTGCATGGAAATCAGTTGGACGGCTGTATTCCAGAGTCTATTGGGAATCTCAAGAATCTTCAACGACTATTTCTTCAAAATAATTCATTGACTGGAAGTATACCTGCAGTACTAGGGACTTTGACCTCTCTCAAGAGTCTTTTACTCTCACAAAACCAATTTTCTGGTGTTGTGCCAACCGAACTGGAAAATCTCACGAATTTGGAAGTACTATTTCTTGTGGGTAACAGCTTCGATGAAAAACCTGCTCTTCATTTCCAAGAGTACAGTGTGTTGACTGATTTTCCTTTGAAATCTGAATAAAAACTGTTTTGTTAAAATTCCGATCTCCACTTTTCCGATCTCCGCCCGTCTGTTCATTCAGCTTCCATCCGACTTATCGCTTTCTGGAAACTCAAAACACTTCTCCATTGTGCATAGCTTAATAAATAAGATTCGAATATCTCCCTTTCCTTCTTTCTTCTTACTCTTTTCAAGTTGAGCTGGACCGGTACGGAAATAGAACCACTGCCAAGAGTAGTTTCCGATCTCCACCCAAAAAAAGTCAGTCCTCCAGCAACCATCTAAAGCATTCAAAAAAAGATGCCCAAAACACAGACTCCGCCGCCAAATGCCAAAGTCGTCACGCTTCTCAATGACGAACGCAAGAAAGGACCGTTCTTTTATGCGACCATTACCACATTCAATTTCTTTTCCGGTTCTGTACCCGTTGACTTCATTACTGCTCGAGTGCAGCAGATCTTGGAGTTAAACCCGTGGCTCCAAAGTCGTCTTGTGGGCAAGATGGGAGACGTTCATTTGGAGTACCCAGCTACTGTACCACCAACTGCTGCTGCCGACACCAACGTGAAGTGCCTCACCATTCCCGGATTCAGTCAAGATCAAGAATACAATAACCTCGTCAAGTCCGTCAAGAAGCACTTGGTCAAGCTCGGGTACTGCTACCTCAACAAGAAAACGTGTGGAGACCTTTTCCGCATCTTAATTGTAAATGGAAACAGTCTCGTTGTGAGCATGTCTCATATGCTTGGAGATGCACATACATACTATGAAATTCTAAAGATGCTTGACGGGAGAACCGAGTTTGGACCCAGGGCTTTGACCGTTGACCGCCTTGAAACCTTCGACGCTACACAGAATGAAATATTGGACGAAAAGTATTCTGAATGGGAGTCTTCAGCTGTTTCGATGGCCATCAAGTATTACATCAAGAGTACGCTTGGGTTTTCAAAAGGGGCGTTGTATACGATTGATAGAAAAGAAATCGTTGAAGTCAAGCAAAAGTATACAACTGGAAATGATAACTATGTCAGTTGCAATGACGTTATTGTTTCGACGCTTTTAAGTGATTGTCAATTGGTTTGGGCCTCGGTGTCCACCAATAGCCGGGAATACCTTGGTGAAACGGGCCCCCAGCGAGACAGCGCTGGAACGTATGTACTCTCGGCAATTGTAATGGCTTCCATGTCTCCAACGGATGTTCGAAAGCGAATCATGAGTATTAAGAACAAAACAGCGTTGACTGAATTCCCCTCCCCGAAGGAAACGAAAAAGTAATTATTTTTAGAGACGACTTATCATATGATTCTAATTATGATTATTTAGGGGCCAAGGAATGAACATCTCTAATTGGACAAAGCTTCAACATTTTGTAACTTTACCAGGTGGACAGGAAACACAACTCCATTTGCCCTCTCACGCGACGCCCACCGCCTGTAATTTGGCTGTGATTTTTAAAGCGAAACCCGATGAGTTGTCCGTGTTACTTCTGACGACGAAAAAGTCGTCAAAACAATTTAAACTGGGGTCTCTTTTCGTTCCAACGCAGCAGAACATTGTGTTATAAGGTTCTTGGAAATAAAATAAAGCGTATTGTTTTGGTCCAAAACTGAGATTTTAAGTTGCTTCCGTCCAGACTCTTACAGAAAAACCTTTCCCCGCGTGGCCCACTCCCCCTTGTTCTTTTTCTTATTCCATAATATCTCTGCTATACCATGAGTCGTCCGTCATCGGCAAAGTAGTTTGCCTTCCTTTCCAATCCCTTTCCTTCCATCCTATCTCTATTAGTATTTGGACACTCAAAAACACGTGGCTTCTCCAAGTTATGCTTGCCTGCGGAAGTGTGAGCTATGCAACTGTATCAAGCTCGTCTTTATGATTATTTGATGAAGAGTATCTAGCCTTAAGAGCAGTGAAGAATCTGACTGGAACCAGAAGAAAGGCTTCAGCCCCCAGCATACGAAACCATAACACAACCCCTCCCCAACCACCTCTCCAACAACTCAACTAATAAACCAAAAAAATCCAACAAACTTAGTTTACAAGTCCCAACGGATCTCGGCCACGAAGCCCAAGTCGCCATCGAACACGAATCAGATATCATCGAACACATCACACACGCCTTCATAGATTCCCCCTCGTCCACCAACTCTCCGAAGCAATCATCGACTCACCGCTCGTCCACCAAATATCAGAAGCGATATTACGAGTCTCCACACCGACACAAAGCGACCCGAAAGATCCTTCATCTGAACGGAGTAGTTCGCAATTGGGACATGAAGCACAAGTCGCTATTGAACACGAATCGGATGTGATTGAGCAAATCACGCACGCGATATTAGATGGGACGCATCAGATATCTGAGGCGGCTTTGCATCCGGAGCGGTTGAAGACTCCGAACGCGGATGGGAGTGAGCATCAAGAGACTGTGCTGGAGCATATCACGCTTGCTGTTGTTGAGAATACGCATATTGTTGCGGAGGAGTTGGGGAAGAAGGTGGAGGCTACGGCCAAGAATCTGGATGGAGAGGTGTTTGTGGTTTGATTATTCTGCTATAATATACCTTTTGTGGCTTTCGTAAATAGTTCCCAATTGATTTGAAAACAAGGGCTACTTGTCAAAGTCAAATCGACTCACAAAGACACTCACCCACTCACTCACTCACCACCAATCACTTAAAAAGGAGCCAATGCTTTCCCAATCTAACCACAACCAATCCGAACAAGACTCCAAAATGCCCTCAGACATTTGCCACGAATCGCAAGTTGCAATTGAACACGAATCCGCCGACATTATCGACCAGATCACCAACGCAATCATCGAAGGTTCACATCAAATATCCGATCTGGCTGACCACCTGCTGCACCCTGACACCACTGCCACTGCCTCAAAAGACATCCAAGAAGAACACAAGGAAACTGTCATTGAACATGTCACACACGCAATCGTTGACGAGATCCATCACATCCAAGAAGAGATTCATCACATGACAGAAGTTGTGGAAAAGAAGGTTGCAGCGACGGAGGAGACGATGGATGGGGAAGTGTTTGTTGTGTAGATTACTAGAGATAACTCCCCACCCCCACCTGAATATATTTAAATAAAAGCATCGAAATGTGTTTATAAGCTATTTACATGTCTTTATGTCTCTTTCTCTTTCTCTCTATGTTCTTTGTTTGAAATCATCCACCAAAAGAATGCAACAAGCACCAGCACCCTCCCAAACAACCAATGCACCGACAATGACAATCGGCGGTGGAAAAGAGCGATATGCACCCACAGTGGAAGAAATGGGTGTCATCAGAGCCGCAAATCGATCCTTCCTTTTTGCGTATGGCGCTGGTATTGGCATTGGAGTGATTGCTGGGTTCTCTCTGACTCGTGTGCCGAGTCTGTCTAAGGTAACCTATTTATCAAAGTGGCTTGATCTTTGGTGGCATATGCTCAGATTAGTTTGCTCAGTGGAAGACTGGTGTCGTGTTTGCTACGTCCCTGACTGGCGAGTATCTCGGGCGTAAGCTCGGTGAAGTCCGGGCACAGTCGTATTTGCAGCAGAAATTGCCTCACGACTCGGTTCTACGGACGTTGCTTGCGAAAGATGGGGTTACGAAGGCTGCGTTTGAGATTGGTGGGACTGTGGAGGGGCAGAAGGTTGAACAGCCGGAGATTCGTGTGACGGCGTGGGAGAGTATTAGGAAAATGAATCAGAGTGAAGGTGGATCTGCGTGGGCGAGGGTGAGAATGGGGAAGCCTGTTGTGAGTGAAGTGGGTGAGGGAAGTGTCGTGGCGAGTGTTCAGCAGAGGAAGGATGATGATTTGTTTGCTTTCGATGCAGAGGATTCATTTGACTCCAACGACACACCCAGTACATCTGCATCAACTCCAACACCAATTGGGCGACCTAGAACACGAGAGGAGGAGGAAGAACTTGTAAGACAAGGAAAACTGAGGAGGAACCGGTACGGTGACTTTGAATAAATCAATAAACATAGGCGTCTCTATTTGGCCAAATCTCCCATTCCACGCGAAATCACTACCGCCTGTCCGGAGAATCCTCACTTCCCTTCACAACCCCAACAACGACAGTCAAATCGTCCATCTTCCCGCCTTGATAATACAACCCTTCTCGAACTGCGCGTTCCTGGAAGGGGCTTGATACGTCTGCGCCAGAGTCTAGAGATACCTGTCGCGCGCGTTCAAGGATAGCTGATGCGATTTTGTGGGGATCTGTGCGAAGAATGCGTGCTGGAGGGATTGTGGATGATATTGGGGAGTGGGTATGTGTCGTATTTGAAGCTGTTGCTGATGGGGTACCGAGAATAGTTGAATTGATGAGGTCCAGAATGTCTTCATCAAAGAGATTGTCAAAGATACCGTCAGAGCCCTGAAGTATATGGTGGGTGTGGATTGAGTTCGAAAACGGGAATGGATCGAAAGGTGACGTACCACAACGATTAAATCTCCTTCTTGGACTTTGACTCGGTATGTTAATGCGTCCTTTTCGGGTGTATCTTTTGAGTCGCTGCCGAGTTGGTACGGGAAGTTGAAGGAGTGTTGTTGTTCTTCTGTGCGGAATATTAGGGCGCCGTTGCGGAATACGAGGCATGATGTGTCCCCAAGTGTTGCGATGCGAAGTTCGTCGTCCTATAGAAAAGAATCAGTGGCTGATGCAACTCGGTTTTGATGTGCCTCGTCCAACAAAGAAATGCAACCCATTCGAAGTTCCTGCTTAAGGCCAATCATCATCTCTTTTGTTTCCAACAGTACTTCAACGCCAAGTGTCCTGCAATAACACCACCCTTGCACTTTCGCTCTATCTAGCTCTAAACCCATATCCATCTACTGGAAACATACCCTCAAAAACGCAATCAAAGCCGTAGTAGATCCAACAGCCTTCTTTTCACTATCCTTAGCCCCAGCATCCTCCAACGTCCGTTCACAAGCAACCTGCAACACCTTGACAGGATCCAGTGCATAATAATCATTGATATCATAATCATTATTCGCGACATCATCAAAATAGTCCAACTGCGCTGCAACATGGTGCATAAGCCGCGACGAGAAGAGGGCAGCGTTTGACCCCTTCACAACATCCTTCCAACCACCAACGCCATCAGCAACGCCCAGCCCATCCTTTCGAATAAAGTAGGCGTCTTCGCCGACACGGACTGAGAAGCCATCTGGTTTCAGGAGGGATTCGGTTGATGGATTTGATAATGAACTGGTAAAGTGGGTGTCAGACTTTCTGTCTCTTGCGGCGTCGTGGTCAATGTCGAGTGGCTTTGCGGAACCGGCGGCGGCGAAGGCGAATTCGAAGGACGGGCGTTTGAGTTGGGCCTTTTGTTTGTTGGATTGGATTGGATTGGTTGAATTAAATAGTTTGTTAGAAGAAGGAGGAAAGAAAAGGAGACACAAAGTACCTGGGCTATTAGTTCAAATACAGTTGGTTTGAGTGGTGGTTTGTTTGACAGGGTCGTGTTGGTTGTGGCAGTCGGCGTTGATCCACTGGTTGCTGCTGAAGAACTCGACAGTCGCTGCGGTTGGATCAACCACGTAACGGGTGCACTCGATACTCGGAATCGGCGGGCAAAGGTGACAAGTGGCTGCGATGTTCGTTGGAGGTGTCGCAGCATTTCAACCATCAAATTCAGAATCAGAAACAATGAAAAGAATCGAGAGAAATGAATAACTGTTCTACATACTCAAACTCAACACCCTTCAATACACTACTTTTCAAACTTCGTTTATACTTGAACATCATAAACGCAATCTTTATTCCATGATAACTTTCTGTTGAATATAGAACTTAGAGAGATCTGAATTCGCTTCGCTGCTGTGCCTCCGTTTTGAGTCAGATATTTGCGATATGCAACGTTGCTTCAGTTACAGATAGTGTCAACCCAACGGACCAAAACTGATATCCACAGTGACAAGTTGTCTTATGTGGCTAACAACAGTCATTGATTCCTATCCAGCTTGAGTGGGCATACCCATATCACTTCCATATGGTTGCCACATTCAAGTAACATTGAGTGCTTGTCAAACGTCATGAAAACAACGATCCAAGGACAGAATGATGCTGCGCGAGGATATCATACCTATTCTTAAGCGATACATCAAGGTTTCACGTTCGAACTTTCAAGATATCTGCAGTTATCGATGCGTCACAGACACTCACTATCTTGGCTCCCACTCAAACGACACCAAAGATGTCCCAATCTAGAAACCAGTCAGAGCCAAGATGGGAGGCACGTTATCTATTCTGAAACTGCTTGACCCCCCAATGAAAATTGATAGGAATGTCAGAAATTGATAGGAGATTCGGTGGAGATTGGACAGCTTTCCACTCTGAGAGCCCCTCTCAAATTGGTCAAATTTTTACCACGAGGGGCCACCCGGAAAGGGTCAAAAAGGGAAGGCCCGTTTTATCAGATTTCGCTTCATCAACTTGATCTCAAAACATCAACTGTGAGTGTGCTTGCCTCTCTCCTGTCACTCCTTTCGGTGTTATGGATTGCGGAAGCTTGTGGGTGGAGTGATCAAACGTAGTGACAGCTACTGACATGCTTCGCTATCCAATATCACACATTACCTTCGTTTCTATGACACCACCGTCGATACCTTACTCCTACCTTCTCTGAAAGTATCCGATAACTAACCTGCTTTCTCCCTGCCTCCAATAGATGGGTTTCTTCGACACTCTCAACCAGGCCCGTACTCAGGTCTACGTCATCTCCTTCGTCTGTTTCCTCTGCCCAGGAATGTTCAACGCCTTGAACTCCCTTCCAACTGCCGGTCCATCCGCTCAGGAAGTTAAGGACAAGCAGAACGCTGCCCTTTACCTCTGTTTCGCCATCATGGGTCTCCTTGCTGGTGGTCTTAACAACATCCTCGGACCACGCATTCTCGCAGCCATCGGTGGTACCGGATACGCTATCTACGCTGCTGCTCAGTACAACATTTTCAAGGTTCAGGGTGGTGATGACTCTGCTCCAATCCCAGACTCTGCCAACACCTTCTCTATCTTCTCTGGTGCCTACATTGGTCTCTGTGCCGGTATGCTCTGGGCTGCCCAGGGTCAGATTTGCTTGACCTACCCAACTGAGTCCCAGAAGGGTACTTTCTTCGCTACCTTCTGGGTTATCTTCAACTTGGGAGCTGTGCTCGGTAACACTATTTCCACTGCTCTTTCCTGGGGTGCCGGTTCCTCTGGAGTTGCCATGAACGATGCCATGTACTTGATCTTCATTATTCTCATGGCCGGTGGATCCATTGTCGCTTTCCTTATCCAGCCACCAGGTACTATTATCCGTGAGGACCAGACCCAAGTCGAGACCCCACCAACCAACGTTCTCCGTGAGTTCGTTGAGGTCCTCAAGCTCTTCACCAACCCAGCCATGTTGACCATCTTGATTCCATGCATGTCTTCCAACTGGTTCTACACTTACCAGTTCGGTCCATTCGGTGACAACTTCTCTGGACGTTCCAACGGTCTTAAGGCTATCTTCTACTGGTTGTCTCAAGCTGGTGGTGCCTGGGTTCTCGGAAACATGTTCTTGGACAACACCAAGTACTCCCGTACCACTCGTGCCTGGACTGGATGCTACATCATGGCTGGTACCACTCTTGCTTTCTTCGGTGGAGGTGCTGCTTTCCAATACGCCTCCGTCAGCAACGGATGGACTGACAAGGGTAACCACTTCGATGCTGGAGACAACTTTGGTTCCTTCTTCGGTCCATTCCTCTTGTACGTCTGTTACGGTCTCTACGACGCTTTCTTCCAGGTCTACACCAACTACCTCATCGGTGCCATCTCCAACGACTCTGAGACCCTCTCTCGTTACGCTGGTTTCTACAAGGGTACCCAGTCTGGTGCCGGTGGTATCTCTTGGGCTTTGAACGGTTTCGTCTTCACCGCCTCCAAGGGTAACGCTCTTACCCCAACCACTCAGTTCTGGGTCATGGTTGTTCCATGTGTTATCTCCGTCTTCTTCTTCGCTATCTTCTGTAAGGTCTTCGTTAAGGACACTACTGAGGAGCACGCTGAGCAGGGATCCTCCATCAAGGCCCACTAAGCGCTGTTGCGTTTGTAGATAAGGGGGAACTGAATTTTTGAGTGGAATTGTATGTGAAATTCATTATTTTGCTATGATCTGTTTTAAAGTTCTTATTCTTAGTTCTTTCCTGAATATATGATGTTAGAATTAATTGATACTTTATCTCCGTTCCTTTGAAGTCGCTGAAAAGTCTTCGATAATTCATTTTGAAATACTCTGGCTGTCGATTATGACAAAAATTTTAATGCGGGGTTAAACTACAAACGAATCTGGTAAGCATTTCACACAACACTTGCAAAAATAGGTTCTTCTCCGCAGCATATGTATTTGTTGACATGGTTAAATCTTGGTGGCACTGGAAGTTGTACTCTGCCAATTTGGAGCAATCACACGAAAAAATTGAGGCGTATGAGTTAACACTATTACAAGGTAAGACCTTCGTCTGTGTCGACTCAATACTGGTAAGTTTGCGATGGTTCAGCAGGTGAAGTTGCTGTAATCAACAGTATTCGGTTTTCCATCTCCATTATCGATATGTATTGGGTGGCTTACTGGCTTTCAACCTCCAAATCGGGAAAATTTTCGTGTCATTGATGCAGAGTTGAGCTGACGGAAGGTAGCTTTCCTATTCCTCCAAATCGAAAAATTTGGAGCTAGTTCAAAGCCAGAGAGCCACCCGAAGCTTTAAAAGGAGAAAGTTGTCACTCCCGTCACCCCTCATCAGTTCTATTGCCAATACGCCAATACAAAGTGAGTGCACTTTGACTCAAACCGCTTCAGATCAATAGATCACTAACACATTCGCTTTTGCAGATGGGTTTCTTTGACACTCTCAACCAGGCTCGTACTCAAGTCTATGTCATCTCCTTCGTCTGTTTCCTCTGCCCAGGAATGTTCAACGCCTTGAACTCCCTTCCAACTGCCGGTCCATCCGCCCAGGAAGTTAAGGACAAACAGAACGCTGCCCTTTACCTCTGTTTCGCCATCATGGGTCTCCTTGCTGGTGGTCTCAACAACATCCTCGGACCACGCATTCTCGCAGCCATCGGTGGTACCGGATACGCTATCTACGCTGCTGCTCAGTACAACATCTTCAAGGCTCAGGGTGGTAACGATGCCGCTCCAATCCCAGACTCCGCCAACACCTTCTCTATTTTCTCCGGTGCCTACATTGGTCTCTGTGCTGGTATGCTTTGGGCTGCTCAGGGTCAGATTTGCTTGACCTACCCAACTGAGTCTCAGAAGGGTACTTTCTTCGCTACCTTCTGGGTTATCTTCAACTTGGGAGCTGTGCTCGGTAACACTATTTCCACTGCTCTTTCCTGGGGTGCCGGTTCCTCTGGAGTTGCCATGAACGATGCCATGTACTTGATCTTCATTATTCTCATGGCCGGTGGATCCATCGTTGCTTTCCTCATCCAGCCACCAGGTACCATTATCCGTGAGGACCAGACCCAAGTCGAGACCCCACCAACCAACGTTCTCCGTGAGTTCGTTGAGGTCCTCAAGCTCTTCACCAACCCAGCCATGTTGACCATCTTGATTCCATGCATGTCTTCCAACTGGTTCTACACTTACCAGTTCGGTCCATTTGGTGACAACTTCTCTGGACGTTCCAACGGTCTCAAGGCTATCTTCTACTGGTTGTCTCAGGCTGCTGGTGCCTGGGTTCTCGGAAACATGTTCTTGGACAACACCAAGTACTCCCGTACTACTCGTGCCTGGACTGGTTGTTACATCATGGCTGGTACCACCCTCGCTTTCTTCGGAGGAGGTGCTGCTTTCCAATACGCGTCCGACTCCAACGGTTGGTTCAAGAAGGGTCAGCACATTGACGCTGGTGACAACTTTGGCCAATTCTTTGGTCCTTTCGTCCTCTACGTCTGTTACGGTCTCTACGACGCTTTCTTCCAGGTCTACACCAACTACCTCATCGGTGCTATCTCCAACGACTCCGAGACCCTCTCCCGTTACGCTGGTTTCTACAAGGGTACCCAATCTGGTGCCGGTGGTATCTCTTGGGCCTTGAACGGTTTCGTCTTCACTACTGACAAGGGTAACAAGCTCTCTGCTACTACTCAGTTCTGGGTCATGGTTATTCCATGTGTTGTTTCCCTCTTCTTCTTCGCCATCTTCTGTAAGGTCTTCGTTAAGGACACTACTGAGGAGAGCGTTGAGCACGGTTCTTCCATCAAGGCTCACTAAATGGTGTGATGATTGAATGTAACGCGGAGTGAATGTTTGCTATGTTTTAGACAGTTTCTATTTCTTTTCGTTCCATTGTATGAAATATATGGCTTGTAGAAACAAATATTCTTTCATTAGCTGAATACTTATGTATTAGAAAGAACAAATGTGGTATTGTCAGACAAATATATTGAGACGACCATATATTTCAGCTTCAAACAAAATTGATGTTAAGTTGAGTTTCCGTTTATAAGGCCCGGTTGGTTGCAATTGAATGCATACTACGATTATCATACATACTTTAATGTTACAACTATCCAATTGTCCTCAACCCCCTCACAACAGTTTCAACCCAACGTTTCGCTTCCACCTCATCATCTAACCCAACACAAAACCTCCACTCATCAACAACCCTCTGCTTCTCAGCTTCCGACAGCAACTCATACATCCGAATCAAATCCCCATCAACAACGTTCTGCATCCCATGACTTGCCGTCGACCGATACCGCATGTAATCGTTTCCTATTCCACACAATCAGCAATTAGAACAATAAAAAAGAACTCGAAAAATACCTAAAAGCGGCCGTGTTGCTGGAAACGAGCTCAACACATCTTGCAACGCCTTCCACCGTTCAACTGACTCCTCTTTCAACCCTCTCACTGAAAACACACTTCCAAGTATCGATACCGCGTAAACAGTCTTCAACTCTTTGGCGCGTTTCACACCGTCATCAATTGTATCAGGTTCCTCCATATCTTCGTCTTCTTGTATGGAACAGATTCCCAAATCGTCGACTTCAAAGCCTGTGTCCATTTGTCCCGCGTGTAACCGCGTGATGGTTTCGCCGAGGTTGACGCAGAAGGAGGTTTTGAAGTGGATGTGTGGTTGAGAGCGGTCGGTGTTTGGAGTCGGGTTGGTGAGACAGTATAGTTCTCCGGATTTGTCAGCGACGAGGACTTTGGAGGTTGAGAGGGAGAGGCAGTCGGAAGGAGTTCGAGTCAGATCGTCACTGTGTTTGGGTTAAGGACTTCATGTAGAGGAAATGATGTGGTTTACCTTCGACAGAATGTAAACTGTTTTGTACGCGGTTCAAACGAGTACAACGATACAGAGTCGTTTGCGCCTCCGACAAAGATGTTTGAGCCAGAGACGCTGAGTGATCGAATTGGGTATCGGAGTTCGACTTTAGCACCACAATGTAATCTGTCGGAAACGTTATTTACATATCTAGCGATTGCCTGCAAATACTCACGCTCGACTCTCTGCTTCAATCTTGAGCTGATATAGACAGTTTCCAGATGCAACGAGTAGATAACTAGGATGCAACATTAATATCGCTTCATAAATAAAAAAGCACGACAGCTTACCTCTTCATGAACGAGCACACAGCAAACACAAGTTCAGGCAACTTGTATTCACCCAGCTTCTTGATCTTGTACGGCGGCTTATACTATATTTAGGCATTAAATTCTCATATCTGAATTGTGAGAGCACTCACTGGACTCTTGTTTTCCACCTCCTTCAAACTATACACCAAAACGCGACCCTGTGACTTGACCCCCGGCGCCTCACGGTATCCAGCCGTCCCAATACAGATATACCGTTTCTGGTCTTTGATGTTCCACACAGTCATGCTGTAACACGACTCGCCTTTTGGAAGCATTTCACGGAGGTATTGAACGCCAGTCTCTGGATCAACAAGTTTGATTTCGCCAGTCATTTCAGCGGACCCAGATTCGCGTTTGTTGCAGGCTACGATGAGTGTGTTTGTTGCGTGGTCATGGATGATTCGGCGTGGCGGTTTTGAGAGAGAGTGGGAATGGCGGATTGTTTGGATTACGGAGGAGGTTATGTCGATAGAAATAAAGGAGAGAGTTGTTGGGGTTGAGAAGATGTATGTAGGTGGGGTTGTTGACGACGTGAGTAATGCTACGTTTGTGACCTGTGCAGTGAAGCAAAGAAACGTCAATATCTGTGTGAAAAACGACCAAAAGATACGTACATTGTCGATACAAACGTAGTTGAGCTCTATGGTTAATGTTGATTCATTCTCAATCAACGAAGCACGCCACACTTTGTCTGAAAGAACAAGAATATGTGAATCTGACAGTAGTGCTCTGGTTGGTATGAATCGAATGGGCTCAAGGCCCACTTTTATGGTATCCAGCAACTTAAATCCAAAACTTGAGGTGATGACATTGTATGCCAAAACGTAAAACAAAGCGGTACCATCGCGAAGACCTGTAGAAAATAAGACAAATATTACAAGACAAACTGAACCTACCGATTGCAAGAACCTCCTCGCCTCCAGAACGTATCACGCAAATCGAATTGGGAATTCTCCATCCTCCATTATCAGCTCCCAACTCTAAAACACCACCGAAACTCAATCCGACATCATCCACCTCCAACACCAAAACCGCAGGCTCATACGTTCCAACAAACACAACTTTCCGCCCCTTCACAACATCAAAACCCAAAGTACTCGGTTCAAAACCAACACTCGTTCTCGACACTTCCACAACAACATCCACGCCAACTCTCAAAACAACAACCTCCTTTCTTGCACCGAGACTAACTACTAAAACCCCATCCTCATCCCCAGCTGCACAAGTTATACTCTCCCCATCATCTGGAACCCACCGTCCCTGTTCCTCCCCTCCACCACGTCCAAACAAAACCACAACCCCAGCATAAACCGCAACAACCCCATCAACCCCAACTGCCCCCATATAAACAGCACACCCAAAACCCCCTCCCAAAAACTCAACCTCCTCAACACCCCCCACCTCCTTAACCAACCACCCCCTCGTCCCACCCAAATACGAAACCCCAACAAACCCCTCCCCACACCCCCAAACCCCAACAACAACACCACCCTCCCCACCCGCCTCCGCCTCCCCAACCCCCTCCCCACAAACCCCGCGCCCAACCGCCAAAACCCGCCCAAACGCACCATCCCCACTCGTCACATACCCAACCCCCCGCGAAACAACAACATCAAGCACGGGAGCCGTGTTCTCGATCCTGCAGACACGCGTTACCGTCTTCGTTGAAAGCGATATGGAGAGGACCTCCCCGGGACACATGTCGCCTATGAGGATGTACACGTCGTTTGCGAGGTGTGTTAAATGGGAGGTGTGGTTTCTGCGTGTGATGTATGTGACGTGTGGCGGGTTTCCGGGGTTGGTGAGTGTGAGGGTTAGGATGTGGCCTGAGTCTGTTGCGAGGATGTATGTGTTTTGGGAAGGGGTTTGGGCGAGGGATGTTATGAGTGGGTATGTGGATGTGGATGTGGGGGGGAGGGGGATTTGGTCGATGAGGGAGGTTTGGGATGTGTGTGTTAGGGTTGTTTGTGGGGTGGAGGGGGTTGTTGGGGTGTGGGTTATGTGGAGCATGTCGAGTGTGTCTGTGAAGAGGAGGAAGGAGAGGGGGTGTGTAGGGAGGGCGTGGGTTGTTGTTGGGAGGAGGGAGGAGGGGAGGGGGAAGGGGCCGTATTTTGTTAGGTGGTTTGCTGGTGTGGTTTTGAATAGTGGGGGTTGTGGAGTTGGTTTTTTGTATTCGTAGATTATGATGGAGAAGATTCCGTTTCTGTTTTTTGAGGGTTAGTTCACGATGCAGAAATCGCACTTTCAGCTGGACATGTTAATGCCTCGAGCTTCGCGAGCCATCCTTCACCCATCCTTCACTTTATCATCACAGCTTCACTCATTCCCATCACAGCCTCACAAGATGAATCTTCTTATCTCATAAAATACACGTACTTGCACACGACCACAGCAAGGGTAACAACATCCAACCTCCCTGCCCCAGCCTCAGAATCCGGATACAAAAAGACGGCATCCCAAAAACTCCATCCTTCTTCCCGCACAGTAATACAATATTCTCGACTGAACGGAACCTTTGCCGAGGAAGAAGAAGAAGAAGAAGCAGAAGAAGAAGACGTAGACGACGACGCCAGTGTAGGATCCAAAACAAAGAACGCAAAAGTAGTTTGATGGGCAAATACAGCCATCGCACGAGACAGAGGATCAACTGATATCTTTTGGCCAGGAGAAGTATAGTTTAAGCCAGGAGGGGCTATTTGGAACTGATGGACCAACTCAAATCTGTCTGGATGGGCATTTGTGTTCTGCAGAGAAGAGAAGGAGCCTGAATCCAAGTTGAGGCGGAGGAAGGAGAGAAAGCCCTGAGTGCAAGTAACTACTAGGAAAGGTTCTTTTGATGAATCGAGGATGGCTGCGTCCAAGATTGTCCCAAATAACGGATGAATCTTTATGGAACCATCTTGCGAAAGAATGCCCAGTTTGTTCTTTTGGATTGATTGAATGGTTGTTTGATGAAGAGAGAGGGAGTTCAAGCTTTTAGTGTAGTAAACGAAGGCATTGGTACACTCACTGATGATACAAGAATGCCTCGTGGTCCTTTTGAAGTGTGAAGAGTGAGGCTTCTTGTCCAGGCCGAGGACTCGCGGAATGTGGATGTCAGCACAGCCATTTCAAGACAAATAAATTAAGTGGATTTAACATGTAGAACAACTGCATAATAAATAATACTCTGATTTGAACCTGTAAGAGAAAGAAGGAGGCGGACGGAGTTCAGAGGATTGGGCACGTGCATTCGATGAGCGATTGCGTGATGTCCTTCTCCATCTGTGATGAGTAACAATCATCAATTGAACACAATGACACCACCACCACCACCACCACCACCTACTACAACAAGTACTACTACTCCTAGCAACAGTAGCAACCAAGACATCGTGCACCTTCTCGAATCCAACCAACGCATCCTCCACCACCACAGTCTCGTCCTCCAAACAATCGTCACCCTCCTCGAGTCGCAGCACTCCGAACTCAAGTCTCTGATCGAGTCGCGGCGGTCCGAGATCGGGTTCGAATCGCGATCTCTGTCGCTGCAGCTTCGGCGGCTGCAGCACCCGTTCCACGTGTTCCGAGTTTGTCTGGGCGATGTTCCCGACGACGTCCTCGCGTCGATCCTGGGCCATGTGCATCCGCGCTCGGTGTTTGGCCTGGCGCGCACGAGTCGCCGGTTCAAGCGCGTGCTCGAGGGGCCGCTGTTTGCCGCGCTGTCCGTTGCGAGGTTCACAAACGAAGAAGAGGCGGAAATGCTCGAACTCGAACGCATCTTCTTTCTGGCTCCGAACAAGTGGCAGTGCAAGTTTGCGAACACTTGTCTGTCAAAGAAAACCGACATCAGTTGGGGCATGGACTCAGACGCCGTCTTTAGAATCCCTCCTTCAATTCGCCTGCTCGATCGACTCGTAACCCTGCAATTGTCCGGCATCCAAGGGACTATCCCAAAGGAAATTGGTGCTCTTGTTTCACTTCAGGACTTGGACCTTTCTCGTAACGCTCTCTCAGGCCCCATCCCGCCCGAAATCGGTCACCTGCGTAACCTTAAACGTATTCAACTGCATCACTGTAACTTATCGGGTTCTATCCCCCCGGAAATTGGTGATTTGGTGAAACTCACGCACTTGTCGTTCAACAACAACAAGTTGACGGGTACTATCCCCAAAGAACTTGGAATGCTGAAAGAACTCAGGGATTTTCGCTTGGCTTTTAATCAGTTGACGGGTGAGTACCCATGAGTGAGACTGTTACTGAGTGAATGGAATGTCGAACACATGAAAGTGAATGACAGAAAAGTGACTGACGTCGAGAAATGGGACGAAATGAGGTTGGAGAGACTTAGGAAGGGAGACCGAGTGCAGCAAACGAAGGATGTGAACAAACGAAGAAATGTGAGGGCAGCGAATAATGCTTCATGAAGACGTGGGTGAGGCGAGCCTGCTAGGGATAGAGCTTCTCAACGAGAACTAGTGAATGGAGCAAAACAGAAAGAGTTGAAAGATAACAAACTCTATCACACATATTCTTACGTATTTTCAAACAGGAACAATCCCACGCGAACTCGGACAACTTACAAACCTGACATGGTTCTCCTTGCGAGATAACAGACTAACTGGTCCAATCCCACCTGAACTCGGGAACCTACGCAAACTGCAATCTCTCTTTCTCTACGATAACCAGTTGTCAGGTCGTATTCCACGCGAGTTCTTGAAATTGGTTAGTTTGGAAGAATGTGATTGTACAGGGAATCAAGGGCTTGTGCTTGATTTTGATATGCCTGTTGTTCAGATATGACATGAGGTGTGACGAGGTATTTTAATGATGGAATTAAGGAAATAAAGAGACATGTGCAGACTGTTGGAGAGATTGTCTCGTCCGCGTTCATCAATTCATGAGGTAATAGTAAAATGGAGAAAATCGTCATTGGTGATTATCCGCACAGCATCTGCAGCGGCAGTCCATGCCACGGAAATCAATCTCTACATTGAACCGGATTTAATGTGGCTGGGCGATTTTCAGATCCAGGGTTCGATTTGATGATTGGTGTGTTGATTAGCGGCAGAAGCGGCAGGTCCAACTAATCCATAAAAAGACCAGAGTGTACAGCTAGCCTTTATCCATCAACAAAAAAAAACCTCTTGAATCAGAAAATGTCAGTTTCTCAAGCCTGCAACTACGCCCTTACGGCTCTCCAACAAGAATTCTCAGCCTGTGGAAAGGCACCAAACAGCAACGCTACTACAGACTGTAACTGTACCTCACTCGGTAACTTACAAATACCCTTAAATTGGTTATGCTCATCCTCATCATCCCAAACAGACCCAGAGTCAGTCAATGCGTACTGTAACTTCCCAGAAAACGACAGAAACACTTGGACAACATCTTACTCAGCCGCTGTCGATGCTCGTATGAATGCTTGTCTGTGAGTAATCGTCGTTGCATCAATCAAAAAGCAAAAGCTGACTGTATTACGCCAGCGCTGTCAACAAACCAGTCGTTCCAGCAACTGTAATCGCTTTGCCAAGCGACATTCCAAACCCATGGGCAGTCCAGACCGGTCCGCTTACACCAGCCTGTAACTACATCCTCACAGGCTTCGGTCAGCGATTCCGTAACTGTGGAAAAGGTCCGGACACAAAGGCTATCGACACGTGTATTTGCACTGGCCTATGTATGTCCATCTACTTTCCCTTTCCTTTTTAATTAAATAACCCCTTTTAACCATTGCCATAGACACAGAGTCACTCTTGGCTTACTGTGATCTTCCAGGAAACGATAAATCCAGCTGGTTCAATGATTACCAAAGCGGTGTGTCTACCCGTGCGACCTCATGCGCCAACGTCGGCTTGTCTGTGCAACCGATTCCTCTTGTTCCATTGCCGAATAATATCCCAAACCCGATTAAAGATACTCCAACGCCTGCTCCTCTTACTCCTGCGTGTAACTACGTTCTTGACGCGTTTGGTCAAAGGTTCAGGAATTGTGGAAAGGGGGCTGATGCTGCTTCTGCAAACACTTGTATTTGTACAGGACTTTGTGAGTTCTATCGCGTTTTAGACCTCGGCTTTATATTAACCATGATTTTCTAGTCACTGAATCTCTTTTAGCATACTGTGACCTCCCAGGAAACGACAAGTCTAGATGGTTCAGTGATTACCAAAGCGGTGTTTCTGCTCGTTCAGACTCTTGTGCCAAAGTCGGCTTGGCTTTGACTCCTATTCCTATTTTGAGCTTGCCAGACAATATTCCAAACCCACTCAATGACACTTCTGCTTCAACGTCAACCAGTGTTGTTGCACCTTCACCAATTCCTCCAACTAAGACTACTTCCGCCGCCGCTGATGCTAAAACGAGTACTCCATCGAAACCAACAACTGTCGTTGGTTCAGGAGCTGGTTCAATTGGATTGGGTGGAGCTTTGGTGCTTGCTGTTGCCGTCTTGATTTGATTTATGTCACTATGATCGACTATACCTTGTAGTGTTATTTTCCTGCATTTATCCAAGCTCATCTGATTTGAAAATATATCGTCATATGCATTCAAATTCTGAAGTTCTCTCCTTTCCGTACGACCTTTAACAACGAATGGTTTCTCAGGTTCTCCCGATTTGAACTGGAACATTGTTGAAAAGTTAAGTAGATTTATTTAACAGTGATTCGTGTGAGTTCATGCAACCCAATACTCAAATTAAATTCGGACGCAATTCGATCAAGCAAGGCGGAGATAGATCAATGTCAGATATCTTGGCATGAAAGTTCGATTCATCGTTTTTGATTAGCGGTAATTCCAAACGAACGTTAAAACTAGACTTATATAAACCCACCACTCAAAAAAAGCCTCGTAGAATCATGTCCGTTTCTCTTGCCTGCAAAGGTGCTCACTCCATTGGATTTTCTGGGGCTTTGGTTCTTGCTTGTGCTGGTTTGATTTAGTACTTTAGTTAATTATTCTTACTCCTACATTTTTTGAAGTCCATATTGAATTTCTAAAAGATGTCATCTTATTCAACCGCCTTTTCTTTCATTTTTTTTTAGTGAAACACGGAATTTGGGAAACGTGCTCCAAAAAATCTTAACTTTGAAATGAAGAGTGCGCACGATGCCGTCGCCGATGTCGAAGCCAGCATTCTGGAAGCAAGATATGCTGCAACATCTGTGCGTAAGCGGGTTAACGATTGGATGAGCGTTAGCTTCGTCAGGGTTTCTAAGAAGGTGACCAAAGATATGGGGATGGACTCAAACGAGGCGGTTCAGACGAAAAAAGCGCTTGAAGACACAAAAGAGGTGCTGGGATTGAAAAAGCAAGAAGCACATTGCGATGTTAATTCAGGGATACGAAATGATCAATTCAGCACAAGCGGTTCAATGAATAGACTTTGGGCGTGTTCCTCGGTCGTAAGCGGCTCCGTTACAGCAGTTGGTGTGCGACAAATGATGTATAACCTAGCATCTGAAAATATTGCCTTCTATGATCTATCCCTTGACAAAGAGACTTCAATACGTTATGACGACAACAACCTGCTGTCTCTCAATCTTGTATTCGAAACCAAAGATCATATTTATGGGTTTGAGAATGCCCTCCTCAAATATATTGAAAGCTTCAACCGCCAACATCAATGCATTCTATCTTTGATTCTTGAGTCATTCAATTTCTCTCTTCTTGCAACCTCATCAGATTCGCAGCATCAAAGAATTTACCACCAGGACTATTGTCGGTTAGACATTGAGGATTCTCCACCAGCTTTGGATACTCAGTTCTACGAGCATCCAAAAACTTCGTGTGTTGACATCAATAATCCATTGTTTTTGCATCAACGAATCGAAAATGAGAATATATTCTCTCAAATGTTCTGCCAACCCAACAAATGCTATTTATTGGAAAAGTCATCTTGTTTTGGAGCTCGAGAACGATTTGAATCAAACGAAAACAATGTTATTCTACTCTCTAAAGATTTCCATGCTTTGGTTGATGCACTTAACGGAGACGTTCCTGGAATTTTAATGGCGTTAAAATCGTATTCTCGTCTTCCCAGCAAAGAGACAGGACGGTTTGAAGTTGAAGTATTTGTGGAATTCTTTGAAACTACTCTTGAGGAAGTTTACTCTCCCCGCTTGAAATCTGATTCCCTTAAATTATCTGACCTTGTTTGGAGTACGCCTCTTTCGGTTGAGAATGTGGACGACTTTAAGTTCTGCTTGACCTGGAAAACGGAGAAGACATCAGAGCAATGGATAATGATGGGTCGTCGTGAATTTAATTACCGTCAGTTTTAAGAATGCGCATATAAAATATAGCGAATTCTTTTGCAATGTGAAAGCCAGCTGATGTGTAATACCGCGACATTTTATTCTCCTGAGGGTGTTACGATAACTGACACAGCGAACATCACGACCAACGGTAAGAATAGCTCATTTCATTTCATATGATACAATCTGAGGTGTTGAAGGCTGTTGACCTCTTAAGCGGAGATCTCGTGGCTGGTTGATGTTCGACTCACAACCACGTTTCAAAATCCCATTATATCCCTATCTAATGACCAAAAAAATTGTGAGCTTCGTGACTTTCGTGACCGTGATCATGGCCACCAACAAATCCGTCCGAATTTCCAACACCACATGCAAACTGGACCAGCGCCGGCTCCTCTGCAGCAATCAACGACAACGGAACGTACGGAAGTTGATCAATCTGTGGCTGCTGAGTGTGCTGCCGTCAAGAAGAAGGGCAATCAGCCAGCAATGGTCCACAACCCGAAAGTCGTTCAAGTAAGCAAGGAGGTTCAGTATGGACACCGTGGAAAGATCAATGTTAATGCAAACGACATTGAGGATGACGTTCATGCAATTCATTTAGCAGGTGAGTCGAGATCGTTTATTACTGTTCCAGAACTCAAAGAACAATCAATGCCATAGCCTACCCAGCCATTCTTTCCCGCTACAATTTGAAGCTTGTCGATAAGGCGTCTTGTCTCACGGGTACTAAGCTTGTGGCCGAACAGACAGCGAAAACCTACAACAGTTTCTACCGTGGTGTCCGTGCGTTTTGCGAACTGATAGGCGATCATGCGTCGTGTGCCATATTTGATCCCTACTTGGATCCAAAGTGTTTGGCTCCATCTTGTTCCGCTGCAACTCTGTCGTTGTTCATCAATATGAAGAGAGGTCCGAAAGGAACACCGCTGTTAGAGCTGGATGACGTGACTCCGCAAAAAGATGTATTAAACAGACCAGTGGTTAGTTAACTGTTCTCTTTTGCCATTTGCTCACGGCTGTGAACAGTTCTGTACAGGAGAGTGGAATAATCCAAACAATGTCAACGGCTTTTTGAGCGCCATTGTTTTAAATCACGAAGCGCGCGGGCATGGTAGCACTGAAACCTTCAAGCCAGAATGTGAGGATTGTGTTAAGGAGAAGTCAGAAAATCAACAAGTCAAGACTGGCTGTGATTCGCACCCTCAAGATCCTCGTTGGATGAACCGAGGAAATCCACGGACAGCAACCAAGGTAACAGTAATTGCTCTTTGATTACACTTTCTAACCATCTTATAGGTCAAAAATGCTTTCGGCAATTCGCAAAAGATAGGCGAGAATTATGTTGAAAACGGAAACTCTCCTCTCCTTCCACATGAACTCGAAGATATTGTGGTGTATCTCAGCTCTTTAAACGACGACTACATGCACCAAATTGCTCTTGGTCTTCTTGATACATCAAAATTGTCCAAGCGGCATGATGAGCTTGCTGACACGCAGCATTCCTCTTTCAAATTTGACACTTCAATTATCAAAATGATTGAAGATGGTTCCATTACAATTGACTGTCTGACGCAGGCTGTGAAGGTTGGTCCTTTTGATGGGAAGCTGGTCTTCTAAACTCGTTGTTAAAGGGGAAACGTGACAAGGTTGTAAAGTTTTTGCAACTTTGGAATGATCCATCGAATCCAAAGCTCGATGCTGTCAAGCATCTTATGTGCCACGTTTATCGACTCAACAAGTTGGGTGTGACGTCAGGATACTTGTTCCCATCAAAGGCGACCTGGGAAAAGCTCCAACAACCTGGCCATGGTATTACAGTCATCCAAAAAAGTCAACGAATGGAAATGGAGGAGTATAACAAGGAACTTCGCGCTGCCTTTGCCACAGTTACCAAGACTGATGCTGTCTCTACCCCACTTGTTTTGGCTTCTGAAGGGTCAGCCCAAAGTGCTTCAAATAGCATTGGATTCACGTCTCGATCTTTGGCAGAGGCTGCATACAAACCAAGAACTGCAGCCTCAACTTCAACCTCTTCCACTGTTAATCGGCCTATTAGTGTGCCTACCACATCAAAGGCACATCCTGTTGGAACCTTGCCCTCAATAGGATCGTCTTCTTCGATAACGCAGATTCATAGTGCCAATGTCGAAGTATCATCAGTTCAAACTCTCAAGAGAAAACGAGAGGAGGAGCCAGAAAATATTTGTGGTGGGGACATGCAGGAAAAGGCTCGAATAATTGCATCGCACAGCGGAAAGAAAACCTATTGGGTTCTGCGTATCATCAACGGAGTTCCATACCACATCAATATGTACGATGCTCGACACGAAAAGTACGACACTTCAATGAGATACATTAAGGATCTTGAGTGTCTTGCTCGTATGATTGCCTGTCACCCTCAAATTCGAAAAGTCCAGGTTGATACACGTCCTATTCGCATTGAATGTACAGCTCTTGCAAAAGGTCTTGTGACAAGCTCATGGAAAGGGACTTTATCTGAACTGGCTGTAGCGTATGTGGAGAAAACGGCGTGTGTTGATCCGACAGCCCCATCAAGTTTCAAGAATGTGTACGAAAAGATTATGGCTGTTTCAAAGGGGGATGCTTTCAAGGCTGTTTTGCAGAAACTCGTGCTGAAGTTGAAGGATGGAAACGCAACTGTCGAGGACTTGTGTCGTGCAATGGAGCAGCAAAAAGCAAATGATATTGCGCGATTGCAGCGTGAATGGGAGGAAATGTACGCAGCAAATGAAACAGCGCGAGTTGCTTTAGAAAGGGAGGCTGTTGCGGCTGGAATGGAAGATCCAATGGAAGAAGATTATGTGTCAGAGGATGAATTGAATGATTCGAATGAGGAGCCTCTGATTGAGGATGCGACAGATATTACGGTTGCTATGGAATCGGAATCGCCACCTTCATCTGACTCTGTAGCACCATCGTTCTCCCTACAAGAACCATTGTCTCTTGCTTCTGCTACTCTTGTTTTGCCACGCTCTCCTAAAGGAAAGCAACCACTTGTTTCTTCTACTGCCGTCAACATTCCAGTGGCGCGAACTACTTCGAAAGCTGTCGTTTCCAAGGTCTCCAAACAGCCTTCTCCTAAGAAGCCAGAGACTGATTTGGATGGCACAGATGGCGACTATATTGATCGCAACAACAAAAACCTCAGCAACACTGACTTCTGTAACAACTTGCTAGCAATTGACAAGTTTCTGGAAACATCTGGCCCTATGACGACAAATGCACGTCAATGGAAGAACAAGAACCTTTCGCCGACACTCCAATGTCTGCGTAGTCATTGCCAAGGGGATGTCAAAGAATTCGTACGTCGAATGTTGGAGTTTCAAGGAGATGTTGCGAAGAAAGGTAGAATTGCCTTTACAAAGGTTGGTGAGTATTGTAAAGGAAATTGTTTGATTGAGACTGGCGCTGCATTGGACGAAAACAGAGAGCCAGACTCGGTTGTTCAGTGATTTACTGCCTTGTTATGAATCATTTTCTTTATTAAAGCAGTTGTTTGCGTTAGTATTCATTTTAATTTGGACGTCTGAAAGACATGACGTTATTTCGACCAAAACTCCGTTTCTCTAGGCAAGGCAACAGGGAAGTCAACGTCCAACTCGAACGACATAACGAAGTAAAGTGATATTATTGTTAGTGTGCAGGTTGTTTTGAGCTCACACTTGATGCAGGAGAGTACCGCTTGCTTCAATCGCAATGTATATTCACTAAACACGTTTCAATGAACTTAAAATAGTTTCTTTGTCGATAGGAGAAGCCTGTTGCAATTTGTTTGGCTGCACACAATGTAATAGTTTGTATTGATTGTAGCTCTGAGCCAAAACGCACAGCAATTCTTGTCTTACTTATATCGCGAAATACAACCTCACAAACGTGATCTATAGTATTGTTAAAAGTGATAACGTGCATTTAAACGGACATTTCATTTGAGATTCCGACATTAATAGCAACAGAACATGGGCCAAAAAATTCGTCTTCATTGTAACGCTCCAAGTCTTGCATCAATGGAATAAGAAACATCTCTTATGCACTTAAGACATCTGATATGTTTATATGTCATACACAGCAAGTTGGAACAGAGCTGATGCAACCACTGCATAGCCAGTACTGACGCCATAACCATTCTATGGAATTCACCATAAATGCTTTCGACTATATGATGTTACTTTCTTGAATGGTCCTTCCTGCAGTTCACACAGTGGCTGATGGTGGTCTCATCGTTTCAATTATCAACATCCAAGTCAAAAACAAAGTAAAGCGAGAGCAATTTATTTCTATGATGGCGCTATATTAAAACCATTTCGTTGAAACTATTGTTGCAGCACAAGCAGAATTAACACGTATCTCCTGCGTATCTGTTATTCCTCGTTCACTTCCCAGCCAACACTGTCAACATCAACCTCCATAAGTCTATCCCCACTGAAACAACGGCATAAGTCCAAGATTTTACCAGCTTCCTCAATCCATTTTGAGATCAACGCGGACAACAAGCAGCAACAAAGAGGCGTCAACTCCGAATTGAATCACTGATGAAGGCAGCAACAGTGGTCTCAACTCCAACGTCGCGACTCCAAGCGCTGTAGACGGCGAAAGTGAGTTTAGTGTTTTGATCGAACTCGACAATGGAGTGGAAGAATGAGTTGGATTGGTTTGCACGGCGAAGACATGCAATGGTTGCGGCAAGGGAGAGCTGAAAGCAAAGGTAGTATATGAAAAGGAAATAAAATTGGACAGAAAAAACGCGATCAGCTGTTGGAGGTATCTTTGCTTGTCAAGGTTGTAGTCTGACCCTGTCAGCTTCGAACAGGTTCAGCGACAAGTACTCCACTGTTCAGTGATGCAAAACTCAATGACACCATGGATGAAACCACAAAATCGCGATTAGAACAGCGCAGGTGTTGTGGGTCCAGTGGAAGTAGTTGTCGTTCGAGTTCTTGCAGAGGACAAGGTTTCCCGTGGACGTTTGACACGTTGAGCACTACCGGTTGTTGAGCACTGCCTGAAAGTGAAGACAGGAGCATAACACTTACAACTCGCTTCGAATCACCTCTGGAGTACTTCCAGCCATTTTTGACGGACCCGTCGGTGAAAACCCAGCCGTTACGCTCAAGGTACTGCTGATTGATATTGACCAGTTGCTTGCCGGCGTATTGGTTCCGCAATGAAATCAAAAGGGAGGTTCCACAGTGATATGAAGAAGCAAGTCCATAGCTTAGTCCAGGTTGAATTGAACGTTGACGTCTCTAGTGCTAACAAAAAGAGTATCAGAATAAGGTGTTTCATCAACGAAAAAGGGACCTTTTCACTTTTGCGCCTCCATCAAAAAGTCAAGGGCAAAACAGAGAGTAGTCCATCCAAGCGCCTGCGGTGCTGAAGGGGATCATTGATAGTCACCAGACTGAAGGATACATCCATCGCACGTTCTGGACAATCATCATATGTCAAAAAAGCTGGGTTGGTTCAGGGGCTGTTGAAATATTCTGCGAAGAACAGTGTGGTCGATGTAGCCTCGGTTTCTTCTAATGACAGCAATTTGGGAGCAGTGAGGTTGGGGCGAGCGCTTTGAATTACCAAAAAGTGAAGCCCTCACATCCGCGGGCAGGTCGCTAATTTCGAACAAATATTAGAAGTCCCAACTGTTAGTAAAACGGAGGCTTACATTGGAAGGCCCCCTTGATCTTTTTGCAAGAGATATCAGAGATACAGACGGTCTCTTTGCGACAGATTTGAAGGTTGGACAAAGAAGTTGTTTGATGCAAATACCACATTTGCGCCGGCATTGAAGTCAAAGTCGGTGCCTGTGTTTTTGCAGGATAGTTTAAGAAGGAGTCCCTCTGAGACATAAAGACAACACGCACCTGCCCCGCCATCGCCGCCGAATGTTTCGCCGTTAACACCGTTGTTGATTGCCGCGGCCAAAGCGTCCGCGTCCGCATTGTTGTTGTCGCTGTTCAGATTGAATCCAAACATAAACCTTTTCCTCGAGAAGCTTGTTGATTCGCAACCCAACTCCGCCCTCTTCCGCCTCGTCATTGTTGCCTGACCCACAATTTGGACCTGGGCCTGGGGGAATCTCCGCGTCTTGGCTACAACGTGTCAGCTCATCGAGTTCAGCCTCAGTCATGGAGGCAGATGAGGCAGTTGTTGGCTCATGAGAACTGAATACAGGATTTCAACAAGCACTCTCATGACTTCCAGGAGTCCGTCCGTTCAATTCTTCAACCACAGATGAAGTATTGTCCACGTCACACTCCTCCATCCAACAAAAATTCATTTGTAACGACGGCCGCCTGCTATGACCACTCTCCTGATGCTCCTGAAACCGTTCAAGAATATCGTCTTTGGAATAAGAATATTGTCAATGTCATCGAGGACTTCAGAGTACGTTGAGAGGAGGTGGACGCGTGCGGCTTCTGCAACGTGATGCAGAGGGGGTATGTTCGAAGCTGATGGTAAGAGAGGGGGCAATGATGGAGAAAATTGATGAGTTGTTGATTGTTCTGTGGGAGGTGAATCGCATCAGGGGGATTTGGTTTGTGTCGTTGTCAGAGTCAGTGGTTGAGTGTTTGCTCAGTGCTGACGGTTGAGGACGGAAGTGAGATTGAGTCACTCTTCTCTTCGGCGTCGGATTTGGAATTTGGTTCAGAGATTGATGAGGCAATACTGGTTTGTTTGAGCAATGGCGTCAAAACGAGAACTTCAGAATATAAGTAAGATGACATATTGCAATTACAAAAACTTACGAGTACGACGGATGTTGTATCGTGAGCACAGTTCACGGAAATACAGATAGCCTGTCACAAGTTCCGTTGATGTCTGTGTCCCCACCACAGCTGACTCTTCCTTCAACAGTTGTCCAAGTTCTTCTCGAACATTTAACCCTAAGCTTGAGATTCAGATTGCGATTCAGGAAGGGAGCCGAGCCGTTGTTTCTAGATGTTGCGACGGTATTGTTCAAGTCGTCTGGAAGAACAAAGGTATTGAAGAGGCAGATGGTTGTTTCTAGCAGCATGAAGAGGAGTAAATCCCTGTTTACACGGGATCATAGCAATAGATGATTGTCTTAAGTCAGAGCCAACAGTGCTCCAGTTTCAGCTGCGACGAAGCCTTTGAAATTGGTGGCTGCAAAACGAAAGCAGATACGCTGACACGGGATTAGTTTGAGTGGACTGTGAGGAGAGAGAGAGGGGACGTACGACGGCGAGTGCTCTTCCAATACGCACCAGTTGTCGTCCATATTTTAAGTTCTATCAATGATTGGAGCGGCAGGATGGCGGTGCGAGAGGCCGAGAGTTGCTATGAGGTTGGTGTTGGAGAAAAGAAGAAAGAAGAAAGAAGTAAATTCTTCTGTTGTCTTTCTTGTTTCCGGCGGCGGAGACGCTGTTTTGGACACATTACGAACCTAACATATCAAAAATCGTTCAGTCCGACTTCTTTTATTTTTGTACTTGGAGTTTGAGAAAGAGATGAGGCGAATCTGGTTTGGGATAGGAACTTTGAACAAACCAAGATGTTTCCATATTACAGCGCTCCGCAAAACTTGAAACCCCAAGGCAGATCCAGCTTTGCCGCCAATGGCGGTTACACGCATGCTGCCAACCACTTCGTTGGGGGTAGCAGCAGCAGCAGCAACGACATGCCACGAAACTTCGTGTTTTCCAACACTCAGCTCCAACAGCAGACATTTGGTTTCAACAACGAATACTACGATCAGCAATTGTTTGGATCAGTTGCTACAAGCTTGAACAGCGGCGCGAACTCCACTGCGATGAATGAGTTCGCTTTTTCGTTCCAGCATCCTTCTCCAATGGTTGCACATGGCATTGGCGGCATACAACAACCGTTTCTTTCTCAATATGCTGCTCCCCAGCAGCCAGAAAGTCAGACAGTTGCGTGGCCTTTGGCATGGTGCCAAACTGGTGCCAATCAACCTCAAGTAAGTAGCAACACAGCGTAGTTTCGACAGCGTTTAGTCCTGTGGTATATTTCAACAAAGAGCGGCAGTGAAGGAAAATCGAGGGCGTTGTGGACCGTGCTGCACTTGACTTTGTTGTGTGTGTGTGTGTGTGTGTGTGTGAGACAGTCACAATCACATTTCGACATTTGTGACTTTCTCACCTAGTCTTTTTCACTGCTATGATAAAACATAAGAAACAATTTTTCCTATCGCCCATGCCTCATCAGCAGGGAAAAGAAAAGCGCACGCTGAAAAACGAAGACTCTTGGACAACTCCAACACGATGAATCATGGCCACCCCTCACAGCAAAACTTCTACTCCTCAAGCAGCACTATCAACAAAAGGAAGCACCGAGATCTCAGCAGTGACTCCTCTGACCTGTCGGATGCTGATTCAGAGCTACAAAGGGAGGCTTGGGCCTTTGTCGAGCAGCAGCAATCTGCATCGGTATTGCGAGCAGCAGCCAACGTATCTCCCACTGTTACGCAAACTGCATTATCATCGCCAAATCCGTGGGAGAACGCCGATAATTATGTTGCTGATTCTGAGTATGTTCCACCTTTCCCTCTCCTCACTTGAACTAATACCTCCTGTCAGTGATGAAGCGGAATCTGTCGGAAGCAATAACGAATCAGAGAGCATTGACGTCGAATTCCCTGATATGTACGGAGTTTGGACTGAGGGTCATGAAACCGACTTCACATCCTTCTTACGATTCCCGACCTCAAAGCAAGTCAGTCCAAAGCTCTGGAAGAAACAACGAGAGAAGTGGTTCGCTGATACGGAAGCCGTTCTACCTCTGTTGATTATCGCAGTGGCTTGCTTGGAAACTGTTGACATCGCAAGTTCCTGCTGTGCGGCACCCAACTGTTCCCTTGTCCCGTCCTTCAAATGTTACACTTGTGCCGTTACAGTCCCTTCTCTTTCCCACTTCTGCAGCACTCACGCATCTGGGCATTGGTGGGACAATCACTGTCATCGTGTTCAAGACCGATTGGACCGCTCTCCTGCTCCTTTGACAACCCCGTCTGGTAGAACACGATCAAAGAAAATCCGCTGTTGTGAAGCTGCACGTGGGACTGGGAGGAGAGTTCTACTGCATTCCCTGACTGGTCATGAGCCAGCTCAACTTGTGACGTGCCCAAATCATGCAAATGGACACGAAATGTGTGTGGTGCTGTTGCGAGACTATGGCTTCTTTCCGTCACGAGTTCACAACACAGGTAACATCTTTCTCTTTCTCTTTCACAACTCTAATTGTTATCAGACCATGCCTTTTCGTTTCAGCTTGTGTCTTTGGGTCTCAAACTTCGTTCACTCGGAGTTGCATTTCAAGTTTCTGCCGAAGCTTTTTTTGGAACTGACCACAAAGACGCGAGAGATGCTGGTCTCTATCAACCTTACATGGATGCAGTTCGTCAGCTAGCAGTCATTAAGCATCATACTCATCATGGTACTGTCACGCCTGAGCTTGCTGAAGAGCTTGGTATAGGCCAGACAGTCTGTCCCGCCTGTATTGGTGGTGATGAGCCTTCTGGTCCAGCTGCATTTGTGAGTGTGCAGATAT
The DNA here is from genome assembly GCA_002104985.1 of Rhizoclosmatium globosum. NCBI lineage: Eukaryota > Fungi > Chytridiomycota > Chytridiomycetes > Chytridiales > Chytriomycetaceae > Rhizoclosmatium > Rhizoclosmatium globosum. Next base: position 548,781 of record MCGO01000020.1, on the reverse strand, counting down.
TTCATGGTTAATCTTACTGTGCGTTACAGACCATGGATGGGTTTGAGTCTGCAAATAAGAAGTCAACAGAGCGCGGTGGAGGAGGGAGTCACGGAAGTTTCGAATTCACATCTGTATACTTCAAAGAGCCAGCAGTTCAGGATGTTGTTGCAGAAGCAAAGGCGGCCAAACAAACTTCGAGGCCTAAACTTGGATGTGACGCTCAACACAAGGCTGGAGGTGTTGGCGGGTTAAAGTCTGTCGGAAAAGACATTGATATGATTATTCATGTGGATTGTGCTGCGCATTCGCTTGTTCATCGAGTTTATGGTGAGAATAATTATCAATAACCTGTTTGTTTCTGATTGTTCCAAGATGTTAAAGGTGGAGAAAGACTAGTCTACGCCGATGACGTGATTAACTGGGGGAAAGAAACTTTCAAGAGTCGAGGATTTGTGCTTGGATACGATGTAGCTTGCAAGGAACTCTCGCATCTTGACTTTTATGGCCTTCTTCAATCAATTATCAGTACAATCTTATTCATCCTGTTTATTCCTGCTATGCACGTCTACGCTCACGGAAAGGACTGTCTGAGTCTATTTAGTCCTCGGTTTCTGATGGGCTTGGGATTGACAATGGACGGGGAAGGCCACGAGCGAGTCAATAGCTGGTTGTCTCGGATTATTGGCTTGACACAACGAGAAACTTTTGAAAACCGGAGAATGGACATTGTCTTATTTCTGGAGTTCTACAACTGGTCCAAAATCAGACGGCTTGTTTCGTGGACTCAAGAAAAGCTTTTGGCTACATTTGCGGGACTGGCAGAAGTGAAGGCAACTCTTGGACACCAGTGGTGGAAGGTTGAACAAGCTCAATATGACGTGGTCGTAACAGCCATGACAACTTTGAGGCAACAACTAGTTGAACGGCAAAATAAGGATGTTCCGTCAACTAAAGAGGATTTACGACTTCAAATCGACCAACTGGCACGGTCAATCCTTTCTATGGACAAACATCTTAGCCGTGCGCCTGGAACCAAAATGTCGAAACGGCTGAATGGAGCATTGAACTCGACTTTTCTTGAGTTATACAAAAAGCTGGATGAGCTCAATGGTATAGTTGTACTTCTTCTCAACCTTAATTCTCATAAGTAGTTTGTAGCAATGGAACCAGGCAACCCCCCACTTACATTTGCTCAGGTTAAGGCAGGTCTTACTCCCGCAGCGGTGGAAAGCTCTCAGTCTGACGTTGATTCGTTCGTCAGGCTCTATTTTCGATATTGTGAAGATCTCTTTCATCATCAAAACTACTTAAAGAATATGGTTGGATTCTATGAACGGCGTGAAATGGAGCACTGGAGGGTTGTGAAAGAGAAAGTTGGAGTTTGTGATTCTCGGTCAAAAGAAGCATTCATGGGCTTGAGGCGGAGACGTATGGAAGTGGAGAGGGAACACTCAAGATTGGCCAAGGAAGCATTGAATATATTGACGCTGATGGGGAATATGCCTCCTTGTACTTCGAGAAGCATTTGGGTGAAATCAGAACGGCCTTTCAGTCGAAAGACTCAGTGTTAAGTCGCCAAAACTTTCGAAGTGATAAATAATGAATAAAAGATAGTAAAAGTAAAGTTGATGCATTTTCAATAACACTGGAATACGGTTTTGCCGGTTATTAACCCTAAAAACTGCAGCTCCTGACTGAAGCAGACAAAATTCATAAGCTTTCGTATGCGAGAAGATGATGGTATATTATGCATATTCGCATTGTCGGAACACCAAAATAAGTGTGATGTGGCCATCTTTTTGATACTGAAGCCAAATCCATGATATTCTGCCCTCAATAGCGCACCAACGGCAAAAGACAGAGATCAATGACTACCTGCGATAGAAAGAGCGTGTTGTTTTTACTGATTCTGGAGGTTTATACGCATCGATCATGAAAGCTTAAGTCTATGTGCATTTACAGTGAAAGTGTTGATACAAGATAAACATTGAAAGATTGACAAAATCAGGACACACCAAACTTCACCTCTGTCGAAAACGGGGTAGTCTTAATCGATCTACGAAGCGATTGCGTCGTGTTTGCACGAGTGGAGCGAGTTTGGTTGCGATAAAACTGAAGAGTGAAACTGGTAATGACAACAGACGCGTAACAATACCACGATCAAGAAGATTGTGTATTATTTAGTAAGATCTGATATTTACTTTAACGGGTTTTGTTCAGCTAATGATGTTTCAGAAGGTTGAAAGTGGTTGAAAGGTTGACGAAACTCTTTTGAAAACATGCCTCCAAAACATGAAACTTCACGGAGTGTAATTTATTGGACAATATGACCAGGAAACACTCAGCGTAAGTTCTTTTGAGCATTAATTTCATTTTCGACTTCTTCTATAGTTGGCTTAATTTGCTTTTGAGGGTACGATTGGCAGCTCAAATAGAACGAAAATGGTCTTCTTGATTCCAAACTTTGTCTAGCTTGCTCTCTGAACTCTAAGTTGGGTTTCCTTCGCTCCATTTGTTTGGTTAAATGCAGGACACTGTTCTTAATGAGCGAAAACAATCCATCAATCACAGCTTATATGTTTGTTATCATGTGGCTGAAGAGCTTTACTTGTTCATTGTTGTTGGCATCAAAGGCTTTGATTTAATCATCGCGAAGTTGTGTTTTTGAGGCTCCGTGTCGTGACAACAGCTTATTAAGCTATATTGAACTAAGAGCGTCTCACAGTTAGATTGAACTTTATGAGCGTCTCACAAGTGAATATCAACATTTGAGTTTGGGTATTTGCAGCTGTGGTTGAGTGGACAGAACGGCATCTTGCTGGTTATTTTAGGAACAAAGAAAGAAAGAAAGAGAAAGGAGAGAGAAAGGTTTAATAAGCAACTGTGAAAGGAAGTAATACTTGAGCGTGTAAAACATACTCCATCTGATGATTCCAACTGACCCAACTCAAATCACCCAACCCAACTCCCGCCGTATATATAGTCACAAATTTTCTTCATTTTCCACGTCTCCATTGTCTTCGACGTCGTTTGGGGCACTTTCATTGTTCTTGGCATCTTCAACACTCTTATTATCTTCCTCAATCGCGTCGTCTTGGTCTCCCTCAATTTCGTCCTCGTTATCGTCAATTGCGTTGATATCTCCGTCTTCCTCAATCGCACCTTCGTTTTCGTCAATCGCGTTGATCTCTTCGTCTTCCTCGATCGCATCGTCTTCGTCAATCTCGTCGACGTCTTCGTCGAAACCATCATCATCGTCGTCTACGTCTTCGTCATTTGAATTGCCGTCGTCATCCTCTGCGGTGTTTTCCTTGTTGGAGTCTGAATCGTCTTCTGGAGGCTTCACCAAGACCAAGCGGATTTTTCCAGGAATCTTTAGCTCTTTCAATATTGTAGCGCAAGCCTTTTATTTATATTAATGAATGTTTTCATATTTAATCCCTTACCGTAGTGCGTAGACTTCCGAACTGTTTTGGCGTGAAACCAAACCCTTCCAAACGAACACCGTGAAATCCCTCAGGTCGCAACAACTTGCTTAGTTGGACAACCGTGAACTGTTTTCGGTTGAGTCTTGTGAGCTCGTGATTGATCCTTTCAAGCATTCCTGCCCTTACTCGTGCCCTTAACGATGAGATGTCAAGTTGATTGGATGCATCAAGCATTGTTGCCGTTCCAATGTTGTTTTTTTTGTGCATCATGTACAGTTCTGCGGCGAACATAGTAGCTGGGTGAGATGTCAACTTCTTTTCCAGCTCTTTGGAGACTTTTCGACCAACTTTGCCTGCACTGATATTCATAGACTTTCCACTTATGACATCGTACATATATCCCTGAGTTTGAGTTTCGTAATTGGCTGACTTGACAAATTAGATGACAAACTGCTTCCAACAAGAACATCACCTGCAAGCTTTTTGATATTTTCTTTGGTTGCAGTAACAAGCTTGTTCCTCTCGCGAACGAACGTTTTTTCTGAAACCTCTTTGGTTTTGGGTCCGTGCTGTTTCAACTCTTCTACTTGACGTTTCCACTTTTCCATCAACGCCTTATGCTCTGCGGTTTTCTGCCCCTTAATTATTTGAAATAAAGTGCTTCCATGTTGTTGTTTGTATGCAGCAGTCCATTTGGTGAAGTCGACAGGTTCGTAACTTGGAGCCCCATCATTTATGCGTCTGAGCCCTTCAGCATTTAAATCTAAATCAACGGATTAGCATTAGCGAATGTCTCATGTCTCATGTAACTCGTACCTGCAACGAGCTTTCCAGCATATTTCAAGTATTGGTCGTATACTCTCGGCGTTTCGACTTGACGAACGGTTCTGAGCTTTGGAATCACGACTATTTCTTTTGCAGCTCTGTCAGTGTCACTAGAATGAGCGACAGTCTGTTGTTTCGGACTTTGCTGTTGTTGAGCAACTGGAGAAATCCACGCGATTAAACGAAGCTAAGGAGAGAAGATGATAACATTGTTATCACTTACTTGGAGTACTCATTGGAGTACTCGTTGGAGCACTCGTTGGAGTATAATTGGTTGCAAGTGATTGCAAAGGCTCAATTACCGGCGGTGCCAACAGGAACTGAGTTGGATCAGTGTAGTCATTGTTACTATAACTTTCTTTCGCGATCCTCTTGATGAGAACCTGTGATCATTGCTGGTTTAGTTTGCTCATCACAATAGACTACTTACTGTGATCTGGTTATACCTGACACCATACAGAGCCGCAATCGCCTCGTTCATTTTCTTAAAGGGTTCAGTTGCTTTGACGCCAAGCCCATGGACATGATAGCGGAGTTGTTGGAGCTGAAACGGAGAAAGGCCGAAGTACATATCATCATCTGATCGCTTTCGCTTTGATCCCTGCTGAGCCTGTAGTTTTATCTGCGTATTAGTTCTCGTTGTGTGCAGTGCTGTTGAGGGTGCACTTGCCATTTTTGGAACGTTTTGATGTCGGGAACAGGTTGTCGTGTGTTGGATGGATGTCCGAGACTTTTGTTCTCCGCGCGCGCTTTTCTTTTCCCTGCTGATGAGGCATGGGCGATAGGAAAAATTGTTTCTTATGTTTTATCATAGCAGTGAAAAAGACTAGGTGGACTTTCTCCCCAATAATTTCCCATAAAATCCGGGGTCTTTCCTTGTTCCGTCAAACATCTTCAATCCATATCAAACAAATGTCCGTTTCCCAAGCTTGTAACTACGCCCTCATTGCCCTCCAGCAGGAGTTTTCCGCCTGTGGCAAGGCACCAAACAGCAACGCTGCCACGGACTGTAACTGCACATCACTTGGTAATGAAGGATCTCCCCAAGTTGATCATATTAATCAATTATCGTCTGCAGATCCTGAGTCAGTCAATGCATACTGTAACTTCCCAGACAACGACAAAAACACCTGGTCCACTCCTTACTTGGCTGCTGTCGATGCCCGTATGAACGCTTGCCTGTGAGTGACGTGGCTTGCGTTTTCGCCAACACTCTGGGTTTCTAAGCCATTTGTTTTTAGTGCTGTCAACAAGCCTGTCGTCTCAGCAACTGTGATTGCTCTCCCCAGCAACATTCCAAACCCATGGGCTGTTCAGACCGGTCCACTCACTCCAGCCTGTACCTACATCAAAGAGGCTTTCCAACAACGCTTCAGTAACTGTGGAAAGGGTCCTGACGCAAAGTCCATTGATACCTGTATCTGTACTGGTCTCTGTATGTACTGTCCTTTCCATGTTGACAAGACTAATCTCCTTAACTTTAGTTACCGAGTCTTTTTCCGCATACTGTAATTTGCCAGGAAACGATCAAGCCAGTTGGTTGAACCTTTACCAAGACGGAGCCGCTGCTCGTTCGAATTCATGCGCCAAGGTTGGGTTGCCATTGACTGCTATTCCAATTTTGTCTCTTCCAAACAACATTCCAAACCCGCTTCCAGCAACTGCTACTCAATCGGCTTCTGCTGCCACTTCTACTACTGCTGTTGCTCCAGTGCCAACTGCTGCTTCCTTGACCACTGCTGTTGTGAACTCTGCTACTGCTGTTTTGAACACTGCTACGACCGCTCCAGCTAAGCAAACTACCTTGAACGCCTCTTCTGGAGCTGTGTCAGTGCCCTTGGTTGGAGGAATGCTTCTTGCTTACGCCGTTTTGATTTGATTTCTATGTACCTCGTTAACTCCATCTTAAGATATTTAAATAAAATCGTCATGTATTTTGTGTGTTGCGGAAATTTTAAGATATCAAAATTACGTTCTTATTTTATAGATTACTGAATGTGAGCTGAAAATAGTGAAGAAGAAAGGCAAAAAGGGCAAGAAGATATTCTAAACAGCGACAGAAGGAGTAACAGGATTATTTTCGGCCACGACTGATACTTTTGGTGGCTGTTCCGTGGAGGCTTGGTCATGTTTGCGTGAGTATTCGTCGATCTACATGGACCATTATTTAACGAAAAAAAAGATTGCAAGTCGCACCTTCTCCAACAGAGTAGCACTGTATCCAGGAGAGTAATACCTCACAATCTCCTCGGGGTAACACTCATTAATCGTTCGAATAAACTCTCCCATTTTTGTTCCATTCAAGATATTAATCTGTCCCGCATTAGGTCCCGTCGCACTACCCAATCCAGCCGCAATCTCTTGAACCCTTTGCAACCCTCCACTCGTCACAAACGCCCGTCGCGCCGCAACATCGTTCGGCAAGATCTTTGCAAACTGACCCACAACGTACTTAAGGACGTTGAACGGCGTAGACGGCTGAAGAAGCGGTTCCAACGCGTCAAGATACAATGTCTTTTCGAGGATGCATTTGAGAGCGCGTTTGGTTTTGGTTTTGAGGTCGGAGCCGACGTCTTTGTCGTCTTCGAGGGCGTTGTTGGGGGCGGCGGTGGGGTTGGATGTGGATGTGAGGACTTTGAGGAGTTTGGGGAGGACGGCGTTGTCGGCGAGGATTTTGGCGTGGTCTGGGGAGTGGCGGCCGATTTGGCCGAGGGACCAGGCGCAGGCTGCTTTAATATGTTCCTCGGTTTCTGTGTGTTGACATGATAAGCTGCTTTTGTAGTGAATTTAGAAATTATACCAGTGACGAGAGCTTGAGCGAGAGGTGGAACACCCTTCGCCAAGATAACAGCCAAGGCCAGAGTTTCAGAGAACGCAGCAATATAGCCCAACGTCATAATTCCAGGAAGTCTAGCATTTCCACGAGCATCAGTGACGTAATCCACAACAGCAGCAATTCCTCCCGAATTGACAATCAATTGAGCCAACTAGTTTTGAATGTCAGTAACTTTGACATCAACCACATATTTACCTCTGGAGTGTGCTTCGCGATTTCACAAATCAAAGTAGCACTGTTCTTCTTCACGTATCCGTCTGAATCCTTCAAACAGTTCAACACATTCGGGAAGATTTCCCCGTCAACAACTGTCTCGGCCAAGTCCACAGTGTGTTTTGAGATCTGAGACAACGCTGAACAGACTTGGCGACGGAGTTTCGCGTCGGGGTTTCCGAGGAGTGGGGCAATGAAGGGGATTGTGTTTGCGTCGACTACTGATTGGGCGAGCTGGTGAATGCCATTAATATTCAGATTCATAATACAAATTTTCAATATATATATACCTCGGGAGAGTGCTTAGAAACATCGCTCAAAGCACTAGCCGCGATTCTTCTCAACGAAAGCTCAGGCTCTTGCACACAGAGCACCAACAACGGAATAGCACCGGCGTCAACAACAGCTTGAGCCAAGTCTAAAAAATTACTTGTTAGTACTCATATGCACATTGAAATGGGGGGGGGGTTTCTCGCCTCCATTATGTCTTGCAATGTACCCAAGAGCCCACGCAGCACTCTCCTTCACTCCAGGATCAAACTCCTCCAAACACGTAACCAACGCGTTCAAAGCCCCAGAATCAACAACAGACTGCGCGAGCTCCGGAGAGTGCTTTGAAACAGCACGGAGAACGAAACTCGCAGCTTTTTTGTAGAATCTCTGGTTAATTTTAAAAAAAAAATCAGCCTCATAAAAACACAGCTACGAAATAGCTCACATTCTGTTCACTCAATGAATAAACTAATTGAGGCAAGATATCCGAGTCACCACAGCCTCCGCCAGTTCCTCGTTATAATTCGCCAACCGCCCCAAAGCAAGCGCTGCAGCGTGTTGGATAGCGGGGATGTTGTCCAGAAGGAGGGGACGGAGGAGGACATGACGCCTGCTGATTGGAGGGCTTCGATGTTGGATTCTCGGGAGGCGAGGTCTGCGATCGTTTGGACAAAGAGGAGACGCTCTTTTTGGTATTTCTCAAAGACGGAGAAACGATACGCGTGTTTGGGATTGCGTGGGACTGGTGCGTTGTTGCGACGGTTTGGCCGGTCATTTTGGAGGGATTTTGGTTGTGGCTTTGGTTTTGGTAAATGGCTGATGGCGTCAAGCAGATTTTGGAGAACTCATATCGATATATGGTGAATGAATAGTGGAAAGACTGCTGTTCTTGGGAAACGATAGAGGACGTCTGGAGAGCAGCAGTATTGTCTCGTTCAGTGAAAATCCCTTTCACAACCTCACTCCATCCATTGAAAAATCGAAAGATTATTGCTAAATAGTCAGAGTTAAATTGAAAATCCACTTTCGAATTCAGCGAGAAGGCGCGTTTAGTATGAGGTTATTTTTGTTGTTCTGAGACCTTTCTCCCATTATTCTCCTATTATGTATGTCAAGATAACTCGCATATTTATATATAACAACAAATTTCATTCATCAATTCCCGTCCAAGAACCCGCTTAAGAAATCAACAACTTCAACAACTGCATCTGCTCATCACTCCCATCCACAAGCGCCTTATCAATCGCCCCAAAGCTCTCACTCATCCTCGCCTTCTGTGCACATGTCAATTCAACGTCACTCAACATACGGTCGTGCAACTGTTACAGTTTCTGTTAGAAATGCCGAGATATATCGGATCGATCACTTACCTGAGAAACAACTTGAGTTCCAGAATATCCTTCTCGAGTCACTCTTTGGACTGCTTGTTGGATAACGTAAAAGTCTTTCTTGACCCACGCGGAGAAGAGGTCGTCACGACGCGGAATGGAACCACCTTTTGACGAGTATGTTAGGAAATAGCAAGAGTTACCAGCAAGAGATGCTTTTACCCCTGCAATTTCGACAATGGCGTCTGGCTGAATGACTTCATCTTGATGCAATCTGTACGCGCTTTGCAGGTACATGATCGCCTTTCTCAAGTCTCCTTCAGACACGGTGATGAGCATATCGATTGTCTGTAGACTGTTTTTAGAGAGACGGGAAGCCACAGAAATGGCTCAATACCTCAGGAACATATTGAACTCGCTCAGCTCCGCGATTTCCATGAGACGAGACTTGATGCTTGTATTATCGAGAGGCTTGAAACGGAATTTGGAGCATCGACTTGCGAGGGGTTCAATGATTCTAGATGGAAGTTAGGAGTGGTTATGGGAGAAGGGGTGGGTGAAGGGGGAGAGAACCTGCTGACGTAGTTGCAAATGAGACAGAAACGAGTCATTTTTGAGTATGTTTCCATGGTTCTTCGGAGCGCGGATTGGGCATCCATTGTCATTGAATCAGCTTCATCTGAGGAGTGGACGAGAAAGAGGGTTTAGAGTCCATGTAGGGTCAAAGGGATATTGTACCCAGAATAATGAGCTTGAATGGAGGCAGCGAGTTCTTTCTGTTGTGGCATTGAGTACGTGAATGTCCGAGAATTGAAGCCATTACCCGACGAAACACCAGACGACACAGTCACTCGAGCAAAGTTCTTGACCTTTTCCCTCACAATATCAATTCCTCGTTCATCTGAAGCGTTGAGTTCGAGGACACGCGTCTTCATTGCTTCCGGACTTGGTTTGGTGTTAGTTGTCGTTGTTCCATTGGCCAAGGAGGGATTACCCGTAAATGTCCCGAGCAAGCGCAAGAATCGTTGAAGTCTTTCCCGTTCCTGTTTGGTTGAGCGTGTCAGCGTGTGGTGATTGATTGGCAAAGGAGACGGACCTGGAGGACCATAGAAGAGCAAGTGCGGAAGCTGCTCAACCAGGTTAGCCTGGGTAATGCCTGTTCAAGACCAGGCATACGTTGTTTGACTCGAGGGTCTTCTTGAGGACATTCACAGTCTCTCCTGGCTGAGATATCATCCATTCCACGAGGTCGGTACTTTTCAATCCTGTTAATTGTTTAATTGTATTAGAATACGAAGGAGAAGGGCATCAGACCATGGCTGGTTCTCTGTTGAAGTTGCCTTCTTTGGTGGTGGTTGGTTGTTGCTCATCTTGCTCTTTGGCTTTGACTTCGACAAAAAACAGATTCAAAAAACACAACAAGAATGAGTGAACCTGGAAAGACGCTCTTCCTCGGCCGTTTGGGCACAAGAGTTGAGGTGTGTATTTGGATTGGGGATTGGGATTGGATGGATGGGGGACTAGTCTCCGTGGCCACCTTCTCCTCTCGAGTACAACTAAGCACTCACCCGCCTCCTTCTATCTTATTAGACTGCTGAACTCGACGAGATCTTCAACAAGTTCGGAAAGGTGTCCCGGTACGTACCAACCCCTGCTTTCTCCCTTTTTCCGCACCACCTTCTGACAATCCACTGTGACATCCCTCCAGACTCGATATCAAGCGTGGCCAGCAGTACAACTTTGGCTTTGTCGAGTACGAAGAGGCCCGTGATGCCGCCGATGCCCAGCGTGACGTTGACGGGAAGGAGGTACTTTGATTTCCTTCGCTTCGTTTCACTTTCGTGCCTGTGTTTGCCTGCGAGTGAAACCCTCCCTGGATGGACGTGTCTGTGCGAGAGCCCATGTGCTGCCGTGTCTGAGTCAGTGTCGGAGTGCCTAGAAGCCTGAGAAGCCTGAGTGCCAATCAATGTGTGGGATGCGCAGTCGCTGTTGCTTAGTCACCTCCCTTTGAGCCCCGTGTCTCGTGCGTTGTGCCATGTTCCGTGTACTGTGTGCCTTGTTGAAGGAAGAGTCGGCGGAGACTCTTGATGCCAAACGTGTGTCCTCATGAGATCTCATTTTGTCACTTGCTTAGGGGATCCTCTTATCCTGTCCCTTCACACCTCCTTCCCATGTTGTCCATGCGAGTGTCGGGCCAAAAGAAAGAGTCGTGTGGCAGAGTCGCTTTCATCCTCCCGTCCCGTTCATTGTGTCCATATCTGTGCCTCGTTTTTCGTAACACTCCGAACCCCCCTTTCTCCTCCCTGAAACTAGCTCAGCGACGGCTCTCGTGTCGTGGTTGAATTCGCCAAGGGAAGCTCCAGACCTCCACGTAGAGAGGGTGACCGTAACTCCAACGAGTGTTTCAAGTGTGGTAAGGAAGGCCACTTTGCTCGTGACTGCCGTGAAGGTGGTGGTGACAGGTTCGTTTTTTGCTTTCAGTAGTGTCCTCTTCTTGATTCTTCATATACTTACCGGTATTCTAATAGATACGGAAGCCGTGGAGGTGACGTGACCGTGGAGACCGTGGCGGTTACAGAGACCGCTCCCCACCTCGTCGTAGATACGACGACAGAGACCGTTCCCCACCAAGACGCAGATACGATGATGACAGAAGACGTGACGACGGAGGTGACAGACGTCGTGATGACCGTGACCGTTCCCCACCAAGACGTGACGACCGCGACCGTTCCCCACCAAGACGTGATGACCCACCAAGAGATGATTAGATGATATGCCACGCGATGCCTTTTTCGTGTTAGAAAAGGGTTTTATCTTGTTTATTATTCGTATTGTTTTTGGGAGGTCTTTGAGCCGCATATTTGGGGGATTATGGAGTTAACTCATCTTTCTGAATAAACACTATCCATAATGAACCCTTCGATTCAAAAAGAATCCTAAATTACAACCATTGTCAAAGATGTGTCGAGCATTACAAGAGATTTACCCACTCGCATACAAAAAAGGAAAGACAGAAAAGGGCATCAAGGCCAAGAAGATGTCTGCCAATACTCCATCGGCAATCCTTGCCAACAAACTGACGGCTAACATCACCATTGGAATACTCGGATGGTACTGCTACATCCCTGGAATCCAGTACAACGGATCCTACGCGGCAGTTTACCCAGAAGCCTACAATTCCACTTACATTGATTTGAACGGAAACTCTGGCGCTACTTGGGTCTATGACGCAGCCGCCCATGCTGCAGTCAACATCATCAACACGCGTGCAGATATCCTTCCATATAACTACGTAAACATCAAGAGGTAACCTAACCCTCAAGAATTTTCCGACTTCACACATATTGTCCTCCATTTACTCATATTACTACACCATTATGGTAGATTCAGTGACTGTGGAGCATACTGGCCAACAGTCGACACAGACTTTTCGTTGAGTTGCACAAAAATTTCTGAAAACCCCCCACTGTATCACTGACAAAAAAGATATATTGTTCACTTAGTGGACATACAGGTGGATTTGCAATGTCAGTAATGGGAATGGACGTGGGAGTCGATACCCGGACGTTCTCGGAATCACAGGTCAAGAGTACAGTGCAGTTGCAAAGTGAGTCTCCATAACCTAATTTCTCCCGCATAAACTTTAAAAAAATAATTGGGGTTGTTCAACAGAGGAACAGCAGAAGTATTCGGGAAGTACCAAGTCCCCTTCTGCGGCACAAACTCAGCGGCGCCGTCTCTCAGCGACAAGAACAATTCCCGTACTTTTTCCGGTGATTTCGTCAAGCGGTTTGGGGAACTATGTTGGTGTCTTGCTGCAAAGCTGGAATGTTACGCGGATGGCTATTATTGCGCAGTCAGATGATTTACTTGGAAGTGGATGTAAGTATTAAAAAGTTTTGCGGAGGAGAAAGGTTTTTTTTATCGAAGATGTTGTGTAGATGCAAAGGATGTCCAAACGAATGCTCCGAAATACGGGGTTAGCTATATTAGTATGATTAATTTGAAAGGAAAGTTGACCCAGGATATGGTTAATTACGCCAAGATTGCTATTCAACGAGATGATGTCAGGTTTGTCAGATTTATGTTACAAAACAATACACGAACTGAAACCCTCTGGTTTGGATAGATATATCTACATCTCAGGGCAGGTAGACTTTGTTAGCAAAGCGTACTTCAGTCTCGCATTGATTGGAATGGTTGCGCCACAATACGTTTATATGGGCTCCAACATTCCTGGTCAATTACAACAAGCATGGGTCTACTTTCCAAAAACTGTAATTCACGACGATAATCCATACTTAAACTTGCTAAAACGTTTTTAAGTGACCAACTTGAACAAGAACGTGACTCGAATGGCGGCCTATATGCAAGGATTCATTGGGATGTATTCCAACCAAGCTCAAGCAAATAATCCATATGGCTTGACCCATTTTACCAGCAATTTAAATCGATAGTTAAATTGGATCAACAGACTGCTGAGTAAGTCTGTTCATGTTTGGTCTTGTCTCACAAATGGCGACCTAGCGATCAATATTTAAACTCAGGCGCAAACATTACATTATGGGGTGTTAATAATTATTTTGACTGTGTCATGACGTTATTGTTCGGATTCGACAAGGTATTCCACTTTCTTCTCCTTCAGTGTGGTTAAAATAACCTTCTTTTTTTTTCGTGCAGTTGTTGAAAGACAACCCAAGTTTCACGCCTCAGCAGCTGGCCTCCAGACAGCTTTCACAATATCTTAACTACTCGCAGTTTATCAACACAAATTACACAGGCTTAACAGCTGCCAAAATCTATTTGAACTCTTTAGGAGACATGGTTGCACCATACGTCGTCACGTCTTATACAGGAGTCTACAAAGGTGGCTTTCAGTCAAAAAGTGAGAGTTCATATTTCAAGTATTCTCTCTTATTCAAGGACTAACTTCTTTTGATAGCGTTTGCAATGACTGATACTCTAGGAACCAACATAACCTTCTTGAATGGAACTTCACCTTTATTCTATGGAGGTAAATGCTAGGTTTGGATGTCCCTTAGGTTTAACCATTTCGGAAAAGGCTCGTCGATTCCACCCCCTGACGGTCCTATCGCAATTCCTCTAAACTACCTCTCAAACACTTTCGGAACATCCGCAGGTAGCGGCATAGTCGCCATGTTCGCTCTAGGAATAATCGTGAGCGGCTGCTTCCTCACCTTCTTCATCGCCTGGCAAAAAGACAAGAAACTCAAGATGCTCTCGATCCCAGAATCAGTCGTCACAATCATCGGAAGCTTTTTCTGTTACCTCTCGATTATTTTCCACTTGAACGCACCGACGAAGCAGCTCTGTGTTGCGAGGATTTGGCTTGTCTTGATTGGTTATGTGCTTATGATCCAGCCGGTTATTATGAAGAATGTGAGACTCTATATTATTTTGAAGTCGAAAAAGAGGCTTGACGCGGCAATGTTGACGTTGATTAATCGGATTACGATTACTGTTGGGATTCTTGTTGAGTTGGTAAGTTTTACATCGCGATTCGTAGAGTCGTTTGAAATATTAAGATGATTGTATAGGCTTTGCTCGGATATTGGGTTGGTGGCTCCAACACAGGTCCACTTCAAGTAATTGTTGGAACCGATGCATTTGATATTTGCTCCAGTGTTAACAAGCCATCTTCTGTTTCAATTCAAGTCCTTGAGGGATACACGATTTTCGTCCACTGTCTCCTCTTCGTCCTCGCCTACATGATGAAAGATGTTGACCAGAAATTCAACGAAGCACCAGCCCTCTCAACAATCGGAGTCATGAACGCAGTCCTGTTTGGTGTCATCATGATCCTCCCCTCGAATCCAACACCAAGCATGGACTTGATCCAATGTATCTGCATCTGGATCGGAACAACCTTAACCCTATTGATCCTCTTTGGTGCCAAGATCTACGAAGTCATTTTTGACACAATGAGTGAAAAGGGGCTCCTCAAGATGTCGATCAAGTCCACATTCGACGCAGGAAGAAGTTCTGCAAAGTCCGGGTTCGCCTCCTCCAAGATGGTTTCAGCCGTGTTTGTCCCCGCGATGCCGAAAGCAATGAAGCAGGATACTTCCGAGCATAGCCAGGACTCGAGCAATCAAGAAAAGAGTTGTAAGTCCTTAATTGCAAGATTATAAAATTCATGTACTCAATTTCCATATAAGCTTCAAGTGCTGAGGCGTCAATGACGAGTAATGCTCCACTGGTTGGCAGTCCAACGAGTCCAACGAGTCCAACGGGTAACGAAAAGAAAGGTGAAAGAATTTGAATGCTTTTACTTTTTTCACTTATATCTAAATACCTGTTACAGAGGAAAAGGCTAAAGCTGCTGGCCCCAGCAGAGCGATGGGTGGTCTCAGTAAGTATTTGTACTCGTTTCAAAACACCATATATTAAAGCGACATCGCAGTTAACAGAAACAACCAAACAACAAGTGGTTTAAAGGCAACTCCCAGTATGAAAAAACGTGAGCCCACCACCATTTGTTTTCGATCAATGTGTTCACGAATTTTTACAGTTGCATCGGGCGGAAAGGACGTGAAAGAAAAACGAAGACCTTGTCACTGTAAACCTATTGTACGTAGTCTTGAACATTCCTCAAATAGATTAACCAAAACGATATTGAAAACACCAGCTCGGTATCCACGTTTTCAAAATCAAGACCTCAAAGACACAAGTACTCTGGAACGTCTGGAACGGTGGAGTCTGTTACTTCAACAACATCCGTAAACGAACATGGATGTCAATTGCAACTCTCGATAAAGTGTACGCACTCACAATCATGTCCACCGTCAAGTGTGAAAGAATCGCTGGAACAAACCAAATTTCTCTCTCAGACTTTCCGTCTTTTGCTTTCAACGTTGTAATCGAGTTTAAGGATGAAAAAGCTTTAGAGGGATTCCTTTCCGAATTCACTGCACACAAGGCACATATGCTTGTTCAACATGAATGATTCTCATGGTAATTAACGGGGGAATTAAACAGCTGTTCAGAAGAAATAAACCATCATTTATTAGTTTCAACTTAATCTGAACCAATAACCAAATCGCAAAATTCGTCTGCGAGTTGTAGCAGATAGTCGGCGTGCTTCAACTCTGCCAGCCAATCTTTTGGTAGTCGTTCATATCCTATACGACAGCCCAATAAGGCTCCAGCCACGGCACAGTTTGTATCCGCATCTCCGGCTTCCCTTGTCAGCTCAGTAATAATGCGTTTGAATAGTTGACCTTAACAGGACTTATTTACTTGACACACGCGAAATCAAAGAATATAAAAAGCACACTTACCAGACCAATGAGAGGAAGTTCTTGTCATTTCGTCGCGTTCATATTGAGTCAAAGAGCTTGGGTTCAATGCTCTTGAAGAACAGTAGAGTGCTGATCCAAGAGCTTTGTAGGTGTATCCAATCGAACTATATTCATCGAGTTCGAGGGATTGGAGGTTGCTTGGAAAGCAGAATGAAGGGAGAGCGGAAAGGTGCTCTTGGGCGTTGAAAGGAATGGTCGAATCTTGGTACATGTTGAGGATAGGAGAGGCGTAGGTGCCAATAATTCTTTGAATAGCTGATTCGTAAGTCGAGTCCGTGCCTAACTAGGAGATGGGTACTGGATTATATTCTGATGTTTCTTCGGGTCCTTCAGATGATGTCGATGGAACGAATTGATCTAAAAGATCAAGAGAGCCGAGTTCTCCCTTGAGCATACTTGAAATCAAAAGTGCCACGACAACACAGGAAAGAGAGCAACGAGGGTCCGCATGAGTGACTCTTGCTGCATCCATCGTCTGCTTCACGACAATCTCAGTATTCCAAAGAAGGGAACTCCAGTGATTGCAGTGCGCATGACTGCTCCATTTGCGGCGAGAGAGCAGATTGATGTCAGCCAAACCACAAAGGCAGCCAAATGTGGATCAGCGTCAAAGTTCGGAGAGCGAAGTGCACGTCTAGACAGATTAGATAACATCGCTATAAAATGCAGACATACCCCACAATCATACCAAGTCCATATGGCAGCTTATTCAACAGTGGAAGCCCCACCGTTGCCCATGTCTTCAACGCACCGCCAAAGTGGTGCACATCGACCCGTCCTTCGCACGTTCCAATCGAGGTCAGAAGCACAATCAACTGGTCCGTGTCGTCGGTAAAGTCCGCCTCGGCCCAGCGAATCCGGTGCCGATCACGCACAAATTGATCGAATTTGATCGGCGCCGAAAGTGGATGCGCACGTGTCGCCTCCGTTTTAGTCATGAACTCGGTCGCAAGCCCAAGCGCGTCGCTCAAGCCACAGCCAAGAACAAGGCCGCGCACTCGGCTTCGCAGCTCGGCCTTGCCCAAGACAGAGGCTCTTTCGGGCATGCGCGGAGACGGTGGGTACTCGGTAGTGGCGGAGAATGCGGGATGGAGGTTGTGGGAGGGGACTTCGAGTTTGGGTGGCTGGTCTGTAGGAGGTGATTGCTTGGAACATCTTTTTCCCGGAGTGCTAAATACATTAGCATCCCATAAATGTTAATTTACCGTTACTTCTCTTATCAGATGCCATTGTTCAAACCAAGTGATGACACGAACACAATGCCCATTTACGTACAATACTAAACCATTGTTAGAATATCTGCCAAAATGAACGCCCCCCTTTCCCCCCTGTCCAACAAACTACAAAGTAGCATTACAGTCGGGATTGTGAACTGGTACTGCTATTTGCCAAACATCAAATACAATGGCACGTGGGCGTACAGTTACAACTCCACATTTGATCCCACAAGAATCAGCTTTAGTACTCAAGGTGGGATAGTTTATATCCAAGATGCAGTTGCAGCAGCCGCAATTGACATTGTGAATAATTCACCGGATATTCTTCCTTACACTACTGTGAACATCAAGGTTTGTATTCTTCCATCAATGATGTTCAAACGGAGAAATTAAAGTCTAACTATTAACACAGCGGTTCACGGACTGTGGTCCATGGTGGCCTCAGGTTGACAGAGCCTTCAATGGTCACACAACAGGCTACGCTATGGCTGCAATGGCCACAGAAATTGCAGAAAAACACACAGACGTCATAGGTTTAACTGGTGGGGAGTACAGTGGAACAACAAAAGGCACTGCTGCAATGTTTGGAGCATATCAAGTAATTTCAACACACACTATCAACCTATTTTCTAGTAAATTTACGACACTTTTAGATCCCGTATTGCTCCGCTATCGCAGGATCTCCCGTCCTCTCTGACAAAGACAAATTCCCGTACCTCTTCAGAATGATTGCCTCCACAGGATACGGTAATCACGTCGCAACGCTTCTCTCCGCATGGAACGTAACTCGCATGGCCATCATTGTCCAATCCGACGACATACTTAGCTCCGGGTTTCAAACAGATATTTCACGAGCAATGAAAAGCCGAGGAATCCGTGTAATTTCAATCATCAATCTCAAAACGCCATTGACTCTTGCTTCCGTGTTGCTTGCGAAAGATGCCCTCTTGCGGGCTAACGCGAGATATATCTACATTGCCTCACAAGCTGATTATCTAAACAAACTATACTTTAGTTTGGCCGTCGAAGGGATGATAGGACCTCAGTACGTGTACATTAGCTTGGGCCTTCCAGCCAAGATTGTAACGTTTATGAACGGACTTTCACCCAAATGTTGGTTATTTTGCTTTGTCCCCTCTTATTTAAACTTCCATTTTTTTCAAAAAACAGTGGTAGAAGCGAACAAGAATTCAACACTTCTTGCGAGTTATGTCGGCGGTTTTATTTCACTTACCGCGGCAGTCGCCCCAGGAGCTATCAACAGCACATATAAAAGCGCTCTTCTGACGAGTTTCTTGAAAATCACTCAATTCGACGTAGGGTACCAAAAGTACTACGGATTCGACACGCCTGAGAATCTGATTAATTACTGGAATATCGCTGGATATTTTGACTGCGCTATGCTTTTGTTATACGGCTTTGACAAGGTTAAATACAACCTTGCACAACGGCTGTGACTAATCAGTGTTCAATAGCTCTTGAAACAAAATCCTCAATTCACGCCTCAACAATTAGCGTCACGCAAGATATCTAAATACTTGAATTATACCCAGTTTTTGGACTTAAATTATCCTGGAATCACGTCAGCACCTCAACCCATCACATTAAACCAGTATGGTGATCCAGATCTGTAAGTATTAACCATGATATATTCAAGTAAATAACAGATTTAATCAGACCTTATTACGTATCATATGCCTTGCCCACCCCAAACCCCGTCAATCCCGACTCTCAATTTCAGAGAGCATGTTGAGTATATTTCAAGAACGATAACAAATCAGCTGACACATATATTTTAAGACTTTGGACAGACCAACTCTAAAGGCAACCAAATTACGTTTTTTATTGACAGTCCACCCTATTTCCACGGAGGTGCAAAGTTTGTTCCTATTCTTACCATCTTATAAATACCCTTTTCAATAGGCTCGACAGTTCCACCGCCTGATGGTCCACCAATTATTCGATATACATTGCTTTCAAACGGCGTTTCTACTCCAAATGGTGGGGGCATCATCACTCTCGCCGTACTCGGTCTTCTTTTGAGCACCTTTTTTATGGCTGTATTCTACATTTATCGAGAGACGAAGCAATTGAAGATGACGTCAGTTCCGGAATGTTTGGTAACGATTGCCGGGAGTCTCCTCTGCTACATCTCGCTGTTCATGTATATCGATGATGTTACTGCGATAAAATGTGTTTCGAGAGTCTGGTTCGCGTTGGCTGGATATGTTTTGATGATTATGCCAGTTGTTATGAAGAATGTAAGGCTTTACATCATTCTGAAATCAAAGACTCGTGTCGATGGAGCTAGAATCACGCTCATTAATCGAATTATAATTACGCTTGGAGTACTCATCGAGTTGGTAAGTTATTGATTTCTCTGCTATTGAATCACTCAGAGAGTTTGGTGAAAAAGGGGCTCCTGGGATTTTGGCAGTCCTCTACGACAAACGATCCAGTTTTAATCACTCAAGGGTTGAATCAATACTACATATGCTCAAGTGTAAACCTTCCATTCTCGTATTCAATTCAAATCCTCGAGGCATTCACTGCAGTCATCCACATTCTCCTCCTCGTTCTCGCATATATGATGAAAGACGTTGACTCCATGTTCAATGAATCACCGGCCCTAATGTCCATCTGTGCTCTTGTTGGAATTCTTGTGGCTGTGATTGAAATTCTTCCATCCAACCCAACATCAAGCCTCGACTCAATTCAATGCATTTGTATCTGGCTCGCAACAACTCTTACGCTCGTTCTTCTATTTGGCCAGAAAGTGTACGATGTTGCTTATGAACACCTCATCGAAAAGGGTTTCAAAAGGCTCACAGCTCACAAATCAAGCTTCGAGGAAAGCACGATAGCGAAACCTGCAAAAAACTCAGCCGCGAAAGGAATTATTGCCCAGCAAATTATCAAGACAGTCAAAGATGCGGCTGGGAATGAGCTGACTGTTCCCAGCGATATCAAAAATGTGAGTGGACAAACTCAATCGGAGGCATCAAGTCACCATCATGGAACACTCGGAATTCCAAAAAATACGAGGGAAGTCAGTAAGTAACTGTACCTTGAAAACAATTTTGAGGTTAACATCAATTTCAGTTGGAATCCAAAGGGTTTCAAGCACTCATAGTATGCGCGACAGTCAGCACAGTTTAAATGGAAGCATCAATAATCTGTCGAAGAAACGTATATTCTTATTTTCTTTATTGAAACTAAAGCTAACTTTGAATTACAGCCCTTCACTCCAACAAAACGCAGCACCGCCCGTTTCAATGCAAACAACTGGTTTGACTTCACCCAATTATCTGATTATGAATTAACTGCATAAATTTAGACGGGTATTCACGTCTTCCACTTGAAGCCCAAATCATGGTCCGCATTGTGGACAATATGGACAGGAGGTGTTTGTTATGTGAACCAAGTCCGTAAAACAACATGGCTCTCGATTGCGACTTTGACGAAAGTACATGCGTTTGTTCTCACGACTTCGACAAAAATTGAGAGTATCAAGCAATTGCATCGAGTACGTATTACTGATCCCAGTGTCTCCAGCTTTACACTTGAGTTGGAGTTTGGCGATGAAAAGGCCGTGCAGACATTCCTTTCTGAGTTGAATATTGGAAAGACGCAGTTTATGGCTGTTGCGCAAGAATAATAAATATCGTTTCCATATCCTTCAAAGAAAGCAGATAAATGTCCCGTCACTCAAAGAACAACACCAGTTTAGCCTACTTTACCAATGCTGAGCGAGAAAAGCTTGAATATGGAACGAGAAAGGTGATTTGGGTTCAAAGTATGGGCTCTTGTGCTAACTTGAGCCTCAGCAACGAATGGTACTCTGCCACTTCCTCGTTCAGCCTTTAACGCTCTCACTTTCAGGGCCGCGATTCGATGCGCAACTTTGACTCATGCTTTCTGTGTCTTCAAACAGCGAGAGATCCAATGTCCTGGTGAGAGAACTGATTCATTGACCATCCCTCCTAACCCATCCAAAAAGCACAAAGGGACACCTCGCCTGCAAAGTACCTTCTTTCTCTGTGCTTTAAACCTCACCCAGAACTCACGGATTCATCCTTCAGGAATGCTACTTTGAAAACATCCTCAACCAGAAAAAGGAGTTCTCTCGAATGCAGAATTTGTACGTTGCTCAGCAGGAATTGATGCAGAAAGAAATCGAGGCGAGACAGGAAATGTTGAGATTGGCGGAAGTCGAGCGTTTCGAAAAGACACAAACATCTGTTTTGGGTGTCAGTGGATCTGTAGCAAAGACGGTCGAGACCAGAGTCATTGACGGGAAAGGTCTGTGTCGGCCTTGATATGGGAGATAGTTGGTTCTAAAACGTTCACGCAGTGTTCAAAGGAATCAAAACCCCGGAAGGAACCATCTTTGTCCCCGATATGGCCGCGTTGGATCCAAAAGAACGAGAGAAAGCATTTGAAGATATGAAGGAACTTGATAAAGGAGCTAAGAAGGCCAGTTTACCCAGTTTCTGGGTGGTGAGTCTTCCATCTTCACTCCATAACCTCTGAAAATATGTATTAGCCATCTTTGACGCCTGACGCGACGCCAACGGCCATTGAACCACTTCCATCCAAGTTGGAGTTAAAGTGTATTGCTTCCGATCCAGCACATTCTATCGCGTCATTCAAAAAACTCGTTAAAGTAAACTTTACTTTGCCAAAAGACAGCGAGAAAGAAGCAGGCGCTATCGGAGAGCCATCTGGAGAGAAGGGAAGCAAAGTTTGTCCAAGCTGTGTCAAGACTTTCACCAATGGATCGAAAATCATGAGTAAGAACTGCTCTTCGTTATTTACCCATTCTGATGTTGCTGTTTTCATTCAGTCGTTAAGCTTTGTGGTCATGCAGTTTGTAAGGATTGTTACTCTCGGTTCATAAAAGGTGCAGGAAAGTGCCATGTATGTGACGGACCATGCAAAACTGGCGATGCTTTTGAGTTATTTATTGAAGGTTTGTTTTGATTTAAGCTTTGAAAGTTTTACTAAAGGAATGATGCAGGAACTGGGTTCGCGTCTTCTGGTGGAATGGACAAGCTAGGAAAACGAGTTGGAGTTGCATTCCAATAAACGCAACTTTACAAGTTTATGTATCCATTATCCATATGCTAATGTTTCATTGTTTTAAATCAAGTCCGACGTTCATTGTGAAAGATTTTCATAATGCCACAAACGGATTTACAAATCCATGACTGCGAAAACCTCCAAAAAATGGCCACACCGGCCGCGTCGATTCTCGCCAATAAGCTTCAGTCGAACATCACGATTGGTTTGGTCAACTGGTATTGTTACATCCCAGGAATCCATTACAACGGATCTTGGGCTATGGATTATCCTGAGGCGTACAATGAAACTCAAATACCATACGGTAGCAATGCATGGGGAGTTTGGATTATGGACGCAGCTGCGCGTGCTGCTGCAGGAGTCATCAACTCACGTGCCGATATTCTGCCCAATAATTACGTAAACGTCAAGCGGTACACGAAAAGTTGACGAACCATTCTTACTGACATTGGCAACAGATTCAGTGACTGTGGCGCTTGGTGGCCAACAGTCAACCAAGATTTCTCTGGGCACACAACTGGGTTCGCTATGTCGGTGTTAGGAACAGATGTTGGAGAAACACACAAAGATGTTCTCGCGTTAACTGGACAACAATACAGTACCGTAGCCAAGTAACTGCATCGTCCTTTCCAAATTTGAAATACTTATACGTTTGAAGAGCCACATCGGAGGTCTTAGGAATGTACCATGTATGTTTGTTCGTTAAATCACTCTTTGCGATTGACAATCCCCAACATAAAGATTCCTATCTGTAGTACGAATTCTGCAGCACCAAGTCTGTCTGACAAAAACAATTTTCCGTACTTTTTCCGACTTATCGCGTCATCTGGGCTTGGAAATTATGTTGGCGTACTTTTGCAAAGTTGGGATGTCAGAAGAATAGTAGTGCTATCTCAATCAGATGATTTGCTTGGAAGCGGCTGTAAGATTTGTCTTTTGACGTTTGACATGCTAACAATCACTTACACCACAGATGCACGCGATATTCAAATGAATACCCCCAAATTTGGTGTTAGTGTTCAACTTATCAACTTGAAAGGAAAGTTGACCCAAGACATGGTAAATTACGCAAAGTCAATGATTTTGACACAAGATATGAGGTAAAACCTTTTGCTTTCGACAGATCATAACTAACAGCGGCAATGAAGGTATATGTACATCGCAGGACAAGTTGATTTTGTCTCCAAGGTCTATTTTAGTCTTTCTTTGGTGGGCATGATTAGTCCCAAATACGTCTATCTTGGAACCAACGTCCCAAAGAAGATCACAACTGATATGTCGCTCCTATCTCCTAATTGTGGGTGAAATTAGATTAATCAACGTAATTAACATGTGAATAGTGTCCATTCTGAATCAGAACGTTACACTTATGGCTCAGTATATGCAAGGGTTCATATCACTCGTTTCGCTTCGGCCACCAGCGACGAATCCACCGTGGTTACAGCCGTTTTACGATCAATTTAGTTCTGTAGCCAAACTTGATAAAGGCTTTGCAGAGTAAGCTGTACAGTAACAGTTTCTCAAACTAACTATTTACAGCGATTTGTACTTGAATTCCGGTGAAAACATCACAACATATTACGCGGTCTCAAATGCATTTGATTGTGTGATGACTCTAGCCATGGGTTTTGATAAGGTTTACCTGATTCTGTTTCGTTTTAGAGCGCTAAACAAATGGTACTCTTAGCTTTTGAAAGATAACCCAAAATACTCTTCTCAAAACCTAGCTTCCAGATCTCTCTCTCAGTATTCAAATTATACCCAGTTTTTAAACACATCATACACGGGTCTTACCTCAAGTTCATTGAATTTAAACTCTCTTGGCGATTTAATTTCGCCCTATTATGTCTACTCGTATACTGGCCAGGCCAGGGGAAACTCTTTTGTGAGCCAATGTAAGTCATTCAAACGTGGGTCTATTGTGTAACGATTATTTAGCATTTGCCGTCACTGATATCGGTGGTACTCAAATTGGTTATTTCAACGGAAGTTCGCCGATATTCTTTGGGGGCTCAACAATTCCACCGCCAGATGGACCCGCAGTCATTCAATTGAACTACCTTGTCAACGATGCTCAGTCATCGAACGGTAAAGCCATCATAGCCGTAACGACTTTAGGTCTAGTTCTTAGTGGTTGTACTCTTGCCTTCTTCGTAGTTTTCAGAAATGACAAAAAGATGAAGATGACTTCAGTTCCAGAATGCATAGTCACCATTGTCGGAAGCGCCTTTTGTTACATTTCTCTTGCCTTTCATTTAAATGGCGTGACGCGCTCGTCCTGCGTTGCGCGAATCTGGTTGGCTGTTTTTGGTTATATGTTGATGATCCAACCAATCATAATGAAAAACTCGAGACTGTACATTGTCCTCAAATCAAAAAAGCGGCTTGATGGTGTATTGTTGACATTAATCGGTCGTTGTGTAGTTGCAGGAGGGATCCTAATTGAGTTGGTGAGTTTTCCCACTAAATTGAACTCATTGCTGACCAACAAGATAAGGGTCTCTTAAGCAACTGGGCAGCAACCTCAAATACCGGTCCATTTCAAATGGTTGTGAGCTACAACGCCTTCGACATTTGCAACAGTGTAAACAAAAGTGGCTCAATCGCAATCGAAATCTTGCAAGGCTTTACATTATTTATTCACTGTCTCCTGTTTGTTCTCGCCTATTTTTTGAAAGATGCAGACCCTAAGTTCAACGAATCGCCGGCTCTGTCAACAGTTGGAGCCATGAACGCTATACTGTACGCTGTCATGGTGATTCTACCTTCGAATCCAACAATCAATATGGATCTCATTCAATGTATCTGCATCTGGCTAGGAACAACATTGACGCTTTTGATTTTCTTTGGGTCGAAAATGTACGAGGTCATCTTTGACACAATAGCGGAGAAGGGGCTGCTCAAAATGTCTATTAAGTCAAGTTTCGAAGCTGGAAAGAGTACTGCTTCAGGTTTTGGGGCAAAGTCTGGCTTTGCTGCTGCGAAACCCAAGACTCAAAATTCGACTATGAATCCTTCAAAAATCAGCACTCAAGATATTAGCAAGCAAGACTCTAGTAGACAGGATTCTAGTCGTGCCAAAAGCAGTATGTGAATCATTCGTTGCTTGCATTTTGACTTTTTTTGATTTTTCTTTAGACTCCAACTTGCGTGAGTCCGAGGTGACCAGTGAGGGTTCAGCTGAAGAAGAAAAACAAACAAGTAGGAATAATGATTATAATAACACGTTAACTGAGCCATTCACAGGCGCAACAGCAAAGTCTCAACTCTCACGAGCGAAGAGTGGGCGAGAACTCGGTATTATTAATTTCGGGTAATTCTCTTTTTCTGATGAAATGTTTGTAGTTCCTCCTCGCTCGGGTATTCCGACGGCAGCTCCATTGACCGGTCAAACTTTGAAGAAAGGTATTGTATATTAATCGTCTCATCGGAGTCTAAACACCTATTCAAGCACACTCAACAAAAGACATGAAATCTCATCATAGACCGTGCCATTGCAAGCAAATAGTAAGTCATTCAAATAATTAGGAACATTGGCTCAACCCAAAGTAGCTTGGCATCCACGTATTCAAAATCAAAACTGCCAAGACGCAAATAATATGGAACGCCTGGAATGGTGGAGTGTGCTATTTTAACAATACTCGCAAGCGAACTTGGATGTCCATTGCAACTTTGGATAAAGTCCACACTATCACAATCATGTCAACTGTAAGATGCGAACGAATTACGGGAGTCAATCAAGTTTCAATTTCTGATTTTCCCTCGTTTAAGTTTCACGTGATTCTGGAATTCAAAGATGTTAAGACGTTGGAATCATTCATGTCAGAGTTTCAAGCGCACAAGACTTTCATGCTCACCCAACGCGATTGATTCCATCTGTTATTTTCATAATTTCTTGCTTCAATTTTCAAAAATAAATTGTTACTCCTCATTGGTTTGGCGAAAACAAAGGCGCTGTAAATCTTTCAAACAACCCAACATTGTGTACATGACGAGACATTACTTCGCGTTATTACTGTATTGGTTTCTTTCAACCTTTGCGGAAGTATCCGACGCCCAAAATTACATCAATCCGATTATCGGCTTTTTCCCAGGAATTTCCCCTTACGCGTCAAAGTCCAAAAACAACATCACCATCGCAATCATACTTCCATACAAAGCATTTTGGAATCTTACCTCTCAAAGCGATTATAACAGCTGTTCGGGATGCTCTTGGTGGCGCACGATGGACTCTGGTGCAGAGTTGGCGGTACAACTCGTGAACAACAACAGTGCCATCTTGCCTGATACAATGGTAAATATTGTTCGTGTCCAAGGATGGGATAACGCCCACACGACTGGCGATGGAGTCGGTGGGTCTGTAATCTCTGCACTTCAAATTGTTCAGCAAACAGGTATCTGGTTAATTCTACCTTTTCCACCGTAACTTACCTTCTTTATAAAGATGCCGTTGCGGTTGTTGGAGATACTGCTGATTACAGTACTCAACTGTTGGGCGGCGTTCTCTCTCAAAATCAGGTATGTTTCGTGAAGTAGGGTTCTTGATTATATCTTCAACGATTAGATTCCATTTTGTGGAGGAGTCCAAAACCTTCCCTCTCTTAGTGACAAAGGGAATTATCCTTACTTCTTCAGAGTAACATTTGCCAACAAGTGGGGTCAAGACCTTGTCACATTGTTTAGCATTTGGAATGTTAAACGCGTCGCCTTGGTTTACGACACAGATGACATCGAAAGTGCAGGAGGTTTGTATGAATCGACTGTTGCAGTTTTTAACTTTGGTTATTTCAGCGTGTCTTGATATCAAACATATGTTTTTCGCAAATCACATCATTATTCTCTCCTATCGTAGCTATCACGGAAATGCCGCAAATCCTGAATATTTGAGTATACTTCAGGAATTCAAGAGAGTCGATGCTCGCTACATAGTCCTCTGCGCTCAAGCATGGTCAGCGTCATACAACTTGGTTGATACGGCAAGGTTTGAGTCTTTTTATTGTTTCGGTGTATTAAGTCTACTTTCGCGCAGCCAACAAGGTCTGTTATCCCCAGATCATGTATGGATCAGTATGCAACCTGCATACCCTCCTGATTACAGTGGAAGCGGCCCAGATCCTCGATTAGACAAAATTGTTGGAATGGTGTATCCATTGCCTGAATCTGTTCCAAAGACGGATCCTAATTTAATATCATTGACAAACACGTGGAATCGTTTGTATTATGCCAATCCGTTAAAGTAATTGAACTCAATTCCATATACTCTCAACTTTACTAAATTTGAATCGAAGGTACCAGATTCAACGATTCACGTGGTCTAATGCAGGTCCGTTCGATTGTGCGGGAACCATGCTATATGGACTTCATAAAGTAAGTTTGAACCATTTATATAATTGCGTGCCTTAACTGTGACCAAGTTGTTACAATCGAATCCAAATTTCACGCCCACAATGCTTGCGAAACGCCAACTACAGAATTACTTGAATTATACGCAATTCGCGGATACCGGGTTTAACGGAACGTTACTGAATCCTATGCGATTGGATGCAAATGGAGACGTTGCTGCGAAAACTATATTCTTGTCCTTGAATCGCTCATTTTGGGAGACTGGAACGCAGCCACCATTTGGAGAAATTAATAAGATTACTGGTGCTTACACTCGTTTGTTTGACCCCATTTTCAACAGCGGTAACTTCATCAGCTTCACTTTTTGTGGTTCTCATTGTGTAAATTAGGAACCACGACTCCGCCGCCAGACGGACCACCGGTTGTCGTTCTCATTCCCGTGGTAAATGATCTGTCAACAACAAATGGCGCAACAATACTTTCTCTTGCCGTAATTGGACTCGTCTTTGTGACAATCACAGTGGCGTTTCTTCTCAAGTATCAAAACGAAAGGCCTATTAAAATGACTAGTGTTCCAGAGTCTTTGGTGACACTTGTCGGCTGTGTTATGCTGTATACTTCCATTATTTTCTACTTGGGACCCATCTCCACCTCCTCGTGCGATGCTCGTATGTGGTTACTGATTGGAGGATATAGTGTTGCGATCACACCAGTTTCTGCGAAGAACCTCCGTATGCACATTGTTCTTACCAGTAAGACTCGAATCGATGGAAAATTCTTGACCCTCATGACGAGAGTTGGAATTGCTGGCGTCATTCTATTACAGTGCGCTTTGTTAGTGTACTTGTCTGTCTCAACGACTCCAACTTTAGCTTTACAGACTCAGTCACCATATACTTTTCGTACATGCTACTTAAAGCCTGATGTTTCAACGCAGCTCCTAACCGCTAGTACAGTTCTTTTGCACTTGACACTTCCAATTCTTGCCTATCTGTTCCGTAATGCTGACCCTATTTATAACGATTCTCCTGCTCTTATCTCTTTGTTCCTGTACTTTGGCGTTGGGGCTGGAATCCTCGAGATTTTGCCAGTGAGGAAGGACTTGGACATGATGCACTCAGTGGTTGTATTTGTTGTCACCACATGCGGAATTCTTTCAATGTTTGGAAAACGTATTTACGAAGTATTGTACGACCAGATAGTTGAAAAGGGTGTGTTGAAGCGCGGAATTAAAAGTGGAACGAGTGGAACTGGAGCCAAGAGCGCACTTACCAGTCAGGGAGAAGTAAGCAATCACGCTAATGCAGCACCAAAGGAAAAGATTGTCAAAACTTCACTGGCTCAGGCGCCACTTGGAGTAAATCACAAGTCGCCAACTACAGCATCACTTACCAGGAAAAAGGAACCAAATCCTCATCATCACAGGCCTGTAAACTGCGCCCCGCTTGTGAGTGTAATATTGTAATACACGATTATCTAACGAAAGTGATCCCAATAGCCAGGAATCATTGTGTTCAAAGCGAAACGTGGTAGATTCCAAGTATTATGGGACACTTGGATTCGCGGAGTAGTTTACTTGAATACTTTACACACAAGAACGTGGGTTTCTATCGCAACCACCCAGAAAGTTTATGCATTCCGTATTGATGATGGCCTTCAAATCCAGTACCAGAAATCTGCAGATGGCAAACGATTTAAGGTGGTTCTCGTTTCTGGTGTAAACGGAGTTCAGATTGAGTGGGAGTTCCAGACAGAAAAGGCTGCACAAGACTTTGTGTCAGAGTTTTCGGCACGAAGAACGTTCATACTTCAAGCGGCAGAGTAGAATATTTGGTTTGTCTTTTTTCGTCCTATTTATTACGTTTTTAAAAGTAATCGGAGTGAATAAATCTCGTTGGAAACATTGGCGCCCCAATTGACCTCCGATCTTTCGCGGCTTCATCTCAACAATGACACGCAATGTTCGACTGAGCAGTATCGCGTAATCTGAACAATCAGACCGTGCGAATCCCCGTGCAAATCATTGACAGATGAAGCATCGCCCAGCATTGAAGTCCCACCACTTTCTCCTGCCCTTCCTCATCCTCGCCTCCGCCATCGCATCAGCGCAAAACTTTGTCGATCCAATCATCGGCTTCTATCCGGGAAAATCACCCCATGCCTCAAAGTCGAAAAACAACATCACAATCGCGATTGTCCTGCCATACAAGTCCTTCTGGAATCTGACGTCCCAGGCAGACTACGACAAATGTTCTGGTTGCTCGTGGTGGCGAACGATGGATTCAGGGGCCGAGTTGGCTGTGCAGCTTGTCAATAACAACAGTGTCATTTTGCCTGACACTATGGTGAATATCGTGAGAGTTCAGGGATGGGATAATGTGCGTGGAACTGGCGACGGAGTTGGAGGAGCTGTTGTTTCTGCGCTAGAGGTTGCCCAGAATACAGGTATTGTGTTGCTCGATTAGGCAACCGACTCATTCTTTTGATACATAGATGCTGTTGCGGCTATTGGAGAGACGCAAGGTGGGAGTACGCAAATTGTTGCTGGAATCCTGTCTCAATACAAGGTTAGGGCTAAATCTAAAACCACTTCGTGATATATTAAACCAACATAGATTCCGTTCTGTGGCGGCGTTCAAAATCTTCCCGCACTGAGTGACAAGAGAAAATACCCATACTTTTTCCGAGTAACGTTTGGAAACATATGGGGGCAAGACCTAGTCACACTTCTTTCTCGATGGAATGTAAAACGTGTGGCGATTGTATATGATATGGACGACCCTGAAAGTTCAGGAGGTAAGCCGGATTCTTTAATTCTCAACAATCAGAATCTCACAATATCATAGCCTGCGTGGACATCAAAACCTATTTCCAACAAAACAAGATAATCATCCTTTCGTATCGCAGCTACCACGGAAACGATGCGAACCCCGAATTTTCCAGCATCCTGACAGAATTCTCAAGAGTCGATGCACGGTATATGGTGCTTTGTGCACAAGCGTGGTCTGCATCGTACACCCTTATGGATCTCGCAAAGTTTGTCCCAATTGCCGAAGATTTTAAATATCTGATTCTTTCATTCGCAGCAAGACTGGTCTCCTCGCTCCAAAATACACGTGGATCACAACACAGCCTGCATACCCACCAGATTACCCTGGAGCTGGCCCAGACCCACGTCTTGATAAGCTTGTCGGTCAAATTTACGTCGCGCCGAAACCAATCTCTTCGACAGACGCGAACTTGGTTGCAATGACAAATTTGTGGAATAGAATGTATGCCTCGGATCCGTTAAAGTAAGCTTTTGGTTTTCTTTTTTCCTTTCTTATGTTTTCTGGACACAAGGTACCAACTCCAAAGGTTTTCGTGGTCGAATTCGGGACCGTTTGATTGCATGGGAACTATGTTATATGGGCTAGATAAAGTGAGCAATAATGTACTTATGAGTTATAACTGACGTTTCACTCAAAAGTTTGTGAAATCAAACTCAACATTCACAACAGCCATGCTCGCCGCCCGACAACTCCAACCATACCTAAACTACACGCAGTTCCTTAAAACTGGCTTTAACGGGACGGGAATGAATCCAATTCAACTCGACTCGAACGGAGATATTGCTTCGTAAGAGTATTAGTTTTGCTGTCCAACTCTAAGACTCGAACATAGCCAAACTACATTCACAATGTTGAACCAAAGCTTTTGGGTGGATGGTGGACAGCCCTGGTTCGGAGAGATTAACAAACTCTCGGGAGAATATACTCGATTATTCGATCCCGTGTTCGTCAGCGGTAATAAACATTAGTAGGACGAATCGCATACTAATTATTTTTGGTTTCAGGAACCACAACCCCACCGCCCGACGGTCCTCCCGTCATCATCTTTAACAAAACCTCCGTCACAACATCAACAACGTCCGGAAAAACTATAATCTCACTATACATCCTCGGCCTCCTCCTTACCCTTTCTGCCGTGTACCTTCTCCACCGCTACCGCGACGAAAAACCAATCAAACTCATATCCATCCACGAAAGTCTTGTGACTCTACTTGGTTGCGTAGTTCTATACACATCAATGGTGTTTTACATGGGTCCATTGAGCACTGCGACATGTACAGCGAGGATCTGGTGCCTAGTTGGAGGATACACCATCACGATTGTTCCAGTTGTCTTCAAGAACTTACGCATGCATGTCGTCTTAACGACAAAAACGCGACTGGATGGTGTATTTTTGACACGAGTTACGAGGGGTTTGATTGCGGGTGTAATCTCTCTCCAGATTGGGTTGTTGGGATACATCACTGGAGCGAAAACTGTTTGGATTGAGGAAGTAGAAATGCCGCCATATGAGTTTACCGTGTGTGAATTCCGTGGGAGTACTGCATCGCACATTATCACTGGATCAACTGTGTTCGTTCACTTGGGTCTCTTGGTGTTGGTTTACTTATTTCGGAATGCGGATCCATTGTATAACGACACTCCAACTTTTCTGACACTGTTTGTTTGTTTCGGGGTTGGAGCTGGAGTGTTGGAAATAGTTCCAATGAGTAAGGACATGGACTTCATGTGTGCTGTGACTGTTTTCGTTGTTACCACGTGCGGGGTTATTGGTATGTTTGGCAGAAGGATATATGAAGCGGCTTACGAGGATATCATTGAGCGTGGGGTTTTGAAGAGAGGCGTTAAGAGCGGAACGAGTGGACATGGTGACGTTGGCGTCAGCAGTGCAATCAACAGTACTGTTAGGATGAGCGGAGCTGGGGGCTTATCTCCTGTCGCAAAAGGAATGAAAGGCGTCAAAAGCATTGCAAAGCAGTTTGGAGGAGGCAAAAAACAGGCCGGACATCACCATCGACCCATCAATTGTGTACCTATTGTGAGTATTTTTCGAATTTCTTCTTTGTTATTTACTGCAGAGTGAACAGGCTGGAATTCAAGTCTTCAAAGCAAAGACAGGAAAAACACAAATGGCTTGGGGGACGTGGAATCATGGAGTTGTTTACTTGAACTCTTTGCATAAGCATCTTTGGATGTCGATTACAACCATTGAAGCATCATACGCGTTTCGAATCGATAGTGGACTCAAAATCATCAACAACAGTCCAAGCAGCACTACACAGTTCCAAGTGGTCATATATTCTCCAGCCAACACTGTCAAGATTCTTTTTGAATTTGACAGCGCCAAAACAGCCATTGAATTCATAACTGAATTTCAAACTCAATTTGCAAATCTTGAGAAAACAATTGATTGATGTTCTTTTGTTTATTGTTTATTTCGCATTCCTCGTTCCTACAAAAATACGATAGCATCGTTCAGTAAATGAAGTTCAAAAGTTTTATAACAATCTGAATTTAGCTGGTTTTCTATGTAACCTCACGAACTTAATGAGGCTGTCTATGTGTTTAATGCTGGGAGTAACTTGGCGGCGAGAGAATAAGCTTCTCAAGTGCCTTCTTGAATCGAACTCGATCTCCAACCGTCGAAATCTTGAGCGTAACATAGAGTTCCTCCAACGTCAGTGAAACAAGAGCGACTCCATCGATTTTCTGTTCGCGCACGGCATCAGCTGCTCCCCCATTTTGGGACACCCATTCAGCAACTTGTTGGATTGTCCATTCTTCAGGGTTTGCTGATAAAGGCACAAATTCATTCTTCTTGTTAAGATTCACGGGTTCTGCTGGAATCGACGATGGGATGCTGTTGAACAAGGGATTCGCTTTTGGTCCTGGTTGTAATTCAAGCGCAGAAATTGTTACTGGAGCAGTATTCTCGACATCTTCGCTGTTAACTCTTTCAGGTTCGGCAGTTCCCATTCGATTGAGGGGTAGGGCAGGCTTCGACACTGAGGACGTTGTTTCCATTCGAATGGCTTGAATTCGTCGACGGTAGAACCAGATGCCAACCGCAACAACAATCAAAATCGCTGCAACTGCACCTCCAACTATTCCGCCAATCAACCCTCCGTTCGTGGATGCACTTGGTGTCGTGTTATACATCAGGGCATCGATGCCTTTTACGGTAAGGATCTTGCTGGAGATTCCGAGGTTCAAGCTACATCGGCCGTCTGTAGACAAATCGAGGGTTCTGAATGTATCGGAACAGTTCTTGTCGTGGTATACAGTGTAAGTGACGGTGGCGCCCGACAAGGTTGCTTTGAATGAGTATCCTCGGAACAGTGCCTGTGATTTCCATTAGAGGCGATAAAAGTATATGCGTTTATAAACATACTGGGTTCTGAGTTTCCAAGTATTGTTGGGCTTGACAAGTGTCAAGACAAAGTGACTCGGTATAATCAAGCACTTGACACTTGTCGTCCACAAAAGTAGAAATAGTAACATAATTATCTGTCCCCGACCCCGTAAAGAGCGATTTCGCCTCAGTGGCAAGAGTATCGGTAGTAGGACACTTGACTCTGGATCCAGATGTCTCATCACACCCAAACTCCAGGCAAACTTCTCGTCCAAACGTGTACCGAACAGATGTTGGGTTCGTGCATCCAGGCCCTTTATATAAAACACGTTCGGTGAATCCGACATTTGCGGTAACGGGCAACCGCACAACCTTCATTCTCGAAGCACATGTGGATGTATCAGGAAACCGTGTAGACGTCAGAAGCTGTGTGCAATACTCATCCACGTAATAGTTCCTCCAAATCGCTCCTGTAAAGTCAACCGTAGCTCGCTCAGACAAATAGGTTCCGTTTGCGTTGGTCGTCAGTCCAAGAGTGTTTTTGTTGCAGTTTGTGACTTGGGCGTCTAATTCTGTGATGGATATTGGTTTTGTTGAGCAGGTGGTATCTGTGTAGCTCCAGAATTGGACTCTGGCAGTAGAGTCGCTTTGAATGGACAGGAGAGTATCTTTTCCGAGGGTGAGGGTGTCGGTTGATGAAAGGCAGCCTGTTATTGCAGACAATCTTCCTGGACTAGGGGAGGGTGAAAGGTATGCACAGGTTTTGTTGGAGACGGGTGTTGGGGTGCAGGATGCGAGTGTGTAGTCGATACGTTCCAGCCATTGAGGCTGACAGGGCAAATCATCTCCTGAGAAGACTGCAGTGTAGTTGTAGGTGGCGACCGTTGTCATTTTGGAAAGACTTTGCAAATTGGGTTTTTGACGACACAGCCACAAATTAAGCCCAATCAAACATTTGTTTAAATGTGTCTCTTAAGTCCGCAAGGAGTACCATCCTTGAATAGGATCGCTATTCGAGAAGGGCGAGTAGATTTTTAGATGAAGTATGCAGCTAACTTTGGATTTGCATTTTTGGATTGCAAGTTAAATGTACCTGGTTCCCTTTCTTGTTTTAAGTATTCCGTCGGAAAGATCTTTCGTTTCTAATATTTTTTGGCCTATTATAAATCAAACTCAAGTCATTCACAACACTTTGACCGTGTACGCCTGTTCTGTGAAAGACTTGGTTAAGATATGAGTTCACGTTCCCCCCTTCGATTGTTCTATTTCTGTTTGTTACTTGGATCGGTTTGAAATCAAATCAAAACAAGAAAGCAGAAATGAATCGAGGCTTTCGCAACTTTGGCCTTGGAGCAACGGCCGCCACAGCCACGTACTTTATCGATTCAGAATACTTTGGATCCGGGATTCGGCGCAGTTTGTTGACAGCCTCGACAGTGATCCGGGTAGCGATTCTGTACAAGTTCGAGTGGAGCACTGGCGACTTTGAAGCGGTTCATTCGAAGGCCGCGCGCCTCGTCTTTGATTCGTGCGTGGCGAACTCGGGGCTGTACATTAAATTTGGACAACAGGTGCGTTGTTTGAGGTGGTTACTAGTGGGTTACTGGTGGGTTACTCGTAGGCATACTTCATACCTAGTAGCCTGCCCTTTAGCTTGCCTTCCAGCCTACGAGCTTACCAGCATCCTAACAACACTCAAACTAGATTGCGTCTATTGCCTCAGTGCTTCCGCCCGAGTGGCAGCGCTTCAAACAACTCTACGACGACGCCCCTCCTGTCCCCTTCAAAGACATTGCCCGCCAAATAAAACGGGAATTCGGAAAAGATGTCCACGATCTCTTTGACAACTTTGAAGAATCCCCGCGCGCATCAGCTTCAATCGCCCAGGTCCACAGGGCAACCCTCAAAGGAACCTCAATCCCCGTTGCTGTCAAGGTTCAGAAACCAGAAGTAATCAAACAAGTCGAAACGGATCTTCTCGCTTTCTCTCTCGTCCTTCACACTGTCGAACGCGTGTTTGACCTCAAACTCACTTGGATGCTCCCCACTATCCTCTCCCACCTCCGCCAAGAACTTGATTTCGTCAATGAAGCCAAAAACTCGGAAAAGTGTATCAACAGTTTCAACGAAATTCCA
The DNA here is from genome assembly GCA_002104985.1 of Rhizoclosmatium globosum. Lineage (NCBI taxonomy): Eukaryota > Fungi > Chytridiomycota > Chytridiomycetes > Chytridiales > Chytriomycetaceae > Rhizoclosmatium > Rhizoclosmatium globosum. Next base: position 512,613 of record MCGO01000020.1, on the reverse strand, counting down.
GAGTTTAAGGATAAGGTTCATGTCCCAACAGTCTACTGGGACTTGACGACTCCTCGTGTCATGACTACAGAATGGATTGATGGAACTGCTTTTACTCATACCGAAGAAATCTCCAAGCGATGGGGTCAGGATAAAGTGACCACCATGGTCTCTACTCTCGTGGATTTGTTCAATGATCAGATTTTCAGGACTGGGTGAGTTGGAGTGGAATGGACGATATATAGCGAGAGAATAAGCGGATGTTGATAAATCGATGGATATTTCTCAGGAATGTAGCTCAGCGAACAAGTTTGATATTTTTTCGAAGCGAATATGCGTGGCGAGACATCGAGCCGAGCTCGTTGTTCTCAAGAAGAAATTTAGTAGATTATGAGCGCAGCAAGCGAGGTTTTCGTAGATGCGAGATGAACTTCCAACAGAGTTTAACATAGGTGAAATGTAGAAAGTCGATCACTTGTGAAGAAATATGCACAGTGCGATCAAAACTCAACATAACCACGAACACCTTCTCACTCTTTCTCTATAGATTCGTGCACTGCGACCCACATCCAGGAAACTTATTGATTCGTCCAACACCAAACAACCCAAAGTTCCCACAAATCGTTGTTCTCGACCACGGTCTTTATACGCAGTGTTCCGAATCTTTTCTTACAGAGTACCGAGACCTATGGGTGAATCTATTTTCGCATGACATTGAAAAGGTGGAGGCTGTTGTCAACAAGTGGGGAATTCGGGATGTCCAGCTGATCGCTATGGGTAAGTCTATTTGATTATTCTTTTAGAATTGACGATTAATGCTTTTTAATTTACAAAGCCATCTTACAACGACCGTGGTCAAAATCAACTGGACTTGAAACAAAGAACATCCTCCAAGATGTTCTCCAAGCTCCCCCAGAGCGCGACCCTATCACCGGCAAACTGAGCCAGGAACAGAAGCTGGACGTTCAACGGAAAATGAAAGAAAGGCTTCAGCAGTATTTGACCAACAGTGACTCAATCCCACGAGAGCTCATCTTCATTGGTCGAAACCTTAACATTATCCGATCCAACAACAAGTTATACGGAAGTCCCGTCAATCGAATTAACTTAATGGGTGCATATGCCATCAAAATGTAAGCGTAACTCTCATTCTGCTCCATGAATGCTGATGAAGTCACAAACAATAGCGCTGACGAAATGAAATACTCGGCCCTCGCTAAAAAACCTTTCCATTTGACCACTTTCCTCAGAGACCCACTCCCAACATTATCCGCTCTTACTCACCAACTCCGCGTTTATTCCACAATGACACTCTTTTCGCTTGGGTTTTACGCAACGAGGCTGTGGAACACATTGTGCGACGCATATCAGAGCGTATTAATTATGATTGGAGTTGGAAAACCAGTCGCTAAAGTTGGATTTGAGGAGGTGATTGAGGAGGCAGTTAGGAGGCAAGTGTATGAACAGACGGGGGTGTTGTTGGATAAAGATGCTTTTGATGCATAAAGGAAGCAATAATTCGAATAAAGTTATGGGGTATTTGTTCTGTTTTAATTTAACAAACATTATGCAACACACTGAACCACGTTCTTGTGTTTCGCCCCAATCTATCCATCAATTGCCCCTGAACTTGCAGTCTCAGTTTGACTCGCAAGAAAATGATATTGGAGCCTCCCAGGTGGTTCTGAGCATTCAAGTTCAGAGTCAAATGCACTCGATGCAATGCGATTTCTCCGAAGTCCAACAAACTCTGCCACTTACACATAAAAAGGTTGCTCAACTATGTAATCCGAGTAAAATACTTTGTGACCGGATTACAGACCTTCCGTATGAACTGCTTCATCTGTAAACTCCCAATATGTAATAAACTGGAAAATAGTGGAAAATAACGTGAAATAATGCGAAATAATGCACAATAATGCTTGTCACGCTCGGAAGTCTGAGCCCTAGTTATGATGGAGCATTTGTAACACACAGAATACCACTTAATGCATTAAAAGTCAGTCAGTATAGATGAACTAGACCAGGTTGCATACAGAGACATTTATTGCATTATGGTACATTCAGCATATTCCAAGTGTGCTATGGCTATTCAGTGTGTGTGATTATGTGATTCAAATTACATTGGAAATGACATAGATAGTTACTCAAATAGAAGCATTTTTTAATGATTTAAAACAAGAAATAGAGTCAAAATCAAACAAGCATGTCATCATTAGCAGAAGTGAAAGTACACTTTAGCTCATCGTTCATTGCATTATAAAATGCGGTTTTTCCTTCTTGAATGCCTGTTGCGTCCTTGTTGTCAATGATCATTCGGTAAACAGCGTAGCTTGAAGCTTTTGAGTCCAAATCATGCGTTTCAATTTTGTTGCACAAGTTGTGGCGGACCTGCATTGAATTTAAGCATTAAAAGCATGGATGACATGCTTACCAAACAAGCAATGAAGGCAAGTACATGAAGAGACTTTTTGCGAATGAAACTCTCCTTGTCAAGATGTCTTTTAAACGCAGCCAGTTTGCAGATTCTTGCAGCTGCTTTAATGAAGATAGGGTTTGTGAAGCGTTCGAAAGACTCTGTTCCATCATCTTTGGGAGTATACTTGTGCATAAACCTGAGTTACTGTTTAGAAGTTGAGTTGAAAAGTCAAGGAGGCTACCGATGAGTTTTAGTGTCAATTAAAGCCAAAATTTCATTAGTCTTTCCAGTCACGCCATAAAGTTCGGAATCAATGGCCACCTCTTTATACTTCAGCAGTAGATGGCTCTGAAAAGTGCTTGTGACTGTAACATACTAGTAATTCTAATGTTAGAAATTCCACACCTTGAAACCAAAGCACAAACCATTGTAACCAGCTGATCAGGTAATCCTGAAAGTTTATCCTTGAGAGCTTTGGTTCCCATAACTTGCCCAAACACTGTCCAAAGCCAGGCCTTTCCCTCTGCATCACCATTTCCTTTTGTGATGAAACCAAACGCGTTTCCAAAAATAACCATTCGTTGGAATGTTGCACGGATGGTTGCCATGTGGCTGGATTTGTTTGATTAGTGACGTTGTTGAAAATGCAAACTTAACTCAAACCTTTTGTCAACATAGTTCTCCCAGTACGTTTCCCCAGATTGGGAAAAACTTGAGTTGGAATCATTGAAGGGCAAATAGGATCGAGATGATACGTAATCAACGCGCTTGCGTTTACCCACAGTCTGGGAAGCTTGCACTCCAACAGAGTCCTCATTTTCATAGATACTGTGGTCAAAATTTATGTCCAGTTCAGTCTCTTGCTCGTTGTCTTCAAGATCTGGATCCATAATGGTGTCCACTTCTGGCAGATCAGCAGATCCATCAACAACATCATCACTGCCTCCAGCTTGACTTTGTTGCAATGCTGGTGGGTGCATTGCTGTGCCATAATTGTTGTTAATCACAGCAAACCAAACCTTAGAACTCACCGCTGTTTGGAACCAAAGGATTTTGCGCCGCTTGCGTGCTGCTCATTGTGTGGTTTTGTTCGCTTCTGCTCACAGAACAGTTGGACAGATCAGGATCAAGAATTGCGCAATTTTTGGAAAGTGCTCAACCACAATTGCGCCATTTTCGCAGTTTAAGAAGCTGCTTTTCACCCAGAACTTGCCAAATATTTTCTCATGCGTTTCAAGTGCGATTTGGACGGTTGCCAGCGTGTCTTTGGGGACCAACGTGGTCTTACAAAGCACATGAACGTAACACACGCTGCTTATTTACAACGAAGACGCTTCCAAGATGTCTCTTCAGATTCAATTGACTTGGATGAAATTGAAACTGCTGTTTCGGAGCTCATTGGACTGAGCAATACCAATAATAGCCTCGAACTGCCTTCCGAAACCACTGGCAGTGAAGGTTCTGTCGCCGACTTTGATCATTCCATTTCAGGGGAACCAGACTCTGGAATCAATATTGAAACACATGGTATTTAAATCATAGGTTGTAATAGTGGTAACATTATTTAGGTCAACCGACTTCTGATGAAGTTTATGATTGTAACGTGAACCTAGAACGTGCTGTCCGCGAGAAATTCACACCAGCGGACCTTGACTGTATAATTCACGTTATTCACAATAATCCTATGGGTCAAAATGCCATCACCAAAAAGCTGCAATTTGATCGTCCACGTCTGAAAGAGATTTATGTACCAACGTTCAAGAGTGGAAAACAACTACATGCAGCAGTGGACAGTTTCTCAGGGCTCAGTGTGGTAAAAGATCTTGATGTCTCACTATTCTCTTCTAAAAAACATTCTAGGATTACGAACTCAAGATCATTCCAATAAACGTCATTCTTGAAAGTCTCCCACAAAAGTATCATGGAGAAGCTCAAGAACTTTACAATGATGATCCTGTCCATATTTATCTGCGACCATTAGACAAGCTTCTTAAAGAAATGTTGGCGGATGTTACTTTGAGAGAGCAATTTGTTTATTGTTATACTGAACAGTTTGGCAGTAATGGTGAACGGTTGTACGATGAAGCATTTTCAAGTGACTACTGTAAAGAACTCCAGGACCTTCTTGATGATGATTTTGGTGTGCCTCTGCTCTTAATTTTTGGATCTGATGCTGCACTCGCAACCAAAATTGGAAAGCAATCCTTTCATCCTGTTGTTCTTACTCTTGGAAACATCAAAAAAAATTGGAGAAAAGTACTTAATAACTATGCCAGTCGTCTTGTGACTTATATCCCCATTGTGAAAGCAAGTAAGAATAGTCAGCTGAAGTCTGGGTTTCTTACAGCCTACAAGAGGGCCGTTTATCATTCAGCACTTGGAATTGCATTTGAAAGTATTAAAAATTGGATCCAAAATGGAGTTGAACTAGTTAGTCCAGATGGGTTGCAGCGCAGGTTCTTTCCTTGCCTTTTCAATTGGAATGCTGATTATCCAGAGGCAGCACTGGTTTCGACTGTTAGTCCAATATGCAAAGCATCACCAATGTTTTGCTGCTTTGTTTCAAGTGATGATTTGGATCGTTGCGATGTAACTTGCACGTACTGGGGAATCAAGACAACGACCGAAATGAAACAACATTTTGATAATTCAATGAATCAAAATTCAAATGCTGCCAAAGCAAAAATGTTTGCAGAGAAAGGACAAGTGCCCTTTATAAAAAACGCGTTTTATGAACTTGGTCCAAGGTTTTGTATTCATGCAGCTATTCCCGCTGATCAAATGCATTCAATTCCTTTGGGTGTCTTTGGCAAACATCTTTGGCCAATAACATTGAAACTGGTAGAAGGTCAAAACGATGGTGGCTTAGATGTTTTGGATTCACGATTTAAGAGAATCCCTCCTTACCCTGGGTTTAGCCGTTTCAAGAACAGTGTCTCGAGTCTTAGTTTCCTTACCAAAAAAGACTATGAAAGCATTATGATGGGTTTGCTTCCTTGTCTCTTTGGTTTAGTAAGCAGTGATGTTATTTTGTGCCTGAGAACACTGATTGACACATTCATGATGATCAAATCTGCTTCACACACAGAAAATTCAATTGGAGTTCTTGAAAACAACCTTGTTCTGCTGCATGAACAGCTGAATGTATTTCGGGCTCAAAAATCAATGAAATTCCCCAAGATGCATATATTGGCATCATTTCCCCGCAACATAAGGCGTTTTGGTGCAGCTGATTCCTATGGCACAGAATTCCTTGAATCCACACAGAGATTAAATGTTGTGGAGGCCTATGAGGGAACAAATCATAAAAATTCGGAGGAGCAAATGATCCGAGCAGTCACAAGGAAAGACAAAGTACATCGTATGAAAGCTATTCTGGGGAGACTGAAGGAGAATAGGCCAGGGTGGGCTAAGCCCTCAAAGAATTCAGTGTTTGCTCTTCTGGTCTGCAAGGGAAGGTTCCGATTTCACGAGTTTGAAGTTCGATGGCCTGGATCTCAATTATACACAAAACTATCTCAGTATGGTATTGAATTTCAGTTTAATGGAACAAAGGTAAGAACCTTTTGCAATTTTGACTGTCGTCTGACTTATTTTAGAATATGGCATATGAAACTCTCAGGAAGATTGAGCATTACGAAGATCGCAGAAATCATCAAGAATTTATTAGGGTCAACAATAGAGTCCCTGAGCATAATTTCTTGATTTATGATGCCTCTATGCAAAGACCTTCAACTCTTGACACCGGTTTGGGTGAAAGTCAGTTTATGGCAGGACGCGCACAGTTATTTTTGTCAATATCGCACCAAAGTGGTGACAAATACTTTGCAGTTATACACTGTTACAAGGCAGTTGCACGTGATATGCAAAATGGGACTGGGTGTTTTATTATTGAGCCTGCAGCAACACCAGCAATCACAGTTATCCCTGTTGAAGCTATCATCAGCAAAGTCCATGTAATTCCTTATTTCCAAGATGGTCAGAATGGGCAATCAGGCAAAGTTTACATTAACACCTATGCCGACCGTTATTTGTGGTCACTTTTAGGAAGCAGTTGTGAAGTTGAACAGTGAAATGGAAATAAAGAATGTATATCTTAATTATGCTGTATCATTTTGTGCTCTTTTGTAACATTGTTTGCAGCTTGTGCGCAAACTGAAAAGACCATTTTCAACGTTCGCACTGTCCGCAAGACTGGTCAGAGATTCCGAAAGACCGTTTGTAGCTTCCGCACTATCTGAAATACCATTTGTAACGTTTGCATTGTCTGCAAGACTGTTTACACCACTCTAATTCAGTTTGCAGCTGCCACAAAACTGTTTGCAGCTTTGGCAAGTGCCTGCACTATCTGGAAGACCATTTGAGTTTCTGCTCTCAGTTTGATTATCTCCAGGTCTGCAAGTCATTCACAGCTTGCACAGTATGTTAGTAGGGGGATTGCATCATCTGGAAGACTTGTTGCAGCTTCTGGAACATCTGTAACACCCAAGGCACATCTGCCATGCACAGTACATTTTGCAAGAATAATCATTCAGAAAAGTGTAGACAGAATATTCATTATTTCTTTATTTTGTATGTCTATGAATCCTTTGTATTTAGAGTGTCCACAGATGTTATTTGGAAGGACAAGAATGTGGGTTTTCAAATGACAAACACATTATCATGCATTACAGATGACTTACTGTTATTCTGGATGTGTGTATGTTATTATCCTGTGTTATCATACATTTTTTTGGCACAAATAATAGGCATAATACACTGTTTTGCATTGTCAAGGAGGGGGCTGTTTCCTGATGTTATGCTCATCCTCAGTTGGTTGGATCCCAACGAAGTGTTTATCTACCGCCGTGTATGCAAGGCCTTTGATATGTATTTATTGACGAAGCAATTCTCGGTTTTGGTTGCACCGCGCTACCTTTTCAATAATGAAGCACTTGAAAGTATTCGTGCCTCGCATGCACATCGATTCGTTTATGAAGGCTGGTTTGAACAGCCAATCAGCAAATTGTTTAAGTTCCCCAGATACTTTCAAGAAGTTGTCGTTGATGATGTATTTCGCGGTTTGGAGTACCTTGAGATCAACAACGTCCCAAATGAGATCCAAAGTTGGAGAAAAGATGATCAATTAATTCCAGCTGCATTTGGAAGATTCTCTAAGCTTTATCACCTGTCTATTACATCTTCCGAGTTTAAAGGACCAGTTCCGATGGAGATTTGGAACATGCCAAACTTAAAAGTACTATTCTTTGGAATGTTTCCGCTCAATCAGCCATTACCCGCTGAAATTTCTGGACTTAAATCGTTGATTGCGTTGACTATGACGGATTGCTTACTCTATGGGTCTATTCCGCCAGAGATTGGATTGTTAACAAGTCTTAGGCGTCTGTCCTTAACTGACAACAAATTGACTGGGAATATTCCCTCTGAGCTTGGCAACTTGTCAAATTTATTGGAATTAGAGTTATGCTTCAACAAACTTTCTGGAACCATTCCCATTGCGTTAGGGAATCTCAACAAGCTTCAAGTCTTGGATTTGCAGGAAAATATGTTGACAGGAGTGATTCCTTCCGACTTTGGAAACCTTAAGGCTCTTCGTCGTCTTAGTTTAAAGAGTAATGGTCTTTTTGGGCTCGTACCAATCGAATTGGCGTCCTTTTCACTGTTGCAAACCTGTGATTTAAGGCAGAATCATGGATTGGAATGCAATATTAAGTTTTTAGCCCTTAGAATCTGAATAAATGTTGAAAGACTTAAAAACCATTCAAATTCGCTTCATTTATGTCGTATCTTACAACCAGAAGACAGGTGTTCAGCAAAAGTTGGCTTGGTGTTTACAATGCCTTTGAGCCCAGCATGCAGTTACGCCCTCACAGCACTGGCACAAGAAGAGGCAGCAGCAACAATGGCGCCACCTGGTGGTATTCGACTGAATGCGTACTGCACATCTCTTGGTTGGTACTTCAAGCGCATAACGAACACAATTCATCTGCCTTTAGATCCAGATTCGGTGTTCCAATACTGCCAGTTCCCTGAAAACGACAGACCACTGTGGACGGTTGATTATACTTCGGCAGTTGCTACTCGCTCGGATGCTTGCGGGTGAGACACATTGGTTCTGTGTTAGTCATACGCAATTGAACTTGCTTCAGTCAACTGAACAAGCAAGTGACTTCTCGAACAAACATTCTTCCTCTTCCACCGGGAATGCCGAATCCATTCATGATTACAGGGACTAAGGGCATTTCGACTGGTATTCTTGCTAGTCCAAGCACGACTATCCAGACTACGCAGACTACGACCGCTGTTTCGACAGTTGTTTCAACAACTTATACTTCCAGTGGTGTGTTTATTGCTTTGCCGACGACTACGGTGGCGGTTAGTACAACTCAAGAACTTCAAATCCCCAGCCCCACTGTTCCAGCACAAGAGCTTCCTACTTCAAGGGAGGTTACGCGGTCGCCATAATATGATAAAAAATGGATTATTTATACAGAAAGTTTCACAGCTACAGTTACGTCGTTACAGGCCACGAAGTTAGTAACGACCTTAAAAACCGCAAGTGGCAATACACGCTTCGACGCGTTCTTCTCATTGTTGGTCCTTACGGCAGTGTATTCTATGACAATTTGAAGTTAACTGTTTTGGAATTGTATCTCATGAATAATTAATAAAATCGTACGTTTATTCATTCATGGTTACGTGTCCAACGGAAACTCCTCAAACTACATCCTCGATTACGTACAACAAATACTGTTGCCACCACCTTGGTTCCCAGCCCATCGATGACTGGTGTTCAATCACAGCCTCTTACATCTTCTCCCAGTTTCATTTGGATCAAAGTTTCTGGGGCGACTTTGACGAACGCAATGCTCGGAACTATTTTGGTTTTATTGATGGTATTATAACGCATAATATTTGAGAAGATAACTATATCCAATGAATGAAAATCATTGTAAACAAAAAATGAAGCAGCTCAGCGCCTGGTAAAACTTGTCACTCTTGAATGTGCAGTTTTCGTACCAGGAATACGATAAGTTCGAGATCCACCACGATTCGCAGAAGTCTTTCCTTTCTTTGTCATTTTTGATGTAAAGTGATTTCGTGAATGAGTGCGGCGAGGGGCCGGTGAATGAATTTTGCGGGACTGAGTGAGAGTACGTGTTGGTTTTGGAGATTGAGCAGCTCCAGACCTTGTGCTAGCTGCCTTTTTGTTCAGATTGCGTGTCTTGACGAGAATATCGGCAGGGATATCTTCATTGTTTTGTGAATACTCCCCATCATCTTGAAAGTTCTCAGTCACGTTAGTCACAGCTTCCTCTCGTTTTCCATGCGTTTGAAGCGATTTGTGAGCCTTACTTACCGCTTTTTCAGTTGGATGAGATTTAGGTGTGTGAGATTTCGATTTGCTTCTTGAGCCACGCCTAACAATATGAGTGTGGTTGTGACTTTTGGTTCTTGATGGTTGGAGGTTGGAGTTGTGGGCTTTTGCGGAATGGGCAGTCCGCTTGGGATGTTTACTAAAAGCTTTGTCAGTTTGTTGATGTTTTGGGTCTCGGCGCTCAATTCCATTCATGGTTTCTTCTGTGTTTTCTGGTTCATTCCCAATATCATTGCCAGAAAGACGATCCTCTTCTTGAGTGGATTCGGAAGTATCACGTTTAAAATCATCAAAAACTACAGCTTCAAATGGTATTTGTCAGTTTTAATAGAAGAAATCTTGCGTCACATTTAGTTACAAACCTGCAAACCAATCGATCTTTTCAGTATTGTCTTTATAGTCTTGAGGGGATCCATTTCGCTTGTCAACTTTGCCTTCATTGTCAGTATGTGGAAGTCCGTTGTGACTTCTTGGCTCCAACGCTGGCACTGGCACTGATGCGGTCAGTTGGCAAACGAACGCCAAGAGAATCAGGACTTTCATCCTTTTTTAAAACGTTTTGGGACAATGAGACCCAGAGACAATGCATCATTGTCGCTTCATTGTCTACTAGAAAACTAAATGAAGATACAGGTAATATGAGAACGCATTCTGAATCCACTCAAAATTCGTGCAAAGCTCGTTATCATCGTGTAGTAAGAAATATACTTATGTCGTAACGGAATAAGTTTCGATTTACAAATTCACTTCAGTTTATTATAGTAATAACGATTATCAATTAATCCCCTTCCAATCGTATGCTCCTTTTGTCGTTGTTACAGCGGCTTTTTGAGATGGTACTGGTTTTTTGGGAGGTGGTGCAGGTGGGTTAACATAACCGTTTGCTCCTGGAATTCCTTTCGAAGCGAGACTGTCACCAATGGCTTTTCCGAGGTCACTCCCTTTGCCAATAGCAATTTTTGGGTTTGGAACTGGTGCGGCTGAGCTCAACAATGGAAGAACTATAGCGAGGATTGTGATGAGCTTCATGGTTTCTATTTTTGAGATCTTTTCTTTTTGGTATATAATGGGTCAATGCTGTCAGGAAATGGAGCATTCATTGTGAGAAGTGAATGGCATTGTCCTCATCATTTGACATTGTTTGAAAAATCCCCGAAATTAAATTGAAAGAATGAATGTATAAATTTAAAACTGAGTTATCTTATCCAAGATCGCCATCAAATGTTTGTTGCTTGACGGTGGCGCGACTGCGAGTCAAAATCGTTCTGTTATCTCCCACGTATTATCAAACCTCAGTTCCAACCAGACCACCACCTTCTCGAGCCGTCCTTTGATGTACTACAACACTCTCCACACAGAATCGACGGTATTTGGTGCCTCTGAATGCTCCCCAGGCCCAGTCTCTTCCCCTTCAACCCAGACTGATATAACTGTCGCGCTCGCCCAGGCCGCCCATTCGCACCTCCAAAGTGCGATCAAACTGCGCGAATTGATCCATTTCCAGTCGATTGACGAAGCAGTTCTTCCGCTCGGCCACTTGAACGAGACAATTTCCGTTCTTGCTTCTTATCTCAGGATGGATATCGCCCTGGATCGCCCTTCAACCAACACCAACACGTTCACCGGGAACTCTGGTCCGCCGCAGCTTCGCAATCTTCCGCGCGAACTTGTTGAACAGATCTGCGCATTCCTTCCACCGAACTCGGCCCTGGCCCTGCGTCGCTTATCCCGCACCTTCAATGCTCTCCTGACTTCATCGTACTTTGCGAGAATGTCGCTGGCTCAGCACTTGGGCCCGGTTCAGACACTCGATTCGCACGTGGTTGCTCCTGGTGCCTCCGACCTCGATAAGCAGTTCCTTCACTGGCCAGCCTCGTTCCAGCGCATCTACATCTCACGAAGCTTGTTGAATAGACAGGAAATCGACTGGAAGCTGAAGGGTGGGGTCGGTGTGCAGATTCCTAGTTGTATTGGAGACCTTGTGAATCTGAAATCACTCGACTTGGGTTACTCGAATCTTGTGGGCGTTATTCCTCGCGAACTCATGAATTTAGTCCAACTCGAATCGCTGAAGCTGCATGAAAATGCGTTGGAAGGAGCGATTCCAAAGGAAATCGGAAAACTGGCAAACCTGCGTGTTCTGAACCTTCATTCCAATAAGCTCTCGGGTGAAATTCCAGTAGAAATTGCGGCGTGCAAATCGTTGACGTACTTGAATTTTGGATTCAACCGAATCCAGGGGCAGTTACCGCATGAAATCGGAGAACTGGTTGAACTGCGGCAAATAGTGTTGGCCAACAACAAACTGTCAGGGACTATACCAGCTGAATTGGGATCGTTGATGAACCTTCAATATCTCTTTTTACAGAATAACGATCTGATGGGTGAGGTTCCTGTTGAAATCAATAACCTGGCCAATTTGGTGGCGTGCGAGTTGTTGCGCGGGAACCCGCGACTAACTAGCTCGTTTTGGATGGCTGGATTTAGGGTATAACTGATAGTATATGTTTTATATTGTTCCTTTTTGATTCGTATTGATAGATAATAAAGTATTTGAAGTTCGTTGGCCATTTGATGCGAGTCATTTTTTCGCTGATGATGAGATGCGGAGGTGTGTCACTGCCAATTACAAACTTGGCTTGTGGCAGTGCTTTCGATCAATGACCGCTATGACTCAAATTTGCAGCAGTCAGGTTCTTTGCGTTTTGATTGGTAGAATGGGTATAAAGGGCACACGCCACATAAAGCAACTTGATTATCACAAACCCAAACGTCTAAAAGATGTCACTTTCTCCAGCCTGTAACTTTGCGCTCGTCGCCCTTCAGCAAGAATTCTCTGCTTGCGGCAAGGCGCCTACCGCTGCCGAAATCCCAAACTGCAGCTGTGTCAGCCTTGGTAAGGTCTTGCCTTTCCATTCCATTCCCTTCTGATAACCATTATTGGTAGACCCTGAGTCCGTCTTTACCTACTGCAGTTTCCCTGATAATGATAGAACCGTCTGGTCCAAGCAGATGATGGATGCAGTTGATGCCCGTGAAATGATGGATGCAGTTGATGCCCGTGAAAAAGCCTGCCTGTAAGACCAAACAGAACTCCATATCTGGACCCTTTTCTCACGTTAAACAACAGCGCCGTCAACAAGCCCGTGATTCCAAGACCTGTTATTGCCTTGCCATCCAATATTCCAAACCCATACGCCCTTCAAAGCGGTCCACTCACTTCGGCCTGTAATTATGCCGTAACAGTTTTCAATCAAAACGGTTGCGGCAAGGCTAACAAAGACGACCCACTCACGATGAATTCTTGTACTTGCAAAAGTCTTTGTATGGCTTATCTTAAACTCCGCACTCTGTATTAATACTCGACAATAAGCCCCAGAATCCATCTTCTTTTACTGCAACTACCCTGAAAACGACCAGTCCAAGTGGTTCAACCTTTACCAGGGTGGAATCAGCGGCCGAAACAATGCATGCACGTAAGTCCAGACCTATCTTATTGGTGTTTTTTAAGTCTTTGTCGTGTTGTAGTCTCGCTGGCTTGCCATTGACTCCAGCGCCAATTTTGACTTTGCCAATCTACATTCCTGCCCCAGTTCCTCAAGTTACCACCACTGTTGCCGCTCCAGCTACCTCTGTTCTTACCACCACAAACTCTGCTGTTACCACAACTCCAGCAAAACCAACCTCTATTAACGCGTCTGGCGCTGATGTGTGGAATCATAACCACTCGATCCCGAGACCCAGTGCGCTGTCAAGTTCCGATACTCCAGTCAAGGTTCCAACCAAGGTTCCTGTCGAGGTTCCTTTCAAGGTTCCTTCCAACAAGGTTCCCTCAACGGGTTTACTATAAATACTGAAATCCTGATGAGGGAGAATCTTCACTCGCTGATACTGTGCGTGTGCTGACTCTCCACTCATCAGGTAAGCCTTGCTCTCATCATTTCTTTTATCTCTTTATTCATATGCTTTGGTTAATAGGTTGGATATTTTATATAAAGACTCGCTGATACTGTGCGTGTGCTGACTCTCCACTCATCAGGTTGGATATTTTATATAAAGACTCGCTGATACTGTGCGTGTGCTGACTCTCCACTCATCAGCGTCTTTATCCATATCCACCTTCGTACCACTCAATTGACCCATCGTTATTGATCTCTGACACGTTCGAGATCTTCACTGATTAAGAGTCTCAAATATCTCCGATTGAAATCTAGTATGGAATCTCCATCGCAACTATTGTCCGACGATGGACAACCAGTGTTAAATGTATCAGATTGGAAACGTGATATGGAACGTCGTATCAATACTATCAAATTCAAAGATTTCCCGGGCTATTATGTGAAGCAGGGGAGCGATATTAAGTTCATCACTGTTTGTAAACCATGGGACTTCTTTACGGTTGATCATTGGGCTCCCAAATTGGATGCCTATGGAGATGGAAAGGATCAAAACAAAACCGAGAAGTTCGCATTGGCTTGTCAAGCGTTTTCAAAATTGGAATCGAGTATCCAGGAACTGGTCAAAAAGTTCATCTCGCCGAATCTTTTCGAAGTATTCATTGCAGCGCCTTCCATCAAGCAAGGTTACGACCAAATTCTTGCGGACTCAAACAACTTCCAAGAGGACGTACTACACATCGTTCTCAGCCGGATTCGAACTGCGGCCCAAGGGCACTCAACATACTACCAATACACTTTGGATTTCCAAAAGGATATGCAGTCATTGGAACGTCTTGGATACGCCACTACAGAACCAGCCAAATCGATCTGGCAAAAGGAAGCTGCCGATAACTACCGAGTGGGAATTTCCGAATCAGACGCCCCACGTTTAACAGCCCGTTTTGATGTCACAAAAGCGGACACCTTTGAAAAGATGCGTGTGGAAGTGATTGGACTGGCTCGGGAGGATTTGAAACGTCAGTCACGACAAGCAAACAACTCTGCCATGGATTCTGCCAAGGCCCTTCAGGTTCTTCCCAACCAACCACCAGGGAAACCTAAGCCAACCGGGATCTCACGTCCACAAAACGGGATTGACAAGGGTACACGCCACCGAGACCCGGCAACTACCTTAGTCGTCAAGAATCTTCCCAACGACGTTTCCAAAGAAAATCTAAAAACTGGATTTTCTAACTTTGGTCAAGTTATGGACGTGTATGTGTTGAACAATTGCCAAAATGGGCAAGGCGCAATGGCATTTATTCGATACGGTACCAAAGATGCTGTGGACGCGGCACTCAAGTCCAAGCCCAAATCCATTGCTGGTCTGACACCAGTGTTTGAGAGATCTGTCAAAAAGGACAAAGGAGTAACTCAAGGATCAATGTATCAATTCTTTGAGATCCCCGATGAGAATGAACCAACCTCGGCTTTGTACTCTCTCTCTCCCAAAACTATTTTGTTCAAAGGAGTTGTAGATTCTGGATGCACCCCAAACCACATCACACCTAACGTTACCCAACTATCCAATGTTCGAAATTCTGGAAAAATTGTTCGCTATGGAACGGCCGATCATGGGATTATCTCCTCGAATGGATTAGTCGGTTCAATCACTGGAATGACAGCGGCAAGCCAACCCTTCTCGTTAACTAACCTCTTGGTAGTACCTGGAGCGGCGGAGTCATTGATTTCAGTGTATGATTTGGTCGTGCGACAAGGTCTCGATGTTTGGTTTACAACGGACAAAGATTCAGTGCACTCAGTTAATATTGGTCACTTGAACCCCACGGCGGAACACGAAATTATTGCCAAAGGATTCGAAAGAAAAGGGCTATTTGAACTGGAATTTGAATCGGTTGAGTCGGGAAGAACATTCCTTGCGAAGAGCACCCCATCGAAGAAAGATTGGGCTTTGTGGCATGCTCGAGCAATGTGCACCAGCCATAAAGTTATGCTCCGAACTCACCAGTCAGGAAAGGTGAGAGGATTTCTTGTCGACGGTCCAATCCCGAAGGAGTTTCCCCATTCCGGATGTGTAATCGGTAAAATGCACAAAGTGCCTCACCCTCGCAGAAAGAGTGGTGTAGAATTCGCACCTAATGCGTTGATAGTGTCGTTGGATATCCTATACCTCCCAGTAACGTCATTGGGTGGATCTAAATATGCCTTAGGGTTCACTGTATGGAATCGAGGGAAATACCGATTTATATATGCATTGAAGCGGAAATCAGATGCGCGACAATTCATGGGTTTTGCCAAAGGGTTCTTGGAACGTGTAACCAACCAACAAGTGATTATTTGGCACTGTGACCAGGCGGGAGAGCAGAAATCGAGATGGATACTGGAAGAAGCATTGTCGGCAGGAATAATTCTCGAATACACGTGCACGGAAGAACATGAATCCAATGGTGCACAAGAAGGATTCTTCCGACTGGCGATGGATATGTGGCGTTCTCATAAAGCGGCGACGCAGGTCCAAGAGAATCTAATAATGGATGGATTATCTCAGATATGCTTCATCTATAATCGGCACATTCATTCTGACGAGCCCAATGCGGTTACACCTTATGAAGCCTTGTGGAATTGCCCTCCGTCAATCCAGCACCTGCGAGTATTTGGTTGTCTGGCCTATGTCCGTGTCCTGCCCAAAAACCTGAAGTTGGGCAAGGCAAGCCCCCGTGCACAATTAGGAATATTCATTGGAGTTTCAACCTATGATGCTCACCCGGTGCAATATTATGGCGGCTTTAAGATTCTTCTAGACCCCACTGATCCCAATTCTGTCGTAATTTCAAGAGACGTATTCTTCGTTGAAAACCAGTTTGACTTCTACAACGTAAAGCCACTCCATGAACCGCTCTCAGCAACCAAGTGGAACGAAGAACAAGTGGTTCCAGAGCTTCCACCAAACGAAGAAGACGAGGAAGCAGACGATGACATTTCGGGCCCAGGGGAGCAAGTGTGGTCCGAAGAGTCTGAATCAGGAATCGGCTCCTCTGTTTCAAATTCGCCTCAAGAATCGGTAACTCCTATGAGTGAGGTGGAGCCTGTGTCTCCCGGTATTGGTGTGGAGCCTGTGTCTCCCGGTAGTATGGAGCCTGTGTCTCCAAATGCGTTGGATCACGAGAGTCCTCTGGAGCCTGTGTCTCCCGGTAGTATGGAGCCTGTGTCTCCAAATGCGTTGGATCACGAGAGTCCTCTGGAGCCCGTGTCTCCAACAGGGGAGCCACAGAATGACTCCCCGGGAGGAACAAGTGATCCAACTGAAGACCTATTCTTTACCCCACCGGGTAGTCCGGTTCCCTTAGCGCCTCAATATGAACCACGGCGACTAAGAAGTAGCGGGAGTGTTGGTAATTGGAGCAACAAACTCCAACAAGTTTTTGACCCCCGTGCGCACCTGTTAAGCGCACAAACGTTAGATTCTTTTGGATTGGATGCTTCAGCATTTTTGACAGTACCCGGCCCTCCCGCGCGGAAGATAGCCAATGACCCGAAATGGAAAAGTGCGATTGAGAAGGAACGCCGGAAGTTTGATGGACGATTTGAATGGTGTCATCAAGCCCCAGCCGGTACTAAAGTTTTTGGAAGTGTGGTGGTCACCAATATTAAAATTAACGAGTCTACCAATGAAGCGGAGCCGAAAATCCGGGTGTGCCTCAACGGTAGTCAGATGGTAAAAGGGGAGGACTACGATAAGTCATACTCGGCCACTCCAAGCCGGGAAGCATTCAAATTGATATTTGCCATTGCGACCCAAAGAGGTATGATGGCGCAGCATGCCGATTGGACTGGAGCGCACTTGTATGGACAGCCACAAAAACCAGTGTTTATGAAACCACCTGCCATCTTTCAAGAACCGGGCAAAGAAAATTGGCTGTGGAAAGTAACCAGTGGGATATACGGAAAACCTGATGCGGCTGTTGATTGGGACTTGGTTCGTGATAGATCAATTCTGGAATGTGGATTCATGCGATGTCCATTTGAACCATCTACGTTTGTCAAGGAATTTGTTAAGGACACCGGAACGTACCTAATTTTGGTTCCCGTTCATGCTGATGATGCTCCATTCTTTTATGACCGTGAGGTTGAAGCTGAGTTCAAGGAATTCATTGAGATCTTAAAGAGCAAGTTTGAGCTCAAAGTTAAGCCCCTCACGAAGCACATTGGGTTCCGCATTGAAATGAGGGATGGGGAATCGGCTCTGGATATGGAAGAATATGTTCAAGAATTTCTCAACAAATATCAATTAGATCCACGTCAAGAACGCCGCAATCCGTGGAACAGCGACTGGCGCCATGCGTTTCGAAGTGAAGAACCACCCACAGATGACGACCGAGAATTTATGAAAGACAAGAATCTGCGTCAAGTGGCGGGGGATCTGCGGTGGCTACTGGATGGAAGACCTGAACTTTGTTTCACTGCAGGACAATTCTCGAGCATTGCCGGAAAGCCTCACTTATGGAAGCGTGTACATTACGATGCATTACAATGGTTATGTGCCTATCTCCGAGCAACAGTGGATTTGAAGTTGAGGTTTCACCGGACTGATCGGTTAATTCCTACCATTCGACACACGGCGAAAGAACTCGACCCCGAATTCAGCGCCGACTCTGATTGGGCGGACGATGCGACCGACCGAAAGTCAATCTCGGGCAACTTAATTATGTTATGCGGTGGTACCATCTGGGCAACAAGTAAGAAACAACCAACTGTAGCTGACTCCACGTGCGCGGCGGAGATTGAAGCCCAGATGTCACTTGCTAAGAAAGTTATTTGGGTGAGGAATATGCTGGAATACTTTGGTTATGGATGGGACGGTCCATGCGACGTGATTTGCGACAACCAAACAGCTATCCGGAATTGTGAGGAAGGAGCGCTGCGACCCCAGACAAAACATCTGGATGTGAAATACCGAGTTCTCAAGGAATTTCAAGAAAATGGAATCATACGAATGGTATATCGCGAATCTGGTAAAAACAAGTCCGATATCCTTACCAAAGGATTAAATCCTGTTAACACCCAAAGAGCCCTGCCTGCTTTGGGTCTCGTGAAGGGGAGTGTGTGGAATCATAACCACTCGATCCCGAGACCCAGTGCGCTGTCAAGTTCCGATACTCCAGTCAAGGTTCCAACCAAGGTTCCTGTCGAGGTTCCTTTCAAGGTTCCTTCCAACAAGGTTCCCTCAACGGGTTTACTATAAATACTGAAATCCTGATGAGGGAGAATCTTCACTCGCTGATACTGTGCGTGTGCTGACTCTCCACTCATCAGGTAAGCCTTGCTCTCATCATTTCTTTTATCTCTTTATTCATATGCTTTGGTTAATAGGTTGGATATTTTATATAAAGACTCGCTGATACTGTGCGTGTGCTGACTCTCCACTCATCAGCGTCTTTATCCATATCCACCTTCGTACCACTCAATTGACCCATCGTTATTGATCTCTGACACGTTCGAGATCTTCACTCTGAGACCTCTGCTTTGGTTGGCGCCACCGCTTTCATCTTGGCTTTGTTGGTTTAATCTCATACTTGTCCAAGTTGGCCTCTTTATTGGTTTATCAGTATCTTATATTCATCCTTTAAATAAAGTCATGCAGTTGATATTATAATATGGATAGTAAAGTTTATTGCTCTCTACGAGTAGACATTAAATAGTTTATAACAATTGAAAGCAGGATTAGGTGTTGGTCAGAGACTGAAATATATCACTTCCTTCTAAGCGCCAAGTGGTCTGTTTTCTCAAAAAAATCGTGGGATGGTTTGTCTAAAATGTCTACGCATTTGTCTAAGAGTTTGTCTAACGAGGTTGTCTCAGTTTGGTGACACCCAAAACACAAAAACAGCTCAATTCCAACCAACCACAACCGTTCCTATCTCAATCCACTCACTACAAGACATTTTCAAACGGAATCAATGAGTTCAGAAGCTTCAAAAGGGAGAATGGAGTCTATTTTGTGTATAACTTCAATTAGTGATCACAGTATGCCAAGAGGGATTCGGTGACTAATTTATAGACAGTAAGCATTCATGTGTCTTCGACAGTGATTACACTTACAAAGTCCGTTACAGATGCAAGTATGGGTAGAAGTGAAGTCGGCTCCCTTTCCACAGTTACGGTATCTTTGATTGAACGCGTCAAGAACGTATTTACAAGCTTGAGTAAGAGATGGGGTTGGAGCTGGAGGAGTCACTGGGATTGGGTTTGGAATGTTGTCCGGCAAAGTCAAGAGAGGAATTGGGTTGACAGGCAAACCGACTTTAGAACACGAGTCTGAACGAGTCCAAACACCGTTTTGGTAGTCAGTAATCCACTTGGACTTGTCGTTTCCTGGAAGGTCACAGTACGCCGAAAGAGATTCGGTAACTAATATAATTATTTAATACTGATCTTTCCAATTACACACAACGTACACAGTCCGGTACAAATGCAAGTGTGGGTAGAAGTGAAGTCGGCTCCCTTTCCACAGTTACGATATCTTTGGTTGAACGATTCAAGCACATAGTTACAGGCAGGAGTAAGAGATACGGTTGAAGGAGTTGCTGTAAGAGGATTTGGGATACTGTCTGGCAAAGTGAGAACTGGAATAGGAGTATTCGGCATTCCAATTTTGGAGCATGAGTCTGCGCGAGTGGATACACCGTTTTGGTAATCACTAAACCATTTGGATTTATCGTTTCCTGGGAGGTCGCAGTACGCCAAAAGAGATTCAGTGACTACAAAAAGTTAGTGTTGTGTATATCTCAAAGTTATTGAAACATACACAATCCAGTACAGATACAAGCATTGATTGAAGCCAAGTCGGCGTTCTTTCCACAGTTGCGGTATAGCTGATTGTAAGCTTCGTACACATAGCTACAGGCTGGAGTGAGAGGACCCGTCTGCACAGCCAATGGATTCGTGATCGTGTCTGGTAACGTGAGAATAGTTCTTTGAACTACTGGCTTGTTGACAGCACTGTCGTAAATGATTGTTCGCTTATTGAGGATTGTTTTGGAAATAGCACTCACAGACACGCATTCATTCGAGCATCGATGGCAGCCAGATAAGGCTTTGACCACACGTTTTGATCGTTTTCTGGAAAGTTACAGTATGCGTTGACGGATTCTGGGTCTGCAGTAATGCATGGGAAGGCTTGTTAGATGGATGGAACGTGCCAAGAAAGCCAGGTTTACCAAGTTGGACACAGTTACAGTCGGCAGCAGCAATATTGGAGGTCCAATTGGAACAAGTAGTGATTTCTTGTTCCAGAGCCGCAAGGGCAAATTTACAAGCTTGGGAGACGGACATTGGTTATTATGAGGAAGGACTTTTTGTTTGGTATGTTAGAATTTTGGAGAGGGAAAGTGTGGGCCTTTATGGAAATTCCTTATCGGTTGGTGAAGGGAGAGTGCACTCTTCGCCAACAAAATCGAACTTGCACGCCACAAATACAAGCCACATTATTCCAAAAGAGAGATTAATGTCCGTAATTGTGGCCGCTTACATTGCCTTGACCGTTGTAGAAAACATCAATTTATTTTCTCATGTATTTGTGCTAACCAAGAGGCGATTTACTTAAACTGCGGCTTTCTCGTTTTTGAAACGTGTGTCGCTTGAGCAGGGATCTTGGTCTGTAATGAGAAATCACTATGTCTGGTTGTAACATAGGAGCAGGAATCGCAAGAACAATTGGGAGCAATATGGCTAGAATGCTTCATTGATTGAAGATTGGAAAGGTGATTAAATTTTAGAACAATGGTTCAAACAATGATGAAGTCAACGAAATTTAAGATGTGATTGGGAAAGCATACGACTGTTTATTTCTCAAGAACTTAAAAACGGTCCAAAGGCCAAAAGAACATTCGACTTTGTGTAATTTACATTGAAGATTGGTGTTCGTTTCGTGAAAAAGCGACCCACCATTTCTGGAGACCTGATAAATCTTTCGTTTTTAGATCAAAAAACAAATCGAATAATGTAAGGGTACATACGTATGAGTCTTACTCTTCCCAAGCCCGGAAACACCAACATCCGCGTTTGGTGGGACAACAGTAACTCCACCATCCTCCAAATTCCTCGGATTCCACACAACAACACTATTATCTGCGCCACCAGAGGCAAGCATACTTCCATCCGCATTAAACGCGAGCGAATAGACTGTATCCGTGTGACCCGTCAAGTTCTTCATCAACTTTCCACTCCCCAAATCCCACAACTTGACCATCTTATCTTCGCCCGCAGTCGCAAGGAGCTTTCCATCCGCAGAAAAGGCGAGCGCCATTACGGGCGCAGTGTGGCTCCGCAGAATACGCGCAGAAGTGCCTTTTTGGATAGACCAGAGACGGACTTCTCCATCGGAAGCGCCTGAAGCGAGATAGTTGGAATTCGGGTGGAATTTGACGCACTATAGAAAATTTCATGGTCAAAAATCAACCCAAAAACAGTCAAGTGTGTTCAAACTAACGTCAACATCAGATTCGTGTCCAACAAACATTCGCACTGGAGTCGTCATATCCGTTCTCCACATTCTCGCAGTTCGATCAAACCCGCAACTCGCAAAGTATACGTCGTTGGAAGCTAGATCCACATCCCAAACAGGGTAATTGTGGCCCTTGTATACAACAAGGTTTGAGAATGTTTCTAGTGACCATAAGCGAACGGTGGTGTCTTCAGAACACGAGACTGCGAATTTGTTGTCGGATGAGATACGGCAGTTGTAGACTGGTCCAGAGTGACCAATGAGCTTTTTGGATTCTTCCTCTTTTGACCAGGATATTTCTGAATGCATTGAGTTTATCAGTAGACGAATATTGTAGGAGGGAAGTTACCTTTGCTCGCGCCAAGAGTCGCAGTCTTCAACTTTTCTCCCTTCAAACTCCATACTTTCAAGATTGATTCTGAAAAACCCGCCATCACCAGTGAGTTGTCTGATGATGAAGTCAAACATGTCATTCTGACCAGGTACTCGTTAGAAACTTCAATATCAAGATTCAGGAGATGCTTACGTGTCGTATGTGTTGTGGAACGTGTAACAGCAGATTGATGGAGATGTCGGTGCTACATTCTTTTTCGACAATTGAGCAAGAGCCTCCTTCAAAGCCTCCGTTTCCTTCTTCACATCAGAGAATTTTGGAGGAGGTTGAGGAACATCGTCTCGGTGTGGAGCATCTTCAGCACCTTCGCGTTTGATCAACTTTCGCAACTCGGCACTTTGTGGTTCGCCTTCAAATTTCTTTGTGTTTTCTTGGTCAGAATCGATACACATTACATCGCAAACTCTCTTACGTCATCACGAAGCCACCATTCAAGCTCATGCACAAGCCATGGGTCTGCAGGTAAAGATCCGAGTTTTACTGGTTGGTTGTTGTGTTCATCGAGTTGAGCTGGTTTGAGGCCAACCAATCCAACTCCTTCTTCAACATCACCCGGAGCACGTTCGTTATCAACTATATTCATGAATTAGAGTGTCGCCTCCTAGATTGGCGTGACCTGTACCTCGAATTGTAACGTGACGGTTTAAAAGACGAGTCAAGAGCATAAACTTGTTGTCCTGAATCAAAGAGTTTAAACTCGCCACACTCTAGTAAACTGTTAGAAAACAAACCTGCAGGAAAGAAAGCAAGAGCTCAAAAGCGTATCGACTCATTCGAACAGTGTATCTGTTTGACATGAACTGAACTGCCAGTTCGTTCGATTTGACTTGGTCAGGCGTCGTAATCGACGCGAGACGGGTCACATCATGAGAATGCATATCCATGTGTTCTTTCCGGTAAGTATCCATAAAGTGACGAGCTAGGCAGTTGCTTTAGTTCTGAGTAACATGTTTTATGGATGAAGCCATACCTTGTTCACCCATTGATCGAGAAACCAAGTCCAAGTAGGCATGAGCAAAGAGGGGAAACAAGACGGTGCTCAGTTCAGGCTGTGGTGCGATGTGTTGTCAGTTGACACGTCAAGCCCACCCGAATCCAAATCAACGCACCCTGTACTTCTCGAGCGAGTCCTTCACCCAGCGTCCCAGTCGCGCATACGAATGTTCGTACGCATTCGGGTTGTTTGCCTCTGTTTCCGAGTAGTAGAGCAAGAAGTCCGGGATCGAAGCCTCGTCGACGGCACCAACGCCATCTGCCACCCGTTCTCGGTCTCAGTACCAAATCACTTGTTCACTCACTCAAACAAACGTGTGTTACCGTCGTTTGGGCGTCCGCGTTTCGAAGCTGAAGTTGAAGTTGTCGGTGGTTTTGCCTCGTCTGCAAAGGCGGCTTCGGTGTGTTTGTATCCTGGTTTGAAAGGGGCGTTTGGTTGAGTTGGGTTTTGTTTGGTTGAAGAGAAGAGAAGAGAAGAGACGGACCTCGTTCGCGGAGGTAGGCGGCGACAATGCGGTCAACGTCCTCCGAAGTGGCGTCTTTTGTCGGGGCGTGCTGCTGAGAGAGTGCGTGTTTAGAGATGGTACTACAATAACAAGGATTTGATGCTGAGATGGCTGGTGAAGCGAAGGTGCGCATAACGAACCATCACTTGCTTTTTGATGCAAACAAACAATCCTCTTGTGTAATAGTACAATAAAGTAGAGAAGATAACATAAATCAAACTAATCATTCGGTCGTATCTTTTTGTTTAATTGTGTCTGGTTACAAGAATCTGACAGTGACGAATTCACTCAAGAAACAAGACAAGAAACTATCCATAAATCCATAAATCAAATAATAAGTCCCCTAAAGAGAACGTTACACGTCAAACCGGGATTCACACTCAAATCACAGTAATTCAACAGAACCATTGACGCCATTGCGGCAGGAACCGGGCCTGTAAGCCGGTTTTCACGTAAATTCAAAAATCTCAAAGAGCTGAGATTGCCAAGTTCTGATGGAATATTTCCACGTAACTGGTTATTATTGAGACTTAAAATTTGAATCTTGACCAGATTTCCTAATGTCACTGGAATCACTCCGTCAAGGCTGTTTGAGTATAGCTCCATTTCCTCCAGTTGAACAAGATTGCCGATTTCAGAAGGTATGCAGCCAGTTAGACGGTTGTTGTACAAATTTAGCACCTTTAGATTGGCCAATTCTGCCAGTTCTTTTGGAATCCGTCCATGGAGGCCAGCGTTTATTAAAACCAATACAGTCAGCGTCTTCAGCTGTGATACAGATGTTGGAAGTTCTTGATTCAATTCCATGTTTGATATATTCAAGGCGTCCAAGGGAGTAGATGATGGAATGTTCCATATTTCCATCGGAACCGGTCCAACAAAATTAGGCGACGCAATAACTAAGGTATCTACCTTGGAAAGCTTTCCAAATGCTGCAGGAATGGGATACTTTCGGGGAGGGACAAACGTGCTCCCACCATGAGTAATTTCCAAGACTTTCGTTTTGTGAAACAAGTACTCAGCCGCAGCCTCTTGAAACGGTACAGGAAAGTCGATAAACAACTTGCTGACAGGATCCACTCCCCAAGGTCCCACATAAACTTCTGTCTCGCTACGAACATCTTGGAACTCTTCTTTATCATCGACGTATCGCGGTACAGCCAAAACAGAGAATTGTTTCGTCATCAAGCACGCATCAAAGGCCTTGCATACACGGCGATACTTGAAGACTGTTCCAGGATCCAACCAACTCAAAACGAGTGTCAACAGTTCCTGCGGCAGAGCCGTGATCCGAGTATAATACTTTCTGATCGGGTTACAAAGTTCGATTACCTTGTTGTGAGTCAGGGCCAGTGTTTGCTTGACAGCTACCAACTCGGTACGAATGGATTGAACTTGACTGTTCAGCGCCGTCTCGTTAGCATTCGTTTGCGTCACGTGCGCATCAAATCGAGACTGTAAATTCACGAGGAGCTGATGGATGGATTCAAGAGTAATCGAAGAAGATGGTTGGCTGTGTTGCATTACAAGTTTTTTTGGGGATGACGCCAACCAATAAACAAGAATAAACAAGAACGCGGGGTGAATACCTTTAATTCAAAGTGTGAGGCCAACGTAACTTAAAGTCACAAGTCAACCCCAACGTTCTGACTCGACAACGGTATTGTCTGTCGAAACAATTCGAGATCCATCAGAAGTAATCGCAAGACTAACTTGGAAACACTAACACCCTTAGTATCAACTAACATCCATCTTAAATCGGCGGCGTTTTTTTTTTCCGTTTGCGTTTATTAAATTTTCCGAAACCTCTCCCATCCAACAAAAGACAAATGGGTGTCGCTAACGATGACGAAGCCCGCTTGCAGCAGCTCGGATATAAACAGGTATGTAGACATAGTAGCTGCACAATGACTGCGTGCGAGACATCTTCTGTTATTGTGTCTGACAAAGCTGTGATCTAATCCGGTTTCAAATAGCAATTGAAACGAGGATTGGATGCCTTTGCCAACTTTGGTGTTGCATTCAGTGTCATGAGTGAGCCAACCTCGGTCATGCCGCTCATCTACCAGGGTCTTGGAGCTGGAGGTGAGATCACATCTGCCAATAAGATACTGTTGCCACAACAGTGGCAAATGATCCCCCCTTGTGTCGAAACATCCTTCAACAATTGCTAACCATTATATTGACATTATTTAGGTCCTCAAGCTATGCTTGTCTCCTGGTATGTCATCTATCCCTTGTGTACCGATTGATGTATCAGAAAATCTAATCTTGTTTCATATAGGCCAATTATCTCCGTGCTTTCTGGATGCGTCGGAGCTTCGATGGGAGAGATCGTTTCCAGTTACCCAACCAGTGGAGGACTTTACTATGTAGGCTTGTGTCTCGGATAAATATGGGGATTGACCTTTGTTTAGTGGTCTGCCTCCCTTGCCGGGCCAAAGTGGGCTCCTTTTGCCTCTTACATTACTGGTTACTTTAACTTCCTGGGTCTTGCGGGAATCAACGCTGGAACTGTGAGATTCACTTTACAGTGGGTTTGACAGATATACTCAACATATTCTTGAATAGGCGTATGCTTTCGGTCAATTCTTCGTCAACTGTTTCATCGCTTCGGGGGACAGCGTTGTTGTGGAAGGATCGTTTGTCTCTAGAGTTGTCACTTTCGTTGCTGCTGTTGCGTGTCTCGTGATTTCTGGATGGTTGGCCTCCTTTGGATCCAAAACCGTGAACATTATGAGCAAGATCTGTTTCTGGGTCAATGTGATTGGTGTTGCTGTCATCGTTTTCTGGCTCTACTTCGGTGGGTAGCCTTTACAAGCTGGATAGTATGTATTAACAACCTTTTACAAGACTCCTCCACCAAGATCCCTGTCAGCCAACTTTTCTCAACTTGGACCAATTTTACTGGGTTGCCAGACACTTGGGCTGCCACTATTTCCGTGTTGCTTGCTTGTTTGACCTATTCTGGTTACGATTCCGCCGCCCACTTGGCCGAAGAGACCGCTAACCCAGCTGTTCAAGGTCCAAAGTCTATCCTCGTCGCTATTGGTTCCACCTTCTTCACTGGTTACATTGCTCTTTACTTCATTGTTGCAACCATCGATCCCAGCATTTATCAGGATATTTACGATGCTGGTTCGTACGGTCTCATGGCTGTTTTCGTAAACGGTGTTGGAGTCAATGTCGCAATTGGATTCAACGTGATTTTGCTCCTCGCTGGTATCACCACGGTCTTTGGTTTGCTTCTTACCCACGCGAGAATGACTTTTGCGTTCTCTCGTGACGGCGCTTTGCCAGGAAGCAAGTGGTTGCACAAGTTGAACGCCAACCAGGTCCCAGAACGTGCCACTTGGGTCATTGTTTTGATCAACACTCTTATCTTGGTTCCATCCATCTTCTCCAGTCCAATGTGAGTTACTTTCAAAATCTTCATAGATTTGCTGACCATTAATATCAGTTTCACTGCCATTAACTCTTTCGGAGTTATCGGAACTTACCTGGCTTACCTCCTTCCTATTTTCCTCCGTGTTATCCGTAACGACAAGTTTCCACGTGGACCATTCAACCTTGGTTCTTGGGGTGTTCCAATTGGTGTCATTTCTATCCTCTACCTCTCATTCTCCTCGGTTGCATTGGTTCTCCCAACAGTTTACACCGATCCAAACTCCTACACTCTCGCTGATAACGTTACATTGGACCATGATGCCTACGTTACTGCTTGTAAGTTGGTTGGAAATTCTGTATGCTGTTACTGACAAATGAATCGATTTAGACCTCACAAACTTCAACTGGGCTCCAGTAGTTGTTGTTGGTGTTTACTTGATTGCATACTTCTTCTGGGTTGTTTCTGCTCACAAGTGGTTCACTGGTCCACCAATTGATACTGAAACTCACTGGGCAAAGGAAGCTTTGAACCAGAAGGAAGCTGCTGATGGATCTGTCCACTCGAATACTGGCGCTGCCAAGGACGATGTGATGGAGGACGTCACTATCGGAGAGGTCAAGCTCTAACGGAGCTGTCAGTGTTACTTGGGGGACTAGGAAACACGTTTCCGAATCCCCAATCTGTTTTTGTTATTTTTCATTATTATTGCACATTGTTGCCGACTGGACACTTGTCTAGACGTCCGGGAAGCAGCGTGTAGCTATCGTATAGTTTTCATGGGATTATGAGTAAAACTGGAGCTATCTTCAACAATTATTTGTATTTTTTCAGCGACGAAGCAATCCATTCATTCTGCTGTGAGCACAGTTGAGACGCCCAGATGCTCATCGAAAGAAAATGGTATATTCAAGAGCAATTGATAATGGAATCAGGATTGATAGACTCCGCATAACTTCAGGATGATGGAACACGGAATAAAATGGTAAATCCTCAATACGAATCCCCTTCTATTCAACCTTAACTCACAATAAACTTGAAATTCTTATAAAAGTCAAACATCGGCACCTCCCCACTCCCCGTCCGAACACCCTCCACGTCCACAACATTCTCCACCAAAAAGTCCCTCTGCGTAACCACAACCGCGTCACGTCCAGAAACGGATTTGTACATCTTGGCCATATCTTCGAAATTGGTTGGGAAGAAGATATCAAACCAGCCGGGTTGAACGAGGTATGTGGAGCACGGGACCATTGTTCCTTTGTAGCGGGTTTGGACGACGGGGGCTGTGTGGCCTTGGACTGTGTCGGGAAGGTAGTCAAAGTCGGAGAGGAGGAGGCGGTGGTTTGGGAAGTTTTTGTGTAGCTTTTCGAGGAAGAGCTTAACAGAGTTTTTTTTGTGTGAGTTGAAGTGGTTTGAGAAAGTGACGTTTTGTGAATTACACGTACCATGTTCATTGTGGGTAAGAATTCGCGTTCAGTTAAGTTAGAGCTGAAGGGGAGCATATTTCGAATGCTCCTCCAAGCTGGATGCGCTAACACAGCTGGTCTCTTGCCTTTCGACCATGAGTCGCGGAGTGTGAGGTATCGTTGAATAAGTGGATCCGAAACAGGCTCAAACGCTTCTTGATAGTCTCCATCTTCATCCACAAGAACAATTCCTTGAACTGGAGTTCCAGTATCAGTAGTATATCGAACAACATCATGAGAAAAGTTATCCTTTCGTGTTTGAGATTGATTGAGAGAAGTTAAGTCATTCATCCGTCAACAAAACACAAACAAAAGAAACACTCACAATAACTTCCATCGCAATAACAAAACATGGATCCCGTACAACACCTTCATACTCAAAAATACTCTGATTCACAATCTTGACGTTATGCGCGCGTTTTCCAGTCCCCAATTTCGCCACCACTTCATTTCCAGACTGTAACCTCCTTGTCTGCCCTTCCGCCAATTTACTACTGATTTCAATAATAGTGTATTCGGTGCGCGCGTATAAATCTGGATGCCGTGATTGAATGAAATCCAGAATGTTTCGAGCGAGCGTTCCGTTTCCTGCACCGATTTCATAGATCTTCAAGGGCTTGGCAGGGGTTTCCGATGTGTTGTGTTGTTTGATGATATAGTTTGCAAGAGCATTTCCATAATGCGGCTAGTAAAGCGACAGTCAACAACCTCTCTCCCCTACAAACTAGTACAAGTACCTTGAACAACTCAGTCGGAGTATGCCAGACCTGCCGCATCGTCTCATCCAACTCCCCCTCCTTTTCAAAGTCCTCATACAAATCCGCCACATGGTTCATGAACGCCAAGTTATCCCTCAACTTTGGAAACTCGACGCCCTGTTCGCTCTGTAAGGAGAAGATGCGGGCGTTCTTTGAGAAGTAGCCGTAGTTTGGGTTGTAGAGGGAGTCGTGGATGAAGGTTCGGGCTGAGAGACGGGCGTTTGTTGGCGGGAGGGAAGGTGGGCGAGGGAGGAGGGAGACTGGAAAAGAGACGGTTGATTTGGTTTGGTTGAGCGATTTTGTTGGTGTTTCTGTTGGGCGAGGAGCGATCGTTCCTTTTCATCGAGGGCGAGTGTGTCCCTTTTTAAAAAGAACTTAGGGTTAGGGGCTGCTTTGTTCGAATGCACAGAGGGAAGCGGACCAGTAGTTGCCGAGGACGCGCCGGGTCGTTGAGAAGGTGCGCCGAGAAGTGGTGGTGAGATTGCGCATTTTGAACAAGGAAGAAAGGAAGAAGGAGTTCTACATTGCAATTCAGTCCTTTTATTGGGTAAATCGATTCTGAAGTATTACTGCTGCTTCTTTCTTATACTTTGATCCCAAATACGTGCACTTTCAACAGTCGCAGAGTTACTGCATTCACAGATTAGCTCCCTTTCACTAATTCGAACGACTTAAGACTCACCATATCGTCCAATCGCCCGTGCTACTAATGGAATCAAAATAGGCACTAGGAGCGACGTCAATTGACCCAGCGAAATATCATCCTCCTCATCATCATCCAACTCAGATGTTTGGTACCCTGACTCATCGTCCCAGTCAATCTCCTGCGACCGAGGTTCTTGCTCCCGTCTTGATACTGCTGAAGGGTTGGTGGATGTGGGGTTGGCTGTCTGAAGCCAAATGGATGAAAGGTCTGTTGCCATTTCTCTTGTTTTTGGTGAATAGAAAAATGAGTACACATCTCTTCATAATACATCAGTTGATTGGTCAATATTTTTAGTTTAACTAGAGTCGTATGTAGAACGACTCTGAAGTCTGAACGAGAAAGGAAGCTACCATTCTGCATCCCCATCTTCATCAACAACCTGCTGTCTCTTTCGTTCACGTCCATCCTCTTCATCCTGCTCATCTTCCTCCAACCCATTCTCGTCTCTACCATGTTTCCCCAGAACTTGTAATTCTTCTAATTCGTCTTCGGATGGCACACCACCTTCTGGTTCAACATATTCCACAGGCAGAATCCTGTGCATCGCGACAGTCTTTTCGTATACCTCTCGACGCGTGCGTGATCGTTTCGTGGTTTGATAGACAGTAGGACGGCTAGGAACTGGTGTGTCGTCATACCGATTCGCAAATGTCTTTGCCTTTGGGCCACGATACGATTAGTTTACCACCTTATACTAACTAGGAAACAAGATGCCGTACCTTGACTCTCTTTCTTACAAGATCCACACGTCCAGCCAACTGATGGAACGTGGCGACTTCATCGGAGATATTGAAAAACATCCAGTTACGCTCGGATTCCTTCTTTTCCTTGTACGTGAAATCACGCACGAGTTTGTATTCAAGAGCACGAGAAGCTTCGTCAGGAGAGACGGTATCAACATCTTCGTCGTCGTCTTCGTCTTCTTCCTGGAATCTGAATAGTTCATGGAGTCAGTTAAAGCCATGTGCCACGCCCTCCAGTAAACCACAATTTACCTCTTGTTGACTAAATAATCTGTAGTCTGTGTGGATGGGATATACAAAGAAGCCACCTCCTCCTCTTCTTCTTCAGCATTACCCCCATCACCACCCTTCACCGTACAATACTTCAAGAACGCTTCTTCTCTCACAAGACGCTCTCGCACATCTTCGGCCAACAACGCATCCTCCTTTGACGAAGACGACGACGACGAAATGGGATCTGCATCAAAGACGACCGAATAAAAGTCCGAGGGCCAGTGCACAAAGGCCGGGAAGAGAGGAAGCAGCTCTGTCGCCGTCAAAGAAGGGTTCGTAGGATGTTTCAGTTTAGTGAGGTTCGCAGAGGCAGCCTGGACAAACGTCTTTTCGATCGCTTTGACCAAGGCCTCCTTCGAATTCGGCAGTTGTTGCTGCAGCGACTTCTTCTGCGGAGTTTGTTGCTGTTGTTGTTGCTGGTTCTGAGAGAGATTGTTTGATTGTGATGATTGTTTTGCGAGTTTGTTGTCGTTTGAGATGTACTCGGTTCGTCTGAGCCACGAAGCAATTGGTCTGTGCGGCTTTGCGGCTGCGGCTGCGTTCGAGTTTGTGGCTGAAGAAGACTTTGGCGGCGGCGGTTGGTACGGCGCGAGAAGGGCGGCGTCGCGGGGATCGAGCGCGGTTTTCGACGGCCGCGGGAGCTCTGTTTGGACCCGTGATTAGATAATCAATCTACCGTAGTAGAACGCCGTGTTACCCCACACAAGCCCAAGACGGAGCGCCCCTGTCGGCATCGCGTCTAGTGTCGATCCAACTACATCAAGTGGGAACGGATGGTGGTCCAGCGCACTCAGCTCCGCCCGTCGCTGCGCTTCAAAGCCACCAAGTAGTTTGGGTTCAAAGGGAAGTGGTGGCAGGATGTTTCCATAGACGGTGGGACATAGAAAGTCATTGCCAACCTTCTTGGTTTTCACTGCTGATGATTTTGACATTCTTTCTTCTTCATTCTTTCTCCTTTCCTTTTCCCCATAAAAAGATAAATAAATATGTAATGAGTAGTTTGGCGGCGTGTCGGTGTGGTAGAGTTGGATTCTTGAGAGTCCAGCTCAACATAGATGTATTTAAACCAAACGGTGTTCAGTATTTATTCAAAGTTTAAGACTGTGCATTGCAAAATCACACGTCAACCCATGATTCTCACTCAAATCGCAGATCCTAAGTAGAGGCAGTGACCCCAATTCAATTGGAATCGGACCATCAAGCTCGTTATTTTTCATTTTCAGGTATTCAAGCTTCCTGCAATTCCCAAACTCTTTTGGAATAACTCCAGTCAGGTGATTATGCTCTAAACACAACCGTTCAAGTTTTTCCAGTTTACAAAGTGCCTGAGGGATACGGCCAGAAAGTTTGTTACTTTCCAAGGCCAAATACAGCAAATTCTGTAGGTTCCCAAGCTCAGTTGGTATGTTTCCCATCAAGTTGTTCCGTGCCAATGACAAATGTCTCAGGTTTATCAAACAACCAATCGCAGCAGGTATAGATCCATGAAGCCCGCAATTTAACAAAGTTAAGCTCTCCAATACTTTGATTCTCGTAATGGCAACAGGGAGTTGCTGATTTAGTGGTACGTCTGATAGATTCAAGATTTCCAACTGAGTCGAGTTACAAAGCTCCTTTGGGAAAGGCCCCACAAAACCAGACGATTCAATTATCAAGGCTTTCAGCTGATGAAGGCGTCCAAATGCAGTTGGAATCGAATTGTTTTTGCAGAAATTATGGCTTGTGAAGCGTATTTCTAATGATTCAAGGTCAGGGAACAAGTAGTCAACGGCGGCTTCCTGAAACTGCTTGGGAAACCCTATAAACAATTTGCCGATATTGTGCGTCCCCCATCCAAATAACTCAAGTGTCTTGTCCTCCTCGCATTCACGGCGCACTTCAGCATGGTCTTCATCACTCGCAACATATCGGCGCACAGCCAGCACAGAAAACTGGTTCGTCATTAAGGTTGCATCAAACGCTTTGCACACGCGGCGGTACTTGAAGACGACGTCGGGATCCAACCAACTCAGAACAAGTGTCAATAGTTCCAGCGGCAGGTCCGTTATTCGGGTGTAGTACTTTGTAGCCGGATTACACAGTTTAACGACGCTATTGTGCGTATGCAATAGTGTCTCGCGTACAGCCGAGAGGTCGTTCTGGATGCATTCGACTTTGTTGCTGAGCACAGATTGAGAAACCAGATGTGAGTCGAAACGAGACTGAAGGTTTACGAGCAAATGATAAATGGATTCGAGTGTAATCACTGGAGGTGGTTGGGCAGATGGAGAAGGAGAGTCGTTGTGCATATGACTTTTTCTTGTGAAATTGCCACGGGGGCGGCAATCCACTGAAAAAATTGGCAAGTAGTGGAGGAAAAGACACCCACCCGTCACCCCTTCCAAACAACTCACGCATTGAAGCTTGTGGCGTCGTAGCAGCTAATAGAAGTTGGAGAAATGCATTAATCAAATGTTGTGGAGAAGTGCTGTGGGGTTCGGATGTTAGTGGCTCTCCTGTGATCCACAAGCCTGTGGCGAGCACCATCAAGACCACGATGTTAGCACTCATATATGAGTGCATCGTTGACGGAACAGAACTGATTGCCTTTGTCGGTGTACTGTGTGGCCCATCATCAATCCTCTCAAACACAACTAACAAGACATTTAAAACAGCGACTTCCACTAAAACAATGAATCACACTGCTTCCTCTGCTTTGGTGTAATAGTGTATGAACCACTTGGCGGCGGTGTTGTCTCTGCCGGCCTCGAATCTTGTTCAACTCTGGTTTAGAACGTGTTCAGACAACGAATTGAATTCATGAGTATTTGGGTTAAGTTGGAAAGGAATGGTTGAAAGTGGTTGTGTGTTTCGATCAAGGTTGCATGGGCCTAAGTGTTAGAGGAATACTAGACTCGTAATAAACTTTCATTATAATATCTCTCCGATTTCTTTCAGCAGAATGCACAGATGTGTTTTGATGTGAGTATTTTATGTGTTGTCCAGTTGTGTTATGGTTGTGTCACGTGCCACGCCAGGAAGCTAACTCATTCCTCAGTCATTAATCAAAACTTTTGGCTTCGTGCGTCGATATATATAAATAATATTATTGTATTCCAGGTGGATTTGGTCGCATATCTTGGCTGCTTCGGTTGTAAATACGTTAAAACCCATTTCAAAGCAAAACCTCACATCATTCCAGAGCAAAACGCAAATCACCAAATACTCGTTCGTGAAGGTCTGCGTATTAGTTTGATAGTCATCTGGAAAGAAGTTTCATCCGGATAGACTGAGAATTGAGAGTGCAGTATGCGATAGAGTGACGTTTTGAGTAACTTCTTTCCTACCCCCTATCTCCCAATATGAAATTCAGAAACTCATATATCATATTCCAAAGAATAACTCCTCAAAGTTTTATTGTGGTGACGCATAAGGTTAAGGTGTAAAGCCGTTAAAACTGAGGTCGATAGGCGACACTGTTTTTTCCCCTCCAAAAACAAAACTTTGGCGCATTTGCCGCCCCCGTGTGAAATTGCAGGGTGGACACAAAGAGGAGGGAGTTGAAGGCGACTCGGTTTATGTCGAATCGTTGACGTCAGAATGTGGCTTCCTTGGGAGGAGATGGGCGCTACTTCAATGTGTTGAAACAAGCACGGAATTATGACCCCGAAGTGGACTATGTCTTGGCTTGGTGCCCTGAATTACACAGTCACCCCAACCCTCATGCGCCGTCGACGCGTGTCGGTGTATTTGGTTCCAATAACTTGTATTCCAGGCGTCCGATTTGTATGGGAAAAGGAAGGGACAGACATTTTTGTTCTGAATTTCATAATGTTAAGATTTTTGTGGTATTGGCACATAGGAAACGCTTTCACAATAAAGATTGTGGCTCTGATCAAACAGAGACTGACCACCACTGACTACAGGAAAGCACAAGACGGAAAGTGAACACATAAACTGAAAAAGATGTGACTACATCTTGCTTATTTATTCAATCAATGAGGAAAGAAATGGATAGATTTCGACGGCAGATTATAACAGTAAGAGTGTGGAATCACGAGTTAGATCCAGACTGTTTACTGCATAAAACGCCTGCGTGAATCATGTCCGAATGTGGACAAGAAAAGGGTTTCCAAAAATTGGTTACACTCTCCTTGTGGCCCTACCACACGGCAATCTTTAGTAAAAGGCGAAAGATTGAAGCGCTGTTGCGATAAAGCCAGAGAGGATGAGATTTTGGGATGGGATTCGGGCGAACCTTTTAAACCAGATGGTCAACTGCGCACTACCAGGGCTAGACCAATCAGAATACCGACTGCGCACGACCCAAAATCCTATAAAACCACCACTCACATCTTTCGTTATTCGGTACAATCCTCTCAAGCCTATTGGCTAAGATCAAGTGTAGTATCTGTTCTATTTAGTGTGATAACTAAATCTGCGTACATTGTACGTATTCTATTATCACAATTATTTTTGCGCTTCTCCTGTGGACCCTGTGTGCTTGCACCAGACCCGGGAACTGGTGTCGCTGGCCTTACACTGCCGCTTGCTGACGCCGAGCCCCTCTAAAAACAAATGATGAAAACAAAGAACATGTTTGTTTTGCAGCTATCGAACAGCTTTTATTTAGCCTGTCTCACGCTGGACTCCTCCGGAAAATATAAAGCAAACTACTCGCACTACTCGCGTTATAAATACTTTTACGTTGGTTAAGGCGTACTCTCCGCAAAATAGAAAGCATAAGCTACTCGCGTTACTAATACTTATGTTTCATCATTTAATGTGCAGGGTTTCTCAACAGAGTGAGAGAGGGGGTTTCAAAAATTCCCGTCGCCTCTTGCGAGACCACGAAGATGTAAGGAAATAGTTTTCAATCAGCAAAAAAGTTGACTCAGTCGAGACTTCACGGTCAAACTTATTACTCTCTGTGTAGGATGATTTTAAGCGAGAGGCGAATTGGCTGTATTTATGCGTTTTTTAATGTGCGCAGTCCGCAGTCGATATTATTCAAATAAATGTAGAAAAATACATTCATTAAACAAGGTAGAGAGTGATCACTTGCGATCCTTTGGGTCCCTTTTAAGTGAGTTCGCAACAACACAAATATTCCGCGTGTGGTCTCTTGCAAGACTCCTGTCCACG
Source organism: Rhizoclosmatium globosum (assembly GCA_002104985.1). Classification (NCBI taxonomy): domain Eukaryota; kingdom Fungi; phylum Chytridiomycota; class Chytridiomycetes; order Chytridiales; family Chytriomycetaceae; genus Rhizoclosmatium; species Rhizoclosmatium globosum. The sequence goes on along the minus strand of MCGO01000020.1, from coordinate 476,084 downwards.
AGTGTCTCGGAGTATCTCTGCAAGATATGTTTCCATCCATGACTCATGAATTATTCTGCATTCAAGTTCATAACTCGTGTTTGAATACTTTCTACAATACACCAACTCACTTCAAAAATCACCCTCAATTCCAAGTGCCAAATTAATACGTAATTAAAATCTCGTTTCTTGTGTTACGAAATGATGAAGCAGAGACAAAAGACTGGGTGACATTGCAATAATTTCAGAAAAGTAGTAAGGACTCTACGTCAAGTATGCTACGTACCTACCGAATACTTATCCGTGCTCAACACAGTTCAGTTGTCGTTTAGAGCGGTAATTGTTCATAAATCGATGTGGAAGGAGTGTGTTATCGAGCCTCTGAAAATTTGTCAAGATGGTTAGGGCATCCTGCCGGCTCCCCTCCACCGCTCCATCCCCGTCGATACGAGGCTCGTCAGACCACGTCAAACCATCAACTTGAATCATCAGAATCGTCGTAATGAACCTGTGAAGGAGAGATGTCGCTAGGATGGATAGTTGGTCGTCGATGGACTGGGTGTTTGCTGCGTTGAACAACCTACAACAGACTCGTCAGCTTCACACAAACTCCGAGGGATCATTCGTGAATCAATATGAAACAGTCGTTATTTGAATTCGGAATGGGAGAGGCAGAACGACTGAGCTCCAAAAGTACCTCAATCAACCCAACCACTCTCAAAATAGCTTCTCAAAAGCGACATTGGACTCTAAACAAACCTTCTCAACGTCAATAGGGTAAAGTCCACGGTTCCCTCGCTCGTGCCGGAAAGGTCAAGGGTCAAACTCCAAAGGTTGAGAAGCAAGAGAAGAAGAAGAAGCAGACTGGTGTGTACCCCAACCCCATCTTCGTTTGTCGCCAACGTGTATATCTGACTGGATTATTATAGGCCGTGCCAAGAAGAGACTTCAATACACCCGTCGTTTCGTCAACGCTGTTGCCGGATTCGGTGGAAAGAGACGTATGAACCCAAATGACGGTACGTTCTTCTTGCTTCGATCCTCTTCAATTGAAAACTAAATTGGTATTTTGTTCTCAGGTGGTAACAAGTAAACGGATTGCCTGAAACTACCTTTCAGTCTTTGTGTATACGTATAGTCGGAGGGACAGCATTTCGTTCACTAAACCAAAGATTCAATAAATATATTGGATAATCTTATTCACGCTTGTTGTGTTTTCATGAGTCCTTATGGATTGAGACCCATAATTGCATACGAAGTCTTGGATAACGTACATAGCAAAACAAAAGCGAATACTAATCAACATAACGTTTTATTTTAATTCATCCACAAATTGTCAACATCACCGTCCAGCTGAATAACAAGGAACTCAAAATCCATTGTGAGTTCTGGGTTACCTCGAAACTCGCACGACTCCAGGTGCCGCAGTTTCTTGATTTCTGGCGGAATCGGTCCACTCAACCGGTTTTTAAACAAATGCAGCCCGCTGAGATTGACGCATTCACTAATATTCGAGGGAATCTGTCCAGACAGATCATTCCTATCGATATACAGTCCTCGCAGCTGTGTAAGTGTGAATAAAGACGCAGGGATAGATCCAGTCAACCGATTCTTCGATAGGAATAAGCAGTTCAACGATGTAAGGTTTCCCAGTTCCGATGGAATACTCCCAGAGAGAGAATTGTCCGACAGATCTAATACCCTCAGATTCGATGAAAGAAGTCCAAACTCCATTGGAATTTGACCAGTCAAGCTGTTCTGGTGAACGTACAGCTCCTTCAGAGCTGACATTCCTCCAACCTCAGCTGGAATCGGTCCTTTTAACTCACAAAAAGACAGGTCAATGTTTACAACTTTCGATAATGCACCAATGGCAGTGGGTAACTGGCAATCGACAACCCAGGCACTCCACTCCAACTGCTTCCATTGGTTCAAGGCGAACTCAGCGTATACTTTCTGTATCATCGGGTGTGCCTTGAAAAAGAGGGTATCGAGTCCGGTTTCAAAGGTCTTGGCATCTGTTTGGTCGGTTGGGCGAGACATAACTTGAGTTAGGTTGGCAATTAGAAAGTGGCGGGATGTGATGAAGTTGCTGAAACTCTTGGCGAGGAGACGAAGTTGAAAACAGTTGCGAATGGGTATCCAGGCAAAGATTGCGCATTGGAGTTCATGTGGAAGTGTGACAAGCAACATAGTTGTTGAAAGAAACAATAATAAGAAACACACGGTTATAACTTGTTCGTTTATCAGAAAGAGCCCAAATATACGCAGTAAATATGACAAGTTTAAAGTGTTTACGGACGGAGACTGAAAGGTTGTCACCTACATACACCAATAACTGTGCATAGGAAAGAAAAATGCGAATATTAATCAACATAAAGCTGTTATTCTAATTCATCTACGTCGCCTTCCAGCTGTATAACAAAGAACTCAAAATCCATCGTGAGTTCTGGGTTTCCTCGAAACTCACACGACTCCAGATGTCTCAGTTTTTTGATTTCAAACGGAATAGGCCCACTCAAACGGTTTTTGTACAGATGCAGCCACCTGAGTTCGACGCATTCATTAATATTGGAGGGAATCTGTCCAGACAGTTCATTCCTATCGATATACAGGTCTCGCAGCTTTGTAAGTGTGAATAATGACGCAGGGATAGATCCCGACAACCGATTCTGCGACAGGTACAGACAATTCAGCGATGTAAGGTTTCCCAGTTCCCATGGAATATTCCCAGATAGCAAATTGTCCGACAGATCTAATACCCTCAGATTCGATGAAAGAAGTCCAAACTCCATTGGAATTTGACCAGTCAAGCTGTTCTGGTGAACGTACAGCTCCTTCAGAGCTGACATTCCTCCAACCTCAGCTGGAATCGGTCCTTTTAACTCACAAAAAGACAGGTCAATGTTTACAACTTTCGATAATGCACCAATGGCAGTGGGTAACTGGCAATCGACAACCCAGGCACTCCACTCCAACTGCTTCCATTGGTTCAAGGCGAACTCAGCGTATACTTTCTGTATCATCGGGTGTGCCTTGAAAAAGAGGGTATCGAGTCCGGTTTCAAAGGTCTTGGCATCTGTTTGGTCGGTTGGGCGAGACATAACTTGAGTTAGGTTGGCAATTAGAAAGTGGCGGGATGTGATGAAGTTGCTGAAACTCTTGGCGAGGAGACGAAGTTGAAAACAGTTGCGAATGGGTATCCAGGCAAAGATTGCGCATTGGAGTTCATGTGGAAGTGTGACAAGCAACATAGTTGTTGAAAGAAACAATAATAAGAAACACACGGTTATAACTTGTTCGTTTATCAGAAAGAGCCCAAATATACGCAGTAAATATGACAAGTTTAAAGTGTTTACGGACGGAGACTGAAAGGTTGTCACCTACATACACCAATAACTGTGCATAGGAAAGAAAAATGCGAATATTAATCAACATAAAGCTGTTATTCTAATTCATCTACGTCGCCTTCCAGCTGTATAACAAAGAACTCAAAATCCATCGTGAGTTCTGGGTTTCCTCGAAACTCACACGACTCCAGATGTCTCAGTTTTTTGATTTCAAACGGAATAGGCCCACTCAAACGGTTTTTGTACAGATGCAGCCACCTGAGTTCGACGCATTCATTAATATTGGAGGGAATCTGTCCAGACAGTTCATTCCTATCGATATACAGGTCTCGCAGCTTTGTAAGTGTGAATAATGACGCAGGGATAGATCCCGACAACCGATTCTGCGACAGGTACAGACAATTCAGCGATGTAAGGTTTCCCAGTTCCCATGGAATATTCCCAGATAGCAAATTGTCCGACAGATCTAATACCCTCAGATTCGATGAAAGAAGTCCAAACTCCATTGGAATTTGACCAGTCAAGCTGTTCTGGTGAACGTACAGCTCCTTCAGAGCTGACATTCCTCCAACCTCAGCTGGAATCGGTCCTTTTAACTCACAAAAAGACAGGTCAATGTTTACAACTTTCGATAATGCACCAATGGCAGTGGGTAACTGGCAATCGACAACCCAGGCACTCCACTCCAACTGCTTCCATTGGTTCAAGGCGAACTCAGCGTATACTTGCTGTACCATCGGGTGTGCCTTGAAAAAGAGGGTATCGAGTCCGGTTTCAAAGGTCTTGGCATCTGTTTGGTCGGTTGGGCGAGACATAACTTGAGTTAGGTTGGCAATTAGAAAGTGGCGGGATGTGATGAAGTTGCTGAAACTCTTGGCGAGGAGACGAAGTTGAAAACAGTTGCGAATGGGTATCCAGGCAAAGATTGCGCATTGGAGTTCATGCGGAAGTGTGACAAGCGACATTGGTTGTCAAAGGAAACAAACAAAAAGAAACACACAGAGTCGGACATAACTTGTTCGTTTATCAGAAAGAGTCCAAAATATACGCAGTAAACAAAAACAAGTTTAAAGTGTGAAGGTAGATTGAGGATCCACAGGCTTTCCACAACTGAGCTGAGGAACCTGCGAAAACTTGCCTTGCATGAATCCTCTCAACTGGGCCAACAATTGCTCGTAGCTCAACTGCTTATTCTCGCGCAAAACGTTCAAGAGCGCATAGGTCAAAGCTCCACTCGCCTGCCCGTTGAAGGAAGTATCCGCGGAAGTCTGTGCATCCAAACAACCAGCAATCAAGTACGCCTCCTTTGGAGTCTCAGTCTTTGCTTCCGAGAATTCTTCGCGCTTGTACCCATTGTTGTCAGTTGTTGCTGGTGACCCAGAGAACATATGCGCGAGACCCTTGACATCAGCAAGAAGACCTTTCGCTTCTTGGATTTTGGAAGCAGAGAATCCTCCTTGGAGGAGATGTGTCACGCCTGTGAAGACCTTGATACCGACTTGAATAGCTTCCTTTGGATTCATTTGACCGTTTTCATCGGGAGCATATGTGTATGGAAGCTCAAGCATGGTTCCTATTAACGTTTAGTTGCATATGGCTGCATTAATTCAACGCACCTGAGTGACAGCAATCCATGACGACCACCAATTTGACACCATCAGGGAGAGCAGTCACAAGCGCCTTGTGCAACAAATCAGAATCAATTTGTCCACTCTGTTCAAAGTCAACAGGACAAATGGTACTACAATGAGCAAAAATCAGTCAAAGAAGAACGCGGAATAACAAAAGACTCAACTCATCCATTCCACTAGCACGATCGTTATCGTTAGTGTCAGGAACCTGTCCACCGTGTCCAGAGTACGAAAAGAACAAATGGTCTCCTGGCCTCGCATCATAAACAAGCCAATGGAAAGCACCAAGCAAGTTCTTTGTAGTAGGAACGTATCGAGGGTCTTTGTTATCATCCGTCATAACAAGCATGCTTCTCTGATCAGTCTTGTAACCATATTGCTGAACAAGAAAGTTCTGGAGGTTATGCGCATCGTTGATACATCCGGCCAGCGCGTGTTTGCTTCCGATGTAGTTGATTCCAACGAGGAGAGCCTTCTTTCTGCCAGAGGATGTGAAGTTGGCACCAGCCATACCGCTTTGCTGGTACTGTTGCTGTTGTTGCTGTCCGTACTGTGCAGGAGCGCTTCCGCCAGTTGGAGGAGTCCATTGGGTCTGTCCAGTTTGGGAGTTGGCTGTGGGGAGGAGGCGTTCAGCATTCAAGTGGTAAATATAACTCGGTTGACGAGGAACAGCATTAGGATCATACCATAGAAGTAGCACTGGTACTGCTGACTGTACTGTGCAACCCAGCCTGGAGGCAATTGCTGTCAGAGAACGAATGATCAGTTATTGAATTGGTTGTAGGTACACACGCAAGTTAAATATAACTCACCGATGGAGGTTGCTGCTGCTGCTGGACCTGCTGAGGGTGAGGCTGAGTGTCTGGGTGGATCACAGTTTGGAGAATGTTCGATAGGAAGCCTTCCATTATTGCTCTGTGTTTGCGAGATGTTTTTAGAACGTGTTGTGTCTCTCTCCGCCTTCACCAACACTTTGAACCTTACTAATAGTTCACAACCCACGCTTTGTCTTAAATTCAGATATTAATAGCGTACTATGATTCTACTGCATTCTTCTCCGTATTTATCCATAAAACTCTCAACGAAAATGGTTGCCTCAACAGATGACTTCTATGTGAGGTTCTACGTCGGTACGTCCTCCTCCCTCTTTATGATACTATCTAAACTGGACCCTCCATTAAAGGCCACATGGGCAAGTTTGGACACGAGTTCCTCGAATTTGAATTCAGACCCGACGGAAAGCTGCGATATGCCAACAACTCAAACTACAAGAACGATTCAATGATTCGTAAAGAAGGTGTGTTAGTGGCGTGGGTTGAAGTGGCAGTGAAGGAGGCTAACTGCTTGTACGTTACGCATGCGCAGTCTTTGTGTCGCCTTCGATGATGAAGGAGCTCAAACGGATCATTTCAGAGAGCCAAATTATGAAGTAATTGTCTCTATTTAAGCGGGATTGGGTGGGATGCAGTACTGACTGTTGGATGTGAATCAAACAGGGAAGATGACAAGGACTGGCCTATGCCTGATAAAGTTGGCCGCCAGGAACTCGAAATTGTGATGGGCTCAGAACACATTTCATTCACTGTAAGTCCTGCCACTCAGGTCTTACTGGTGCTAAAACCAACACTCAACTCAGACCTCCAAAATCGGTTCTCTGATTGATGTTAATGACAGCAAAGACCCAGACGGACTCAAAGTATTCTACTATTTGATTCAGGATTTGAAGTGTCTGGTCTTCTCCCTCATTTCTTTACACTTCAAGGTGAGTTCAATCGTGTTATACACGAATAACGATGTTAACGCTCCTCTCGCAGATCAAGCCTATTTAAATCCAATTCAAATGCTTCTGTTCTATTTGGTTCTCTGAGAATGTATAGTCGCCACGAACCAAAAAATAAACCAGAATTTGAAAGAAAGAAGTGTGAAGAATTCGAAAATACACCATGCACACCCTTAATTACCCAATCGTAACGTGTCAACTCTCTGGCTTGGAAACACGAGGACAAACGGACTGCTTCGACTCTTCATTGTGATTTTGGGTCCGTCCAATGGCTTTCTTGCAGCGTATCTGTTAGGTCCAGGTGTCTCAGCAACCTTGAACGGCGCGATTCGTGTAGCGAGACTGTATTTGGGACCAGCTGGTTTTACAGTCGACACTGGTTTGAGCTCATCTGTGTGAATCCAGTCAACACCTGATAATCGAAAACACCGGCTGGAAAACTCACAATCCGCAGGTCCAGGACACTTTTCAACTATCGTCTTGATTCGTGCTATGTACAGAATCACCACATTAGAATTCATCTTCACGAGCAGACGTTACAGAAACTTACGAGGAACTTCCTTCTTACTCTTCTCCATCCGTGCAAGTGCGCTGCACTCAGAGTACGTTCAATAGGCGCGGCAGTATTATAATCAGCCGGCCCAGGATTCGTGTTTGGTTTCTGCGAGTGCCGTCCCTTAAGCGTGACTTTAGGGGCACCATTTCCCCGAATCTGACGGTCTTTTGGTTCATATGCACCTGGCCCTGGTACATAATGATTGAACGCTACAGAGGTATGTTAGTCGAGTAAGATTTCTCTTTGAGCAAGAGAACAACACTTACGAAGCTGCTCTTTTCTCCGGTTTCCGAGAGAGAATTGAGGTGGGGAATCGAATGTTGGTTGTGGGTTGTAACTTGCTGGACTTGGGAGGTCTTTGACGAGGTCTTCTTCTTCGGGTACGTTGCGACCAGTCAGACTGTATTGCGGCCCGTTGAAGAGGGAGTTTGGAATAATGTAGTTTGCAGGGCCCGGTGTTTTCATGGCTATGGGGTACAAGTTAGCGACAGTAAGGTTTCTGATGAGTATTCACATTTGATTTCTTTATAAGACCCTTTCAACGACGCGGCCTTTCCCGTTCCAGGAAGTTTTGGGTTGTATTCATTAGCACCGGGTATTAAAGCTATGAATAATTGTTAGATTGACGATCATGTTGAAACCGATTCCTTACCATCTTCCTTGTTGGTGAACACAGGCTCTCCAACACGTGGTCGCATTGTGTAAGATGGAGCGTCGGCAATGTTGGACCGAATGTAATGTACATCATAATCTTGTGGTCCCGGGTTATTGTCCTCTGTTAAAAGTGAGGCGTCAGATTTTTTTCCTTTCGCATCCCACTGAATATACCTGAAGGCTTTGTCTTCAATCCAAACGAATATTTAGGATTCGCTCCAGCCACAGGAATACACGACAAATTTGGATTGTATCGGTCGGGACTTGGAGTGCTGTCTGTTGGAAATCAAACCATCCTGAAAGCTTTGGCCCCTCTCCGCCAAACTTTTGGTGTTATCGTATGCGAAAGGGCTTGGGTTTTCATTGTCAACTTTATCAAAGATTAGAGACATGTGGCGCTGAAGGTAACAGCAACACACACACCACACACACACCTTTCATCAACTCCCCAAGCTTGATTCCAAAACTCCAATGAGGAGCGTCATTAAAAACTACAACATCTTCAGACACGTTGTATTTGGATGGACCTGGTCCAATCGGATTCTGTTCAAGTTTCGAAGCAACATGCTTCCCAAGGATTGAGTATTGAAAGCCGGAGGGAGGTAGCTTTGGATCATATGTCAATGGTCCAGGGGTTGGGTTTGCTAGTATAGTTGAAGGGAAAGGGAGGACGCGTTAGGAATACAATACATCAGAAAGAGAAATCGAAGTGCGTACATAGAGATGAAAGAGGGTAGCCTCCTTTTTCAACAATAAACTCGCCCATGGGTGTTCGCATATTCACGCCGAGTTGTAAGTTCCGACGACCTTTTGGAGGCGATGTTCCAGTTGGGCTTGAGGATTTCAGCTTCACAGTTTCTACTTTACTCTTTCGGATTGAGGACGGAGACGCAGCGTTACTTGTAGCATCTGCAGACGCGACACGCGATTGAGACATTTGTGGTATGGGTTGGGAGAAAAAAGAAAGAGAGATTCTCCACTGTTTTCGGATTGGCATCGTTTGATTTACGCGAGTTTATATTTCGATTAGTATTATTTCCAGATATTGATTATGTATTTGATTCGTGGGTACCTATGCTATTGAGCCCATTCCAAACAAAGCCGAACAATATTCGATTTTGCATGCATAAAGAGAAGATAATTACTATTGTAATTCCTTGTTCTAGTCATTTACCAGTTCTCTATCAGAAAGTGGAAACAACCAAACCAAAAAAAAGCAAAATGCTGGTTCTGCACCAACACCACGTTTCCCGACGACTCTTTGCCACGGCCAGCCCGCCACCACCACCACCGAATCCACGTGACATTCGGACGCCTCGATCGGAAGAAGGCCGTCGTTGCCGCGGACAAGTGGCTGCGAAGCGAAGGTGCAAAGTTCAGAAACCAGAAACAGGCAAAGTTTGTTGGAGCCCAGGGCGTGAGTGCTTTCGTTTCTTCGTTTCTTCGTTGTTTCGATCTGATCTTTTACTTGATTCAAACTATACAAACTATCAAAGGCTCCCTTCCCAATGAACCCGCTCTTCAAACCCGTTCCTCCTCTCTCAAATGCTTCCCGCGATGAAATATACGCTCTCTACACTTCAAATCCGGAGACAGAAACTCCCCTCAAACTCGCCGCCCAGTTTGGCATTTCAATCGTCAGAGTCCAGGCCATTCTCCGTCTCAAAGCCCTTCAACAACAAATGGAACGCAACAACAAACCAATCCAAGTTCAACTCACATATCACATGGAGAAACTGCTCCGTGTCGATCCTCGAAACGAAATTCGTATCAAGGAACCTCTCAGAGCTCTCACTTCAGAACGCCTGAAGCCTCTCTTCCATTTATTGATGAAGCGGATGCTATTTCTCCTTTGGATGCCGCTCAACTCCTCGAAAAGGAACCATATGCGAATGTTGCTCATAAACTGGATCAGCAGGCGGAACGCATCTTCAGTCTGGATGGTCCCTCTGACAAAGTCTCTGCCAATGTGTCGTGAAAGAGTTGGAAAGGGATCCTAAAAATGCTTCGGACCGATTCAAGTTTGCTTTCGTGGACATCAGTAAAGTTGAGGTTTGTAGTACGACAAATATGAGTGTTCAGCGAATGAGGCAATCTCTGGATGAATGAATATATTTTAGGAAGATGCATATGAGTATTCGAATGAGGGTTGGAATTGGAAGAAGGAGTCAATGGCTTGGTCTCTTATTGTTATATTTCACGAACGGAACCCACTGATAATAACTTTTCACATTCATAGAAACACCAATGTACATTCGCGACACCAAGGGAACTCTGAGAACAGCATCTAAACTTGAGGTTACAAGAAAAAGACAACGAAGCCTGCCTTCTTTATGTGAACTTAATTTGATAACAGTATAACGATGAAGGGTTAAACGGGGTGTTTTGGGTTAAGTATGGAAAATAAATCGCGTTCTTTTTCCTGACGCAAGACAATTCTTTCACAATTCTTGAAGATGATGGACAACGATATTCCCATGCGCCTCTGGAATCCGAGTGTCAAAAAGGACGGCACTCCTTCGCTGAGTGCAGACGGTGTTAGAGCAAAGTGGCCTGGTGGTTCTGGACGAATTGGGGATTGCGTTTATGGTTAGTTGAATTAAATCCCAGCTTTCATTCCTAACCCAGATAAAACCAAGTCGGAGGATCCATGGAATTCATTGGATCGCTCGCAATAGATGGTACACTTGGATCGCGCCACGCAGCACTAGCGCGTTCGTTTTATGAAACAATATCGAAGTCAAAATCAACTCCTCTGATATGGACAATCTCAGCCCGTATCAACAAAGAAATTCTAGAAAGTTCAAACTCAGCGCTATGATATCTCTCTCCATGTGCCAGAATGCCGTGATTCGGTGCACTCAGATGTTTGCCACAACCCTACCACTATCCATCTGTGAACAACTCATAATCCAAGCAAACGCATGCAAATGCCAGCGCTTATGTTCTAAAAACTGGCCACACCGCGCTCATGAATCCATTCAAATACCTTCTTGATCTACCCGACGGAATATGCACTCCAAAAACAGATTCGACATCCTCTCCTTATTTGAAACCCTGCTCAACATCAACAGAACCATCACAACGTTCCTCATCTCTGAAGCCGAACCATCCAGCTACCTTATTGTCCACGACGGCTTACAACCCACATCTCACAGACAAAATCCATCCGCAACGCCACCACAGAAGACGAAGTATTTAAATGCATAAAATCGGACCTCCGATCTGTAACTGGTGCAGCGCCCCTGCAAGCGTCTACAGAATGCAAATCTGCACAGGCTGCCGCAAGCTTGACTACTGCTCCAAGAATGCCAAAAGCCGATTGGATCGGCTTCCATAAATCCGAATGCGCTGAACTGAAAACGCGGTCCAAGATGGAAGTCGGGATGAACATTTCGCGGTATTTCTATTTGAGACAGGTTGGAGAAAGGAGGGCTACGATGCCGATTCCGGTGTCCGGAAGGCGTGGATTTATTCGCTGGTGATGATTTCATGTCTACTTGTGTGCCGCAGATTTGGAGACATGTATTATAGGACCAAAAACGTTTCCGTTCCCCGGGGATGGAGAGCTGTACCTAGAGGCTATCCTAAAGGCAATCATTGAGGTTGAGATTATTTTTTTCCGGCTGTCTACATATTATGAACTAATTTTTTTTCTTTGTGTGAATGGAATTTGAGAATCATTTGAAAATCTTTTCCAAACATGGATAATCTTCGGCCCCAGCCCTACAGCAGCAGCAGCTACAACTTTGTTGTGAATATTATCAGCGGACTTTGTATCGAAGTCGCGCTGCAGGGCTTGGCCATGTGTGTTCTCGTTGGTGCAAACCAAGAGACAGACACAAAGTTTATCCGATTGCTTCACTTCTAATCACCTGCAACATCTCTGCTATTGGTTACACAATATCAAATATTTACTTTGAGACCTTAGTTGAAGCTTCTTCCTGTGCTACTTCGGGGTTTATCGACAACTTGACAAGCCATTTATTGTATGTCAGCTTGGTAAGTAAAGCACCCAATGTGAGCGATTAACTGCTCACTTTGTTTAGATGCTATTGTTCTTTATAGATGCTACTTTATAACAAACCGCGACAAGTATTCTCTGTTCTGCATATGCCTCGTGTTTTCCAACAGATGCGGCTGGATGATCGCCGACTTGGTGCTGTCTTATGCGCGTTGGAATGAAGATGAGCAATCATGTATTTACTACCAAAACGCCATAACAGGATCAGGCTACAACATAGCAGACATTATTTGCGACGCGTTCGCTACAGTCACAGTACTCATTGTTGCGTTAATGCGATTCAGTTTAAGCTCAAAATACATACAAACAATGATGGTTAGAACTATTCTGCGGTCAACACTGGTTATCGCCGCGAGCTGTTTCGTTTTGTACGTAAATGCAAACGTAACTGATTTGATGTGGTATTATGTTGCTTGGAATACACAAATTTACGTGTTGGTTCGAATGGCAAATTTAGACGTGTTGCTTGACTTGGGTAAGATCCGAGACGAAGCAGAGAGTAATGCAAATTCAGGACTTGAAGCAGATCAGAGGAGGGGAACGCAAGAGTTTGGAACGTTGGGAAGAGAAAGAAAGTGTTCTATGCATAATATTAATCGCGTTAGTACGGTAATATGTTTGGATGCTTAAATAAAGTCAGGTTGTGTCTTTTTGATGTTGATAGTAACTGTAAATCCTTATTCTGATGGACAATTTCCATCCTCAACCTGATGCAGCCAACTACTTCAACTTCACTATGACTATTATCAGCGGTCTAGGCATTGAAGTCGCACTACATGGCTTAGTGTCAGTGTGCTTTTGTTTGGCAACTCTGCAAACCAAAGCGGATCGAAAGATGTACATTATATCAACTCTTCTCATAGTATGCAACATATCGGGAATAATCTACATTCTCATGGAACTTTACTTGGAATACGTTGTTGGATCATCTTCTTGCAGCGTCGCTGGGTTTATTGACAACTTATCCAGCCATTTGCTCTTGATCAGTTTTGGTGAGATTCAACGCGTCTATTCAGTTTGTTTTTCGTTTTCTAATAACAAGAATAGAGGCAATTATTCTTTACAAATGCTACTTTATCACCAACCAAAACAAATATGCGCTATTCTGCATCTATCTTGTCTCCTTACATAGAATTGTATGGATGGCTGCAGATATGTTCCGCTCATACGCATTGTGGGACGATTCCCAGTATACGTGCGTTTACTTCCAGGATTCCACCACCGGCTCAGGTTACAATGTGGCCGATATTATTTGTGACGCATTTGCAACCTTCACAGCTTTAACTGTTGCATGCCTAAGAATGAATTTGAACTCCAAGTACATTCAAACAATGATAATTCGGACAATAGGGCGTACTGTTCTTGTTATTGCCGCAAGTTGTTGGGTTCTCGCGATTACTTCCAGTGGATCTGAAAATACATGGTATTATATCGCTTGGAATACTCAAACTTACGTTTTGTTGAGGATGGCAAATTTGGACGTGCTTTTGAATTCCGCCCAGAGACAAACGTCATCGAAAGCACGGTGGTGGGATACAATTAATTGGCTTGAGTTACGTCAGTTGTTCATTAAATTTGACGGTCTCTCCAATTCAATTGACATTCAGACTCCAACACAAGTTAAGGACATGACAGACGTGAAGTAAATGGGGAACGGAAGACTCAATAGAGAAACTTAACTATGAAAATTATCAATTCGTGAGCATTCCTACATATTTAAATAAATCGAGTTGTAGCTTGATAGCGTCTGTAAATCTTGCTCTAATGGACAATCTTCATCCTCAAACCAGTTCAGCCAGCTCTTTTAACTTCACTGTGAATATTATCAGTGGACTTGGTATTGAAGTCGCACTCCATAGCTTGTTCTCAGTATGCTTTCGGTTAGTCAATGAGAGGAAAGAAGATCCAAAGCTCCACATACTATCCATCCTTCTCATAATCTGCAACGTATCTGGTATAATAGCTACTCTGTCGAATTTTTACTTGCAGTATATAGTTGGTTCATCACATTGTGCCTTCACAGGATATCTTAATAACATATCTAGCCATTTTCTCTTTGTTAGTTTTGGTGAGATACTAAATGTGGCTATAATATTGGTTCTATTTTCTTATAACCATCTTATTAGATGCAATTATTCTGTACAAATGCTACTTTATAACGAACCGAAATAAGTATGTCTTATTTTGCATCGTTCTCGTTGTATTACATCGAATTGTTTGGATGGCTGCGGATGTATCACTTTCATATGCTACCTGGGATGATTCCCTGCATGTATGCCTATACGTCCAGAACTCATCAACTGGCTTTGGGTACAATGGGGCTGATATTTTTAGCGACACATTTGCAACTCTCACGGCTTTGACAGTTGCCTGTTTACGAATGAACTTGAACTCAAAGTATATTCAAACCATGATATTCCGTACCGTTCTGAGATCCGCTTTTGTCGTTGCTGCAAGTTGCTGGGTCCTTTACACAGATTCAAATGAAACCGAAAATATATGGTATTACATCACTTGGAATACTCAAACCTACGTTTTGCTAAGAATGGCGAACTTGGACGTGCTTCTGAATTCTGCTCAGATCCAGCCAAAATAGCACGATAATAAGAGGATAAATACAATTAAATCCAAGTGTAATATTTATGCCGTAAATTTTATGTCAATCATTCATACATTTGAATACGTTTTCGCCTTGTAAATCTCGTTCTAATGGACACCTTCCATCCGCAGTCACCCAACGCGATAAGCTATTTCACAGTTGCTATAAACATTATCAGCGGTCTTGGTATAGAGGTCGCTATCCATGGGCTGGTCTCAGTATGCACACGACTGTTGGACCCAAAAAAACGGGAACTCAAGGTCTATATTATTGCAGCCCTACTTATTACTTGCAACATCTCCGCAATTGTATACATAGCTTTGGGGCTCTATTTACAGTATGTCGCAGGACCGTCAACTTGTAGGATAGCTGGATTTGTAAATAATCTAACAAGTCACATACTGAACATTAGCTTTGGTGGGATAAAACTCCTATATGAGTCATATTAAATGCTTATTGCTAGACTCAGTAGTACTCTCCAAATGCTACTACATCACTAATAGAAACAAGTACACCTTGTTTTGTATCGCCCTGGTCTTCACCAATAGAATCGGCTGGTGTATTGCTGATTTGATACGATCCTACGCGTTTTGGGACGACACATATGCATTGTGTTTGTATTTCCAAGACCCAAACACAGGGCTTGGATATAACACCGCTGATATTATCAACGACGCTTTCGCAACTATAACAGCATTGATTGTAACCTATTTACGATTCAGCGTCAGCTCAAAGTTTATCCAGAGTATGATGATTAGAACAATCGTTCGGTCTATTCTTGTTATTGCAGCCAGCGGTTGGGTCTTATACGTTAGTCTAAATAGTACAGATATTGTTTGGTATTATATTGCATGGAATACTCAGATTTATGTTTTAGTGAGAATGATAAACTTGGATGTTTTACTTGATTCTGGAAAGATCAAGGCTGATACGGACAGTGCAAAACTGGATAACATAGTCTTCCTTGAATAAATTGCGCTAAACTTCAACATTCCATGAATGGTTATTTTAATTCATGATTAAGTGTAGAAGTTTTAAAAATCGAGAGTCAAGATGATTTATTGAGTTCATTCAAAAGCAAGAAGGACACCAAATGAGATCAAACGAGCAGGGCTACAAAGAGCGCAACAATAACTAGGGCAATAGAAGAAGTCGAAGCACCACTGAGAATGTTACGTGTTGTTGTTGCTGGTTTCTGGTCACTGTTAGGAGCCCTGAGAGAAATCGTCGATGAGGCGGCAACATATGAAGCACCGATACTGGTTACAGAAGCTAAAACAGTAGCCAAAACACTGGTTGTAGGAGCAGATACAGTAATGGAAACAGTAGTAGAAGTCGTTCGGGACCATTTAAATATCCGGAAACGCCAAAATGTACGACCCAGATCCAACAGAAACGCAGGTATTCACCGGCAAAGCCTTGATTTCCTTCCCATCACGACCCTCAAACTAACCTTTGTCACATCTCCCGTAACTCTCGCAAGCTGCAAGCCGTCTGGGTTCCAGTTTTCAATTGGTACTTGGGCAAGGTACAACCCCTTATTGAAAGTAAGTGCGAAATAGTTTGAGATTTTGGCAGGGTTGCTGCACTTCGAGTCGTTTTCAAAGCTTTGGATCATGATGTAGTCTTGACCCGCAAGTTTTGGGTGATTTGGCCGAGAAAATCATAGTCTTGTTAGCGCAAAGGTTTGTAGTGTGGTAGTTTGGCAGTTGTTTCCGCCAGTGAATTCACACGTTCCGTTGAGGATTGTGGATGGGCAGTTGAGCAAGATGGGAAGGGTTTGAAACTGAACGCATACGAGTTGTTCGAAGAGCAGGGGCCGTCTTGGTAGAACCCTGAGACGAGGAAGAAAGTATTCATGTTTTGGTTAAAGTTTCGTGGTTGATGGAAGTGAGTGTTGTTGCAGAGTGTGGCTGGTTCTCAAATAGCACAGGTTCAACCGAATAAAAGTAATAATATGGTTGAATTAGCCTACTGACGTTTAAGAAAGAATAACTCTTATTTTAATGGTATTGTAAATCTATTCATGGACAATCTTCATCCTCCTCCATACGAAGCGAACAACTTCTATTTTCTCATCAATATACTGAGTGGACTCAGTATCGAAGTTGCGCTGCAAGGTTTGGTCCATGTCTGCTATCGTCTGTTTGTGGGAGAAGAGAAACGAGACTTTAAGTTTTATACCGTTGCGACCCTGTTGACAATCTGCAACCTTTCTACTATAGCATACATAATCGCGAATATTTACATATCTGCAGCTGAATCATGGTGTCATATAGCTGGCGTTGTTGATAATTTAGCAAGCCATTTACTGTTTGTCAGTTTGGTACGTTTATTATGTTTTGTGATTGATCTGAATTCAATTTTCTGAATAATCTAGATGCTATCGTTTTATTCAAATGCTATTTCATCACAAATCGAAACAAGTATTCCCTTTTCTGTATCTTCCTAGTCTTGACTCATCGCATTGGTTGGATGATTGCGGATTTAATACAATCGTACGCTTATTGGGACGATTCGTCGTTTTCGTGTGTGTATGTTCAAGATCCCTTAACTGGCATCGGATATACCAGTGCCGATATAATCAGCGACATATTCGCAACAATGACAGCTTTAATTATAGTATTTTTTCGATTCAGTATAAGCTCCAAGTATATTCAAACAATGGTTATCCGAACTCTTTTGCGTTCTGTGCTGGTTGTAGCGGCGGATGGATGGGTACTTTATTCAAACGCGAATGTTACGGATTTGATGTGGTATAATTATGCGTGGAATACGCAGACATATGTGTTGGTGCGAATGGCGAACTTGGATGTTTTGCTTGATCTGGGCAACTTGAAGGAGGCGGCGGACAGCAACAGTTCAGGATATAATTCGCAGAATTATGCAGACAGCGAGAAAGAGAAAAGGACATTGAAATAACCAAGAATGCGGCAGAGAATTGTCCCAACCTGATTTCCGAGTTCAATTTGTCACAACCAAATCCAACGAGAAACGACGATGGCGCCAGGGTTCTTCCGGGTGCGTGGATCGCTTACGAAGCCGCACGCGATGAGTCATCGGCGATCGCGGCCGTCGTCGTTCTCGTCTGAGTTGACGCCATCTGAGGCTGTGACGCGGGCGATTGAAACCGGGATTGGGATCGTTGATCTGAGGTGACTAAGTGATTACTATTAGTATTAGGCGCTTAGTCAGCGTGACTAGTCGGCGGTGCTTGGCTTCGGTGCCCGAGGACGTGTTTGATCTGAAGTGCGTTGTCCTGGTGAATCCACTGTGCGCACAGACACCGGTGCACCAGCCCGACCAGTGCTCTCTCTTTGCGAGTGAAATAGTGTCCAGCTGTATCTTTGGGGAAACGAGATATCTGCGATCGACCTGCGCTTGTTTGAACTGTCCAACCTCACCGTCCTCAGTTAGGTGCGTCTGCTCTCTTCGAATACTCAAATGGATTGCTGTGATCATGCGGGAACTGGTACCCGGAAGAAAAAAGTGATGTGGTGTATTGGGTGGAGTTAGTGGTGATCACAACCTCAAAGTCCTTAGGTGGCTCGTAGCCACAACGCACGCGATATCAACCTCACATTCATTGTATCCACCAACTTCTGATTCATTTGCCTGTATTTTCTCCTTGCGATCAGAACATCATCGCTAACTCGACTTCATCAATAGCGAAAAACAACATCAAAACCCTCCCACCAGAAATCGTTCATCTACAAAATCTAGTCGAACTTAATCTAGGAAACAATCAGTTTGAAACACTCCCAGTCAGCTCTGTCAAATCAACCCCTCCAAGCTGAGACTTACAACATTTCCCAACCCACTGTTCCGTCGCGTCCCAGCCGTCATACATGACAACGAATCTAACATCAACAATCAAGATTCAATGGATATTGACGCCGACAGTGTTCCAACCCTTCCAGTCCCCCATGGCCTCAAATTCTCTCATTTTCGCCTCCCGCATCCCTTCAACAACTCGATCCTCCATCCAACACCATATCGACGCTTACTTATACCCTGAAGAATATATCTCCCACGGCTTTAATCACCCATACACCACACCCGACTCCATCCTCCACAACCCGATCCCCAAAATCCCTCTTTTCACTCTGCATCAACACTTGCTCCACAAAACAAATTCCAAAGCGATTTCAACGTGTCCCCGAATACGTGAAATGGTGTCTTGCGGAGTCCCGGCTTTCGTTGTGTGGCGGTCCGCGCTGCAGTGCAAAGTTCGCGGGTTCAGTTGTGACGGCAGTTGTATGGGGAACGTGTGGGATTACTGTGGATCACGTTGGTGAGATTGGATCGGATGATTTGATTCCACTTGAGTTTCGGTTTGTGCTAATTCTGTTTCTTTATTTTCGTTTCTTGTGTTTTTCTCACCAATGTTATCTCCATCAACGCAAAAATAGGTTTTGTACATACTCGTGCTTTGAGGAGTTTTGTTGGAGGGATGTATTGGGAAGGGCGTCGTTGAGGGTTGCCAGTGATTCGCGTTTTGTTGTTTTTGCTTGTTTTCGCTTCCTGCATTTCATGGGGCTGCATTTCTTTCTTTTTGTAAACTTGCTTTTTTTGTTTGGTTGCATTGATTTAGTAGGCTGCTTGCATGACTGCATTGTACATTTAGATGAGCGAGAGCGTTGGACTCTTAGATTATTAAACCATATTTTACGTGTCTAGTTTTATTGAAGAAGCGTTCTCTACAATCGTAAGATCTTTCGTTTAGCAATCATAATAAGTTCAAGTATTTCTGGTAGCGCGCTGCAGTAAAACGTTAGTCAAGCGGGACTAAGTACTGTATAATACAATATACTCACTTGCAAAACGTGAAAATGTACCAATAAATTTGATAGTGCCATGCTGTTGAATGTAAAGAGTTAACCCGATTCTAATCGCAATGAAAACGCGAATTTTAAACCACGCACCTTCCGTAATAAAAAACGCGAGTGATATGGTTGCTGCCACGTGAGCGGTGATATCTATTCCCCGTTTTCAAGCGTCAACAATCGTTCAAAGAAGGAAGACACAACTCACAAATGAAGTTTGTGCCAGATTGAAACAGATTCAAGCCCATAAACATGGCAATGAATTCGAGGAGAAGCAGATCCACGTGAGGGCTAATGCAGCGGTGATTCTAGTATTATAGTATTAGGTTTAAATCGGATCAGCGGCAGACTCCAGATATTTAGCAAGGCTTACGAGGTATTGAAGTTGAGTATTGTGATATATCGCGTAGAGGCATGGCGCGAAAGATGTTTCCGTCCTTAAGTTTGACAGGTTGAGTGAATTCAATTCCAAAATGAAGCTAGACTAAAGCACCTTTGTGAAAAAGACCATAATGGTGGCCATTAGGTGGCCTATAGTTGCCAGAATCGGGCTGGATACAGGGTTTCTGAGGTGCTTCGCATTTTACAGTTGACGGAAATTATAAAAGACATTTCTAAGTTTACTTCTTTTTGTTTTCACTTCCTCCGCCCTCATTACCATTAATCAAACTCAAGAACGCTTCTTGGGGTAACTGAATACCACCAGCAACGCTCTTCATTCGTTTCTTTCCTGCCTTCTGTTTTTCCAACAACTTCATCTTTCGGTGATATCTCCACCGTAGAGTTTCGCAGTAACATCCTTCCTAACGCAGAGATTGTTTCACGAGATACTATCTTTCCTTGATAGATGCCTGAATAATGATTTCGACGAGCTGTCTGTCCATCACCCCCTTTAGTCTCTTCACCCATTCTTTCGCAACACGGTCACTGCTACTGCGATGAACAATGGTCGCGAGGGCGTCGACGGGCTTGCCGTTCAGTAATAGGTTCACTTTCACGAGATCTGATTCAGCATACCCGACTTCCTCATAATCAAACGTTGCGTATCCTTGTGTGCGGGATTTGAGTTGGTCGTAAAAGTCGGTGAGGATCTCAGACATCGGAAGCTTGTATTTCAAGAGGACGCGGGTTGAGTCGATGGCGGTGTAGTCGAGCTGTTCACCGCGATGACTCTACCAGAGGACATGTTAATATATGGATTTGGAGAGGTGCAAAACTTACCCCGCAAAGTTCCATAAGTCCACCGACGTATTCAGCAGGACAAATCAAAGTTCCAACAACCATCGGCTCGTAAAACGCAGCCACATTTCCCAACTCATCCGGTTCAGGAAACTCAGCCGGATTCTTGATACGTTAACACGACGCTTATTCACAACGTCTTCCTCCAATCCAACACTTTTCGTTCATCCTTGTATTGCACTTGATAACTCACGGTAGGAGCAGTATTGATGACTGTTGAATCATGCTCTTCTTCGAGTCTCTGTCGGAACACATCCATATGAAGTGTTCCAAGGAATCCAAGACGGAATCCTTGTCCTAAGGCGGCTGAGGTTTCTCTGGAGACAGCAACACTTGCGTCTTTAAAGTTAATCGATCAATTGCGTCTTGCATTTTGGAAATTCTGAAGCATCCATAGGATACGCTCCTGCAAAGACCATCGATTTCGCGGGTTTAAATCCGGGGAATGGTGTTGGTGGAGGCGTGTTTGGCGACTTGGATGCATAAAACGTGTCACCAATGTTTGCGTCTCGTGTCGACTTCATTCCAAGATGAATAAACCCAACTTGACCGACAGTGAGGCACGGCGTTGGTGTTTGTTCTGGATGCATGATTCCCAGCTGAGTGACTTCGTATGTGTTTTTGGTGTAGTGTGACGTGATTCGTTGCCCTTTCTTTAGAGTTCCCGAGTGAACAGCAATCAGACAGACGACGCCGACGTATGAATCGTACCAAATATCGAACAGAAGGCTTTGAAATCCCCATCTGGAGAGCCCAGGTCCAAGGGAGGGGGAATATCGGATACAATTTTGTCGAGGATAGCAGGGACACCAAGTCCGGTCTTTGCACTAATTAAAGGAACTCCGATGTGTCAAGTTCAAACGTTGATTCGATCTGACTAAGGACCTTTTCGGGGTCTGCACCAGGCAAATCCACCTTATTCAAGACAGGAACAACAGCCAAGTTTTCACTGAAAGCCAAAAAGAAGTTGGCCACCGTCTGAGCTTGGATGCCTTGTGATGCATCAACAAGCAGCAGAGTTCCTTGACAAGCTGACAGCGAACGAGATACTTCGTAACTGAAATCGACATGGCCAGGGGTATCAATCAGATTCAATAAATATGTTTCCTTTGTGGTTGGATGTGTGTAAAACATGGATGCAGTTTGAGCTTTCACTGTGATGCCTCTTTCTTTTTCGACTTTCAGCTTATCGAGGACCCGCGGTTGTCCTGTTATCAAACATATTCCGATTGAGTAAGACAGTAGGTATAGAGAGTCAGGCTGGACCAGATACCTTTTCAACTTTGCTATCGTTCCAGTCAACTCCAACAGTCTGTCGGCCAATGTACTCTTTCCTGCAAATGAATGAATCAGCTTCCAACAGTCCATGCGACAGATACGCACCATGATCGATATGAGCAATGATTGAGAAGTTACGGATTCGGTCTGGAGTAAAGTTCTGAAAGTTGGATATCAAGTCGTTTGATTCCGGAGATATGCTGGGCTGTGTGCGGCAGTTGTGCTCGACAGTCGCCTTTGAATGGTTGTCAGCCGTGGATGCCGTGAAAGTGGAAGCAGTCGGCAGATCATCGTTTGACGTTTCCAACACAAAAACGATAGGAAGAATGGAAAGAGAAAGGACCGGAAATACATCTATTGATAACCCTATGGAGTCAGTTGGGATGGAGCATTATTTGGAGATTGGAGACTATAACATGTTGAGACTACAGGTATCCATTAGTTTATTTACACTTTATGCCGTAACTGCTCAAATATCGGCAACTGAAGATACTTCGCGAGTTGTTCCTTTTTTGCTTTAGCTCCTCCTCGCACGCAGCCAGTTTCTGTAGCTGCTGCTCTTCAGTCAAATCAATCCCTGGCAACGATTCATGATACTCCTTGGCTGCAAGCACTTTAGCTTTCGTCGCTTCAATCTACATCGTCAAGTGTGAGATGGAGGTTGTGGTTGCGAAGACAGGGAACTCACGGCCTTCCGAAACTCTGCCATTTCCAGACTGTCCGCTTTGAGGCTATCCAGGGACCAACCAGATTGCGTTGGATCTCCAACAAGCTTATGAATTGATGCAGTGAGCGTCGAGAGGAACTCAAAGCGTTGTGGTCAAACTGGTCTGTCATCTTTCCTTCTCCCTCACTAGTTTCCAAACAAATATTTATGGACTGATATTTATTTCTTCATATGAGATAGGATAAAAAAGGATTGTTAATTGTTAGGGCTCAATTCAAAAGAAATCAGATCAAGAAGGCTGTCACAAACGCGATGGATCCAAGAGCAGAAAGTGATTTAACTCCGTTAGTGACAACACTGCGCACAGTTGTAGTTACAACAGCTGCTGTAGTGGTCATGGCTACGGGAAGGGCAGATGTGGCTGTAACAGCAGCCGTTGTAACAACTGGGCTGGATCCAGGAAACGTGAAAACGTAAGATCCTTGACCGAATGTCACGCAGGAGCCCAAAGGAACTGTCTTAATTCCACTGCCGTCATATGCCTTGACCGCAAGCTTTGTTTTGTCTCCTTCAACCCTAGAAAGCTGATAGCCAACATTCCAATCCTCCATCTTGAGGTTCACATTCTGAACTTGATCCAGAACCAGTGCAAAATAAGAGGACACAGATCCAGTACACTTGGTGTCATTATTAAAAGATTGAAAGTTCACGTAATCCTTTCCAGCAAGGCCGTTGGCAAGTTGGGACGGGTAATCAAAGTCATCCTTCACGCAAAGTTCAGTCATGGAATCGTTTGAAAACTTGCGACCAACAGCCTGACACTCTCCAACACGGTTGATGCAGTTTGGTAGGGCTTGAAGGGAGTAGGCGAATGTGTTTCCATTATCGCAAGTACCATTATGGAAATACTGTGAGAATATGAGGTTGGTTCCAAGAGGATTTTTCATTCCATCTGGAAGGACGAGGAGATCAGTGTGTGGAACGACTGGCAAACCTGCTTGACTGAGAGAGCATGAGACAGTCGTCAATGACTCATTACTTCATTAAATATTATGACTCAAACTCACTTGCAAGCATCCAAGCGTTTGGCGATAGCCTGAGTGTAAGTTGTACTCCATGCTGCATTGTCGTTACCAGGGAGGGAACAGTACTTTGACACGGATTCAGGGTCTAGCGTAACAGTTTGACAGTTAAACTTCGTGGTTCATGTAAGTGACCGCCATTACCTAGAGCATCGCAGATGCAGTTGTTCACGTTGCTCATGTTGGCACATGTGGTCACGGATGTAGAAAGTGTATCTACAGCGAATTGACACGATTGAGTAAGAGACATTTCGATTGATTACAGATTGTTGAGGCTTTTTTGTTGAGTGGATTAAGGGTGCCAGCCTTTTATCCCTCGCAATTTCGTCGATGTCAGTCATTCTGATGGTGGCGGCAGGTGAATGAAACGAACTCTGAGTCAAACGATTGATTGATTGATTGAATTTGTAATCTTGTAATCCCACTCAATGTGTGAGGGCCATGAGGTTATGGTTTATTGAAGAGAGTGACGAGGAATTATATGCAAAAAGATACTTCATTCAAGTTATAGCATTTCAATAGATATAGAGAGTCTTAGGGAGAAATCAAATAAACAAGGAAGCGAAAAAAGCAGCGGCTCCATAAACAGTGAAGGTCGAGGCACTGCCAACAACTAAATTGCGTGTAGTCGTTCCGGTTGTAGTGACAGGACTAGAACTAGCGGTGGTAGTTGTTGAAGTTGTACTTACGCTTGCGGAAGTTGTGGAGGTCAAGTTGAAGTGGAGGAAATTTGAGCGCCTTGCGGAAGAGTAAACTTGAAAACAAATCCATTCAAGTTCAAGCACTTTCCAACTTCGAAAAGAGCGATCCCAGTTGCTGTAGTCATGGCAACGTTTCCATTTCCACCATTTGTGATTTTGCGCTCACCTCCAAAAGAAGGAATATCAAAGTAGACGTTTACCAAAGATTGATTGAAAACAATGCCAAAGTTTTTGTCAGCAGCTCCGCTACAATCCGTGTTCACGAACTGTTGAAACAACACGTAGTTTGCTCCAACAGTTGGCACCAAGCGTTTCGCAGCTTCGGCGGCAAAGTCGAATCCAGGTGCAATACAAACACGAGTTTGGTAAGTTACTGGTGAGTCAATGGTTTGTTGGCGAGACAAGTTCCGTTCCAGTAAGATGCGCTGCAACCATACTTTACTGTAGTCGTTCCAAAAGCGTACGCGTTCTTGGCCCCACAAGAGCTTTCGGTATAGTATCCGTCGAAAACAGGAGTCAAGAAAAGAGTTGAGGTTGGGACAAAGTGGGGATTGCAGAGGCAGAAGTGGTGGCGGTGACAGTAGTTGGAACTTGACACGATCCAGGAGCTCCAGGCAAAGCAACGGCTGGTGGAATACATACAAGGCCGGTCTTGCAAACGGCAGCGTTGAGAATGGCTTGCTGACATGGACCACCGACATCACTGACAGGAACACAAGTTCCCGCGGCACCAGGCAAAGCTTGGGCAGGAGGAATGCAGGTAAGTCCAGACTTGCAGACTGGTGCATTTGGAATAGCTTGTTGGCAAGGTCCACCAACTCACTGAATGGAGCGCTTGATTTCGACAACATCATAATCCAAGATCCTTGACCGTTGGTGACACAAGCGTTGACAGGAAGGTTTCTGATTGCGGATCCATCATAAGCCTTTAAGGTAACTTGGCTAGCATCATTGGCAACGCGAGAGAGTGGTTTCCAATCTTCCAGCCATCAATGTTTAGGTTAACGTTCTGGACCTGGTCAAGAATGAGAGCAGAGTAACTTGAGACAGATCCCGTGCACTTGGCGTCAGTTTCAAAGGACTGGAACAAGACATAGTCTCTGCCAGCAAAGTCGGTGATAAACTGGTTAGAGAAGTCAAAGTCGTCTTTGACGCAGAGTTCGGAGATAGAGTCGTTCGAAAACTTGCGGCCAAAGGCTTGACACTCGCCGAGCTTGTTGATGCAATTCTTTGAAGCACGGAGAGTGTAGGCATACGCGTTTCCGGTGTCGCAGCTGCCGTTCTTGTAGTACTTGGAAAATGCGGCGTTAGTTCCAAGAGGATTAACCATTCCGTCTGGAAGAACGAGAAGGTAAGTTGGTGGAACAACCGTACGGTTCGAGTTTCTGGACGAAACATATGAGAAATGAGTGTAACCGATGACCAACACTCACGTGCAAGCCAAGAGTCTGTCGGCCACAGCCTGAGTATAATCGCCAGACCAGCGCTCTCTCTTGTTGTAGTCAAAGTTGCAGTAAGCAAGAGTTGATTCAGCATCTATGTTTTGATTATCATTGGTGAGTCAAAGCATCATCAATCCAAGCCCACGAAACTACTCACCAAGTGCATCACAAAGACAGCTATTAACATTAGGCAAAGTCGAACAAGTCTTTCTCTTCAATCCGAGGTTGTCGACAGCGAACTGGCATGCGGGTGAGACCACGAATTGCGGAGGAATAGAGGGAGTAGTCATTTTTGTTTGAGGGTTTTTGTGAGCGAAGAAAAGTGATACGGGTAGTCTGCTTTTATTGTTTACGGAAGCGGAAAACGGTTCGGTTTTAATTGATGTGGCGGTGCAGAACGGCAACAAAAGTTCCACTCACGTTGAACCCGCATTGACAAAAAGTTGTGCTCTGGTTCTAAGTCGGCGATGAAGATCCGCAGCTGCCGCTTAAAAAGGTTGTAGTTGGAAGTGGTGTTAGTAACCACCTAATCTATGTAATTTGTAAGGCGGTGCGTCGGAGATGCTCAAGAACAAAATCGCGAAAACACTCACTCGGTGAGGGATTGCAAACATGCGTGTCGGAATTAAGGTGTGTGCAACTCAATTTCCATGCTTATGTAAGCCCAAGAAGCCCCAGCTTCATCAGCCAGCAAAGTGAATAAACTATCTTTAACGAAGAGGTTCCGTTTATTTTTAAACTATGAGAGGAAAAGCTAACAGAAAATGAGGAATTGCACGCATCGATTCCAAAAATGAATTTCAAGCAAACAAGGTGGCAAACAAGGCAATAGCCCCCAAAGCGACAGACGAAGCAGAAGCTCCACTGTTAATGTTACGGGCAGTGGTAGTAGTAGCTGGAGCAGCAGCGGCAGTGGTAGTAGTAGCGGCTGGGAGCTGGCAAGATCCAGCAGCTCGCGGCAAGGCAACAGCAGGTGGAATGCAAACGAGACCGGCCTTGCAAACAGCAGGGTTAGGAATAGCTTGCTTGCAAGGACCTCCAACGTCACTGATGGGACCATTGGTTGGTTTAGCGTCAGTTTTATTGAGAACATCTGGGTAGGCGAACACGTAAGATCCAGTACCGCAGGAGTAACAAGTGTTTGGCGTCGAAAGTCTTGATGACGGAGCCGTCGCGGGTCAAGTAAATCTTGTTGATGTTGGATTCATCTCTGCTCAATTGACGATTGTTGGGGCTCCAGTCTTCGACGTTCAAGTTCAGGTTCAAGTTCTTGTTGAAAGTGAGTGCGTAGAATTCGGTGGTCTTGGCTGGGTCACTGCACTTGACGTCGTTCGCGAACGATTGGAAGAGGATGTACGTTTGGCCTCCGAGATTCTTGGAGAGTTGGCCTAGGAAGTCGTAGTCCTTTTTCGGCGCAGAGCTCGGAGTTGAAGTTTGTTGGGGTTTGTTTTCCACCGACTTGCTTACAAGTTCCGTCAAGCTGGTCGCTTGGCTTGGCAGTTGCGCAAGATGGGAATGGGACAAAGCTGTATGCGAAGAGGTTGCTTGGAGCGCAGGATCCGTTTTGGTACCAGGAAGTGACGAGGAAGTCGTTGCCGTTCATATTTAATTTTTTGAGATATTCTGATGCAATTCCGTCAAAGGAAACAGCGTTTTAAGGAAGTGTGGCTGGTGAGTGAGTGGACGCCTCCATTATTGGTGAGTGTCAATTTTGAGACACAAGCCCCTTAGACCCTTATTCGTTAATTCTAATTTCTGCATATCTTAATTTATTTGCAGCAGGTATTATGACAGACCTTCAACGCAAATCATAAATATCATTAACAGCCACAAAATACAGAATTTCGAATTTTCAAGGACTACAAGGCCAGCAATCTTGTATTTAATGTTCTCCGACAAAACTATTCCTCCTTGTTTTCAGTTCATTTCATGTTCAGTTCATTCCAGGTATTTTCAAGAACAATTAAGGGAAAGTTACTCGGCTTATCGTGTGGCTGTGTGACAGGAGATGAAGATGCGGAATGAAAAACGGAAATGCGGATCTCACACGCACAATTACATTTTATTCGATGAGGTTAATCGAGAGATGAGAATGAGGAATGTAAACTAAGAAGCTGGAACGTGTGGGACATTTAGATGATCAAGGCAGCCAAGAACGCGAAAGCTCCGGCAGCGATAGAAGCAGCACCACTGTTGATGTTACGAGGAGTGGTAGTAGCACCATAGTTAACAGCAGTAGTGACTGGGGCAGCAGAAGCCTTGGTAGCAGAAGTAGGGGTAAGAATAGCCTCTGGGAAAGCCAAGATGTAAGACGTGGACCCGTAACTGATACAAGTGTTGACTGGAATAGTCTTGATTTCCTTTCCATCGCGGCCCTTCAAGCTAACCTTGGTAGAGTCGCCAGTAATTCTGGAGAACTGGAAGCCCTCTGGGGACCAGTCTTCAATTGGGACGTTTGGAATGTTGATGCCCTTGTTGAAGACCAAGGAGTAGTAGCTGGAAACCTTGGTGCGGTCCATGCAGGTAGCGTCGTTATCGAAGCCTTGGATCATGACATAGTCTTGACCAGCGACGGTCTTGGTCATTTGGCCGAGGAAGTCGTAGTCGTCCTTGACGCAGAGGTTGCTGGTGTAATCGTTTGGCATTTGCTTTCCTCCGGTGAATTCACAGGTTCCATTCAAGAGGTTGGAGGGAGTAGTTGCGCAGGATGGGAATGGCTTGAAACCAAAAGCGAAGAGGTTGTTTGAGGCACAGGAACCGTCGTGGTAGAAGGCGGAGACGAGGAAGGAGTTGCTCATTTTTGCAAGGTGTTTTAAGTGGTGAAGGAGGTGGGAGTCAGCTATTTATGGGTTTTCGTTTTGCGGAGACCGTCTTTGTGGCTGTGAATGGGGCTGTGCGGCTGGAAATTTGACCTGGCATGAAACAAACGAGTTCAACGGATTGGTTTCTATTGTGCAAAAAGAATAGAGGAAATGAGCTTGTCATTCTCGTATCTATCATGGGGACTTTGATGTGTTCACTTTAAGGGGCGAGAGTAATAAGGGGCTTACTCAGTATTCTCAATTTATCTGGGCGAAAGAAGAAAAAAGAATCTATTACTGACGAAGTCGAAGAATTAATCCGACGAGCTTTCGACGGTCATCTTGTCTGTTACCACATTAATCTTCTAAGCCTTATCTGACAACAGTGACAAGGCAATCGCCATTATTTTCGATGAAACAATCATTGAAAAGTACATTTCGACTAGAATAAGGTTTGCATCACTGCCTAATTCATCCTCTAACGGGATCTGATTCAGTGCTTACCCAAGAAATGACCAGTTTCCCTTCTTCAACTCATCTCAATGAACTCTTTGACACCAATATAACAAAGACATACCAATTTTTCGACATGACATGTCTGTGTCGTTTGTCTCATTGGTTGAAACACATTTTCCTCCACCAATCTGACAAGAAGGTGTCTCCCACACACCAACCAACCAACGAATGCCAGCATCGCCACTGATCACGCTCGTCCTCGTTGCCGCGGCCGCCCTCGCCCAGGACCCGTCTCCAACCGGCGCAACCAACAACACAGCGCCGCCACTCGGAACGCCGTGCAAGACCAACGCCGACTGTGTTGGAATTGGAAGTGCGTGCACAACCGACTTTGTTTGTGCCGTTTCAAAGTTGGATTGTTCGTTGACGAATTGTGAGTGGTTGTTTTTGGTTTTGGATTTGGATTTGGGTTGTAGGGCTAATTGGGTTTCGTTTTTAGTGGGACAGTGTGGCCATGATTGGCAGACGGTCTTGAGTCAGCCGACGGTTAGTACCTGCTTTGATTGTGGCTAGTTGGATTGGATCTGGGTGTGCGTTGATCTGGGAGGGCCTTGAGCGAGAGAAGTAGGGTGTAATTGGTTGGTTGTGTGTCTTGCATTAGTCACAAGCGCTATCAACTTCTGCAGAGCTAGGTCTTTGGATGCAACGAAATACGGAGAATAGTATAAAGGAATCTGATAGGTGCGGGATCATGGCAGCAGAATGCAATAGAAGTTTGCTCATTGAGATTCATCACAACCAATTCACACATCCACCAACAAAGTACTGACAACATGAATGCAGATCATCGGACTTTTGATTGTCGGAATCTTAATCTTCTTGTGCTGTCTACCTGGACTCCTCTTTTGTTTCTTCAAGCGCATGTTCTGTTTCGCCATCAAAGCACCCATCAAGATTGCGAGTGCAGGAGTCAAGACTACAGGAGCAGTTGCTGCAGCGGCTGCTGGAAGTGCGGCGACTCTCAAACGAGGAAAGAGTGAAAAGACACGGTTCTCAACTTACAATCCGTACTCGGCGTATAAAGGAAAGGGTGGAGCTGGTGCTGGGGCTGGTCCTAGAGGCGCGAATGCTAGTTATGAAAAGTTGGAAGGTGGTGCATCACATTCAGTAGATGTGTATACGGATCGGGCACCATATCCAAATGCGAATGGATCGGGACCTCGGTTGCCAAGATCAAATTCAGGTGCCTCAGTAGGATCCTATGGAAGACCTGGAGGACCTGGAGGTGCGGGTGGAGCTCAGGCTGGACCTGGAGGTGTAGCTGGTGGCTTACCAAATGGACCACCTCCACGAAATGGAAGCACCTCGAGACCTGCTGGACAGGGATCGGGACCACGCTACCCACCTACATCTGGTCAACCGCGTCAAAACCGAGGTTGAGAGTGAGTGATATGGGCTTGTGGATGTGGTGTCTAGTTGGAGTGATGGATGTAAATTGAAGAGGGGAAGAATAGACCGTGAATGCGAAGCTGCCGAGCAGTGTCCTTTAGTCATTATTTAGAAGATAAACTATGTGCAATAGTTGAAACGCTATTCATTAAATTTTCATTGGCTCCCTCTGGTTCAACTAACCAAAAGAAAGAAAGAGATGAATGCGGCTCTGGCAGTGACGGCAACACTGGCCGCCCTCATCGCTACGGTCGCCGCACAAACAGCACCGCAACTCTGCAAAACCGACTCCGACTGCAACTCGCCGCTTGCGTGTTCGTCTGCGGGTTTCTGTGCCGCATCGACAATCACCGTGCCCAAGAAGATCAACTGCACAATCAGCACCCTCGACCAGTGCGGCGACGACTGGGCGACGAGGCTGCAGCAGCCCCTGGTTTGTGTTGTTGTTAACCCTAACCCTAAGCCAGTGGTGTGTGTGACTCAACGAACCAACCAACCTTCAGATCCTCGGTCTTGTCATCGGCGGCGCCCTTCTTGTCCTCGTTCTCCTGCCTGGTCTCATCTTTTGCTTCATCAGAAAGACCCTCTGTTTTGCAGTTCGTGGCGCCGGGAAAGTCGCTTCATCGGCAGTGAAGGCACTCGGCCCGTCAAAGACCGACAGATCAAAGCCGCCGACAAACTCAATGATTCAAGATAACAGAAACAGAATATACGGAAACTTGGATGACAGCGAATTCGAAGTGAGGGGAAGGAATGGGCCTGGTGCGTCTCTGCTCTTTGGTCACATGAATCACTAATACCCGATGCAGCTCCAGTCGCTGCCACCTTCAAAGGCGCTCAGAAACTTCAGTTAAATGACGATATTGAAGAGGAGGAGAGGAGACCGGCGGCTTCTAATCCGTATCCACAACGAGGAAATCCTAATAGGACTCGCCATTCATCGTATGGTGCCCCAGCTCAGAACCCTCAGCAAATGTACCCACCTACTCCAGCTGCTGCTGCTAATGCCTACGGTTATCCTACTCAGGCTGCTCCCGTTGCCGCTTTCAACAATATCAATAATAGACCCCAACCGAATGCCATCAATCAACCGCCTCAACAACAATTCAACCAATACGGAGCGCCCATGGTTATTGGATACAATAATAATCCTCAAATCAGTACTCAGCCTCAACGAGCTCAAATCTATCCTCCAGCTGCACCCCAACCCTCACCAGCCCAATTTAACCCTCAATACCGACAACCATTCAACCCACAGCAACAACAACAACAATACCCTCAGCCACAACAACTCCAACTTCCACCTCCAACCGCCTCTAATCTTCAAGGACTTCTCAACCAAACTCGATTGCCAGCCCCAACAAATCATGACCAAGACTCTCCACTTAACTCAGAGGATCTCACCTACACAGACCCATCCACTTCTTCTCCACCAAAAAGCTTAAACCCCCTCACTGCCGCCCTGGGCTCAATGAACCCACCCAACAGCGCTCGAACTCTTGCATCAAGCAACGCTTCACGCGCAATCTTACCGCCTCCACCCCAACACAGCCCTTCTCCTATGCTTATTGCGCAATCTCAACAACAGCAAGAACAGCAATTCCAAGAACGTCGTCCCAGAGCTGCACACCCCTTTGCTTCCACTGAACCCTCAAAACGCCCACCTCGCGGTGCATCCGCCGCGAAACCAATCGAACCCGAAATCAGCAGCCAATTCGCACCTACAGTCGCAACCGAAGAAGAAGACGATGACCACGATTTCCTCGAAAGCTACCTTGACCGTCCCGCTGACGACGACAACGATGACGCCCAGTACGCTCCTGAGGAAGAAGAAGAATACGCAAGCAGTCTTGCAAGCAGTAGCGACGATAGCTTGTTACGCGCGCCTCAGCCTGTGAATCTCCTTGTTGGACGAGATCATACTGTCCGTCGTGGTGTTGATCCACGTACTGTCGGGCTTGGTGCGCCTGTGAGGAGACTTAGTGGAGATGAAAGGAAGAAGCAATATGAGGAATTGCATTTGATGAATCAGAAGCGGTTGAGTCGGGAGGTTGGTTCTGGAGGAGTAGGAGGGGTATGGATGAGTTTGTGAAGAGTGGTGGGGTTTTGTTCCCGAGGACGAGTGCGGAGAATGGACGGCCGCGGGGTCGCGATTTGAATGAGGATGAGGATGAGGGAGGAAGGAGACCAAGACGTACTTCTGCTGGTAGGGAGGACGGTGGTGGTCGCAGCGGAAGGGTTTCTGGTGATACGAGGAATCAGTATGACTTGGAGCAGCAAGATCAAGAAACAAGACCTCGCGCGAGAACTTCTGCACCAAGAAACGATGTTCAGCAACAAGGATTCACCCCACGAGCACGATCTTCTTCTGGCGCCCGTAACACTGAACCCCAATCCCAATTATCCCCATCAACAGACGGATACACTCCACGACCCCGCCAACAATCCTCCGAAGCCACAACGCCACAACAACAAGGCCAACCAATGCGCCGCGCCCGCAGCTCCGACAACCAAACAACAAACTCCACAACCCCAGACAACGCCTCTCGCCACCCCCAACCCGCCCTTCAAACGAACCCGCCACCCGAAAACGATTCAGCAAAGACTTTGCCTCCGCAGACCTCGGCGACGGCTTCGCCCTCCGCTCCATCACAGCCGCCAAACGCGCCTCCCGCGAACTAACCCAACCCGTCGCCCTCGCGCGCGAACGTGCTGCCAAACGCGCGAGTCTGACGTTTGACGCTGGAAGCAGTTCTGGCAGCGATAACTCGCGGAGGGGGAGTAAAGAGCGGTACAATGAGGATGGACGTAGTGCTGTTGCGAGTAAATTGACGGAAGAGTATGCGAGCACGCGGTGGGATGATTTAGATCGTGGACGAAGTGGGAAGGAGGGGGCGGAAGGTGCTGTTGGGAAGTTGGAGGTTGTTGAGAAGGTTGTTGTGGAGGATCCGTATCATGGGTATGGAAGTGCTAGGGCGTATTATAAGGCCAAGTATTTGAATAATGCTGGTGGTGGTGCTGCTGCTGGAACTAGTGCAGTGACTTCACCTGTTGTTCAAGAGGAACCAGTTCCTTCCGTTACAGCCACTTCTCGTGGTGCTGTTAGGAGTAGAAGTCAGGCTAGACCAGTGTAGATCAGTTCGTAGATAGATCATTTGTAGTTTTTCCTTTTCCCTTTCTTTTCCCTGTTTCATTTTTATATAGCCAGATATATTGAGTAGATATTAAACATAATTGGTATCAAAACCAACACAGTTCTATTTCTATTTCTATTTAAACTAAGTCACCTTTCCCTCGCGTCAAGGAACAAATATATATCCAAACAGATACAAATCCACCAGGATAACCTCCACACCACACACTTAATGCGAACTCAGCACTGGGATCTGCGTTCATATGAACATCTGTTGCACCAACTAGCTCAACAACAGCTTTCACGTCTGTGAACGTAGTATTCAGCGGGAAACCTGATATCCTATACACATTCTTCAAGGGTGCTAGAGCCTGATAGAGTGGTGTCATATGTTGCGGCGTGTTAGGGGGCATTGGTTGAAGATGATCGGATTCCAATCGTGACACCAGTGGCTTGAGAGACTTTGAAGCAAGTCTAAGTATCGGAGTGTAAGTCGAAAGTGAGGGAAGGGATTGTATGAATTAAAAAGTGAGTACCGATTCCATCGTGTGATGCGGTGTCCTCGCCATTCTTCGACTTTTGCAACGATGGACTTTTCAATGAGGATTTCAAGCTCTTGGCAGTATCTTGCTGAAACTTCTTTGTAATGCAGTTTTTCGAGCTGAACAGATTTGTACTCAATCTTTGGGAACGAGCGACAAAAGAACGGCTTCCACAGCTTTGGCGCGCTAATATTCCAAACTATCCGCGCTGGATCATCGTGTGCTTGAATATTAGCCCACACCTGTTTTCCAAGAGTTGAGGTTAAACTGTTTGACCCAAAAATCAAACATACATTCTCCGCGTTAAACACACATCCCACAACCTTCAACGGCAAATGCGGGTCCCTCACAGAGTACGACTGTCCGGTAATCGCATTCATCAACGTCATCTCCACATTCGCCGACGTTGCCGATTTCCCTCTCATGGCAACATACGCCGTCCTTCCCTCAGGAATACCATGTCCTATTACAACATACGCTTCAATGTTATCACCACCTTTTGCGAGGAGGTAGTTGCACAGAAGGATCGCGTGTTCGGCTGCGTCACCGGCACAGAGTTCAAGCATTTGGTCACTTGTGGCCCAGAGAGATACGTCGGCGGAGAAAGCGGTTCGGTCGGGAGGTATGGGATTGTGCTTACGTAGCGGAGGAGGTGGCGCGGGGTTAGAAGTTCTTCGGGGGGTTGTTGGGGACGGATATAACGACATATGAATGTTGTGCGACCAGAGAGGTCAAGGGCTGTTGCGATAAATTGGCGGGTTGGATGCAGGAGGAGTGGAGCACACCATTTCGTTGCATAACGGAGGAAGCGGTCGTTTTCGTCGGAGAGGAACTGCACGAAAAGAATTAAATTACGCTAGAGAATGAATTTTTACTTACTCTAAGCTTCAGAGGAGCTGGTTGCAGGAGTGGAGGTTCGAGAGTGATAAAGACATCAACCAATGTTTCCTTTGTAGCTTCCAAGGCAAGGAATAATGAATTATCCAACGCCCCCGCCGACGGATTCTTCTCATAGCCCAACAACACCGTTGGAATTTGAACATGAAACGATCCTTCAATCCTAGTTTGCTCATACAACGCAGTGAATGGCATAGAAAAGGAGCCAAGCCAGTTCCGTTCTCTCCTCTGATGGATTTCAACATCTCTCACTCGATCGTCATCGATAATGTCAATCAGAAGCTCGTCAAAGATGTTGAAGTAAATCCTCTCCATTCCGACTTCACTGTCCATAATGCTTTCTGGTCGGAAGTCGTTGTTGGGTGGAATGACATCAAGAGATACAGTTTCGTTCCAGTGAGGACTTGGGCCATCGAAAATAGCTGTTCGTGTTTTCGACCTTGAAAGATACCTCGACATACGATCTGACAGTCTAAGCGACGCGTGGACGTTAAATTGACAACTTTAAACCTGAAACAATAATGCCACACATACCACTCTTTCCTTATCATCCTCCATCATTCCTCTATACTCTTGCTTTCTAATGGGAACATTAAATCCACGGAGCACTTGGCAAACGATTTTGCATCCATCCTCCGGCTGTGCAGTAAGTCTCGAGAATCTACTGGCTCGAGATGGTTTCAAGGGCCGTCGGGGTAAGAAGAAGATAGTAACAGATTTTCTTGGATCTGAATTTCAGCCAGCTTTTCTTCGCGACATAATCTTCAACTCGTGGAGGGCGGCCTTGTCTTGCTCGTTGGATCAGTTGGTGCATTCTGATACGTTTCAGGAACCCGACATGTTCTGACGGACTTGTGGAGGAATCATCAGATTGCTTACTTGTCTTTGGTTTCCAAAGTGCTAGCGCCGTTGCCTGTATAGAAGGACATGATTAGATTCTATAGATTAATTTCTTGACTTACATCATCTTCAAGTGGATTCGCGACTTTCTCGAAAATATCATCCGTAATATCCTTATCGTCGAACGGAACAGGAACCTTAACAATAACTTCCTTCTTGTGTCTCTTTTTGAGTAGAGTCAATCGTTTGGTGTCAGTTGAATACTCCAACTAAACACGATATTAGAATCACTCCATCTCGCCCTCACACAACTTACCCCAACACCCAACGTAATTTGATTTATCCTCGACGGAATATGTAACCGGAAATACTTTCTTTGAGACCAATAATCATGAAACGAGAGTCCATCACCACCTCCCATTTGCACCAACTGCTTCATTCGCAACACATCAGAATTTCGAGGGTCATTAGGATCGAATTTCACGTCCATGATCCAGTCCATTAATTTCCGTAGGTTCAAGAGACCTGCAGCTCCTGAAACACATAGCGGGTCCGTGTACTTTGAGTTCCCTGGATAGCAGTCGGAAAATATCTAAACAGTATCGTATGAGCCCTCAGTAAGAAGATGGTTGATTCTCACGGTTTGATAGGCGGTCCCATCGGTTTCCCATCGTCTCCAACACCCCACGCAACATCCAACTTAATTGTCCTTCAATCCACTTATTTGTAACATGCGGTGCGTTTGAAGATGTAAATCTTGGAAAAAGGGCGTCCACTGAACGAGATTGATTTGAATTCTCGGTCGTGTTGTCGGACAGTTTCACTTGGATCTGGAATGGGAACAAAGACTTCTCCGATATACTGATTTCCATATGAACCCTATTGCAATACTCAATATCCGTTAGCTCTGGTGCAACCTCACTTACTGCTTCGTAAAACTCGATTTTGATGCTATCGGTCGTTCCCTACTCGCACAGCAAACACATTCGCTTGATCAAGTCTCACTTCATTTGAATCCAGTGGAGACTCGTCAATCGTGATTGTCTCGATTCCTTTGAATGCAATCGTAATCTCTCCATATCAATAGGCTGTGGCATGGTACGAGTAACCTCCTTGTTGTTGTAATAGATGATAGCAAAAACATTTATGGATTCGATTTCGCGTCTTCGAAGTTGCTCGTCTTTTGGACATTGCAGGAATTCGGTTGGGTGTTCAGAAAAGACATGGCTGATGGATAGGATAGGAGCTCCTGGAGGTCGAAGTGAGGCGTCAAGTCTCTGTTGTATATACGTTTAGTCCGAGACTGTTATACTCTGGAAAGTTACACCTTTGCGATTTCGCGACGAGCTTATTTGCATCAAACTCCTCTAATTCAGGAGCCACAGGCATGTCATCTGCCGTCCCAAAGATCCCCTTCTCTTCTTCTTTGGAGACTTTGGTTTCTTTGGCGAGCTTGATTTCGTGGTAAAACTTTCAGCATCAAGCATTGCGGACTTTCGTCGCATTTTGATGGGAGCTTGTTCCTGTGCAACAATGGACTTTGGTAAAGCCGTGCTTGGAGTAACTCTTCCCGGAGATGGTGCGCGAGAAGATGGACGTCTCACTTTTAGTGGACTTGGTTGATCTAACCGACTTCGCGATGCGGACCTCCATTTTCTTACATCATCTCCAAGCGAAGACTCGATTGTGAAGCCAAGGATGATTTCGACGCCATAATATCCGTTTCTTCTTCGGTTTCTTCCTTGCGTTCTCGTTTCCGAACTGGTGTTTTCTTGCGAGAGGATTCCGCAAATGCAGAATCTACTTTCGTTGATGATGCGGGTTTAACACTAGCGCTTCGTTTGGAGGCAGGTTTGAGTCGAGATCAGTGGTTCTGATCGTTAACTGCGGTCTCATACTCTTGCTACGAGGTTCACTTATTCCAGAATCATCAAGAGTCAAGTCCAAGATTGAGATTCTTCCCGCGTCGCCAATGGAGGCCGCTTTGCAACAGGAGATCGTCCTCGAAACACATCCCAAATACTTTTACGTGGAGTTTCAGCTGTAAATGCATATTAGATTCAACCAAACGTCCAATCAACAAACCTCATTCTCTTGCTCTCTTTCCGCCTGCTTCTCTAACTTCCTCGCCCGTTTATCTTCTTTTTCCGATCCCACACCTCCTTACTCCGAATCGACTCAGAAGACTCCGAAGCCATTCATGACCAGACCTCCCATCGTCCACCAACTCAACACGGTCCTCATCACTATCTTCAAGCGGGTCAGCTTCAACCCAAGTAAATTCCTCCGTTTACTAAGTTTCGCCGTCTCCTTATCCTCACTCATTTTTTGCCGCTTCAACTCGTCTTCAGCGTCTTTCCGCTTCCTCCACTCCTTCAACAAGACTTTATACTGTCGACTCTTGCGTTCCATCTCCGCGTTATGGAGCTCCTCGAGCTCTTGGAGTTCTTCTTCGACTTGACGGTGGAACTCTGCTTTGTCTTCTTCGGCGGAAGTAGGTGCGGATTTTGCGCGGACCATGACGCGGACGGAGCTTGTGATTAGGTTTGTCTTTTTGCGGAGTTTTTTGATGCGTTCCCAGGCTTGGATGATTTTGAATTCGTAGAGGCGGTCAGTGTGGGCTTCTGTATCCTGAGTAGATGGTTTAGTTTCGTTTTGATAATTTGATATGTGTGCTTACTCTGAGTAACCTTGTTGATCGGATGTCTTCTCGGAATTCTCGACGTCGGTCCATGTCTTGCTGGCGAATCCGCTCTTTTTCTTCTTCCTCGAGTGGAAGGATCTTCTTTTCGTAGTATTTGAGCCAGTTGGTTTTGCTGGATAAATTCCATCCGGTTCCACCTCCGCCGCAGGTTTGATGGCATTTGTACTACTCAGAATTCTTTCCGTTCGGTCGACATATTCCGCGTACGAGTATTTTAGCGCCTAGAATGAATGAATTGTGTTAAACATTGAACTAACCAATCTCCAAACAAACTCACTTCCAACTTCCGACTCAAAAAGCCAACCAAATCAACCTTCTTCCGCGCTCTCAACGCATAAATCCACTCTTCAACGTCTTTCGCGAGTTTGCATTCTTCCGTCATCAAGGGATGTTCTGTAAAATTCAAAGATCCAAGACTGAACACGAGAGTGTAATATCCGTCAGGAGTAGTAGTAATGTGTCTGAACGGACTCGTTGGATGAGGTTTTCGTAGCACGAGGCCCATGTTGTTTATATAAGAGTAAGGGTCTTCAACGATAGGGCTTGGATCTTCAATGAATCGGAGGGATACAGAGGAGCGTGAGAGGGAGAGCATAGAGTCTGTTACGGCGGCGGCTTGTGCGACTGGAAGGGGAGGTGGAGCTCCTGGTCGCTGTGTTCGCTCTCGATTTGGCAATGGAAGAGCTGCGAGTCGTTGGTTGGGTCCGAACCAGTCAGAGCCACTTTTTTATAGAGTTAGCAATATTAATCAACTTGGTGGATAACACGTACTGGTTATCGTTGGAAGCGCGAAGACGTCGTTCCAATTTTGTCAGGTTTTCTTCCTTGACTGTTGGGAATCGACCAACGTAGAGACCTTCTTGATCCGGAAATCGTAAACTCTTGGAGTTGGTTAGGACTGATTGTGTAAAACGATGATTAATACCTCGAACAGGGCCGTCAGACTCTCTGAAGGTGGAAGCACGTATTTTTCAGGGTAAAATAAGAGATTCGTGATGAGTTCGCCTGTAGGGTTGAATCCAGACTCCCATTTTGAACGCTCAACATATGTACTGATCATTTCACGTTCAGCTCTTTCCGTCGCCTCTCGGAACTCTGGTTTTTAAGAATGAGTAAGGCTTGGTAAGAGTCAAAACAGGTATCAAACCATCAAATGGATCTTCGTTATCCTCTTTATCAGCATCTGATGCCCCAGTTTCCTCGCCACTTTTTGACGATTCCCTCCGTTTCTCCTTCTTCTCCTTCTTGAGTCTCCTTTTCCGTTCCTTTTTGGTTTCGCCTTCGTGTTGTTCATCACCTTTACCACGTTCTCCATCACCACTTTCTCCATCCCCACTGTCTTCGCCACTTTCTTTTTCTTTTTATTCTTCTTCTTCTTGCTTTTCTTTCCAGCCGCCTCATCGTCTTGAACAATGGCGTCAGGGTCATCTGTTGTTTCATGAAGGACCTCATTGGATTCATCCTTTTCGCGTTTCGCGCGTTCCTTTTCATCATCCTGATGTTTTAATTTATTTTACAGCCAACGACACTATCTGACCACTGACCTTCAAGGAACGCTTTCTCTGGTAAGTTCCACTCAA
Source organism: Rhizoclosmatium globosum (assembly GCA_002104985.1). Classification (NCBI taxonomy): domain Eukaryota; kingdom Fungi; phylum Chytridiomycota; class Chytridiomycetes; order Chytridiales; family Chytriomycetaceae; genus Rhizoclosmatium; species Rhizoclosmatium globosum. The sequence goes on along the minus strand of MCGO01000020.1, from coordinate 435,874 downwards.
CAAACTGCCAACCGAAGCCCTCAAGTCGCGTGATCCAGCGGGAGGAGCCGGATCCAAGTCCATCTAACAATCATCGTTTTAGTCCAGTTGAAGCAGTTAAAAGAAGGTGGAGCACTTCACCTTTGGGCCAATTGATGCGCGTGAAATAGACATTCGTTTGTACCTCGATTTTGCAAATTCGACGTCGGCCAAGTCGCGCGCGCTCTCCAAATTCAGGGCACTTGACGATCTGCGCGGGGCCGATTTGAAGGGCGTCATTGGCGAGATTGGCGACAGGAATTCGGACTTTGGTTCGGACTTGAACGACGTGGTGGAATTGGAATTGGATTTGGATGCACGGCCATCGTCCATCTAGTTGTGTTGTTTGGTGTGTGTTGTTTGGTTGGTTGTTTGGTTGTTTGGTTGAGTAAGGACTCATTCGGTGGTTGGTTGGTTGAGGACAAACAAACACACAAACCAGTGACAAAAGGTCTGAACGCCGCGAACTCTTTGCTGACTGAAGATGATCTGTCCCCTTTTTAATGAAGAGATAAGATCCACACAGAAACTTGCATCAAAGACCTGTTCTGAACCACTCGCAATGGCAGTCGCAGCCCGACCAGCCAGGCCCAGCACATCCACTTCCACTTCCACATTCGCTCGACTCGGAACTCCACTCCGAATTCCTCGCTTTCGATCCGCAACTCTCGCACGCGCCCGCTCTAACGCGTCTTTCTTGGACTGGGATGCCGCCTCGGATGCTTCCATCCTTTTTTCGATGGTTTGTTTTGCTGTCACTTAAAAGAATCAGACAATTTCTTTTTGATTCAGAGAAATGCCGCCACAACCTCCTCCAACAAAGAAAACTCCTGTCTCGTCTTCGCTCGGTGTAAAGTCGCGTGTCGGGGGTGCTTCTGTTTCGGAAGTGAAGGCGGGTGGGGGTGGTGGGAGGGACGTGAAGAGTGCTTCAAAAACAAGGAATATGAAGTTTAGTAGCATCACAGGCGAAGATGATTCTGCTGCCGTGAGTTTTTTATTCTTTGTCAACGGAAATGCGTTTTTTATTTACAAATGGTAGGACGCGCTTTGTTTGACTCCAGAGCAAGTTACTGAGTTGAATGGAACTCCGGATATCGATGAAGCCTTCAAGTTGCTCCTCTCGCTTTATTCTTCACCTAATTTGATCTGATTCTATTCTATGAACAGCAAGTGCGCTTTATTCCTAAACTGCGGGCAATGGAGGGAAGAATGATTGCGAGCATTACTGTTGGAACATGTTTGGAATATACCAGTACGTGATGACCGCACCGGTCGTATTTCTAGCATTAATTATGCAATAGACACGCAAAAGAGAATGGCTTCACACCCGCACAAACAAGCGGCTTCTTATCCATCATGAAACTCACAATCAAGAAAATAACTAGTTCTGTTTCCTTGTTTTACGTTTCATTATACTGACTATATCACCAAACAGGCGAAGAAAAAGGTGCCCCGCCCCTTAAATCCCTCGAAAAGTTTCGTGCACTTGTAACAGCAAACAGCGGCCCCGCAAACGGATATGATCTCTTTGGCCCGAAAGAATCGAAACTTATTGTTGATTTCGCCATGGAAGGGTACGTCCATTTAATATATCTTTCCACAAATTCAATTAAATGGGACCCCTTTTTTAAGCGTATTCCAACACTATAAACTGTATCAATACTACACATCTATAGACCAAGAAATTGTACCTGCTTCGTTGGACGTTGAAGTTGAGGAACCAATTGTTGAGCCGCAACCATTGGCAGAAGCCATGACGCTCGAAGCGTATGAAGCCGAACTTGCGCGCTTGAAAGAACTGGAAGAGTTGGCGAGGTTAGACCGTGAACGATGGGAAGCGGAAGAACGTGCTGCAGGTGAGTAAAAAAAAATGCCGAGTTGAAACGGTTCCCTGATTTGAAATCCTTGACAGCCGCAAATCCGTTCGACGTGTTATCTTCTGAAGATGTGAAACAAATTGCAACAGATACTGTTGGACAGATGTTGAAAGTTATTGCTGATGAGTTGGATGGGCTTTTGAATGAACAAGGAGAGAAGTTGATGGCACAAGCTACGAAACTGTCTCAGCTGTTTCCTGCTGCACAATAAGTCCTATTTGGTCGGAAATAAAAAGTTATTCATCCAATCCAAACACCATAACCGTTGTTCCTTCGGCGAAAATGGAAATCGATGCTACGAATTGAGTTGACTAGTATTTGACATATATGACGGCTTTATTCTATTTTTGCTCTTGATACAAAGAGATCGAATCATTTCGCCATAACAACGAGAAGAGCGAATGCAGAGTAGAGGAGACCAACAGGGTACGCGACAAGAAGTCGTTGATCTGACATACTGAGGACTGTGACAAACATCAAACTTGCAGAGTACGTGCACCAGAAGATACTAAAGATTGACATGATGAATCCAACAGGACCACTGTCAAATAGTTCATAAGAATTCACACTGAAGTTTCCAACGGACTCAGTATATACCTCAGATGCAACAGAATACTCAGGGAACTCAACAAAACCATTGGAAGGAAACAGTATCCAAGGACGGACGCAGTACGAGCGGAATCAATACCGGATTCGCTCATCAAGTTCAGGATCGCGTAGATGGAGAGCCAGCCGAGTAATGCGACACCGTAAATAAAGTTGAATTGGATTTTACCGCCTGAAAATATGGTGAATAAAAATCAAATATGCGGGAGGTAATGAAAGTAGAAGCCATCGGTTCCGCTAAATCTAGTAAGATTCGGTTGGTATGTGACTGGAATGTTGGGTTGTTGGTGAGGTTATAGGCCAAGTTCCAACACGCAACATTCCCTTCCAATCAACATTCCTTCGTACCTCCGATACCAAAGTCAACAAAGTGCCCAACAATACTCCATTTTAACTGACGTTGTTCTGGAGAAGGGGGAAATGACACTCACAAACAACTGAAAACCACCATACAACAGGCAAAAGAGCACAGGCCCCGCAGATCCGACTCATCAAAGACATGTTTATCAATCGGCGTTAAAGGATTCAGCACCGAAATCGCCTATCACCTCATTTTAAAACCCCAACCTCCACAAAACAACGACCAAACAAACCTTGTCCCGCATATGCCCAAAGTTAATCCCAAGTTCCTCGAGAAGCGGCGGCTCGTCCGGGTAATCGCCTGTGGAGAAGGCGGCCGTCCAACTGATTGGCATTGACATTGGTTGGCTCGCGTAGCCCGGCTGGTTCTGCGACTGGGCCTGTGAGTGTGATGACTGGATGGGTGCATTGAAGTTGTTGTAGGCGTCGTTTTGGGAGGCTTGGTAGTCGTAGCTTTGGAACTGGAGCTCTGATTGGCCTTGGTTGTGTGTGTCGTTGAAGAAGTGGGCCATTTTCACATAAATTAATGATGATGAATATGTAGAAGATGAGACAGTTAGAATTCGTTTGTACATATAATAAAGCTTGTAATCGGCACCATCGCAATAACGCCGGAACTGAAACGGATGGCTTCTGAGATTGAGTACTGTACCGTGTGTCAGTCTTGTACTTCACGGAATCTCACTCGAACAGTTTATCGGAATAATCCGAGCTTTTATTGAATGTTTCTAACGTTTTGATAGCATAAATGTGAAAATGCTGTGAAAATGCCGATAGAAGAAGTCCAGAAACGTATTTTGGTGAACTTGAACGCACTTTGTCTAAATCTCGCGTCTCGTCCTTTTATACGAAAAGCTGTTGTGCAGAAATTGAATTCGACTCGTACCAGCTGTTTGGTCATCTCCATCGTAGACTCCTTAATGTGTCAGATTGATGATGCCTTCGAGAAAGCGTTGAGAATCAGATTCGAATAAAGAGAAACACATATCTAAACTTGTTTATTCTGCACCTTTCAACGATTCCAACAGGTGTGTCGAAGTGCCTCTTCAAAGCGTTGACGTTCTTGAGGTGAATCAATTGTATGACCACTGTTAGGGTTCACAACTTGTCGGCCTTCAGCTTCTGGGCGAGTATATGCTGTTGATTGGGTGAAATCGACGTATCCTTCTCGGCAATCCAAACGGACACGCGCACATTGCTATCTGATATGAGCTTCAGAATTTCATCCGAGCAGTGGTGTGAACCTGAGGCAGCCATTTGTTGTCCGATAAGCTTGAATTCCGGAATGTGAACCAATCATCAAAGTTTTCCTCAAATCGCTTGAGCCAGATGTTTCCGACACTTGAAGTAGATTCCACTCCATTATTTACAACTCGAACAGTAGAATCACGATATTCTGGGCATAAGCACTTGTCAACCAATTCCCCTGGAGATAAATTGAGGGTTGTCGCCGCGATTGGAAGAAACAAGAAACCAGGAAGAGCGCCAATCAAGAAATGAGCGTCCGAGAACTGGCTAGTGGACACTGCGAGAAACAGGGAGGCAAGTCTATTTGACTCCAACAATATCGCCGCCAAATGCTGAGCCACCATTCCGCCCATTGACGATCCAACAAGATGGAACCTTTCTGAGCCACTGAAAAGTTTTCCGACGAGCGCGGCGGCGTCGAGTGCCATACTTTTTGTAGTCAGTTTTTCAGATGAAGTTGCCATTGACGCGCCGACGCCGCGGTGGTTCAACAAAAGCGCTGAAAAGCCGAGGCGTTGGACAAAGGCGGCGATCGGGGCAAAGTGGCGAAGTGTCGAAAAGGCGCCGGGAAGAACAACGACAACTCCGTTTGACGTCAAGTTGGATGGACTGGGTGAATACTGCCAGTACTCAATCTGGGCTTGTCGTTCAGGGCGCAGATCACAGAGTCCTTTGCTGATGCCTGGTCCGAGGCCGTTGTAGTCAAAGTCAACTTGCATAAGAAGATTAGAAGAAGAGTTTGATGATGAATTCAAGGCACTCTATTTTTGTAGTTATAAACTTGATGACGTATTCATCTTATTTTCAAAGTTTAACTCCCTCTTAATTGTTATTTTCTGTATTTATCAGCTTGTAGTCCGTTTTGAAGACACCATTCATGGTGGCAGAGGCCATTATTGAGAAACTTAGCCACAATCATCAACAATACAACTGTCCACTTTTTCTTCATCTTTGGCCAGAAGATCATCAAAACAAGCTTAATAGACGAATATTATAATGTCAGCTGTAGGAAATATCGAGGAACATTCAGGTCTTGCTGTAGTGATTCTACCCACCTCAACACCAGAGAATTCCGCCATTCTCAGTGCAATCAACCAAATCAGGGCATCTCACGATCGAGTCTATGATAAATGGTATGTAACTGTTGATCCTTAAACCACCAACTAAAAACTCACAATACAAGGCCTGCTCATCTGACACTCATCCCTCCAACCCAACTCCCACCCTCACAAGTAACAGCAGCCCAACTATGCACCGCACTCGCTCCAATAGTCGACCGCCACAAATCACTTGAAATCTCGTTGAACAGTTCCATCCTTGCACACAAGCAAGGTGCTTCGATCGTCCTTGAACCCTCTCAACACCAGTGGGATGCCATCACATCATTACAGTCAGATTTGTCATCGCTTTTGCCCGCGCGGTCTAATGTTCCCAAGGAGCGACACGCGTTTCGACCGCATTTGACGATGGCGAGTTTGAGGGATGCCGCGGAGGCAGAAGCACTTGCTGCTGAGATGTTAGGGTTGTTAGAGGCGACGGAAGGGTTCCCACTCCGTGTTGACGTGTCCGCTGTTTCGGTTATGGCGAAGGGAAGTGGGAAGGATGCCGTGTATTCTTGTGTCGGAAGTGTTCCTCTTGGAGTGAGGGACTCGGTGGAGACTGCTCCGGCTCTGTCAACGAGTAGGATGACACCTGAATCTGTTTCGACAAACTCGTTTGCATTCAACATTGGTTCTCAGCAATGGGAAGCAGCCACACCTCCAACATCATCATCAACTCCATTGAAGCAGTTGCGAATCATCACATACAATGTCTTGAATGATCCTGAACACCCAACCAACTACTCTGCCGGAAACCGCTTTGAAACTCTCTTGAATATCATTGAAGATTGTAACGCTGACGTCATTGGTCTTCAAGAAGTCGGGCTCCACTTCCTGACCGTATTAACAAACACAGCTTGGGTTCAAGAGCGATACTTCTTGTCTATCGCCAATGTTTCGAAACAAGATGATATTCCAACTGGAATCGTTGCACTCTCAAAAGTTCCATTCCACTGCGACACAATCGCGCTCTCCAAAGGAAAACGCGCTGTAATCATAACTCCATATGAAGGCCTGAAAGTTGGTGTTGTTCACTTGACGAGTGATTACAATGGAAACAAGGCGTCGCTGCGTGGGGATCAATGGCGTGCATTGATGCGGTTTATGGGGGACGCTGAAGCTATCGTTGTTGGAGACTTTAATTCTCACAAGGATGTTAAACTGGACAACGCATTCTCAACTGCACGGTTTAGTGACGTGTGGACGGATGTTAATCCCGAAGCTGAAGGGTTTACTTATGACCCGGTTCATAATCAATTGGCGGAACAAACAACGCGACGTGGAGTTCAGGGGCGATATGATCGTATTTTATTGAGGAGTGCGAAGTTCTCGCCGGTTTCTTGTTGGCTTCTTGGAGACAACTCCGTCGAGGATTACTCTGATCACTATGGCGTTTGTTGTGACGTTGAATGCGTGCGAGCAGCTGCACAAAGCACACACGTTCAAGTAGTGAACTTAAATGCATCATTTGATGATCTTGCGAAAGATGCTATTGCTGGTAAGGTTCTTTACTAGATTCGATTGAACTAAAGTTATTTGTTCAGATCCATCCGTGTACGAATTCCTTTGTTCCCAAAACGCTATTCCAGACGAATCTGACTACAAGCGACGAATGAAAGCCCTCGAAAAGTTGCAAGTCCTTCTAGGACTCTGCTTCAATCCCGCGCCATTCCACTTCTCACCCGTTGGATCCTTTGCACTTGGAATCAACACTCCAAGCTCTGACATTGACGTCCTCTGTGTCTCCATGATTCCCGCGGGACTTTTCTCAATCCTTCGTGGCGACAAGTACGAGTTCCAATGGCCTGACGACTGCAAACTACTGCGCATCGTTGACACTGCGAAAGTTCCATTAATCGAACTATTGGTATGCGGTGTGAAAGTTGACTTACAGTATGGCTGTTTTATCTGGAGTGTCTCGGATAAATCGTTTGGAGGTCTTGATGATCTTTGCTCAATGCCTGTTATGACACAGCAGTCGAGGCAGTTGTTGTGTAGTTATTTGGATTACAGACGGATTTCAGGGTTTTTGGAAGGATTGGTTGAGAAACGACGAATTACGTATGTGACGGAGCGGGTGAGGGTTGGGGCTCAATTCCGACTTGCCGCCAGGTTTTTGAAAGTGTGGGCAAAGAAGCGGGGTGTCGATGATGTCAAGATGGGGTACCCGCCTTCGCACACTCTGACTGTTTTGTTGGTGAAGTTGATGGAGCAAGAAAACTTTGGTCATGAATTGACGGCATCGCAGCTTGTTGCACGATTCTTTCGGTACTATGGCTTTGAAGTAGATTGGACCCTTCCTATCGATTGCAACAGTGACAGCGTTGCACGTGGCAGCGTGGATGAAAGGAATCCAATGTTTGTGTGGTCGTCTGGTGTGAACATTTGCCGAGGAGTTGTGGCGTCAAGTCGCGACGTCTGGATTAATGAACTGAAGCGAGCCAGCTCTTGTATGAGTGACTTGAGTGTGACAGCCGAGCCATATCACATTATGGATTCATCGTCATTCGTTCACATCGAGGCTTGTGCCCCATCGCTGGTGCAACTTTCAAAACTCAAAAAGTTGATTGAACTGCTATTTGTGAATCTTGTTGTTCAGATTCAACGGAGATGTCCATCCATCAGTGTGAGGCCGTTTGGAGAATGGCTCTGTTACCAGAGAACGATCCGGAGACAAGTGCTAGCCTTGTTATGGGTTTAACAAAGAAAGACTCGACGGTGACTTTGACTCTTGCTGAAAAGAAACAGGTTTGTTCCCTCTGAACGCGATGACACGGCTAATTTTTTGTGTTTTAGGTTCTTGCAACATTGGAAAATGTGCTGTCGAACTTTGTAACTGATGTTCAAAGAATGGAAGACTATGGGAACGGAATGTGGATGAATGCATCACATGTACAGCAATCAGCGGTGAAAGCTCTTGTTCCAGCACCAAGCTTGGAGGTCAGTTTGGAGACTGAATCTGCACATTCCGAAAAGAACGTCGACATGGAGAATTGTAGGGATACAGCTCCGATTGTTCCGCGCCCTCAATCAAATGCAAATGTTTTCAAGTCTGGAAAGCTGCGGTCATCTGAAGATGTCTTCAACAGAATTCTTTGGGATAACACATTTGAACGGGAGTACTTTGTGATTGGATACATGGATAGGTTCACTGGAATGCAGGAGTTGTCGTTTAATGACTTTGCAATTCGTAAGGCTGATCAGCAAGGAGAGGATTGGATTCCATTCCATCGCGTGTGGTATTTCAAAGAAGTGAAGAAGGGCGGTGAGAGACTTATGTGGGACAGAAAGACCAAGACAGATTTGATATTCTCATAAGCAATGTATAGCAATAAAGGATGTCTATGTGTTCCATATTTTTAAATTGCGTTCAAATGTTTGTGCTTCCAACAGCAACGGATATTCAGTACACGTACTGGGAGGTTGTGAAGGACAATCCCATCTTTTCGCTGCACAAGGCCAAGCAGCAAGACAGTGCGATCTGGAAGGCAGTAGTTACTACGATCCAGAATGTGTAAGTAGTCCTTCGTTGATATTGATGCCTTGTCCTTACGTTGAGCACCCGCGCAGCTTCGACTCGAAACAGCCGCCATTTCGCATCATTTTAAAGAGTCCTCAAGTTGCGGGTCAGGGCGAAGTTGGCCACGTTGTCGCGGTATTTACTTGTTCCTTCCTACTTACTTGTTCACTCACTCACTCACCCTTCTCTGACTCTCTTCCTTCTCCTCAAAACAGACAGCCGAATCAATCAAGGCAATTCTCAAAGATTGGCAGTGGATCGAAGGTGCGTCTGTGCGTGCGTCTCCGAGGCTTCTTAACTAAAGAACGGCGGCTTTAAAAGATAACCTTGCTCCGGAATTGAAGGATTTGGAGGACTTGGCGGATCAGGAGGCCTTTGCATTGACGAAATTCCAGTCGTTGGTCACTAATGCGGGTATGCCTGTCATGTTCATCTTCACGTGGTGCGTGCCTCTCTGACACTCCAATCCACACGTACAGAGAAAGACTCAGACGAAAAGTCTTCAGATGCAAATTCCGTGCAGCATCAGGGCCTGGAAGCAAATATTTAAACTCCCTGAAACAGAGCGGCTCGTAAACTGTAAATTATAGAACCTTTGCTATCAACAACTCTCTAATCATCGAATTTAGTCTATTCATGCGCATATCACAAGAAACTCATCAACCAAGGATGGCTTTATTTATCCCTGTCGTATCTTTGCTTCTATTCTTTTGTGTTGGGCGTGGAAACCAAAATCGTCATTGAGTTGAAAGATATTGAAGAGCTCCACAAGGACAAATCAAAGCGTGGTGTGTTTTCAGACGCGCTTCGAATCATTACAAAGAATAAGACGGAAGTAAGTATTTAAGTCCAAGTTTACTGGGGACTAATTAGGCTGAACAGCACATTTTTTCGAATCTGTTCACACGCGACGAAACTTATGATCTTCTTGAACATCTCACGATTATTGCCATGCATCGACTCATGAAATGTACTCTCACAGATCCAGCTCCAGGTCTCACGAACGAAGAGCAGGAAAAACAGGAAATTCTCGCCCTTGAACGTGCAACAGACACATCCACTCACACTCGCGCGTCCATCGTCGGTCTCACAGGAGACGACGGAAAGCTCCCCCTCAAACAACTCTTCGAAGCCTCAAAACGCGACAACCGCTTCCAAAACCAATTCTGCCTCCCAGCAACTGAACGCCTCATGTCTGAAATATCAGCCATTTGCACAATCAGTATCTCTGGAGACCAAACAAACATCCACGGAACTCTGTACATCAGTTCCACGTTCCTCTGCTTTTCTAGTACCACAAAGTATCAATGTCACCTCGTGTTGCCCTTCTTTGCCATCAAACGAGTTGAACGCGTCAATAACCCACAGAATCAGAACACTTCTGTATCTACAGGTAGCATTGCTGTGACGGTGTGGCACGAAATGCGTCTCATGTTCCAGTTCTTGTCGGATAAAGCTGGGGGAGACGCTTTTTGTGTTCGGTTCACAGAGAGATTGAAGACACATGTGAATTTGATGCGAGGACTTCAGTTGTTTTTGGCAACGTGTTCGTCGGAGGAGGTCTTGATTGGGAAGTCAGAGGTGTCGACAGGTGGTTTGGGACTTGTTTATGGGTTTGTGGATACAAAGCGGACAAAAGAAAAGAACAAGTTAAGGTACTGGGATGCGTATTTGAAAGGTTTGTGTTTTGTGGACTCTTGCTTTTCCTGATTCTACTCTTGACAGAGTTTGGAAGAAACTTGACACTTGTCCGTTTGCCAACATTTGTAAAACTCGTTCGCATTGGTCTTCCAAACGCCTTGCGTGGTGAAATGTGGGAAGTCTGTTGTGGTGCAATGGTCAAAAGGTGAGGCTCGCTTTCGTTTCTCCTGTCCGTCTTCATTAACCCCTCCTTGAAGGTACATGAACCAAGGCTATTTCGAAAAGCTTTTGAAAGACAACCAAGGAAAAATGTCTTTGTCTATTGAAGAAATCGAAAAAGATTTGAACCGATCTCTACCTGAATACCGCGGATACCAAACAGCGGAAGGTATCAACTCGCTCCGCCGTGTGTTGTACGCGTTTTCTTTCCATGATCCCGAAATTGGCTATTGTCAAGCAATGAATATTGTCGTCAGTGTGTTGCTCATTTACTTGAGCGAAGAACAAGCATTTTGGGTTTTGACTGTTTTGAGTGAGAAGCTTCTTCCGTCATACTACAGGTGACATTCACTTTTCTTTGTATGGACGATTCTAATGATACGATTAGCACAAACATGGTGGGTGCTGTGGTTGATAACCAAGTCTTTGAGCAACTTGTGAGTTACATTCTGTAATTTTTGTCTCCGAGCTTACCACAACACGCCAGGTCCAAAAATATATGCCGATGGTGACAGAACACTTAAGAAATATGACATTCAACTCTCAGTTGTTTGTCTTCCATGGTTTTTGACCCTTTTCATCAACTCGCTACCTCTTACGTTTTCTTTGAGAGTTTTGGATTGCTTGTTCATGGAAGGCCGAAAGTCCTGTTCCAAGTTGGGTAAGTAACGTGTTGTCGTCATATATGATCTAATCTTTGTTGTAAACCAAGTCTCGCCATTATTAAAGTAAATGGAGATGCCATCCTCAAAGTCAAAGATGACGGAGAGCTCATGTATGTCCTTCCTTTGCTTCAAAAAACAAAGCTTTGACACTTTCTTCAGGAACGTTCTCAAAGCCTATTTCTTGAGTCTTGGTGAATCTGTATCACCAACTGACACAGGAGTTGCTAGTGCAAACCCACAACAAACATCAACTGTCTCAAACCCAAAATCACGACTCGTTTCAACCAGCTGATGTTGACAGCGTATCGCGAATTCCAAATGATCTCACTGAAATGATTGTTGACATTCGAAAGTCATTGCAGCTCAAGATTATCCATGGGCTGGATATGTATGCGAAACGTTCAATCATTCGTAATTTGAACTTCAATCCAAAGTTCAATAAGGAGGAACTGTTGTTCTTGTGTGATCAGTTTTACAGTGTGTTGTTCTGTGAGTGTTTTCGTCACGAAATACTTGTCGCTGATACAAATCCTTTTCAGACAAACGTACTGGAAAGCAGAAGGGCACTGATCGTCTCAACTTTGAAAACTTTGTGGCATTCTTGACTCGTCTTACAGCTTGGGGTCGCATTGACCGCGACTATGAAGATGAGGCAGACGAGGAGCTAAAAGACCAAATTGCTCCCCAGTCTGTCAAACATTCGTCTCCCACAACCGCAAACCTCCCACCACCCAACGTGGGAACTAAATTCCTGAACCGTATCTTTGACAAAGTGTTTGACTTGAACCACGACAACTACGTCGAGTTCTCAGACGTTGTGATTGGAATGTCCAAGTTGATTCACCCAGACTTGATGGACCGTATCGGAATCTTCTTTGAAATCCATGATGATGATGGAGACGGGTTTTTGAATAAGGAGGAAATGATCTCTTTCTCGGAGAGTTTGTTCTTCTTACTTCGAAAGGAGGATGGTGACAAGTATTTGACGTCCATGTCTTCATTGATGCAACGGTCATTGGAGATCATGAGTCGGTACGAGTCCCCCAAACCTGCTGAAGACGTTACGACTCCTGTAGCTGTATCATCTGGTGACAAGAAAAAGTCGAAGAACGGCAAATTATGCTCCCGTGGCTGGATTCCGTGAACTTATTCTCGGAGACCCCTTCTTTGTGGAATACTTTGACACTGGATTCAAGGCCACATTTGCATTACAAGAAATCAAGTACGTTGAGCAAAACCGCGCTGTTCGTCAAGAAATGATGGATTCTATTTGGTCAAGCGGAGTCTCGTGGGCTGGGAGAATGGGGGAAGTGGGAAGAAGAAGACGCGGCTTCTGCTGTTGCTCTGCTGCTGCAGCAGAGAAGAGGGAAGGAGCGTCGACGCCTGCACCCGGAGGAGACGGCGAATCCGACGACGATGAAGAGGAAGAACAGGGTTATGATCTTTTGGACGATACGGGAAAGCCGTTAGGAACTTTGTGATAGGCCCCCACAGCGTTAATATAATAAATTGTTTGCAGTTTATCATGATTTATTGGACTCAAAGCAAAAGAGAAAGTAGGAGATGAAGACGAACCTGGAGTGGAAAAGGTAAGTACATATTTATGTTTGGGGGTTTGGGGAGAGGAAAACAGTCCATCACATCTTTCTTCTTCGCCATGATGAGGAAAAAGCAAGCTTTCTCCTCTGCTGATAGATAACGCAGTATTGCACATCATATGGGTTTTGTGAGGCGGTGTCAGTTGGTTTTGGAAACATACCTGGACATGATCAACTGATAGCAAGCAACTTATAACCCGAATAGACCTGGGAGGGATGACCGTTTAGAAGGTGTTTGAAAATAAGGAAAAGGGAGAGGGGGAAGGAGGAAGGAGTCAGATGCACTTTTCTAAACACAGAGATTCAGGCAATGTAGATAAGGAATTTAAGTATTAAATCATCAATCGAGTTCCAGGATTGGGTGTTGTCGTTGAAGGAGAGAAAGTTGATTGCATACCTTCTTCCCGCAGCTGTTGAGGCTCACACATCTTTGTGATCATGGCGATTTGGACATACTACATTAATGATCGCCCCTTAGGGTCCAACTAGTCGTTGATCACAGAGCAAGGTACATATTGGAGGTTGACTGATGGTTTCAAAAAAGAAAAACAAGGGGGACTGAAAAATCAAACTGTCAACCTGCCCTCCAAAAAGACCCGATGGACGCACTCTTCACGTCAAAGTAACCAACGTTAAAATAGCTAGATAACCTAAATATAACGCTTTTAATTAGGGACGAAGACAACGTAGTCCTCAACACGAAAGTGATTGAATGCGACGACCAATTCTCAATGGCATCGGCTGCTGCTGCCCCAGACCATAAAGTTAGATACATTTGTGTTACTGCTGGAAAGAAGAAGGTCAAGATTCACAAAGTCAAGCAAGATAAGCCCGCCGTATTTAATATTGGAAAGTCTTGGCCCTGGACGAAGTCAAGTCCATCGAAACTTTAAAGGCACGGATACTGGCTTTCGTATTTACTTGTATTACACGTATTTACTTTGTTTGTGCAGGATAATGGTGTCTGTGTTAACCTGAATGGGCGGGCATACTATTGGATTCTTGACAGCCCTCACGACAAGATTGAACTTATGCATACTCTGGTCAGCTTGTATCAAAAGTATTTAAACAAAGTACCGCGTTTGATTGGAATCGATGAAGAGTTTCTGAAAGGTATGTCATCTTTTGACGGTTCGGCGAAACTAAGTTAGTTATCTCACTTCAGACCAAATGGAATTTCTTTGGCTGCGAAAGCAGCTATCGTGAAATCTGATCCGAAATCTAATCAGTCGAATGCCGCGACGGCTCAAGGAGGAGGAATGGCAGGATCAAACACAGCGAACGCAGCCCCGAACAAAGAGCAATCCGCACCTACGCAAATGTACAACAACGACTTAGATGCTTTCTTGGAGAAAGGTCAGTCCCATTTCGGACAAGAAGGGTCATTAAAAGCTGTTTTCCAGAATTTGATGCACTCCAACGCAATGAAACCACAGACTTTCAGACGGGATTTAATATGGATGAGCTATTGGGAGGATTTAATTGGCAAGTGAATGGTGACGCCGCAGACTTAGAACGTAAATTGGAGTCTGAGCTTCAAGCTTGGAGGCGGTAACTTTCATATCTTCCGCAGCAAGGATCATTGACATTATACCCATAGGCTAATGTTCACGCGATTATCGAGAGCGAAGATCAGGCTGAGCAAGTACTTTACCAAATCGATTCGACTCTGAACGAACTTAAAACAATCGACGAGTGGCTGTTGCATTATACAACTCTGTTAGATGTAAGCTCCAACTCATATTGTATTTAAGCTGACACCTTCTTATAGCGTATGGGTCAAGATGTTCATTCAGTCGAGGTCAAAAACAAAGTCCTGCAGGTTACATCGTTTAACCAGAAAGCTCTACTGCAAGAGATTGATAAAATCGTTGCAAGTATGAGGCTGGCAGAACCAGTCTCGGAACGTTTGAAGTATGAGTCTCTTGACGAAGTTGCGGGAATCAAAAACTGTGAACGAGTTCTCAAAATCCTAATGGATACTATCGCGAGAGTCAAATACGATGAAGAGATAGCAGATATTGCGATGGTGAAGGAACGACTTGGATTGTATCAGAGCTATGCTACTACGTTTAGTGTCCGATTGACAGAGTTTATCACCAAGTTACTCACCACATCAGTACGTCCATCAATCATTTGTTTAAAAACTAAATAGTGTTTTAGATCGAGACGCTGACGAAAGAAAACTCATCAAAAGCGAAACAAACGCTTAAAATTGTGGGTCTCGACATGATACAAATGAAACTGTGTCATTACCGTGCGCTGATGAAATGGCTCAAATCAGTCGATACACGCAAGCAATATGATTTGGAAATGGCGTACAGCTTTGATTTTGGGAAGTTCTACAAGAAGGAGATTCGAGAACATTTAGATGGTCTCAAATCCACGTTCTGCAAGCGCAAACCAAATGTAGACGAACAAGATTATAGTAAGCTTGTGTTTTAATAGCGTAGATACTTATGCCACTGTTCGATAGTATTTATAATCCCACAAGTTTCTGTTTCAAGTGCCGCCACAAATGCAATTTCGGCGATGAGCTCGAATATTGTTGAAAAAGGGAAAGGAGGCTGGAATATGCTGGGCGGAAATCGTAAAAAGAGTACTATGGCAACTGAAGATGATGTCGACGAAGGCCACAAAGGATCTCCGATTCTTGGACGGGCTGCAACCTTGAAATCAAAAGCAGACCGTACGGCTGACGACGACAAGATTTGGCCAGATGAGGTGAACCACTTGATTTTCGATGTTGAAATATATAATCTGAATGAAGTCTCTCTTGATGTAGGCCATGACTGCATTTTACAAGTCCTTTTGCCCGATTATTGTGTGCGAAATGAACTTTGTGATGGATTTCTTCAATCTTCGGAAAGATGACGTTGACCTCGACTTTTCGTATGAATGGCTTGAGAACCTCAATAATCCTCGTGATAAATTGAAGGAGCTCAAGGCACAGAACAAACTCAAGTGAGAGCCTGATTTTGTTTTGAAGTATACTGAGACAGTTTTACAGCGAACTTTATGATGCCATGTTTGATGTTCATGATGACATTTGCGCATTTCTGGATTGGACTCTGAAGCATGATCAAACGTTCACTATTGGGATGATGGTGTGCATTGAAGAAATGATCAACAGATATGTCAACTCAGCATATGTCAACTTGGTTCTTCAGATGGAGCTGTTGATGACAAAAATAGTTCTCAACTTTGACCGCTTTGTGGTATGTATTGCATCGTATACAACCGTGTACTTAAGCCAATATGTTAATCAGGACGAGCAAATCAAGGCTATCGAAGAAACCAAAGTAACTTTCCGCAAAAGAAATGGAATTTTGCCGTTCATTCGAACGTTTCCCAAATTCGTAGACCACATGGAAAAGTGTGCTGACACGAATCAAGGGCAAGCACGAGCTGCTGTTTCGAACGCTTATTCGCGCATCGTCAAGTGTATTTTTGATACATTGGAGGCTCTTGCAAAAGACCAGAATGATGGAAAGGAGTCTAAAGTGGACGACAAGGAAAGTTTAAATGTCCACATTCTCACTATTGGTAAGACTTGCTTATGTGAGATGTATCAACTAATTAGATTACAGAGAACATGCATCACTTTCATTCCGAAATTCGTGCCAGAAAGATTGTTGGCCTTGAACAACATGTTAAGGCATCAAAAACGCTTTATGATACGAACGTTGAAGCCTACATCAAGATCGTTATTCGTAAACCTCTTGGTAAACTCTTGGTAAGAATTTCACAGCAACCACCAACTTGTCTAAGTCAACTACCAGGAATTCTTTGAAAACGTTGAAAACCTCCTCAAGTCAAACGCGCCGGAAGAAGTCTCATTCCATCTGCACAAAGTAACTCTTCGCGATGTCTTAAAAAAGTACCCTGGGAAGGAAATCAAAAAGGGACTTGAACAGCTGTACAAACGCGTCGAAAAAAGCTTCACAGATGAGGATGGATCATTGTTGCAAGTTGTATGGCGAGGGATCCAAGAGGCATTTGCCAAAAGTCTCAAGAGATATGAAGAGCTGATTGCACTGTGTTATCCAGACACGGGGTTGCGTGTTGAATTTACGATGGATGATTTGCTGGGCTACTTTAGCGAGCTGGCGCAAAAGAATAACTGAGTTTTATTGCTGAATATAATTAAATTTATGTCTTGAAAATATAGAGTCCAGTATAACTGTGCCTTCATTGTCAATGTGCTCGGTTGGCTCAGTTGGTAGTAGCGTACGGCTGTTAACCGTAAGGTCACTGGTTCGACCCCAGTACCGAGCGCAGTTTTGCTAGGTTGTAGTTGGTGTGGTAGGTTAAAGGAGGTTGTGTTGGAGACAGGAATATGGGCATTTTGTAACTCAGAGAAGTGCCCAGCTATTACCTTGAATTCACATTCGAAATACTCTAATAATTCTTGCTATGCCATTATTGTTGTAAATACTGGGATTGAGGTGAATTTGAAACTCTTCAATAATGACAACCACCACGGACATAACACCTTCGAATCCACCGTTTCCCTTCCACAAAGGATCTGATGAAGGAGGCTTTGCACGCCCAACAGTTCTGAATCGCTGGCCAGTTATCGTAACAGATGTCATCAATGCCATTCTCAAGAGCGACCGAAGTCAGGACGAAGGCTCAAAGATCATTGCCGAACTCAGCAAACTCAAGTACGAAATGGCACGAGAGAAGCCATTGGCAAGGCTTCAAAGTGCATCGTGGAACAAGGCAATCGAAACCTACTTTCCCGACACGTCTTTCTTCACAACTGTAAGCTCTGATTCGAGTGTGACAATTCTAATGGACTCTGTTGCAGTCGTGGTTGTTTGCTGAGTGCTACTTGTATGCTCGTATTGATGAGGCAATCAATAGCCAACCTGCCTGGCGCGGGTTTGACCCTTTCTTGGAGAGTAAACAATCTGGATTCAAAGACCTAAGCGCCAAAGTCGCTGCCATCGCAGGTACCGTCTGGATTTGATTCAAACTCAATCAAGCTGATAAGAACACCCTTGACAGAAACCCAACACTCCCTTGTCAAGTTGGCTCCAACTGCTTCCACAGACGCATTCCGTGTCCATTTAAGAGATCTTTTATTGCTCAGTTTGTGGGGAAATGCCACGGATCTCTCAATGTTTGCTGGCTTATCTGAAGCCCAAATTCTGGAAATGAGGAAGGATGCTTCAGGGGAATCCAACATTATTTCAAACCACTTGGATGAAATCGTCGCGTATGTTGAGGACGCGTTTCCTAAAGCCGGAAACGGTCGTTTGGACTTTGTCTTGGACAACAGTGGTACGATTCATCTTGAAATATTGAACCACTGCTAACACCTTCTCAAAAATAAGGATTCGAACAATTCAGCGATTTGATTCTGGCTGATTATCTCCATCAATCGGGTCGTGTTTCGAAAACCTACTTTCACTGTAAAACTATCCCTTGGTTTGTCTCTGACACAATGCCCCAAGACTTTGACTGGCTCCTATCAGCCCTTGAAAACCCTCTCCCCTTTTTCTTTTCTCCCAATGCTTCCTCCAAAGTCGCTTTGGAATACCCAACAACTCTTCTCCAAGAACTCGCAACTCGCTGGCGCACCTACATTTCCACTGGTGCATGGGTAATTACAAGCGACGAAGTCTGGTGCACATTTTGGGCCCACCATCACCTCCCAACCGTTGCTCCTAGAGTTTTTAAGGACCTCGCAGAATCTCAACTTGTTATTTTCAAAGGAGACTTGAACTATCGCAAACTGATTTATGACTGCAAGTTCCCTGCAACCACGGCGTTTGCAGATGCGATTGGAGATGTTCGCGGGTTGCGTGCGGTGGTTTCGTTACGCACCAACAAGTCGGATCCGATTGTCGGGTTGGCTGAGGGAGTAGAGCAGCGACTGGAAGTTGAAGGTGTTACGGATTGGAGGTGGAGTGGTAAACTTGCGGTGGTGGAATTTTACAAAAGGGAAGGTTTTTAGGTAAAGGGTAAGTAAGGGACTACAGAATGGTATTTGACACTGTGCCAGAATATGATTGAATATACAATATAAGCAATCTGAAATCACAATACTGTCAATGTTTATTCCAAATCCACCTCCTATCATCCAAACGGATCAAATTCGTTCATTTTATTGCTCCTCTTCGAAGCTTGTGCTGACGATTGTTGCTGCCCACTGAATTGTTGCTGTCCAACCATTGGAGTCATGAATTTCTGTCCCATCATAACAGGTTGCTGAGTTCCCCATCCCGGTGGTGGAGCGGCACTAAACAAAGTAACGCCTCCTGATGGCTGCAGCGGTGTCGACGCGAACATTGGCGGCGGTGCGAGAGTGGGAATCACTGTTGATGGAGTTGAAGCTCCAAATACACCTCCATAACTACTGCTGTTTGACGTTGATGTTGTTGGAATTTTGACGGAAAAAGATTGCGTTCCTGTCGGTTGGATAGGAGACATGACGTTTGATGTTGTGGTTGAGAATTCCAATTTGCAAAAGACGCGTTAGACGTTGGCTGTAAAGGCTGCTGTATGGGAACTGCATTTGTCGATATCGAAGATTGGGAAGGTTGATTGAATGCTGCCCATTCATTGCTTTGTCGATGTTGCGATGTTGGTTGCGATGTTTGTGAGAAGGGCGCGAAATCCGCGAATCCATTCACGTCTGCACTCGAACTTAGTGCAGTTGCAGCAGCGGCAGCGGAAGGTCTAGTAGATCCCCTTACAAGGCTTATTTTTAAAGAAGTTAGACCGTAGAACCAAATTTCCAATGCAAGTCCCAAACCTGGCAAAATCCGGCGCTTGCGAAACGCCTTCAGATCTACTCGCCCCACTTCCACTACCACCAGCCCCACTAATTTTCAGCCCTGACACTTCCGGTGAAACCTCCATAACCCCTTTTCTCTCCTCCAAAAACTTAACCTGCGCCTCCTCAACCTTCTCCCCAATCTCCCGAATCACCTTCATAAACCGCCGAAACTGCTTCACATTCAAACACGGATCCACAGCCATCTTCCAACACTCGCCCAATACAACGCCGGCAACCACTTCCTTCTCTACGACTTTTGCAACTTCCTCCCATACAACCAGAAGCGCGACGAGACGCTTGCTTCGCGGATCGTGTTTCCTCTTAGGAGGGGGACAACTTTCTCAACGACGGTGAATTTGTCGAGGAGCTTGAGCATCGCGTGTAGGGTGATGAGACATGCAACGCGGATGGAGAGGGTTGTAGAGGTTTGGTAAATGTGTGCGAGTTTGGGAAAGAGCGATGATTTCACGGTGGAGAAGTCGAGGTTGGGTAAGAGGATTGGAATTGTTTTTATCGCTTGTTCTTGGATTTGTGGGTGTGGGGTTGTGAGGGATGTGTACAGGAGAGGCATTACATCTGTTGATTTAAAGTCAGTTGCTGTTGCTATAAAATATCATATTGAGGAGGGTACGGACCGCGTTTGAATACATCAGCAGACGTAATTTTTTCATGAAGATATCCATTCGGGAAAGGAGAAGGAGAAGCGCTTGTGGTGGTTCGTTGAGCTGGAAGATTGGCTTGAGGGACGGTAAGATTCCTGTTGTAAATTCTTGTTCTGAACTGTTTTCACTGATCCAGAAGAGACATGGAAGAATAAAGGGACTCTATAGAAACCAACTCAGCGAAAGATGTTGAATTTGATCCAAAATACCATCAATGGATCCTTCAATTCACCCAGTAAGGCAGGTAAAATCTTCCGGTTAACAGTTTTCATGCTGTATTGTGGCAATATTTGCACAAGTCCTTTAAAAAACTGGGCTTTTGTGACTTGATTCTTTTCGACGATTGTTTCCAAGAAAGTGATGGTCGAAACAAGAAGATTGTCAAAGTAAGGCGACGACTGGAAACTTGCAAGAGACAGTCTTTGTTGAGGGCTTTGTTTCAATAGACCGCGTACTAAATCTATGAATTCCCAGGTAAGATGTGGTGCAGTTTGAGACTTTGTCATTGCGTAAGTTTTCAATCCTCCTTCAACGCTTTCAAGATGTATGTCCGCATCGCTCTCGGATTTGTTATGCCCTTTCTTTTCGAATTCATCCTTGACTTCTCGACCAACGTTTTGTGTGCATTTTCCGATGTTTCCAGCTCCATCAGTTTCCCTTGCTTACTTCGTTCAACCAAAACTAACCTTCGAGTCCCTGAGGCAAATTGTTGCTGTTTGAGAATAACGAATCTAAGGCAGACATCATACGAGATTTATAGGAGTTGACGTTTCCGGCACAAGAGATTGGAGAGTGACCGTAATTGTACAGAGAATAAATCAGACAGCCAAGAGACCATAAATCCGATGCAGTAGAGCATGATGAATCCAGTACAGTTTCAGGAGCGAGAAAGTCGAGGGAGGGAGAGCAGAAGGGGGGATAATTTGAGAGATAGAAGGGAGAGGTAGCAGTTGGGGACGAAGTAGAGTGTTGAGCAAATGAAAAGAGGGCCAGCTTCCAATCGCCTTTCGCATTAATAAAGATTGCTTCAGGCGAGAGGGCAACATGAGTCCAACCATTCTTATGCAAGAACTCCAGGGCCTGGCACAACGACAGAATCCCCTCTGAATATCCACCTCATCCAGCTTGAATTCGTCCTTAAACTTTGCCGGGGAAGTGTGATCGAATCCATTCAAGTTTCCAAGGACATTTGCGAGATTTGCGACGAGTGGCTCTGCGGCAAACGAGAGCGAATTCGAATTTGAGGTTTCTGAAGCGGCGGCCTTGACTTCGAGGATGTTTGGATGTCTGAGGCGGGCGAGAGTGGAACAGTCTTTCTTGAGCACATCGGCGCTTTGTTTCGCATTCGTTGAAGAAGTGTCAAAGGTGAAGAGCGACACTGGTTGCGAGTTTGTGCGGGAAGTGGCAGAGAACACCTTCCACTGGAGCCCTGGTTTGCGTTTAGTCGTGGTTATTAGGGAGAACTAGGTTGCATTCACGCACCGGCTCCCCCACTGCCAATCTGCTTATGCACTTCGTAGCCACTGGTTAGCTGCTGCACTTGCGTGCCAAGCCATTGGAGCATCAGTCAAAAAAGGTCTCTTTAAACCTGATTGGTTGTTGTCAAACTTTGTGTGGGTCAACAGGAACAATGAAAGTGTGACTTCACAATGGCTGAAACTATCGCATCCAAAATAAGTCAGCATGATCGATGTTAATCCCAATCTTGCATCTACCATTCTCGCATTCCTCGGTGTCCTCACGTTCGTAATTCTAGTGGGACTCTCATGCTGTCTCTTTTACTACTGCTCAGATGGAAACTATTCTGCTGTATTCAAGGGACCCAAGAATAGGCTTCTGTTGCTCTTGATTGCCTCCTCCATTGGCTACTTTGTTTCTGCAGCAATTTATACGCGACATGAAGCGGATCTGGACAGTCCACTTCTTGCAAAATCGTGTCTTTTTGCTCTAACTTTAATTTTGTACTTGGTAAGTTGTGACGGGAAAGTTGTGCACATGAGGTCAACTGAAACCTATCCAAAGGCATACACCTGGCTCAGAACAAATGATATATTCCGGACCCATTCTACACCACACATCCTGACATTCTTCAAAACTTTGACAATCACTACATGTATCGTATGTCTACTTCCTCCTTCCATACTTCTTCTACCACAACCAAATGCCACCAAAAATCTCGCATACAATATCACTGCCGCGACAAATATCTTTTTTGCTTCTTTGCTAGATGGATACTTTGCATACGCTTGTCTCCAACAAATCTTTGAAACAAGTAAAGAATGCAACACCAACGAACGCGGCGCCTTGTACCACCCGTTAATTGCACGATACGGTTTCCTGTCCTCAATTTCAACCCTTGGTTCATCACTTTGTTATGCTGGATATGCCATAATGGGTGGATTAGTTCCAAACAGTTTCTCAATCGATTCAAGACCAACCTTTACTCGACGCAATACAAGGAAACAAACAAACTCTCCAACTGAATAATCAGCATAACCACGCAAAAGCGGGTCGCCTCTTTGGCTCGTTGCGCACTTGTTTCTGTTTGGGTGCCATTGAGTCTTGCAATTGGCAAAATCAAGTTGTTGGAGGTGGCAAGTTCTCACGACGGATACGGCGGAATCAAGAAGGGGAGAAATGGAGAAGGCGAAAGTATTAGCCTGAATATAGTTCCCTTGTTGACGTTTTATTTTCCAACTCTAATCAAAACCCCAAATGTATTTACGTGATGGACCACAACTACCGAAACTGTAAAATAAGACCAATATACGCTATTTTTTATTCACACCAAATTTCTTCAAATTAAATCTACCCAACAGGCTGTGCATTAGCTCCCGTAGGCACAAACTTTCGACTTGGGTGAACATTATTTGGGTTGGGAGGCAAACTAGCCAACCCAGCACTTAAAGCCCCTCCACTTGGCCACTAGAAGAATCTCCAGGTGCCCTATTACTCTCTGCCTTAAAGAAAAACTGCAAGCTAAACTGGTGCGCGTCAACATCCCAGTATGTCCAGAATCGACCCTCAGCTCGATCGATTTCTTTACTTTGAACTTTGAATGCAACTGTTTCGTATGGTTCCGCGCAATAAGTAAGTATTGGTACTGACGTTGAGCAGGCTCGACTCGTTGTTCAAAGGCTGACATGAATCTGTGCCGGGGCTTTGTTTTCGCGTCGATTTGAGGGTATTGCAGCTGGAATAAGAGTCCAAGCTGTTGTGTTTGCGGGTCCTTGATTTTGGTGATTTTGTCTGTTTGACACAGCCTGTTCAGTTCTCATTGTCCTCCCAATCTGACAGTACTCACATCCAGGTCGTCCAATTTTAATGGCAACTTTCTTTGGTACGATGGGTCCTCCAAATCCAGGTGCACCTGCAGCCAGTGCTTGTTGAGCCTGCAGGGTCATTGGGTTGCTCATATCCCTCGCATCTCTCGCGGCACGTCTATGCAGATTTGACTGATGCTTCTTTCCCTGTGTATGTGCCAGATAACTTCCCTCGTCTAGTTGTGCAGTTTAGCACTACTCTTCTGAACACGAAACAAACGAAACGCACTTGAGTGCAGCGTCAGACACAGTTTGCATTCGTACGAGCCGAGGTGGTTGCGCATAAAGTACGGATCCTTTGCCAGATCGATCGTCTCAAGCGCAAGTTTTCGAAGTCGCTCTCGGCGGTCGACGTTGGACTCGCTGGATCCGGCAACGCCACCGCCTCCAAATTTGACTCCGGCCCGATTCTGCGGCAAACGTTATTAGTCAGCGGCAGAGTGGCGGCGAGGCGAGGGCGGCGAACCTGTCTGTCAACCATCCTTCTCTTTTGCGCAGTTGTTTTTGGCGATAAATAAACAGTCAAACGAAGAGAATAGAGAAGCGACAAAATGACCCATCATATTCAGCAATACCATCATCATATTGGTAACTACTTCAGACGTGGGCAGCCGCAGAAATATGATTAATGACCAAATTAAACAGACTTCCTCCTGTCACAAAGCCCTTTCCTTTGTCGTATAGAGGCCTCAACAAGAATACCAAAAGTAAGAAGAGGTTGTTTCATCATTTCAGAAAGTAATCGAACTTCATTCTGCACTGATTACCACAGACGCGAATCGCAGCAGCTGTCATTCTCATCACAATTCTCTCCCTATCTCTTCACATCCTTCACTTGCCTCTTAGTCACATCCTGACGGTCGCATTACCATCTCGTTTATTCATGCAATATGCAGAAACAAGTAATGCTCATGGAATTCGCGCCTTAGGATTATACTTTCTCATCCTGAAAGTCGTGAATTCATTCCAAAATCTTATGTATGACTGGATTCTGGATTATTTGCCCTTGTTTTTCTTGGTTAAAGTTGGTGTGTGTTGGTGGATGTTTCTGCCGACTTCAATGGTCAGCTTGTATGGAGTATTTACAAGCATATCTAATAATGCGAGAACAGGGCATCGAAGTCGTTTTCAATCGAATATGGCCTTATTATCTCATGTTTCGAGGTGTGATAGATGACCAAGATAACAATCAGACATGAACAGATCATATGATTACCATACTAATACGATGAACATCAATAAATCTGATTGTTTAAAGAGAATGAAGTTGAAAGTTAACTCGTTTTGGAAATTTAACTCATTTTGTTGGCTATCACACCAATGTGCCACCGACTTCATATTGTGAAATACCTTGGAATGGAATTTCAGCTATAAGGAATGTTTGATTTCACATTGGATAATCTTATCCTGGGTTTTTGGGTTTTGGGCCAAAGCAATTTGACTCAAATCGACAGTCTGCAACAAGACTCACCATCATGCCACAACTGCCGCATGAAGTACGATTCCGATCAGAGTACCCTTCATCTGACCACCTTGCTAGATCTTTTACATAGCAGCAATCGACTATCTAAGCTGTTACGATGTTCTCAAGCTTGCTTCAACATGCCGAGATCTGCGAACCCTTCTCCTGTCCTCCCAAAAGCTGTGGTCTGCCCTCACTTTCCGCAAAACCGGAATCAACTACATCCATGACGGCGGAGACTGGCGGAAAGCTTGTTGGGACAGCGAGTTCTGCGCAATGTGCCCCCATCTAAGTGACATGAGTTATCCAGACGTATTGCAAAACCGGATACAACGATTCCAAAGCATCGTCGAAGGACAGCCGTTTGAAACGATTGCATGCTCGACATCAGAGTGCGGAAGCCTTACGCCAGACTTGTGGATGTGTTTGACAAAAGACTGTTATTCGATCGGATGTGGCCGGACAAAGAATCAACATGCAATCAATCACTTTTAGAGTCAGGTCACTCTATTTGCGTCAAGCTCAACACTTTGAATGTAAGCAGTTATTCCGGCTATTCCGTGTCTATCATCTCCACTCCTGAAAAAGTTACTAAGTTTCTTATACCCTCAGTTTGGTGCTACAAGTGTACAAAATGGATGGGGAAACAGACGGAATACGTTGCCGAAACGCATTTCACAGATAAGATCATCAGTGCGTTTTTGAAGCCCAATCAAGAACCCTACAAGTTCCTCGATACCCACTTTGCGTCATGGAATAAACGGCGATATATTGAGCGAGGAATGTACAAGATTGTGGAATCGGATCGATTGTATATGCTCTCGAGGGACTTTTTGTTGCAGTGGAGGGAATTTCTTTTGTCAAATGCTGGGCCTCCAGATGGAATCGATAACTGGTCATTGATTATAAATGCTGAAGAAGGTGATGAAGATGGATTTACGGGGAGGGATGAAAGCGAATACCGGATACATCCTGATGCCCTTCCGTTTCGAGACTTTGGCCTAATCTCTGAGGTAAGCAAACATATTTTTTTGAATACTTAATAATCAAATCCAAATTATCAAGCGAGATTATTTGAATCTATACTCCTTTTACGGCGGTGGCCCTTCACTATCGGTTGAACAAAACATCCCCACCGATGATCCCATTTATTCCGGACTCCTTCAACGCATCACGACGTTAAAAGCGAACTCGTAAAACAATGCGAGGCTGAAGCTAGAGAGGAGCAAAATCGGCGTGTAGAGGCCTGGGCTCGCGTCAGCCCTCAGATTCCAATGCCTGACCAAGAAGAAGAGGAGAATTCGGTACATACACATTTACAAGACATTAGAGTGCTAGAGACCCTTCTTCATCGGGAAGAAGGGGATGTGCGAGTGACAACGAAAGCGAACATAGCAGAGAACACTCTAGTTCGGGACCATCTTCGTCTCCTTCGCGTGGGTTATTTCACCCTGCTGCTCCTCTCAAACAATAAAACTTGGATATATTATTTAGCTTTGCCAAAATATACTATTGTTTCGGTAACGTCAAAAATCCTCCTGTCTTTTCCGCTGTACTCTCATCATGGACTGGGAGCTTCACATTTGACGGAAGCTTCAAGTTTGACCCACTGACAGCAACACCATGCAACTGCCTCTTGCTTTTTGCGACTGAAATGATGCTCTTTGATAAGTTATGGACATACGCGTTGGCGTCTATCTTGCCTTCCTCATCCTTGTATTCGTCAGCAATATTACCTCCATCTGCGAGGTTTCCAAGATGATGTTGAATAAACTCCTCTTCTGGTGTTTCAACCAAATGAAAACGATGATATACCACGAACTCTACTGTCATGACGCCTAGTTTTCCCAGACAAACAAAAAGCGTCTCTCTCATCACAGGCTGTAAAAATAATTCAACCAAAGCGGAGGTGAAGGAGACTAAGGTGATTATGGCACACAGGTTGCCAAACCAAAAACCGAGGTCGAAAGGGCGCCTATTCGTGTTTAGAGCAGTTTCGATGCATATTTGACGCTTACTTCAAACTTGGGAAAACAAGCTTCATGCGAATGTAAGCAGCTCCAACAGCAATGTATGCGAAAATTGCGTAGAGCAGACTTCCATTCAGCAGAGCTTGACCAACAATGCCTCCACTTTCAAACTGAATAATTAGCGCTATAACGACGATCAATCCAATGGAAAGCAAAGCCGCGTTGAATGGTGATCGATTGCCTGGTAAGACTCTTGCATAGAAGTTGGGGTAATATCCAACCTTGCTTAAGGCATAGACTTGTCGAGAAGTCGCATAGGAGTAGCACAACATACTGTATTGTGTATAATTAACTACTCTTTCAACTGTTTTAAACGCTCACCTGTTTACGAGGGCAGGCAAGTAAACAAAGAAATAAAGCGCCTTTGCCACTGAACCTCCTTCGCTGAGATAATCAAGGCCCCATGTACAAAGAAAAGAATCAATCATTGGGTCATATGCAACGGACAAGTTTGCTACTCCAGGAGAAAGTGCTGGCACCAAGATAATCGTATACGAAATGACTCCATAAACGAGTACATGGCCCAAATCATCAGCTTTGGGGCCTTCACAAATGATTGGCTTTCATCTGCACAGAGTGGAGCTGACTCAATGCCAAGAATAGTCCATACTTGAGAATAGGTTGACGTCCAAAGTCCTGAAGTTCCCACTGGAAACAATAAGTCGTATGTAGTTGGAGAAGTACGTTAGGGGACAAAAATACGGCCGAAGAATTCAACACGTTCATGGAAAAGTCGAAAGACTTCATTCCTGCCATCACGAACAAAACCCTCCAATAACTTCAAACGCAAGGGTGATTGCGCAAAGTCGCGCGACGCACTTGATTCCAATGTAATGAGCACCGGCATTATGGCTATGGCAATCAGCCAGTACAGTGGCGCGTAATTTTGATTGGTATTGAAAATTGACGACAAAGTTGATCCAAACAAGTATACACCTTGGGCAGCAACCAAAATGTATTCCCATGCCTCACAGGAACCTACGAAATAACCAACGTAGGGACCTGAATCGGTAGACTATCATTAGAAATCAAGAATCGCGAGTTCAATTCTACAAACCAAAAGCAGCACGTGCAAAAACAGCCATACCTCCATTAAATGGAAGCATAGCCATCATTTCTATGAGACACAATACGAACGCGAGGAAAGATGTGAAGCCCAGGGCAGAAGCCGCCATCAAGTTCCCATATCCATTTGGCAAAAGAGTATTCCACGTGAGTGGTGCTCCAAGACAAATAGATGGCGATGCAAACATGATAAAAGCATGAAAGTTGAGAGTCCATTTCCATCCAACTCGCATTGCTCCAGAAACTCTCCTGCTGCTTCTTTGTATTTACAGGTTTCGGATCCAAACAAGTTGAAGACGTGATGACCAGTGGAGGTGAGCCTCTTTTGAGCTTCGGTCGGATCTGCGGCAGTGATGGTGGTTGTTTGATTCGTTTGTGATGCGCGAGAGGGCTCAGGATCGTACGTCATTTCGGGGAACAACTGACAATTACGCCAACCAGCTCTGAAAAAACTATTTTTTTAAGGGGCTATAACTTACAGGATTTAACCACTGGGAAGAAAGAAGTAAGCCCCAGTCAGTTCTTGGCAGATGGAAAAGATGCTTGAATGGGACTTTGATAGCTTGTTTTCCTCATTTCACATGCTAAACGAACAGCTCGAATGTGTGAAAGAAGAACAAAATCGGAAACGAGGGATACCAAAAGTTTGATATGGGGGCTTGTTGCGCACTGCCGCATCTGTTGGGGAGAGAGGCGCAAAAGAATTTTCACATCACACCACTCCAGCCTCAAATGCTCTCACTGCTTCCTCCTGAGGTACTTTGCATGACTTACGGAACTTGAAAGTTGAAATACTTACTATGTAACGTAGCTGGTACACCTGCTTGCCCTGGACCATCTCGACCACCGATCCATCCTCCGCCTGTCACACACATCGAGTATCCTGCGGTCTCTTCTCACAAACTCGCAGGCTATCTGGGCAAAGGCAGTGTTTGACAAGACAGGAATCAAGTACATCGAAGAAGGCGGGGACTGGCGGAAGGCGTACTTTGATCAGGGTTTCTGTGCAATGTGTCCTCATCTCAGCAGCCTGGCCTCAGATGCTGTCATAAACCACCACGCTACAAGGTCAGTCTTGTTAAGAGACGTTGTGTTCCTTTCCTTGGCTAACGATGTCGAACTCAAGGTTCCATAACTTTCTCGATGCAAAACAGATTCATCAAATCGAATGCTTTAAAGATGGTTGCAGCGTAACGACACCAAGTGTTTGGATGTGCTTGGAGCAAAATTGTGGCTTCGTTGGATGTTCCAGAGTAGCTAATGGCCATGGAGCACAGCACTTCCAGATGACTCAGCACAGTTTGACGATGAAGATCGATTCATTAGAGTGTAAGAATATCATTACTCGCCTTTTCGCCCAACTAACGAAGTATTCCTTGAAAAGTTTGGTGCTATGGGTGTTCCACATGGCTTGGAGCTGGACCTGCTGTCCTACCTGCCCAAAGTCAACTTTGTGACAAAATCATGAAGGCATTTGTCGCTCCAGATCGTGAACCATTTATATCCCTTCGTTCAAATGCAGATTGGAACTACCAGCGAAACTTAGAACGTGAGACAATGGAACTTAAGCCCGGGGACAATTATTCTTTGTTGAGCAAGGATTTATGCAACGTTGGCGCGATTTTATCAACTCAAAATCAAAGTATCCTGGTGTGGTTGACAACTCATCGTTACTAATGGGAGAAGAGGAGGTGTCAGAAATTGACCAGTTCGATTCAACACAACAAACCAAAAAACGATTCATGAAGCCAGATTTGCGTCCTTTTCATGACTTTATGATAGTGAATGAGGAAAGTTGGAATATGCTGATGCTCTACAACGGCGGTGGGCCAATGGTTTGCGCAAGTGAACACATCCCTGATGGTGATCACGTTATGTTGGTCTTGGAAAGGAATTGAAGCGTACAAGAAGCAGTTTTTGAATCTGACTCAGCGCGATGATGGCTCCGAGATCTCAGATTCTGAGACGGAGTCTCATGGGTTCACCAGCACGATTGAAACAGACAGTGTGGGATCTCCTGTCGTTGGCGGGTACATTGGATAGAATGGAATTCTTAACAGTAAATAGAAATGATACCAAACATGTCTTTTCTTCTGACTCTTACGAATCTATTGTCAATCATACCTCGGAAGGAAAGGAAAGAACGATTCGGAAAATTATTCTCTTCGGATCTGCATCCAGATTTCAAAAGTCGGCAATGTTTTCGCCGCTTTCACTTACATCTTTGCCGACCGAGGTAACCTTTGATTGCCATCAATTGTAATTGAGACTCATGAATCGCTCAGATCTTGCTCATACTTGGATTTGAACATCTTGATCACAAGGCTGTGGTATCTCTCACTCAAACCTGTCAACTCCTACGATCATCGCTGTCTTCTCAAGCACTATGGGCTCATTTGGTGTTCCAAAAGACTGGAATCAGTTATATTCATCAAGGCGGGAATTGGCGAGAAGCCTACTTTGATGGTGCCTTTTGCGACTTGTGCCCCCATCTCTCACCTTTGACGATGGAAGACACCATGG
Organism: Rhizoclosmatium globosum; assembly: GCA_002104985.1. Taxonomy (NCBI): domain Eukaryota; kingdom Fungi; phylum Chytridiomycota; class Chytridiomycetes; order Chytridiales; family Chytriomycetaceae; genus Rhizoclosmatium; species Rhizoclosmatium globosum. The sequence continues at coordinate 405,167 of MCGO01000020.1, read as the reverse complement.
AGAACGTGCTCGGAGGTAATTGACACAACTTTTGCCGTTTATTAGACCAAATGAGAGGATGAGGCTAATGGACCAACCGTTTCTAAATCTGACGTCATTAGGTTTTCTGAACTGTTGGATTCCAAACCAATGAATCAAATAGAGTGCTCAGCAGAAGATTGCCATGTAACAAATCCTGTGCGTTTCTTTTTCTTGGCTTGAGTTCAAATGGTTTTGTATTCACGTTTTGTTGAGTAGGATCTGTGGCTGTGTCTCACAAAAGATTGCGGGATTGTTGGATGCAGCAGAATCACAAACAGACATGGAGTATCCCACTTCCGCAACTCTAAGCATTCGTTATGCCTGAAACTTGACTCATTAGAATCGTTTTCCAATTTACCCCACCCCTGTCCTAATGTAAAATCTTTGACAGTTTGGTGCTACGATTGCGTAAAGTGGGTGGGAAACCCAAGCTCCCTCGCTGCTGAACGCGAAGCAATACACAAGATCACATCAAGTTCCTTGCAGACAAACCATTTGAACCTTATATCAGTCTTGCAAAAGCCGCGAAATGGAACGACAGACGGAATGTTGAACGGGAAATAATGCGGTTGGAACCAGCAGACAAACTATACTTCGTGAGCACCAGGTTCATCGAAGATTGGCGCAATTTCTTGCGTTCCACGTCTGGACCTCCCAGTGCAATTGATAACTCAACAATGTTATTAAAGTCTGGACGTATAAACCCGTACTTAGTTCCCATGCGTGACTTTCAGGTGGTATCGGAAAAGTCTTGGAATCTTCTCAAAGGATGTTATGGAGGTGGACCCGCTGTCTGTGAAGATGATATACCCGATAATGATCCGCTATACGAGGAATTGAATATCAAGACTCAGAATTGTAGGCATTATGTGATAGCGCATAATCGGCATGATGATTTTTCCGTGAAATCAGGCACTCGAAGGGAGAAGGAACTGGTAGTCTCTTTTCCAAACATAGTTGCAGCTAGTTCGGATTTTGAAGAGAGCGAGGAAAGTGAAGAAGAATTTGAACAAGGAGACTTTGATGTTTCCACTGAACAGTTTTCTGATTGAAATTAAGAATTAATTTAAAAGTTATTACTTGAGTATCATTTAAACAATACTCATATTTTTGTTGTACCTATGTATGTGCGGGTCATTGATTGGTTGGTACCTGTTCAGAAAAACCAACCTGTCAAAGTAATGAAGGGTTTCCCGTCTTCCTTCGTCACTATATCTGTCCTTGCACTATGGACTTTCATCGAATTATTTCTATTCACGCCTGGCGTAATGGTGCAACAAAGTCAAGGGTTAGACGACAACCAAATCAACCGAACATTAGTGCTGAAAGATCCAAATCATCTTGGACTCACTGAATCTGAATGTTTGAGCCATTTCCCACGACTGTATGAGGAGCTCGAAAACACGACGGCCTTTTATGCTTCGAAGGAAGGTGTTTTCTTGTCGGACTTGGATTCTATTGAGGACTACCATATTCGTATTGTAATTCAAAACAACACGGTACCTGCGAACTATACATTGAAGCCATTTCTAATTTCTCGATATAGCTTTACGTCAAAGAGTTCATTCATGACTTTGGTACGAGGGGAATGTCTGTACTGTACCACTTGCATCAAATTCTGTCGTTTTCGTCCGAAGCTTTACCTGACGTCGAGATGGTGATAAATTTACGCGATAAAGGGAGTCCACGAACTCGGGCTGTGTTTTCGTTCGCAAAACAAGAAGTTGATGCATGGACGTGGCTCATTCCTGACTTTCGCTTCCATTCTTGGCCCGAGGGTGGAATTATTACATATCAACGGCTTCGTGAGCAAATTGGGCTTGTTTCGGATGGTACCGTAGGGAATGAGGCAGTGTACCACTCTCAAACCACAAAATCAAGATTCAGTCCAGACATTTGCCGCAACAAGTTTATCTCATACGATACGAATAATGGATCTCCAAGCAGTCTCTTATATGCTTTGAATTGTAAATCTGTTGTGTTTGGAGGAAAACTTGAATGGAAACAGCATTTCCATCACATTCTTGATTCAGATAATGATTCGCCTCATCAAAATATTGTATTTGTACCCTCAATTAAAAACGGTCTCAAAGAAGCCATTGCTTCGTTGAAAACTAGTAAGGAACGAGCTGATAAAATAGCCGAAAATCTATGGAATAACCTAAGAAATCGATATTTGACGCCTGCAGCTACATCTTGTTACTGGCGAAAATTAATACACCAGTATGCTTCGGTGCTTAAATTTAAACCTTCGCTGCAATTGAAGAAGTGGTCAGACGGTAGGCAAAGAACCGGAGCTGCAGGGACTGGGAAAGCAGTGCCATACGAATCGTTTATGCTGTTACAGAAGGTGGAATGGAAGATGTATTAAGGCTTCGAAGAATTTAAATAATAATGCGAAATTTCTATTTATTGATCCCCTATAATTTACACATCCTCACACATCAACCACATCTTATTTTGAAACCATAAAAGGTTTCTTAATTAAAAAGCTGAAAGATATAGATCCGATGACGAGACTGAAAAGAAGGAGGAAACATACATAACATACAAACCAACCAAAAAGGAAATGTTTAACTTATCAAAGCGGCAACGACGATGTACCTGGATAAGGAAGGAAACTACAGAGAATATATGAGTATAATGGGAGAGAAGAATCGTGCACTTACAGGAATATTTTAATATTAACACATGAAGGAGAGGGAGTGTTTGCTCGAGCGTATAAGAACAAGTTGCAGCCGCAAAACCAAAATCCCAATTTAACTAAATTTACTTACAGGCTTTTTTCTAAGTTAATGAAGCACTGTTGATTGACGATAATGCCTGAAAATTGGGACCAATCAGAATGCGGACTTGGCATCTACAAATTAAAACAGTAAAAATGAACAAACAGTCGTGAAGTATCTTGCTTCTGATGGTGGTAGGTTCCCAATTGCCTTATTGCAGATTCTGATGCAAGCTTCTCGAGTTCCAAAGAGCCCTCCAAGATTCTCAATCGAATACATTCTGGTTAAAGAGACGTTATTGACTTGTCGTCATTGAAGAAAGCGTTCTCACAGCTTCCATAGTTTCACCGACTTGGGGTTCCTTTTGACACATGACAGCAAAAACGCTTTGGCGAGATCAATTAAGTTGACTCAAAGTATAGCTTCGAGAACCTATCGCAAAATCAACACAACGAGAGCCTCATAAAGTTAAAACTCAACTGTGGTAGCTCATACACTAAGTCAGGTACTGTTTTGAGCATCATGTCCAGAACTTCCGTGGCTCGTTCTCGCGGAAGTGAGACAACCACAGATTTCAATAAATCAGCTGCGTCTCGGTATTCTGCCACGCCGACAAGCTTTGTGAATTCAACAGAATGTTCGCCTCCTTTCCCAATGGTCAAAGGATTCTCTTCAACAACGGCCAAGTCATCAACAGCCCTCCACAATAATCCAAGAGCTCGCTTTTGAATAGTCCCGTCCATGGAACAACGCATCTCAAACGATAGGTATTCACGCCAAATAAGATATCGACCTTCACGGAACTTTACGGATTCCAAAGATTGTTCGAACAAAGTTCTCAATGATGAAGCCGATTCCAATTGATGTTGGTTTGATTGTACTTTGACATTCTGCAGTAGAAAGTAATTCAGCCAGAGAAACACATTGGACTTAAGTTTGCCAGAGCTGCTCTTGACACCATCAACTAAATCAGGAGCTTGATAATTTGCTGATATACCAAGTAATGTTTCATATAAATCCAAACTCTCCCGGACAATGCCCTCAACGCCCACAGTTGAAACAGGAACCTGACATTCGATTAATCAATACGGGAGCATAAATATCTGAAATCAGCGAACCTGCTCCAGCCCCTCAAAGCAGCACCTAACGGAATTGATCAAAAGATCCACCACTCGTATAATCGTTTCAGAAATCCCAGACACAGCTTCTCCGTTCTTTCCATTTGTTGCGAGCAGTTCTTTGACGCATCTGTTCACCAGATAGAAAGACCCAGGCACCAAAACCTCATCGTCACTCGATTCATTCACAAGGCATTTCACTATTCCCAAAAACTTCTCGGGAACAGCTTCAAGCACACCATCCCACACTTTTCGGAAAATTCGCTCATCGCCCACACTTCCAGAGACACTCCAAAATTCTACAAAGTTCTTCAAAATGGCGAGCCAAGGGGTCATAAACGCATCTTGCTTTGATTCGTCTGTCGGCATAGCGGACTTCCAGGCGTTGACACAACTGTGAAAGAGCTGACGAAAGAAGGAATGTTCAATGCCGGAGGGAATCGTCGCTCCACTGTTTGTTCGTCCGACATCCCATCGAATGCAAAAGTACTCATCCCTGACCAAATAGTCATGCGGGTACGGCAAAAACACGCTCTGTGGTAATGTGCCATGATACAAGAAGTGAAGGTAGATCAACCAAGCTTTTGCCAAATCTGAGTCCGTCAGAACAGCTGTAGCCCACGTGTTACGCAGAGGTGGCAGAAAAGTCCCACTTGCTCGTTTAGAAAGATTTGAATTTAGTTTGAACTGTGCCAATTCAGTTGCGTCACGGCAGAGAAGAAATATGGCCATGAATGACCGCGCTGTTTGGCTTTCGTCCAAGTTCTCAAGGTATAATTTCATGAGTTGAATCGCGACAGAAAGAACCGTTGAACTTCGCAGAGTTGAATCTGAAATGACTGTGAACACTTGATTTAAGATACAAACATATACTTACCCATGCTTGAGCTCTCATCACCACTAAACCAAACCAACATCCTCCGAAGAACATTCTCCTTCCTCTCAAACCCAGTCTCCCACACAAAATACCTCCACCAAATCACAACACTCTTCGGCAAGAACGCAACTCCCTGCTCAAACATTTCTCGAGTATCCTCTTCCCCGGCTCGCTTCATATTCATTTCCAAATACGCAATCCAAACATTTTCGCTTTCTCTGTGATGCTCTAGAGCTTCTGCAAGGATATTGATGCATTTAACCACATCCTTGTCAGTTTTTAACAATTCTTTCACAGAGAGAGGATTTGGCAACACACTCGCAGCATAGTTTATCCAGATATCGGCGTTGTTAGGGTCCCTTGCAATCATTTCCTTGTATTGCTCAGCATCAAGCGGTAGGTCATAATACCTCTCGACCTTTGGCTTCTCTCCATCAAGAACACGTTGCAACCCTTGCAAGAACACGGCTTGGGATGGTGGAATCATCGAAGGAGGATACACATCTTCGTCTTTAGAAACATATCCACTTCTCAGTGTGGAATTTTTGAATATTCGTGGATCAAGAATTGCTTCATCTTTAACCAGTACTTTTGATGATTCCTTAAACACAACTCCAGACCGTGGGCCTCGAGATTTGCGATACTCAAGCACAACTTGAACAAGTTGATCGGCACTTTTACCCTGTACACGTCCTCGTTGAACCAAAGCACGTAGTTCAGCCATATCAACAGAATCGTCGGCTTCCAAATGCGCCAATAAATCCAGTACAACTTCGTTTTCTGTTGTCATGCGTTAAAAATCCATTATACCCCCAAAAAACTCACCAGTCAATGAGACATCCCTAAAATGTTGCGCGGTACACTTGATGTCTTTACAGACCCCACCTCCAGTCTCGTTCTTGCACATGACTTTGTGGGGATCAATCTTATTTCCCGCACCCAATTGTTTAGCTGTTACATCCGTTGAGGCTTGGAAATACCGGTGCGATCTGAATTGTATGAGAGGGGACTCAAACGGAACATATTTTGCGGCGATACTTGCTGGAGCTTCAAAACTAATGGACGGAACAGCTCGGACCTAACATTTTTATCAGCTATTTACACAAGAAGCCTACTTAATAATACAAACCTTATCAACGTCACCGCCCAACCCTCCAACACGTTCAACACCCAACCCACAAGCAACCAAATCCGAGACCCCACATACTTCGTCCATCTTCATTAACACCATCTCACCACCAAACGAAACAAGTCGGTCAATAGTACACTGTTCCTCATCTCCATTCCATTCAATTTCTCGATACTTTCTCTCCCGTTCAACTTCCTCTACACTTCTAGCTCCAACACCATCCTTCTCTTGCGCTCCACCTGTACTAACCCCATTCCCAAACATTTCGTCCATCCCACCATCCGTAAACCGAATAAACCCATCCCCATCCACCTGCTCCTCCTTCTCCTTCTCATTCTCCCCAAGTTTACTCTTCTTCCCTCCACTCTCATCACCTCCACCACCCCGCGTCTCAACACCCCTCTTCTCACCGCTAGTCTTCCGAACTTCCTGCTGTAACGCCTTCAAAACCTGTAAAAGCTCTTTGCGACGCTCATTCACCATCCCTCGCAACATTTCAACACTCCGTCCCTTCCCCAAGACAAGCCTTCGGATGCGTCCTTCCTCTGCACGAATATCTTCCACTTTCTTTTTTGATTCGTTGAGGGTTTGTTTTTGGGTGGAGAGTTCGGATTGGATGCGCGCGAGTTCGGTTTCGAGTGTGGATATGGTTGTGGTTGTTTGGGAAATGTGGGAGTCGAGAGTGGAAGCGTCTTTTTGGAGTGTAGTTAGGAGGGTTTCTTTTGTGGAGATGTCGGCTATGGCGGAAGCTAGGAGGGCTTCATCCGCGGCGATTTGGGTTTCTAGGGTCGTTTTGCGGAGGGAGAGGGAGGGTTGCTGAAGTTGCCTTTGTGGAGATATTGGTTTCGGGGATAGTTTTGGAGGGGAAAGGAGGGGTTGTGATGATTGTGAGGTTTTTGGCAGGATTTGAGGATGGAGGTGTGGAGTTGTGCTGGTTGATGATGTTGCGGATGTTGACGCTTTTGGAGGAGAAGTGGAAGATGCTGACGACGGGGTGAGCTGCTCTGATACAGTAGTTGGTCCAACAATATGAACCTGAGGGAATACCGGCTTAGACTCCACTGCCGGCAAGTTGAACGAGGGTATACTGCTATGCACAACGACAGGAGTCCCAGTCTCACTCACACTCTCCTTGCCCATCTTTTCTCGCTTCTCTCTTTCCTTCTCTGCAATCCGTTCCTTCATTTCACGAATCTTTTCTTCCAAAAGTTGCTGGCGCGTTGGTCCTGGAGGCGGAGCCGGTTCATCGTCAGATGATGAATCCGATACTTCAATGACAAAGTTGTGGTATGATTTATGGGGTATAAACTTTTTGGATGGGCCTGTAGGGCGATGTTGCTGCATAGGAGGTGGTCGAAGATTCAAGTCGGACGCAGATGGGCGTGGTCTTGCGGATGGTTTCGGCACAGCTGTTGTAGCTGGAGCCAAGACGACTACAGCCGATGGTGCAGAGACAGGAGGAGGAGATGTTTCTGACACTGTAGATGGCGCCACAGAAACGGCAGGAGTCGGTTGAGGAGACAGTTCGATGCTTGGGGTTTCAAGTACGACTGCAGAGGCGTCCAACGAAGCAGAGGATCCATTCAATTGGGTTTTCTGAGTCGCAAAGATACGTTCCCTCCAATTCTTTGCTTTAGCCGCCGGATCTTCTTCCGAGTCATCTGAAGAGTCGGAACTGTCACTTGCAGAACCACTTTCGTCCTCAGAACTGGAATCAGTATCCATTGAACTATCCGACTCGTTCTTCTTTTCCACCTCAGCCCCAACCTTCAACGCCTTCTCATCATCACTGATGTCCATGTCACTCCCACTCCCACTTCTGTTCTTCTCACTCCCACTCTGACCACCAGTCTTAATTGTAATCTCACCATCTTCCATAACTTCATCCCGCCGGTTTTCAACATCAAGCTGGCGTTCTCTATGCATCTGAGCCCGTCTGTTATTTCGTCGTTGTTTAGAATTTCTACCCAACGGCACAGAATATGTATCCTCTTGCCTCAAAGTTGTTGGTTGAGACTCTTTCACAGTTAATTTGGAGGCCCGCAATGAAGCCCTCAGTTTCTCTAGCAGACTCAAACCGTCTTGCTTGGTTTCATCCTCTTTCTTTACGGCGTCGTCTTTCTTTGTCGCATCCGTCTCCACATTCTTCACTTCGTCAATAGTTTCAGGTTCAACACTTGTCTCCACTGGAGGCTTCGGAACGTTCGGAGGTGGAATGGCAGGAGGCGGGGGCGTAGAATTTGAATAGGAAGGACGGCGAGGAAAAATAGGATAAGTTGTACTGGAAGAAAATGACCCAATGGCAGGATACATAGGAGCAACGATCGGAGGGTTTGGATTTGTATAAGAGTTGTACGCTGCTAGGAGTCTGCGCCGTTCCGCCTGATCTTCATCTTGTTGTTGTTGTTGTTTGGTTTGTCGCCGTTTCCGAGCATGTTTTTTGGGTGATTGCTGTTGGTTTTGATTTTGATGCTGTTGTTGTTGCTGAAAAGGGTTGTGTTGTTGATGGACGAAATGGAATGGGTGGATTTGGTGTTGGGGTTGGATGGGAATAGGTAGTTGATGCATTGGGATTTGTTGGAGAGGAACGTGCTGGAAGGGGAAAGAATGTACAGGCGCAGAAATAAACGGAGCAGGAATAGGCAAGGAATGCGGTGGGATGGGCATATGAAAGATGTTGTCTTTGAACAAACTGTCAACATCGAATCCAAAGACACGCAAACAACACAAACCTCCAACACTTGCACCCTGACTCAACGAAATAGCATCGTCCAACACGTCTCTTGACACGCCCATCGAAACCAACTGGGCCACAGTGTAGCCCTGGGCAAACAGACTCTGAACCAGTCCAAGGACATGCGCACCAAATCCAGGCGGTCCAGTCCGAAGCACTAACCGAGTTTCACGTCAGAAACTGCTTCTTTATCAATCAACGGCAACAACCAACTCACTCTCTCGTTGAACTGAAGCAGGAAGCGAAACAACCTTCGCAAGTGGCTCATACGGCCCACTCATAAACAGGAAAGGAACTGCAACGGGCGGAAGAACTGGAGCAGGCGCTGTCTCCGATGGCCCAGACGGGATTTCGCCCTCTTCAACTGACGGCGTTTCGCTGGATGCTCGCATTTTTGGAAAAGAAAACAAAGAGAAAGAGGAGAAGAAGTAGAGAGAATTCAAATAATAAAACACGCACTCTTCCTGCAAGATTCCTAAATGAGTCTACAAGAATTATCGATCCACCTCTTTGCTCGCGAGGTAATTGACGGTGCGACCCCTTCCAAGAGGCACACTATCTATCATGAATAATAGTGTTGAAAGAATTAATACTGAAATGACTCGATAAATACATTGTGTACGATTAGAGCCATCAAAATCGATTGAGTTCAATGATTACTTTGCATTGCTCTCCCGAGATTAATAAAATTCAGGCACGATAATATGTGGCATACACTCAACCAATTGTCTCGATAGCACGTTCCAAACAAAAGCAGAGATCCGCACTCTGATTGGGCCAAGTGACCAGTTCCTTCCATTTGTTCTTGAAGACAGGTTTTGCAAATTTTCCAACCAACTCTGCCTCCGAAACACACGCGACTCAACCAACTGAATGTCGAGTGCAACGGACACCGCCGCCGCCAAAGCAGAAACAACGGACGAATCAAAGCACGCGTTTGGTGGCGCAGGAGCCTTGGTGGCGAACGGCGAAGGCGAGGGCGAGGGCGATGTCAAAGTGGCAGTGGAAACAACAACAGCAACAACAACAGCAACAACAACAGTAACAACTGCCCTCGACGACTCGGAAAGCGATGCGCCAACACCCGCCGCCTCGCCAATGCCAACTCAAACGCCTCTGCCTGGCCGCCCGAACGAGCGCGTTTACACTGTGCGTTTGTCTCCCACTCAAATCTAATAACTAACCCAAATGAACCCTCAAAGGCCGTCTACTCCGGCATTCCTGTCTACGAAATGATGTACAAGGGCATTCAGATTATGCGCAGAATCGACGACTCGCGTCTCAATGCCACTCAGATCCTTAAGGCCGCCGGCTTCTCGAAACCTAAACGTACAAAGATTCTCGAACTCGAAGTTCTTCAGCTTGTTCATGAAAAGATTCAGGGTGGTTACGGGAAATATCAAGGCACTTGGTTAGTTTTGGGGGTTGTGAATCAGCCTGGAAACGGTGCAGCGAGGAAACGAGTGCAGCAAGAGTACGAGTGGAGCTCGAAGCCTTCAGGCAAAGCAATTACATTTGTGAGCGCAGAGAACATCAAATTGAACGAAGTGAATTGCGTGACGAGGGCTCGGGCGGAGTTCGTTGCCCTCAGCCAAACTAGCAGAAAATAGTGAGCGGAGCGAACATTAAATATGACTGTAATGAAATACGTAGTGAGAGCATGAGCCGAACTCGTTGCCTGAGCCGAAGCTAGAAGAAACTAGTGAGCCCAGCGAAAGTATGAGCGTAGATAATTGCTTATTAGAAATGATGCCGCAATGAGAGCACTAGACGCCTTCAGGCGAAACCAAAAGAGGTGAGCGTAGCGAATATCATATTGAACAGAGTGAATTTTGTAGTGAGAGTTCGAACGGAGCACATTAATCTCAGCTGAAACCATTTGTACCGAGTGTCAAGAGAGAGAATCAAGTACTCCACTGAATTCAACAGTCACATTAACAAATGAACAGGATATCGAAAGAAAATGGAATCATTCTTGCCCGAAGACATCGCGTCGAACACATCTTGAAACCGTTGATTGATTTTGAGGAAAGAAACGGCGATGTGGCCCTTACAAAATTAAATTTTAATGCTACGCACACTCCTGTGGCCTCTTCATCAAGTTCTGCTCGAGTTCCAACTGGTGAACGAGCCGCGTCTCTTCGAGCAGACGCTGCCTCTCAACGCGCGTCTTCAGATAGATCAGATACATCGCAACCAGGATCTCCTCTATCTTCACCCATGCTTCCACGACCGCAGCGTTTCGGATCCTCATCATCGACTACCAACAACTCTACTACTCACTCATCCACGCTTGCAACATCGAATTCGGACGGAAACGCTAATTTGACAGCAACTTCAACCACTGAAGCAAATACAATCCTGAATTCGCCAACCCCTTTTTCTCAGTCTTATTCAAATGCATCACCATACTCAGCACCTATTGAATACACTCCTCCGCCCGTTCCAGTCAAAAGGTATACTTATCGTACTGCTGTCTTATTATAAATAGCTTTATCTTAATGTAAACAGACCTGTTGGACGGCCTCCCAGAATTCCTCGACCAGTTCTGGCTACGGCTCCTCCAACTCCGATACAAACAAAACTTGCACCTCCAAAACCAGCACCTAAAAAACGCCGACTATCTGAAACGGAAATTGAGTTTCCCACATCTCCACCTGGTGTCCGCATGCGAATGAATATGGAACTCGGAAATGCCGTATTCTTGACAAACCACCTTGATACAGATGAATGGGCATCTAGCAAGCCAGCAAAACTTGTTTACGATCCATCCTACGATGCACGCACGCCCGCTCACAGACCTGTTCTGAACCTAGAAGCAACACCACCTCCAAGCGAATACATTCCCTCCACATTTACACGCGACCAACTCCAACGCGAAGTCATTCTCGCCATCCATGCAAACAAACCGACCTCTGAAATCCTGCATTTGCTCCGTGATGCCTCTATCCCCCTCCCTGAAGACACCGACCCTTCCACACTACCTTATCCAAACCCAAACATGATCCTCGACGCGCGGCAACACACAGCATTACACTGGGCCGCTACATTTGCACGCACACAACTGGTCGAAACCCTGCTGAGTTACCACGCAAACCCATGCGCCATGAACTTGAACCTGGAAACCCCACTCATGCGTGCCTCATGTTCCCGCTCCGCATACGACGCGCAAAATTACGATACACTGTTAACACTCCTCGCACCCATATCCGCGCGCCAAAAAGATCAGGCGGGACAAACCGTGTTACATAAAATCGCGGTTTCAGCGTCAAACAATGCAGGAGACCAAATTGCCCAAACGTACTACATGAAATGCATCGTAGAGTGGATTGATGACGGCGGGTTCTTGTCGTGGCTGAATCCGAAGGATACAGTTTCAAGTCTTGGTGCTGATGTGTACAAGAGCAAAGTGAAGAGTGTTGTTGCAGGGTTTGTGAACGCGCGGGATGAACGTGGAGATACGGCGCTGCATGTTGCCGTGAGGGGACGGTGTGTCGGTATTGTGAGGTTGTTGGTGAAACTTGGTGCAAGTACAGAGTTGTGGAATGAAGAAGGAGAGAAACCGGGCGACTTGTGTGATGAAGATGATTCAGTTATGATTGAGGCTTTGCGGTTTTGGAGTCTTGCAGGTGGACGACGAAATCGAGGACGTTACCAACCAGGTGTGTTCTTAGTTGAAGAACATCTTTGGAGACTGACTTTTCATTGCAGAGGAAGAATATCCACTGGACCAGTTTGAACAGCAAATTGAAGCCTGTCAATTGGAAATCACAAACTTGCATCGTTCACAGACACGTCTTGAGCGACTTCATCAAAGTTCTTTAGACCTTGCGAAGAAATTCAAGCAAACTGCATTCCGACCGATCATAAAACCTACAATCTCTTTGGAACGTTTCTCAACTTCTCCTGCGACATCAGTCACCTGTCCGTATATGAATCGAATTCAGCTACTTCATCACCAAAGAAACTTCCCGCCATTCAACTTCCTTCAGCAGCCCTTGCAGCAGCTAACGGAGGGTCATCAGCCCCAAACAGTGACAATGAGAGCTCCCCACCCCTGAAGCAAGCATCTCTTGTCCCTCAACAAACAACATCTCCCACTCCTCAGATATTACTCTCCCCTGTACCAGCACCTAGCTCCATTCTATCGCAAGATCCGCCAGCCCCTGACAGCTGCTTCACAACACCACAACGGCTCACGCAACCCCTCCTCCCCACACCTCCAAGCACCACAAAAGCCCCTCTCCAAACAAATAGCCCGCGACCCAACGCTTCAGCCCTACATAAACTCCAACGCAGCATTTTCGCAAATGAACGGATCCAGAAACGTCTTTTCGAAGAAATCGAGCAAGTCTGGATGTCGCGAGTGGATAAAACGAAGCGATTTAAGAATATGTTGGCAGAGACTTGTGAAGTCAGTGTGGAGAGGATTGAAGATGAGTTGTTGGTTGCGGAGGATGGGACCAAGATTTGATGTTTGACGTAAACTGGCTTTTTTTCGTTTTTTAATTCCTTTTTGGACGTGTGGCCTTTTATAAATGTTCATTTGTAGTTAATCGATTTAATGAGGTGGTCCACTCAAAACTTTACCATCTCGTCCTGTCCTTCTTTCTATAGGAAAACGAGCAATATTCATTCACTGGCAATTCATTGGTATTTATGGAAGTGAGTGTGTTTTTCGAGCACAACGTGCCGATTTTGAAGTTGGCTTGACACTTATTGAAAGCCAAGCGTCATGTCCACCTCCCATACTCCATCAACATACATAATCCTTGCACCATGCCGCCCATGGGTTGGCTTCTCTCGCAGTGATGGTGTCTATGTGAAACAACCTCCTGAACCGCTAGTTTTCACCACTCCAGTATGGTCGCAACGACAACATGAAGCGTCAAACCGTTACAACCATACACGATACTCAATAGCAGAAATGAATGGCCAATATGGTCCTCATGGTTACCATTCAGACAGAGCTGATTTATCCAACACCATGTCTGATGTTCAGCCAATTTACCAACATCAAGTAAACGTACCTTTGACCCTAGAGTACCAAGCTGGACCTCCTGTCAATCGTATCGACCGCATTATGACCATAGAATCGCTGAAGCTGGATGTCCTGAACTTCAAATGCAAATTGGATTAGGATCGCTCCAGGCCCGATCAGCAACAGCCTCAACCCTTCTTGAACCACAAGCAAAACTTACAACCTCTTCATCATACAGTTTTGTCGTCACCAGCTGTTAGACACATTCACAACCCCAGAGCCACAATTCCTTCATGTAACTCATCTTGCAACGCCTCAAAATCTCAGTCATCCTCACCAGTGATGGAAGAACACACCGTTTCACATCCACGTCAAGTTCCAAATCTGCGTCTGTAAAATCATCTCCTCCCGCTTCATTGCGGAATACAGTGATCGTCCCCCACACCTGAGAGAAAAGGATACAGCTGCACTTGGCCCAACTGCGATAAGAGTAAACTCGCCATATCATTTTAACTCCATTAATAATCCCTTCACAATACAGAGTTCAAGTCAAAATGGCATTGGACGTCACACATGAACTCACATTCAAACGTACGCAAGTTCAGCTGTGAGAAATGCACAATGAAATTCGTGCGAAGGCATGACTTGTTGATGCATAGCCGCTCATATCATGGGATCTATGTGTGTAAAGAGTGTGGATGGAAAGTGGACGCAAATGATGAAGCAGCATTGAAGGAACATTTAATCAGCTGTAAGCAATAATAAATAGATATGTTTAAGGCGATTGTGTTGAATGAGAGTGTTGGAAATACGCCCTTCGTTGCAACTGCAAGGCTCCACACCAACCATACCACCACCAATCCCATAACAATGAGCAAATGTACTGTCATCAATAGACATGAACTACATAATTCTGGCAATGGGGGAAAGAAGCTGACGTGTGCAGAGCATTTCCCCAACTTGAAACCGTGATCCACACCGCCCTATTCACTCGCCGCCGCCAAATAGAAAAGAAGTGAGCAGAGTGGGATTCGAACCCACGCCTACGAATAGATCACGGCCTTATGGTGTGATAAGGAGAAAGTGTACGAAATTTTTCGGGCAAACCCTAAGCCAAATAAACTGTTTTCCTTAAGTCCGGCCGCCTCTGGCGGAACCGGCACCGGCCTCCAAACCCCCGTTCCCCCATAATCAATACCCCTTTTTCGCGTGGGCAAAGTTTCAGCCGGATCCGTTCAGGTTTCGCTGGTGCACTTTCTTTGTCTTGCTATGAAGCTCTCATAGTCGGGAGAAAAAAGTGCATGCACTTTTTTTCTCTGAGTGTGAAGCCTTTAGAGCAAGACAAAGAAAGTGCATCCCATTACAAATCATTACATATTGCTGCCGCCGCCGCTTTCACTGCGAAACATGTCTTCTAAACTATTCTACCCATTTATACATCTATTCTCTATATTCCACTGCATTAATATCATAACTAATTGCTTTATTCTATTACAGAATCGCTTTAACAACAATGAAGTACCCCGTTATGCAACCAAGTAACCTTCAAGGTTTACAGCGTACAAGTACGTCACGGACACCTGTCAGGTACACGACGACGTACACCGCGTCGTATGAATCGTCTGGCGATGCAATGACAGACACGACGGCGAACGAGTATACGACGAGCTACGAGGAGTTAGCTGGAATGCCATCAATTCGCTCTCAAGTTACAGGCTCCAGTTTTGGTTTGTTGTTCTTTTCTCTTTATTGTTAATCCTGAAAATCAATCCTGCTTCCTTCAGCCACCACTCGCTCCTTCCCACCCGCCGGCGAAGCAAGTACCTCTGGCTCCGGACCAAAGCCACAGGGGCGAGTGGTGAACGGCTTCTTTCGTCCAGTCGTTGGCGGTGTCCAACCCAACGGGCCATACGTCGGAAAGACTCCCGTCGACCCCGAGTACCTCAAGGGCACGCCGTACCAGTACCGTGAAGGAGCCGAATACAATGGCTGGAAGGCGGTTGGCGGACGCTGGGTGAAGCAACTGGTGAGTGGGTTTGTTTGTTTGTTTGTTTGTTTAAGGGACGCGTTACTCACTCGTTTTCAACTAGTGCTCCACCTGCAACACGCAATGGACGCTGCACACGAGTCCTTTTGCCATGTGCGAGTCCTCCCATCCCACGCGCGGCCTTCCCCACTTCGTTCACGCCAACGACATCTGTTCGCTGCCACACTCGAATCACACAATGGAACGTGTCTGCAAAGCCTGCTATGAAAACGACTCGCCGTCGCCATCATCGTCTCGTTCGCAATCGCCAGAGCCTACGCCAGGCGCTTCATCCTCGTCAACAATCCCAGCTACACCTGCCACATCCTCCAGAACCAGGGCTAGGGCTCGCTCTGCCTCGCAGCGTTCGCCGGAGCCCTCTGCCTCTGCCCTTACCCCTCCTCCAAAGAAGAAGTCGCGCAAATCCGGTAATGCAGCTTTCGAAGAGGCCCAGGCTCAAATCAAAGCCAAGGAGGCTGCTGCTGCCGGCCTTCCACTTCCAGAACCGCCAACTCCCAAGCCCAAGAGAGTCTTTGCTGCAGGGAAAAAACCTGGCCGTGTTGCGAAGGCAAAGCCTGCTGCACCTCCCAAACCAACGTTTGACTCTTCAACATTTGTCAAGATGACGCAGGCCTACAGTCAGAAAATGGGTCGTCCTTGGCCAAGTGCTATGGAGTACCTTTTGTCATTTCCAGAGTATCGGTCGAATGAGCAAAAGGCGAAGGCATCTGCCCAAATTCGGGAATGGTGGAAACACATTGATGAGACATGTAAGTTTTTCTGCTTCTAACATGTTTCTTTACTAATCAACGTCAAAGTTGTGGACAATGTTCATCCGGATGCTGTCAATACTTGGGGAGTTCAGTTCTTCAACTTCCTCACCTTCTTCTTTCGCGGCCATCCTAAGTTTGACGTTCTCTTTCGGAAGCTGGTCGCTATGTACAAGGAGGTTTCAGGAAACGTGGGAGTCCGAGGACAGGAAGACTTGAAGGGACGCATGTTGTTTCAGAACCTTCTGAGCGATTTGGCTGGCCTTTGTATTCCAAATACGAGGGGTGCGGCTCCTGCAAGTTCCACTTACGAGAGTTTTTTCTCTTACTTCCGTCGCTATTTTGTGAGTTTCTTATTTACTTCACTTTGGGGCTTACTTGTGTTGTCAGCAACTCTTGGAGGACGAGATCAAATCGGTGGAGGTAGTAAACGAAACCATGGCGGCAGAGATCCGTTCCGACTACATGTACATGTTTCGAGACATTTACGGTTTCTACTTCTTGACTCGGTTACGGACTGCACCGATGCAAGACCCGCACAAGCCTGACATGTTTGGGTTCGACGAGTGTGTTTTGGATGATAGTGGGAATTTATCAAAGAAAGCGCCAACAGGAGCCGTCGTTGATTCAGACGATGAGGAGGAGCCTGAAGTTGGTGGTGGTGGTGGTGGTAGTGGTGGTGCGACAGGGGATGGAGCAGCGGCGACGGGTGCGGAAGCAGGAGAAGGGGGCGAAGCGGCGGGAGCGGCGAAGAAGGTTGGAAAGAAGGCGGTGAGTGGTTGACAGTTGGTTATCTTGTCTAAAAATGTTTAGTCTGTTTTGGTGTGTGCCCACATGGCTTTCAAGTGGATGGCAAACTTTTCTCGCTGTTTGCTGAAGTTTGACACAAAGATCGGTTGTGATGAAAAGTACAGTTGCAGTATGCACCAACGAATCATCAAAGCTGAAAAGAAGGCGTCGGCAGATCGGTCGAGAGCGTAAGTTGTCTCTATACTTTTGTTCTATGCTGACCATTCATAGTGCTGACAAGGATCGTCACGCAAACATCGAGGTGTTTGTCAAAGAGTTTGCGCGGGCTTTTGATCTCCGACTCAAAGCCCGCTTGGAACTGCTGGCTGGT
The DNA here is from genome assembly GCA_002104985.1 of Rhizoclosmatium globosum. Classification (NCBI taxonomy): domain Eukaryota; kingdom Fungi; phylum Chytridiomycota; class Chytridiomycetes; order Chytridiales; family Chytriomycetaceae; genus Rhizoclosmatium; species Rhizoclosmatium globosum. The sequence goes on along the minus strand of MCGO01000020.1, from coordinate 387,665 downwards.
GGCCGAATGCAGCAACGGGAAGGTTATCGTAACCTTGCCCAATACAATCTCAGTGATCAGACTCTGGCCCGCAGTGGGGAGTTGTTAGCGATGGAATGGTTGGATATGTACTTTGAGATTATCCCAAGTGTTCCACACATGATTGCCGATCGGGATTTTGCGCCGCAGATGAAAGTACTTAATATGTTACTGGATGCGTCTAAACTTCGGGTAAGGTATTTGTTTAGATACAAACGTGATCTTAACATCTTGATAGGCACTTATGGCGGAACAAGGGTCAAACTCCAAGCGTTATCTAGTCCTTGCAAAGCACGCAATAGCCATTTTTGATGTCTTGGCAACGTTGGGTTTGATGGAGTTTGAAGATCGTCACATGTACGGCAACGTCTCAAAGTGGGAGGACTTGCTGAAGGGATACGCGGCTTTTGCGAAAAAGAAACTGTTCCCTGCCGCTTCTGAAGAAGAAGCCATGTCGTCTGCTACACACTACAACACGATGAAGAGAATCTTGGAGTCGGTTGGTATGTCTGTAGAAGGTACGTCTCTGAAGTTCTTGTCTGCCTGTTTCTCATTCATTCAACAGGAAAAGTAACCCACTTGTCTCGTAAGATGTTAACTTACCTTTTGTACGCTTGTGGAGCAACTCCGAGTGAGATTGAAGCGATTGGTTGGCTGACGGGTGATGGTGACGCGGAGAAGAATAAGGTGGTTTTTATGACTTACTTCAAGGACTTTCCGCTGAGTGTGTTGCGTATTTTGGGTGGGTATTCTGTGAGGCAGGAGGAAGGTGACCCACCATTGAAGTGCGCGTGGGACATTCCCGTTCCAGAGGTTCTGTTGTCGAAGGAAGCGGGGCTATTTCCGGAAATCATTACTGCAGGGGAGGAAGTAAAGAATCCCAATAGTCCTATGTTTCAGGACAGTGACGGAAATATCACGGAGGACGGGAAGAAATCCATGACTTACCTGGTTGCTACTCTGGAGGAGATGCGATCATCATTTCTCCAGTTAATGGCTGTTCTTGAAGTTATGGGGGATGCGTATATGCCGTGGGCCCACCGTAAGTCTTACTTTTCAACTCTTTGTTCACTGACTGTTTCTTAGAGCAAATTATGCATAGAGTGTTGGATAAATTGTTTGGAAAGCCTGAGTGGAAACAGTTTGTAGAAGAAATGCGTGCTTCTTTGGAGAAGGAAGAGGCAGAGGAGAAGGAGCGTGTTGAACGTGTTAAGAGGCGATGGTTGGGGAAAGAAATCACGCGAGTCTCTTTTGCTGATGGAGTCGTCTTTGATGAAGTGAATGCAGAGATCAGACGCGATGGTACAGAAACACGTCAGGTTATCAATTCTCTGCGGGATGATCTGATGCGGGACATTGGTGCAATGCAGATTGAGCTGAAGCAGCACAAAGACTTGCTTCGCTCGCTGGTCTCTGATATCGAATTGGCTGATGCAGATCGCGATGCATTGAAGGCTCGTGCACAGCGGTTTCTGAAATCTGTTGATGACATGGAACGAGTTGGTGCTTTTGTCGAAAGCGTGCCGCTTGTTGCTTCAATGGGGAGGGATATTCGTATCGTCCAAGATTATATGATCCGCCGACCAACCGGATTACCAGCTGTGCCTGTTATACAAGACACTGCGACAAAGTTTGAATTTGCCCTCCGGCCTGAAGTTCGAAAGTTTACTGTTACATATGAGCGACCTTGGTCTTCCAACGACAAGAAAAGGACCAATATTCCCACTGCACCTATTCCTACCATGGGCAGCCTGAAGACTCCGAAAGACGTATTTGACATTTTCTTCAACCCAGTGATGTCATTCGTTGAGCTTAATAAGCGTCACAAAGGAGCCTGGCGACAAAAAAACAAACAGTATGAGTACTATACAACTGTGATTGATATTGTGCTGGAAAGACTCAAGCTGTTGTCTGACGCTGAGAAGCAGGGAAAGAGTCTTGGCGAACTGGTTGAGTTAGTTCAAGGGGAGTTTGTGTCGAATCCAGATTACAAAGCAGGAGCTGCGTTTTCTGTGTACAAGATGAGTAAATCCCTTGGTCGACACAATAAGCCGGAGTTTGGTATGGACGATAAGGACTTTGTGTTTGAATAAAACCTTCGTTTGAATCGCGGCATTTAACCTTAAGAGATGATGGCTCTCGCCAATGAGCGAACGCGAAGGAGGCGAGAGCCTTTAAGAAAAATTTTGACTTTTTGCACTAAGATTGTAGGCGGAGACGCTGTTTTTGAGGGTCTTTTTTCGCGCGGCCCTTAACCTAAAAAGTCTCGGCTCTTGCCAATGAGCGAACGCGAAGGAGGCAAGAGCCGTAAGGAAATTTTTCGGATTTTGGGGCCCCGTTTGTAGCTCAAAACGCAGTTCTTGGGGCTTTGCAATCAACTGATTTTATTGAAATAAAGTGGGTCACGGCTCGCTCAAAACTTTCGATTTTTCTCATATCGCACGAAGGGACAGCGTTTTTGAACTGTTTCTGTTTCTTAATTTTGTCTGAGTTGTCCAGTTGGGTAGTATTCTAGAATCGCGCTTCATTTTCTCTGTTTCAAACAAAAGCGCAGTCATTCTGTTTGAGCTCCTGTCCCATATACCGTAGCGACGAATGCTTACATTCGTCCTCGGTTTCTTTCTTCTTGCTGGCTATTCTCCGTAGTGGCTGGGTTGAGAGACTGTTGATGCTCTCTGTAGTGCCTCTCAGCACGACATCAGTTGAGCGGTGCTTCGGTTACCTCAACGCGATTCAATCGCTTCCAGCCATGTAGTCAGCTGCTATTCCTTGTTTGCTGGAAGGACTGGAAGGACTGGAAGTACTTTGACAGGTGCAGATACCGAGTAAACCAAGCAGTTAGGTACCTCTCTCCCTTATCCTCTTTACTCACTATTCACTATCAGTCATGATTTTCTGTTTCGCGTACTTATTCCGAATAGACTGGCGCGTTTTGATTCCTATGATTCCAACACAACTGAGTCCATCCCAACCATCCCAGCCATCATCTGACCCCCGAATTGGGTGTATTCTGTCTTATATGATCAAATATAGTCCTGATGGTTCCAACTTGGACTCTGATGGCTTGTATAGGTCAGGATGGTCGGGAACGAGTAAATACACAGAGGACCTTCTTGACTGTCCAGGCTCTCTGCACTCCAGTGCACCTTTTCAATTCGCGTATTTGCACATGAAATACATTGTCAGTTAATTGGGACGTGTTGGAAGCTTCTGTTCGAGATTTGATGTGTTGCGTTGACAACTGACTGGACGTGTTCCTACGCCTAATTCGGGATCAACGCGTTCATGAATAAACTAAGCTCAAGCTTTATATCTTGTTTTCGAATACGGGAGTCTTTAGGTGTTTGCCAACATTGTTCGTTGATGTTTCAGAGCTACGTAACTTCTCTCGCGAAGCTTTCGAACGCGTGAGTCCAAGTTCAATGTAATTATAAATACTGTTAATGATTCTGTGCAAGTTTTGAAGGTTGCCCTTCTTGGGGAACAGTAGAAGTACTTTGTGGTTGCAACCAACTCGTCAAAGTGTTTCCCTGGACGTTGTCACGCTGGACTCACACAAAAACACTCCCATGGAAATTATTATACCTTTAATCACTTGGGCACAAATCGACAGGCCTGAGGAATGCTGCCACAACGATGTGTGATGGAGTTGTAGTATCTGTCTCACATATTCACCACTATATCCTCACCATATCATCCCAGCTACTTCTCACCTCAATAACAGAAAAATCACAACGATCCAAAAGAAGGCTGCGCGCTTTGCAGGGTTTCTCGGAACGTCCAAGTGAGTTAGCGTACGTCTAAGTGAGTTAGGGTTGAATGTATTCGATGGATATGGCGCTGCAGATTTGCGCGGGTGTATTCCGTACAATGCAGCCAGACGTGGACGGGTGGCAGGTGGCATTGTTTCAGAACGGAAAAGTCCTTTCTGTTTTTCAAATTCCTTCAAAGGTGCGTTCACACCCCTCCCCTTCTCCTTCAACCCTCTAGTGCTCTGCGTCCCTCCACTTGAGTGAACTCGACTTTACGATTGCTTTAAGTTGCCATTATTGCTATAAAAATGGTGGTTCAGCCTCTGGCCGTGTTTCTCCATCCTTCCCTTCATGCACGCTCTCTTTCCTTCCCTCCCCTTTGCCCCAACGCTTTCGTCCGCCCCACTCCTACTCGTTCTTCTATTGCTTTATACGACAGGCACCATCCATATTGGATGCCGTGCCTTTGTCTCTGAGCACCTTCCTTCTGTGGCCCATTGTTGCCTGTCAGTTCATCATAATCCTCCAACTTCCGTCTACAACTTCTTTATTACCCCTCCTATCTATTCCCCTCTCTTTGGTCTGCTGGGTGGTGCTGACTGCACAGTTCGGTTTTGGGTGGTGCACTCCTCTTTTTGGGTGCACCACCCGAAAAAAATTTTGCTGCACTTTCACCCCTTAGCTATACCGCCTTTGACCGCTCGGCCATCTGCCCTTGATGCTTTTTCTACATCTGTAACGTAGTTGTAGCGTTTTTATTTGAAATTAATCAAAGGTAAGAAATTATGTAGTATAGTTTCAGGTTTATGCACCAGGTTTATGCACTCGAGTACACCATGTTTCAGATTTTAGGGAGCAGTGTTCATACCAATTTTGTTATGAACCTCCAACCAATGAATCATCACTGTCCTACTTTTAGCCATTCAACTTTCTGGTCTACTCGTGATCCAGACTTATGGAATGCATTTTGATCAGCACGAAGAAGCTGGATTTGTTCCTCTTTGGACGCTAATGATAATGTGCAATACAATTCCTGAACTACCCAACGTTCGATAAGTCAAAAACTCAAGCAACATAATGAAGTAGTTTGTAGTCCAGTCACGATATTCATTGATTTCTATATGCACTATCAAAGTCTTTATGCCGAGGATTTATTAGAAATTATCCAACAATCTCAGTCGCAGAATGAAACGCCGAAACAACGCAGTCAAAGCGTCTAGTCATCCGCACCAGCCTCAACCAATCACTCTGGAATCTATTTACACTCTCCTTTTAAATCTACAATCGCGCGTCGACTCTGAACTCACCTTAATCAAAGCATCACAAACTAGTATCAACACCCAACTCGAATGCATCCAAAGCAGCCTCACTTCAGTACAAAAAACTCTTACATTAACTCAGAATAACGTTGCCAAACTCAACAACCCTTCTAGGAAGCATTACACACGCTTCACTCAACTCCCCTTCGAAATCGTTACTCTCATCTTGAGCTGGGTGAATCCATGGCACGTCTTCAAATACCGCCGTGTCTCGAAACTTTTTGACGCTTGCTTGATGACGAAGCAGTTTGCAGCAATGGTCGTTTCACAATGCTTTGCTGACGATGAGTTTCATGATCACAGAAAAGGCTTGGACATATCGTATGCGGGATGGGGTTCGCAAGAAATGAGCACTGTACTTCGAGATTTTCCCAAACAGGTCCAGGAAGTCGCAATTGACTGTGTACACTCTGGATTGAAGATATTGGAAATTGATTGTCGCTTTGATGAGAATGGAGCTGTTGAACCGTTTTCTGAAACATTCCAAATTCCCTATGTGTTCGGGAATTTGATTGGACTCAAGGTGTTGCGCATCACTTGTCCGGAATTTGTTGGCCCTGTACCGCTTAGCTTATGGGATTTGAACCAATTGGAAGAGTTGCAATTGACCAATTTTCAGTTAAATCAGGAGCTTCCATCCAATATATCTGGGCTCACATCATTAGCGGAGTTAGATTTGCAACAAACTGGGCTCTTTGGGAAAATTCCGACCGCAATTGGATTGCTGGTGAATCTGACGCTGTTGAATTTGAGTAATAACCGCTTAACGGGTGGCATTCCGTCCGAAATTGGAAACCTGAGCTGTTTGGAAAATATGAATCTACTGGACAATTTACTTGAAGGCCCCCTTCCGCCAACGCTCGGCAATTTATCTAAACTTGAAGTGTTACTTCTCCTTGATAATCAGATGAATGGTGAGATTCCAAAAGAGCTTGGAAACCTCACCTCCCTCCGCCAAATATCGTTATTCAACAACCAACTGTCTGGCCCTGTTCCCCAAGAACTGCGGCTTCTCAAAAATCTTCGAGAATGTGATTTGAGATTGAATCCTGGGTTGACTTGTGATTTTGCAAGTGATTTGATTGAGCTTTGATTGTCTTACAATATCGACATAAACGAGAGATGGAAAGCATGGCTATCGTTGTAGTGTTCTAATTAAATTAAATGTTGTTTATTTACGCGAGTTGGGCGATATTGCCGCTTTTTTTGTTTGGACCATTTTGTTTTATTTGTGTAGTTAAATATATATTAACTTAAAACATAAAAAGTACAACAATGGAGCCGACGTTATTCTTTCAGGATTTTGCCTATTAATCCATGGCCTAAGAAACTTCGGCAATGAAAGGATTGTTTTCCAAGCATATGACACATTCATTGGCCAGATTACTTAGTGCGTCAGGGATAGGTCCTGAAAGGCGGTTATTGTGCAACATCAATATCCGAAGCTTATTGAGATTTCCAAGTGATTCCGGTATAGTACCAGAGAGGGTATTAAATTGAAGTTGAAGTTCCACTAATTGGCGAAGGTTACCGATTTCAGATGGTATGGGTCCTGACAAACTATTCCAACTCAAAATCAAGTGCTCTAAACACGCGAGGAGTCCAATATCACGTGGAATATTGCCTTCAAGGCTAGTAGTTTGTAAATCTAAGAAACGTAAGGCTCTCAAGTTGAAGAGTTCAAGTGGAAACTCTTGGAGTAACCGACAACCACTCAATTGCAATCTCGTCAACTTATGTAGATTCCACAATTCTGCAGGGATGGGTCCCTCAAACTCAGGAGCTGTGATTGAGAGTTCTTCAAGTTGTGATAGTTTTCCAAATATGGCAGGTATAGAATACCAATCATGTGCCTCCTCATCCTCTTCATCCTCTTCATCCCAGTCTTCCGCCTTGACGATCTCCAACGACTTTAAGCAAGGATACAGATACTCAATGGTGGCTTCTTGAAATTGTTTTGGAAAGACACAAAACAGGAAACACTCTTCATGCCTTCCCCATCCAAAAAAAGTTACACATGTACTAGTAGATGAATCAAATCCACAGTTATCAATTTCATGACCCAGGAGCGTGAAATAGCGCGGCACAGCCAATACAGAAAATTGCCTAGTTGACAAACAAGCGTTGAAAGATTGACATACGCGGCGATACTTGAAGACATATCTTGGATCCAGCCAACTCAAAATGAGAATGAGAATTTCGATTGGCAGTTGTGTAATCCGGGTGTAATACTTGACGGACGGGTTGCAAAGCTTCAAGACCTGGTTGCATGTGAGAGACAACGAGCGTTGGATCTGAGCTACGTCAGTTTGAATATTTTCCACTTTGCTCTTCAGTTCCGATTGGGATGCTTTGAGTTGAGTAAGTTCAGAGTCGAAATGGGACTGCATTTGCGAGAGTAAGTTGTAGATGTCATCAAGAGTTGCTTGTGGCTTAGGCTGATTGATGATAGCTGCCTGTGAGTTTGTGTTTGGCATTTGGAGGGTATGTAAGAAGTAGATAAATAGATTTGTTTGTTCTTTCCAACCTTCTTTTGAGAAACAACTGATTTGTCCAATGGATCCCCGATTCGCACAACAGGCCCAGCGCTATGTGCAGCGAGTCCTCACAATTGAGCAATCAAAAAGACTTGGATCGAGGGAGGATCGCACGAGCAGCGAAGAGGCCGACACCGAGAACCCGTTCGATGATTCAACCCAATCTGAATCAAACTCGGAATCGGATCCTGAAATTACTCAACCTCAAATGAAGCGAATTAAGACTAATGATTCGTTTGGCGATCGGTTTGTTTTGTTTACTTTGTTTGTTTTAGCCCAAAAGGGACTGATCCAACGTGTTCCTTCAAGGGCAATCGCTGTTTCGAACGAGGCCGCGCGTACCAGATTCAACGTGGCAAATCACGTGGCGCCGCAAGTTGCCGTGGCTTCGGAAGAGGAAAACAGTGTTCATGATGCTCAACAAGGTGAACTGTCAAAGTGTGGGATCAAACTGCTGCCTAATACTATCTCGTAATTACAGATTATGTATCTACAGTGTATGGGGCCGTGCTAGCCTCTGAGCTCATTGGTTCAGCTGCGTCCCTTCTTCAGCCACCTTCAAATCCCTCAACTCCTCGAAAGTCTAACTCCACATTCACGCTGCCAACAACACCTGCTTCAAAATCAAATCGAATGCTACAATCATTTAATACCCGCAGCTCATCCACTTCTGAGAAATACGCATTCCACGCTTCAACAACTTCTGATCTCGTGTCTGTTTCTCCTACTCCTTACCTCTCTCCCCGTATGGCCCGCTCTCCTGCCGCAAACTACAGCATCACTCCAAAACGCGCACCTCGCTCTCAAATGCCCACACTCTCTTCACCCACTCCAACTAAATCTGGTGGAGCTCAAGGTCGCAGGCGTTCCCTCTTTATTCCGTCAAAAACATCCTCTCCCTCCTTTTCTCTTTCTACCCAATACCAGCAATCTATCAGCCCCTTTTCTTCTTGTCCCGAAACAAAACGTATTCTAGAGTACTCTGTTGCATTTCAGCCGCGTTCCATTTCAAAAGCTCCATTTAAAGTATTGGATGCTCCTGAACTACAAGATGATTTTTATTTGAATCTGGTGGATTGGTCTTATTCAAATGTGTTGGGTGTTGGGCTTGGGTCTTGCGTTTATTTATGGGATGCTCAGAATTCAAGGGTGACTAAATTATGTGATTTGAAGGATCCTACTCAAAGTGAGTGTTCTACGACTGAGATCAAGACTGAGCGAGGAACAAGTGAAGGAGTGTTGAACAAGCGAACGCGAAGGAATGTCTAGGAACGAGACTGAACGAGGGTTCAGTTGGCGTGGAAACATGATCTAAGAGAGGGAATCGCGAGCGAAGCGAGCAATAGAGAAAAAAACGAGCGGAGCTCCATGCCTTTATGCCGAAGAAAGCTACCTTTCACCCTCAAGTTAAATCTTCTGATTTGCATGACTAAACCTCAAAAAATAGACGCGGTAAATGCAGCTGGAGGAGATACTGTCACATGCGTTAATTGGAATCCAAAAGGCAATCTGGCCGCAATAGGAACGAACAAAGGGGTTGTGCAAATATGGGATGTGCGCGCTGAAAAGAAAATACGAGAATTACGGGGTCATGATTCCAGGGTAGGAGCAATCGCGTGGAGTGCTCAAGATTTATTAACTACTGGGTCAAGAGATCGCAAGTAAGTTTTCCATATCTCCTTCATACACAATCTAAACCAACACAAAGCATCTTCTTCCGCGACATCCGACTCCCATCCACAGACTCCATCACCGACAAGCTCCACTCCCACCGCCAAGAAGTATGTGGCCTAAAATGGGCCTCAGCGCCATCAAACGACAACCTCCTTGCCTCAGGCGGAAACGACAACAAACTCCTCATCTGGGACCGCGCCATGCTCTCCAAACCCCTCCACACCCTCGTCGAACACACAGCCGCCGTAAAAGCAATCGCATGGTCCCCATACAAAGCAGGCCTCCTCGCGTCAGGCGGTGGAACAGCAGACCAGAAAATCCGGTTCTGGAATACAAGCGCGAGTCCACGGGAAGCAACAGGCGGTGGGACAGCTGATAGTCTGAGTAATGTGAATACAAACTCACAAGTTTGTAACATCGCGTGGAGTCGAAGTGAAGATGAAATCGTGAGTACGCATGGGTTCTCGCAGAATCAGGTGGTTGTGTGGAAGGTTTCTGCAACGGGGCAGGACGCGTTGGCCCCGCAGTTGCATACCTTAGCGACGTTGACAGGGCATACAATGAGAGTTTTGTATTTGGCTGTGTCTCCGGATAACGAGAATATTGTGACGGGAGCTGGGGACGAGACGCTGCGTTTTTGGAGTGTGTTTGGGAAAAAGAAGAAGTCAGATATTTCTGGTTCTTGGATGGAGAATGGGCCACTGGTTAGATGATACGCTATAATGAAAGAATGTGTGGGTGGTGGAGCCTTATTTTTCAGCATATTGGTGATAACGTTTTAGATGTGTTTTTGTTTAATCTCTTCTGCATCGTTTCAATCAATATATTGCTTCTGTCACGAGAGTACATCCTGTGCTATTTTGTTTGAGTTTTTCAAAAGACACGGTGGAGTTGACAGTTATCGAAAACTAACTATCTGAATGAACATGAATTTGGACTGCATTATTGTTTATCTTTATTAGTTTGCTCTTTCAAGTCCGGATACACTTTTTGACGATGAGGGTTCCCAGGCCCAACTGTCTGCAATGTGGAATGCTTGCAGTTATCGTCAGCTTCTTTCTCTTTCAGCTTGCAATCAGTCGGGACTGCAGACGAGACAGGGCCATTTTCCTCCAAAGGTTTGGATTTAACTATATATGCAATAGACCTTCGCCGCTTTACTTGCGGCGGCATTTGTACGGTGCCAGCTGCCACCATTTGATAGAATACTGCGACGAAGTTCTTTAGCCTCCTCTGTGTTAGGGTCTGGGATTCCCAGAGGCGTGGGGCGGTGGGTTTTGAAGCCTTTACGGCGTTTTCGAATCATAATAAGAGGCTGTTGTTTCAACTTTTCTTGACTTTTTTTCATGAAATCATTAGCTATTACCTGTCTGTATTGCGAGATTCTGCTATGGCTCCTGAGACTGTTGTCACAAATTCATGGACAAGAACGGCAAGAAATATGGTGTTTATTTATAAAATATGCAATAATTAGAGTTCAGAGTGCTCTACTTCCTTCGCTGTTGGTGGATTGTAAATAAGTTCATCACCAGGAATGTATCGATGCCTCTGTGATACTTGCTTACTACGGGCGTAAAGTTCACGAGCCCGTTTCAAACCGCCTTTCGAATATTCTTTGATCGCCAAATCGATATTGTCTATACCTTGGAAGGTGGCAAACGCCTGAAGGAGGCCTGCGGCATCCAGTACACCGGTGTGTGCACCTGCAGCCGTACTAGGAGAAGCCATGTGAGCCGCATCACCGATGAGTATAATTCGTCCGTTTGTTACGCGATCCGCACCAAATTCATACAAAGGTTGACGCGTGATCTTGCCCGGGCCATTTACAGCCTTCTCAATCCATTCGACGAGCTGTTTGTGTTGCCCAAAAGTGCGTTTCACAAATGGGAGGAACCATTTTGGCACAGAGTTTGGGTCATCCACCCATTCGACTTGACGGTTCGCTGCTGCAGTTGGTTTCAATGCAATCGCATCTTCTTCTGGTGCACCAACAGTGACTCCGCCCATGATGTAATCCGTTCCATCATCAAGAGCAACATTGAGGGCTATGCTGAAGTATTTCTGGTCTGGCGACATGTATGCACTTTCGGAATCAAAGTTGGGGAAATCACTCTTGAGTACTTTGCAACGATAGATAATATGTCCTGAATAATCTGGCTTCTTGTCTGTTATGTACTTTTCCCGCAATGTAGACCATCCACCGTCCGCCAAGATGACTGCATCATAAACTTGACCATTGATAGTGGGTTTCATAGGATCGTCACCCAAATCAGTTACCTCCTCTCCGAATTTGACTGTTCCCTCTGGAAGCCCTGAATACCAGAAGTTCCAGAGATCGCCATAGTAGTAGGCTCCTTGGTATCGGTGTGCTTGTCGTCCTCGTCGAAGCATCTGCTTGCCTTTCAACTGTTCCCACAGTCCGATGTCAACAAAGCCAAGACTGGATCCGCGGTTGGCTATGAGGAAAACGGGTTCAGGATATTATAGCTTTGGATGTAAGAGTGCTTACCAAATGAACCAGAGTACTTTTCAAACACTGTTACATTGATCCCAAGTCGTAGAAGCACGGTTGCCGCTGAGAGCCCAGCGATTGATCCACCTACGATAGCTATTGACATTGTCATGTTCTTTCTTTGTTTCTGAACTATGTTCTTTGGTAGGAGCTTGCCTTCTTTTTATAGTTTGAGTCGATTTGAAATCGAATTCCAATCAATACCAAACCGATTTGCAAACGCAGGTTGACGTCATCATTCTCTTGGCACTTATTCATCGCTTTTCAGCATGTAAGATGATATTCTTTGAAGCAGGGACAGGTGAGGCTGGTTGTATGACACTAAACTTCAATCCTATGCAGGCGACATATCATCTTTTTACAGCTGATTGCAAAAAGAATGATCTACCCTCCTTTTTTCATTGTGGAAAAGTGAAGTAAAACAGGCGGAAAGTTGAAGGAAAAAGCCTCATCTCCCCGAGGAAAACCGTTGTATTTTGGACGAAAAGCTTGGAGGGGTTATGAGGCTTGGGCAACTCGTGATACACTGCGTGCCCTGCCGCTGCTGCGTGCACTGTTTCTCATTTAGAATTGCTTGTTTCAAATTGACCCAATGACCTACTCAACGGACATTCGTCTGCTCGTTATACTATATGCACAAGAAGGCAGGTCAATTCGAGAAACCCACAAGGCGCTTCATATTGGAACGGCAACGGTCCAGCGTATCCGGCGAAATTGGTTTCGATACAGCTGCCTTGAAAACCCGTTCAAGCAACCGAATGGAAGGCAGCGAGCGATTCAGAGTATTGCCGTGATCCACTTGCAGCTTTTGTTTGAGGAGCGACGTGATTGGTATTTAGAGGAGCTACAAGCTGAATTAAGGAAGGCTGTCGGGTGTGATGTATGTCTATCAACTGTTTGGCGTTGTTTGCGGTCATTAGGGATTACACACAAGCAGGTAAGTAAAGATTCATGTTTCCAAAAAACTAAACGTAACTTCAATGTAGCTGAGTAAACACGCTGCTGAACGTAACGAGTTGGAACGTGCCCAATTTCTGCAGTTCATTTCGCAATTCCCTCGAGAATATCTTGTGTTCTTTGATGAAGCCGCTTGGAATGAGAAGTCTTTGCAGCGTCGTTTTGGGTATTCTCCGACAGGACGACGTGCAGTTATTTCAGCACCCTTCGTGCGGGGAGTTCGATTCTCCATCATTGCAGCAATATGTGTTTCTCATGGCTTCCTGGACTTTGCCGTTGAAGAAGGTCCGCTCAACGGCAACGACGTATACACCTTTATATCAGAAGTGTTGGTAAGTTGATTTCTAAGATCATCAATTAGTAACTGTTTGCAGCTTCCTCAATGCAATCGTTTTCCGGGACCCAACTCTATCATAATATGTGACAATGCATCAGTTCATAAGGATCCAAGAATTTCGGCGGCATGCCTAAATGCTGGAGTGTTGTTCACGTTCCTTCCGCCTTATTCTCCAGATTTGACTCCGGTACGTTTCTTTTACGTCCATTGCAAGTGTGACATTAGTAATCTAGGTTGAAGCTTCGTTTTATCACGTCAAATCATGGCTCCGAAGGAATGATGGGTATGTTAGGGATCGTGATCGCCAGTCTTGTCTGATTGAAGCTTGTGCCGCCTTTTCCCCATTGCTTGCAGATTCTTGTTTCAAATATTGTAACTATAGATAAACGTATTCTCTGTTTCTATTTTTATACGTCTTTCACACTTGTTCCTCCATAAATCTCTTCTGCTGTCAACACTTCTTGTTCAATTCTGCAAATAAAACTTATTTATTTGAAAAGCAATACCACTGCAAACAACAATAAATGAATGACAAACGCGAATTTCAAACCAAAGCAACACAGTAAGTTCAGTAGTAGAGCCCCTGTCCTGGGGATGCGCTGTTGTTGAGTTGGTAATATGGGTCCATACTACATATACGGCAAACAACTGTAACGTGTTGTTCTTGGAAGATTGTAACAAACTTCTCATCAAGATCCAGTTCAATGTCATTCACATACCCTTCAAACTCGCAATTGACGTGTTCATCAAAATCAAACCGTTTCTTCAATAGGAGGGATCTGATAGTATCTGTTGGTCTCACCAACATCCGTGCAGAGAGTTCAGTGGTTCTTCCATTTAGATTGATGATAGTCAAAGAAGCTGTTACTATTGGAACTAAATGATTGCTTGGAGCAGGGAATGAAGGCGTGGGTCCATTGATTTGCACTTGAGATTCAGTTACATTCCGCTGCGACATGGATGGAAGTAATCCCAAAGGAGCAACAATTCTATCCATCCAAGAGTGAGACATAGACATTCGGTTTCCTGCACCATTTTCAGTAGACTGATTGAGCTCGGATAGCGGGAGTGTATGAGAATAAGGCACAGGTCTGATATCAACTGCATGACAAGGATCAAACATCTTGATACGGGGAGGGTTTTTGAAGTCAACACCATCCATCTCTTTGTCCTGTTACCACAATAAATATACAACAACGGGACAATAGTAAAATTTACCAAATACAAACACCAGTTTCGAAAATGATCATCTGTCAACAACAAGTGTCGACCATCGGACAAAATCAAACAACCAGCTGCGTGCTGCTCATTCACTGTGCAGTTGTTTACGTAGCGGCGTCGTAACTGAACTTGAGATTCATTTCCAAACCCAACTGTTGCGGTTGAACGTACTCCAAACCCATTACTGCTCACGCCTCGCTTTACTTGTGCAAGAGACTGTTTGCTGATTACCGAAACAGTGTCCACAGGCTTGAACACAACAAAGTGAGTCAATCGTTTTGTGTCTGCAAGAGTTTCTTTCAGGAGAACTTGAAATGTTTGCGGAGTGACATCTAAAATACGATTAGTCTTGAACTGATGGCCGAGATGATTCAAGAGCGGCAACCATTGTGGCTTTTCTTTCTCGACTGTCATCAATAAATCAGAAGGAGACATGAACTCCAATTGGTGGACCGGAATTCCAACAAGAATGGCCCCAACTTGTTGCTTCACAGATCCTTCTGATCCTTGCGGAAAACAAACCACTTCAATCACTGTCACAGAAGTAAGTCAATGATCGAAACCACAAGTATGCACACCACCCACTTTGCACATTATTAGATTGATTATCTCGTTTCGCACGTTTTTGCGGCTCGTAATTGGTGGAATCGCTTTCAGAAATATCATCAACGTCAGACTCTGCCGTTTTAGACGAAGAAGGGGCAAACGAGTCAGGCATTGTAGCAGTTCGCTTTTTGGTGAGAGGAAGCACGGCATTCTCTTTTATAGTATCTGTTGAAACGCGCAATATTAGGATACATTTGAATAAGTAAGTACAAATACCTGATGCTCTGCGTGCAGCTTTGACTTGTCTATAGTCTCGATTGCAAGCAGCGTATCTCATTCCTACAAAGATGGCAATGTCTTGCCGTGATTGCAAAGTACGAGTGAAGTAGTCAACGTCTCCAACTTGAAGAATGTGGTTTACAGCTGATTTCTTTTCAGTTTTTGGGGAGTTGGTGCATTCACATGAGTCGGGGCTCTGAATTTCAATTATCATTATTCTGTTGTAGACAATGAGAAAGTAGAGACAAACCTCGTCAGGATGGTGGACACAATTGTTGCAAAACAGACAACGGCCTCGATCGAGCATTGTTCTGGTCAATGGTGAATTTTCCTCCCTTTCTTTGTGATTGCTCGTAATTAAAAATATTGTCGCGTGCAAGTAGTGCACGCAGCAGCAGCAGGGCACGCAGTGTATCACGAGTTGCCCAAGCCCCATAACCCCTCCAAGCTTTTCGTCCAAAATACAACGGTTTTCCTCGGGGAGATGAGGCTTTTTCCTTCAACTTTCCGCCTGTTTTACTTCACTTTTCCACAATGAAAAAAGGAGGGTAGATCATTCTTTTTGCAATCAGCTGTAAACGATTTTTTCAAATATCAAGTTTCAGATAACTGATTGATTGTCGCGCGGAGAATCGATCTCAAAAACAACAAAGGATGACGGAAATCCCAAATGGCTACCAAACCACCACAGGCAACCTGACAACCGGCTCGCCAACCGGTCAAGTCTTGGACGCTCAGTGGAACGGTGTGACTATAGTGATATCGATTGCGATTTCTTTCTCTGGAGCTATGTATACTATTCTCCTGAACGAAGCTCGGGGAAGGTGAGAATCTATGAGGATAACTTCTACTTAAATAAAACGCTAACCCTTTCCTGTCCTTCACATCTTCTAGAACCGAGATTCCGATCTCTAAAATCTTTTCAGTCTCACTGCTCATCATTTCCTCCCTCTCTACCTCTATTCGAGCAATCTTTTTTATGCACTTTGTGGGTATGACGGCAATCACTCTCTATATCCCTGGAACAGACGTCCATATTCCTGTATACTATGATTTTTGGTATACCGTGTTATCAGCTTCCATCTGCGCGATCGTGACTACATGGGCTTTTTACTACGCTTCTCAAGATCAGGAGTGGAACCAAAAAATCCACGACCGCAATGAGTTGACCGAACGCGCGCGTGCGCGTAAAGAAGCGCGCAAAATGAAGCTGCATAAGAAGGGTGGCACTTTGGGAAGATCAAGCGTTATGAACGTCGTTGCGAGAATGTCGGCTCATTTACGTGCAGACCGAGAACATGTTTCGCTCTTGAAACCTGTGCTTGAAACACCAAGCATTATGGAGGCATCGAGCATTAATGAAGGGGAAAATCAAGACTCACAGAATGTGGCCGTCAAAAGAAATGATAGTTTGTCCGATGCAGTCAAAGGATCAAATGCCATCCTGCCCGAAAGTCAAAATGGTCTAATCATAAGCATGCCACAATGCAGATAGACTTGAAAAGAAATGGTAGCCAGTCGGGCGCTGCCAGAGGTTCCAGCATAACCACATCCGAAGGGCTAAGAGGTTCTAATCAAAATCACGTCACAATGCAGATAGACTTGAAAAGAAATGGCAGTCTGTCTGATGCAGTCAGAGGCTCCAGCACTGTCACAGCTGAGGGACACCGAGTTTCTAATATTGCGCCAAGATCTGCCCTTTCAGTGGTTTCTCAAACAGACGCAAGATCACCTGACCATCCACGCGTGAAGTCTTTCAGAAAAGATTCATTCAAAGATTTGGAGGCTGGATCTTCTATGCGCCGATTTTCGACAGACTTAAATCCAACCAAATCAATTTCTGAAGAATCACCGCAATCCTCTTACAAACAAATTCTCGTGACTTTTCTAAATCCAAGTCTGCTTTTCAAGAGTCACAGTTCTAGATTCAATCTATCCCGACTTAACCGTGGAAGATATTATAGCAGAGTTTTGGTACTAATTGAGAAACCATGGAGGATCATAATCTCAGGATTTTCAATTGCCTTGGCTGTTCTTGCTATGCACTACCTTGGAATGTATTCGATGAGAGTTGAAGCGGATATGGTTTATAGACCCGTTGTTGTTGTCCTCTCCGTAATCATCGCGTTTGTTGCGGCAACAGCTGGAATGTGGATTATTTTTCGCGTCCTTCCCTATTACCCTTTCGACGTCACAAAGTACGTTGCGGCCGTCATTATTGCTATCGCTGTGAATGGAATGCATTATACTGGAATGGCAGCTTTAGAATTCCATTACGCACCCAACCCCAACTTTAACCCTGCTCAGTTAATTCCACCAGAGAGGCTGTCAGAAGTCATTCTGTACTGCGAAGTAAGCTGTCTATTTAAAATTATATTTATCTGAGCTTTTTCTTTCGCACAGGTTATTGCGAATATCTTTTTGGAGGCACTGATTCGTAACAACACAACTGAAATCATTGATTTGTTCCGTGCAAGAGCCCAAGCTTTAGAAATGAAGAAATTACATTGCAGCGTGCTTAATTATCGATGCATCTTTTCAATACCAATCAATAAAATCTTTGAATGCAATCAATCCATCCACAAGATACGACTGTCAAGCACCAACTATACTGTCCCGACGAGATTTTGATAGCCATCTTTTCGTGGATTCACCCGAAGGATGTCTTCAAGTATCGGAGGGTATCACACCGAATTGACAATCTGTTGACGTCAGCGCACTTCGCAAAGATCTGCTTGGGGCGATTCAGCCGGGCCAAAACGTTAAAGGCCATTGCCCTCTTGAATGGCACTTTCATGTTGGCTCCAAGTGCCTTTCAAAGTGTGTACGCTGAATTGGTGTTGAACCTGCGATCTGAAATCAGTTGGACGTACCTGCATGCAAATCCTCCAACTCATAGGTTGTGTGCAAGACCAGGTATCCCACCAGCAATTGGTTTACTAGAGAAGCTCATTCATTTGGAGCTGTTTCCTGTCCAGGGCAGCATTCCACATGAGATTGGAGGATTGGTCTCGCTTGAGGTGTTAAATTTGTCTCATAATAACCTCACTGGTGAGATCCCTGTTGAATTGTGTAAGCTTTCGAACTTGAAGAAATTGAACTTGAGTCATTGTGTCCTTTCTGGTCCCTTGCCGGATACCTTGGGACAAATGACTTCATTGATCGATCTGTCAGTGCATGACAACAAATTGACTGGTTCTATTCCGTCATCTATTGGCCTCTTGTCATCGCTAGAAGCTATAAATTTGAGTAGCAATCGCTTCTCGAATGAGATTCCTGCAGAAATTGGAAAGCTGGAAAACCTGACGCAGCTCTATTTGGATGAGAATGAATTCAGTGGTTCAATTCCAAGAGAGTTTGGCAAACTTCGTTCCCTTGAAGAACTGCACCTCAACTCGAATCAATTGTCTGGCCCTATTCCCCAAGAGCTTCTATTGCTAAACTGCTTGACTGAATGTGACATGAGGAACAACGCTGGACTCACTTGTGCCTTTGAGCTTGCAGGTTTGGAATTGTAGACTACTGTATGAACGCGATCATTCAAATACATATCGGCAGTAAAAAAACAAGTTTTTAACGCCCAATAATTACAATTTACTCGCTGAGTGCACTCGACGCGTTTGCAGGTTAAAAAATCCATCTTGCGGTATTACCTTCAATAGTTCCACACTGATTTACCATCCTACTTTCAATGAAACTCCAAAGCTTTATCGAATGCCATGCATTCCACGAAAATGCTGGATCGCTTCCACCACCTCCTGTTTCACAACAACCCCCTCCATTTCTTTCGGCCCCTCCAAAAACACACGGTGCGCTTTCAAGTAATCAAACCCTTCCTTTCGCGCAAACTTGTTGGAATCCAGAATAGCTTTTATGTTTATGCCTGAGCTCTTTAAATCCGACCTTCAATGAAACTCAAAAGCTTTATTGAATGCCATGCATACCACGAAAGTGCTGGATAGCTTCCTCCACCTCCTGTTTCACAATAACCCCCTCCATTTCTTTCGGCCCCTCCAAAAACACACGCCGCGCTTTCAAGTAATCAAACCCTTCTTTCGGCACAAACTTGTTGGATTCCAGAATAGCTTCAATAGATCCATACTGTTTCACCAACTTGAAAGCATTAACATGCCCGACACCCTTCAATCCATCACTAAAATCGCATCCACACAGAATCATGACATCCACAAATTGAGCGTGCGTGAGACCTGTTTGGAGACGGAATTCGAGGGGGTTTATTTGGATGAGGGATTTTGATTCTGTTTGTGCAGAGAGGGTTTTGAATGCTTCTGAATCTGCGGCGATTGCTTGTTGTTGTTGTTGTTGACGATGGTGTTGTAGAAAGGAGGATGATATTGATGATGCATCGGTACTAGAGTCGTCTAAGGATTCAAGTTCGCCTTCGAAAGGGTTTGGTGTACGGGAAGTGAATACGACAGCTTTTGCGAGGTGCCGAATGACGAGACCATCACCGAATACACAGCAGTCCATGTCTTCTGTGGCCGAAGCGTATGTCTGGCCTGAAGCTGTTAGATAGGCACATAGGGCTTCGCCTTCATGCGGACTGGTTAGAATAGGAACGTGTAGTTCTTTCAGGAGTTGCATGACTTGCTCAATAAGGCTTGGAGAAAGTAGAAGGGTTCTAGAGGATAATGAATGGACGCGAGCATGCGATTCGGAAATTAAATCGTAAATATTGGGAAGGATTTGGTTGGGAGCGAGGTGTTGAGATGGATTCTTGACATCTTGAAATACTCTTGCACTTTGTTCAAACATTTTCATTCCTATTCCGGTCATTTTTAGACCTTTAAGGATGTGGTTAGGATCCAGTCGTCAGGCCATAGCATTTCATCTCACTTAAAGCAAGATCGAGTTGAGTGCGATGTTGAGATTCTAGTTCATTTAATTCAGTTTCGATTGTTGATTGATTTGATTCTGAGTGATTCGAGTGGTCCAAGGTTTCGGACATGTTCGAACTTTGCCTAGATAACAACGCCTCCAATGCCTCCAACTGGGCCAGTCGCTCTGCTTCCAATGCCAGCATATTTTCAGTTCTAACTCGTGCAAGTTTACGTTTTTCGCTGTTTGAGGTTTAGGTTATTTGTCCTTCAATATGGCAATATGTTATACTCAACAGTTCCTTGTCCTTGAGTTTCCTCCAGTTTGAGTCCGAACCCTGTTCCGCATCGAAGCAAAAGACAGGGACAATTCTGTTTTTGATCAGAACAGAAACGAGGCGGCGTGTGCGGGTCAGGACGCGCGTGGTTGTTGTTGCTGCGTCTTCCGACCGAGGATGACATCAACGACGACATTGACGGCGCGTGGAGAAAGGCCCGGAGAAAGATCAGCGCGTCAACGGCGACGGCCTTGGACGAAAGGTGGCTCAGCGACACGGGCTGCGAGGCCGATGGCGCAACTCGAACGAGAAGCGATGTGAAGTTGCGGATGCCCATTCTGGATTTGTTTGTTTGTTGCTTTATTATTTAGTGAGAATAAAGAAAAGAAGTACAGAAATGTCCCTACCATTATCCACTTTCCCTGCTTGGGGCCGCAAGATTGTTGCCATCGGCAGAAACTATGCGTAATTCATACATACCTCAATTCAGTTGACTATGAAGACTCTGACTTGGGCTTTCCTGCAGCGAGCACGCCAAAGAGTTGGGGAACGCCGTTCCAACCACTCCCTTCTTCTTTTTGAAGCCAACCTCCTCCTACGTTACCTCCTACTCTACAAACCCTACTATCGAGATCCCTAAAGGCTCGAACGTCCACCATGAAGGTGTGTATGCATTTATCACAATGATCACTATACAAGTTCTAACACAACAACATTGTAGTCGAACTGGCAGTGGTTATTGGTGCCAACGGCCGTGATATCTCTGAAGCTACTGCCATGCGTCATGTGGAAGGTTATGCATTGGCCATTGATGCCACTGCCAGAGACCTTCAGGATGAGGCAAAGAAGGCTGGAAAGCCATGGTCAACTGCCAAGGGCTTTGACACTTTTACTCCGATTGGTGACTTTATTCCAAAGACCATGATTGAGGATCCTGATGCCCTTACGTTGTGGTTGAAGGTGAATGATACTGTCAAGCAGGTACCTTTCATTCGATTGGTCACTACCTCTCACATAATTATGTCCAAAATCATTTAGAACGGTCCAACTAGCGATATGATCTTCAAGATTCCTCAGTTGATTTCCTATGTCTCCTCCATCATGACTCTTGAGCGAGGAGACGTGATTCTCACTGGTACTCCTGCAGGAGTTGGACGAATGAACCCGGGAGATATTGTCACCTGTGGCTTGAGAACTACTGGCTCCGACCGCGACATTTTCAACATGAAGTTTTCTGTTGTTGAACGACCAGGAATTGGATTGTACGGCAACGGTCGTCAGTGTACTATCATATTGTCTAAGATCCACTTTAAGTACATGTGGAGAAAATGATAATAAATCGATTCTCATTCATCATTCTGGTTCAGAACAATGGAGCTCAAACCAGCCCCACCAACACAAGTAGCCATCATAAAAACTGGTCTTGCACTCACAAAAGAATCCTATCTGATAAGTTTCGAACCAAATGTAAATCCGTAAGCTTGTGTATGGATACACCTCCACAACAATAATTCTAATACCACATCCAACAAACAAACAGTTACAGCATTGTATCGCGTTCAGCAACACCTTCTTCTTCCAATCGCTCAAAAATCTCAACACCAAAATCCGTTCAAAGTCGTAGCAGACAGCCATCTTCCCTCCCACCCCTTCCACCGTCTCGAACAACATCAATCGCAACCACGGACGTTCAACTACCAGCACAAATTGCACAAAAACACGATAGCGTAACAGATAAATTAATTCAAGAGTTCCAGGAAGCCGATCGACATGCGGCAACACGGACAATAACGCCATGGGAACGACAACTCGCAAACATTGAAGATCGACCGAAAACACGGTCAGGATACGTTGAGAAGGAAAAAATAGCAGCAGAGAGGCCAAAGACTCGTGCAAGAGCAACCACAGATACACCCACAACCACTCCCCCACAAAAAGTCTCCAACGAAATCAACAGCCCCGCGTTTCCAGGCTTACCAGGCCGCACAAGAAGCAGAAGCCTCGGCCCAAGCGCCTCAAAACGCTCCCTAACCACCAGCGAAAAAACCCTCGGAAGCTCCGGCGGAGTCTTTGATTTATCCAAAGCAAGTAACGACGACTTACGCGAAGCTCGGTTACCCAGCCTCGTACAAGAACTCCCTCCCCCTGTCATCGTACCCCCACCCCGGAAATACCCACACAGGAAGTTATCCGTTGACTCGAACGGCCAAATCATACCCGTTGTTCCCGTCGCCCCGCCGAAAGGAAAGAAACGGAATCCACGAGTCTCTCAAGCGACACCGGAAGATTCATCGCGACAAAGTTCTTCCGTGCAGTATCAGGTGCAACAGCAGCAGCAGGATGACATGTTGGCGCAGAGGGATATGACGGACTTGGATAAAGCGTGGTTAGATGCTGTTGCTGGAAACGGGACGGACTCTGATTCGTCGTTGGATGATGATGAGTTGGAACGGATGAAGGAAGAGAGGGTGAGGATGTTGCATGAGAAGGAGGAGTTTGCGTTTTTGGAGAGGTTGATTCCGTTGGATTCGTTGGGGCAGGGTAGTGCTATACGGGAGATGTTATTGGAACAGGTGAAAATGAAGGAGGAGGCGGCGCGGAAGAAGTCTTTGACTGTTTCGGAGAGTGATTCGGGGGGAGGAAGTGGGCAGTCGATGCAGTTAGAATAACAAGAACATGCATTTCG
The DNA here is from genome assembly GCA_002104985.1 of Rhizoclosmatium globosum. Lineage (NCBI taxonomy): Eukaryota > Fungi > Chytridiomycota > Chytridiomycetes > Chytridiales > Chytriomycetaceae > Rhizoclosmatium > Rhizoclosmatium globosum. The sequence continues at coordinate 364,711 of MCGO01000020.1, read as the reverse complement.
TCACTAGACCGTTTTTCACTTCCCCTTCTAATAACGGCAACGCAAAGGAAAGTGCAATTTTTGCACAATTTTTGCAATTGTGCAGTTGCCAAATCTACCGCAAACCCCGACCAATGATCCCTTTGGAAGACATTATGCATCTACTTCATGGCTGTGATCAAGTCGATGCAGATCCAGAGAGCAAGTCAGATATGCAGTTACCAGGGGTGGAGGATCGTGATGCGATGTCTGATAACAACTGCCACCCCACAAGTTTCCCTTTCACACAAATGTCTCGATCGCAGTCTCCGTGCCCAGCCCATATAGTGCAAGAGAACTCAATAGTGGCAAGCCGATTTCCAACTCCACCAACGGAACTACTACCTCAAATTGACTCTTCAAAGACTCCCCTTCATCAACCCCTTCATACCCCTCACAATCCAAGACCGACTCGTCATACCATTCAAAAGCAACCCTCTAAAGCAGACACCCAACGTCCAACGCCTCTCCCAAAAGGCGCAAAATTACTCCCCTTACCTTCAACCCTCCCACCAAACATGGCAACCTCCAGCGAATCAACCCCAGACCGCATCCACGCCGACAGAAAAGCACGCAAGAACGAACTGCGTCGCACGAGACGCCGAGAAAAGAACGAATTCTGTTTAACAAAGCCGTCGAATGCGTTCATTCTGTACAGAAAAGACCGGATGAATGAAGTCCGGATGATGATGGATTCGTCGGCGGCGAGAGATGGACGGACGGTGTTTGCGACTGTGAGTAATATGTGTGGTGCACTTTGGAGGGCGGAAAGTGAGGAGATTAGGGATGCGTATAGGATAGAAAGTGAACGGTTGACGGGGGAGTGGAATTTGAGGAAAGCTCGGCAGCAGCAGCTTTTGGTGGAGACTGAAGGGTGGGATCAGAATAATTATAATGATGTTAAAGGCCCAACGGCTTGAAAGTCTTACTTCAGTTGCTGTTTTCATTGAATAAAAAAAGTAAATACGCATAAATAAGTACGTATGATATTGAAGGTGAAGGGCTTTATTGCGCCGCCATAGCTCTCACCAAATCCTCTTTCTGAACACTCTTCAATATTTCATACAAAGCAGCCAACCGCTCCAACTCTTGAAACTGTTCCTGATACGTAACAACTTTCGCTTCCAACCCATCCATCACTTGTTTCTGTAACGCAGTAAACCGCGCAACCAGTTGATCTCTTGAAGCACTGGTCTCGTCTCCCGATAAATCCATCAGATATTCTGGGGCTTCTCCGGATAGAGCTTTCATGATTCCATCAGACTTTAGCACGCGTGGAATAAACTCGTCGACTGGGTTTGGACGGATATGGAATGATGAGTGAGGGAGTTGGTGGACTTTGATGAGAGATGGTAAGTTTGTGGGGAGCAATGGAATAGTAGGAGTCGATGTGGGTGCGGGGAGGACAGATGATTCCGTTGAACTAGATTCGGGTTCGTTTGAGAGGGAGGAGGAGGATGTGGCTGGTCCACCTGCTTTACTTAATTTAATGTCGATCGAGGCAAAGAGGTGGGGTGTGATGACAGCGAGGCGGCGCTCAATGTCGTATGGCATTAGTTCCGGTGTATCAAAGGGAATAACAATAGATGAGCCAGCCAGAACACTTCTATTTACGCATACAATTCCAATGCAGTCTTGGAGGAAGGCACAAGCTTCGACGCAGAATCTACTGAGGTTGGGCAGACCCGAGTCGTGTTTCAAGGGTTGGCAGTTACGTGACAGAACAGTGAGAGCTGCTGAGTGGAAGAGATCAAAGTAGGAGGTTGCGATGGAAGCAGATGCCATATCAAGGAGGGGTTGTTGAGCTGAAAGTGATTGAGGAAGTGGAGTCGTATCAAATCGTGTTGCCTTGAAAGAAAGTTAATCGATGCGTTCCCTTGCAATTGGGCCTTTCCATCAAACATAAAAACGTTCGATATACGATTACAATTATTCTAGGTTTTCATGACAGCACGTACAGCTCTCGATACACTCGCTACGCGGCCTTGCCAGACGAAATTCATTTGCCACGCTCAATTTCTTCGCTCGCTATTCTTCTTTTCGCCAAATATTTCCCATTCACAAGTTCGGCAATTCTTCACTCATTCCTTGCTCAAAACACTCACCACAGCCCAACCAAGAACAGATTGACCATTTATATTGAGGTTTGCAACAAAAGCATTGAGAATACTTTGGTCTGAAGAAGAGAAGGGAATCAAAGACTGTTTTTTACGCAATTGATGCAACAATTAATGTCCACACATCTAAAAACAACTGGAATCCGAACCTTGACTTCAACAATCAACTTCTCATTCACTACTTCACGAGTACCAACAAGAAGAAACTGGTTGTAAGTAGTTTGAGGTGGACAGCAAGATGGAGCATTCAGAGTTGGTGCGGGAAGATTAACGAGAGTCAGGTATATTTCTGTAACAGAATGGATGAATCAGTTGGATGTGAGGCTTTACTACAACAAACCTCTTGACATTCTTATTATTGGCAGCGATGGAGCTAGAGCCAGAAGCGAAGCATTTGCTAGAGCGTGGCTGTTTGCTGCAGCGCCGTCCTGTGTTGGAGGAACGATGACATAGGAAGGTTGTTTCAGTTGTTGTTGCTGGTGTTGTTGTTGTTGTTGTTGTTGTTGTTGTTGTTGTTGTTGTTGTTGTTGTTGAGGCTGCGGTGGTTGTGGTCGTTGCTGATGCACGTCCTTCACCGGCTTTTGTTCTTCTTCTTTCGCAGGTGCTACTTCACTTCTAATGTCCTGAGCGACTGAAGACGACGCTGTCTCTTGGTTTAGCTGGTTTTGAGTCGCAACTTTTAGTTCTGAGGGAGTCGGCGATGGCTGCGTTTCAACGACCTGAACAACGACTGTCACGTCGGAAGTTGTTGCGTTGGCGTTGGCCTCGGAGTCCGCGAACATTGTTTGTTGGTTTCGAAAGAGAGAAAGTAACCTTATCCAAAGAGAAGATCTGAAAAACAAAACAAATGCTTTCTTGTGAGACTCCCGATTCAGCCACCACCACCAACGAGTCGAAGCCGTGCTGGTTCTACTTTACTCGTGGCTCGTGTCGCAAGGGTGCAGCCTGTGCATTCAGCCACTCAAAGACAGTGACGACTCAAGCACCAACTCCGCCTACCTGCATCTTCTTTGTGAAGGGAACTTGCAAGAAAGCTGACAATTGTTTGTATTCGCACTCTCTACCGTCAAATGGTGACAGCAACTCTACTGACGAAGATATGGTAAGCTTGTGTGTTCTCCTTTCATTCATTCTCTTACTCTCATTCTCTCATTTTGTTTCAAGCCAGTAGATTTTGAGAATTCAACACTTTGCTCAATTTGCTATGAAGTACCTGAAACTTTTGGTCTCCTGCTCAACTGCTCGCACATCTTTTGTCTCAACTGTGCCCGCAAATGGAGAAACAAGGGTTCCAAAGATGGGGCTCTTGCTGAATCAAATGCAATCAAGGAATGTGCTCTCTGTCGTTCAAAATCTGCTCTTCTTGTTCCCTCCACCTCCTTTCCACGCTCTCAGCAAGAAAAAGATGATATTGTTTTAAAGTACCGTGCTAAAATGGCATTGATTCCTTGCAAATACTATAAACGCTCGTCTAATCCTCAAAGGAAACGTTGTCCTTTTGCTGACGACTGTCTCTTTGGTCATTTTGATGGAAATGGTATGAGTAATGAGTGAGATCATGAGTGAGTGACCTAAGAGTGAGAGCATGGCTGAAGGAGGAACGAGACGGAAGGAGGGCGTGCAAACTTGGCAGAAGGGAAGAACAGCGAGTAGAGCGAGAAAGTAAACAGGAAGAACGGGCGCCAGCGAGCTTAATTTCGCGAAGCGAATATTTATGCAGCGAGAATATAAGCGGAGCTCGGCGCCTTCATGGCGAAAGGAACGAACAGCACGCGAAGCAAGCAAATAAAAAGTAAAGAGCGAAGACAGTAGGCCTGCTTTCGTTCGCGAACCTGTATAGCGAAGAAGGCACGAGCGCACCAAGGTGAAATTCGAGTTAAACATACACATAAATAGGAAACAAAGTAACTGGGGTCCGCAGACCCACTCCGAAACGTGGTGATCGTCACGTTAGGGACCACATTATGGTCGAGTCTGTTCAAAACGGACCTCTTGGCGATATGCTTGATCGCTTGCGAACAATCGGAACACAACCTCTCGCAGATGCTGAAGCACTTTTACGGTCTCTGACCAATTTTTTGAATGATGGAGTGGGGGAAAATGAACATCGCGTTGGTAATTTGAGGCTTTTGAGTGATACATTGGAAATGGTTGCGAATCTACGTCCGTTCGCTCGTCCTCGTTTTCATGCTGCTCAAGACGAACTGGAAGAAATGTTTGATTACGATGGGTATTACGACAACGACCACGACCATGACAACGATGACGATGACGACGACGATGATGAGTACTACACAACAGAAGAAGAAATGGATTACGACACTGTAGACTAATCTCTGCCACAGTTATTATTTGAATTATTGATTATGTATCATTTGAATTATCATTTAGGCTTGAAATGAAATGTTACACGTTTGTGAAGATTTAAGTAACGACCACAAGAATAATATATTAAAGGCATACTTCTTTATTATTTCCTTTTCTTGTGGCTTGAATAATATGCCATTGTTCGTTTGCCATTGTTCAACCAAAGCCTCTGACAGAACCAAAATCAACCAAAATGAATTTGAGCTACTATGTCTTCTGCCCGATATATATCCTGCTTGACTTAGGTCTGATTGTGTGTGTCAGCAGAATGAAGCGTTTCCAAAAGACCATGTCTTACCTTCAAATAATAATTGCCATCTGCGAAATAGTTCCTTCAATATTTTGGATGATTGAAGACAGAGTATTGAATCACGAGTCACTATGCGCGATCGTAGGAGTCGTAAACCAATTCTTTTTCAACTCACAATCGTGTTGGAACTTTTTAGTTTCGTTGTACTGTTACTTTACTGTGACAGTTTCCGTATCGACTGCTAATGAGTATTCAAAATGGTTTTCCTATTATGGGATTGGGTTCCCAGCAATATTGACCATACTACCTTTTTGTATCGATGCGATTTGGAAGCAAGGATTCCCATATGGCAACGCTATTTACGATTGTTGGATTTCCAACGAGTATCCAAGACTACGAATTGCACTCTACTACGTTCAACTATGGTTTCATTTTGCTGGGATTATAATCCTTTTGGCACGCGTTTTCTACCATTAATCAAGCCATCATGAATCCTTACAATCTTCCTGATTCGTCAAAAGAGTTTAAGTTTAATCAAGACACCCCTGCCGACACTGAAATCAATGTGTTTTCGTCTGAGAACCTATTCTCAACCGCCACCCAAAGCGATCGTACGCGCAAGAAGTCTCTGTTTGATACTCTTACGAGAGGACGTCCAATTGTAAAGCACGAGTCAACCCCGATGTCGGAGGAACTTACGAAACTTGTTTGGAAATCCTCTATCTTGGCTTTTGGCTTCATATTGTCATGGACACCCATAACATTAGTTCGTATCATAGGACTTTTCCCTGAGCTTCACGTACCGTATTGGTTGCAAACATTGGCACCGCCGTGTCTTGCATCATCTGGAATGTGGAATCCTGTCACTTTCTTTGTCATAGGATTCTGGGATGAGATTAAAGTCGTTTTCAAAAGCAAGGCCTAAAAATAAAAAAAGTCTTGGGAAGTGATGATAAACACTTTATTTCGATGGTATAGCCGCTCCAGATTTACTTTTTCTTCGTAACTTGCCAGATAATGACGGCGATTATGATTGCTACAACAATTGCCAGAATTGCAAATATCTTCCATTTGGTATCGCGAGCTCTGGTTGCAAAGTCATTGGCTACAGTCAACTCCTTGTTCCCTCTTTCTAAATTAACCTCTGTGGTAGAAACATGTTCTTCGATCAAATCAATCATTTCCTGCTGGGACTGTGGTTTTCAAAGGATGTTGGTTAGTTATTCAAAAACGTTACTTGAGAACATTACATTCAAGAGAGACTGTAGTTCGGTCATGAGATCAAACAAATCAGAGAGAGTCTGTGCAAGCTTTACGAGCTCCTTTTGTCTGGCTTGCACTGAAGAAAGGACAGCCTGTTGTGACGAAACCATGGCACTGGCAAACACTTCAGACTGACCCAAGTCGATTGCTATAATATGTAAAAATTAGATTTAATTCAACATCGCATACGACGCACCATTTTGAATATCAGCCTCAGATGCATTTGGCTTCACAATTTTGTACTGTCTCGAGAATTCTGAACGAACTGTACCCCGAATCTCCTGCTCGACAGCCATGTAGGAACGCGTAACAGTTTGAAGCTTTTGCAAATAAGTCTTGTAAATATCACTCCGGTATTGCTTATCACCACGTTTTGAACGTTGCATCATTTTGAGACCATCCCGAGCAAACTGAATGTTGTTATCAATTTCCTCAGAGGTAGCATTCATTCGGTCTTTGATTTCTATTTTGATGGTGGGGATTGGTTCAAGACACAACTACAACGGCAGAACATACGTTCACTTTTGGATGGATTGATTTCACTCTTCAACGAATCGTAGAGTACATTGAGTTTGCCAACGCCATTCTCAAGACGCTCAATGAGACTGTGGATCGCTTTCCGTTGCTCCTCAAACTCCCATAGGTTTTCGGCGGGGTTGAGAAGGCTCTGATGCTGGCCTGGAATCGTGACTGCCACACTCGCATCTTCGATTGGAGTATACTTGTAATCGGATGTTGGAACACCCTTTTGGTACGGCGTGTGTTAGTGTCATGTAGTTCGCAGCCAGAAGGAAAGTTCTCACTCGCAGTTGGAAGGTTCTGTCTGTTGCCACTGTAACAAGAACGTTAGATACTTAGGTATGCTGAGAGTTAAGCCAGCCAAACTCACTCTGTGAGTTTGAGTTTCTTGGAGTATTTTTGTCGAACTTCAACTCGCCCACTAAAGTTTTGCCTGAAGTTTTGCCTGAAGTTTTGCATATCATGAAGTTATAGTTTGCTTTTCGCACTCGCCAACTCATTCAAATAAAATCAGACGCATTAGAAATAATGGTTATGAGGCAAATATATTCTCATTTTCTTCTTCCTCAAAGAGTAAATTGCAAGGATGTGATCTAATCCTAGTACTACATGATGCACCAGAAATCGCTGCTGCCATAAAGTAAGGAAAAATAAATCATTCTCACTTCCTATATTTCCTCCTCTTCTTTCTTTTTCTTTTCCAAACTATGGCCGAGCACAACAAGGGCAGGGCACCCATCAAGGTAAGCTTGCACCTGCGATTGCAGTCGCTCTCTACCACGAACTAAACAAAGCGCCAATCGACCAGCCAGCCTTCCTCTTCCTCGATCCAACCAAGGCCGACTATCGCAACCACCACCAAACTGACCCCGAGTACCTCGTCTCAAAAGCCGCAGACGAACAACTTCAAAAGAAACTCGAAGAAACCCTCCACGCGAAACGCCCAGCGCCACAGCCAGAACCCTCCGATCAACAACCAGAACCTCAACAACAACAACAAAAGTCAAAACGCGGAGGCCAAAACAAAAACAGAAAGGAGTTCAACAAAATCGGAAATGATGAAATCCCCTTCTGCTCTTCGTTTGCGCAGGGAAGCTGTTCCTATGAAAACTGTAAATATTCCCATGACGTTGAGGCTTACTTGAAGTCAAAGGGAGAGGATATTGGTCCCCGTTGCCCTCAGTTCCGTGCTTTTGGTATCTGCAAATACGGAATTCGCTGTAGATTTGCTGGAGATCATTCAGTCACTGATGACCATGGTGTTACTCGTTACGATGTCACGAATCAGGAGCTTATCGCTTCCAACCCACCTGATCAACTCAATAGAGTCTCTAAGAAGGCACTTGATAATTACAAGAAGGCGTTTGGTAAGAAAGACTCTGAAGCTGTTCTTGATGCCAAGACTTGGATGGAAAAATCAAAGGACTACAACACTTTCAAGGCTAGCATGAATGCTGAGGCTAGTAAAGCAATGAAAGAAGCACTTGGGCCTATCAACACGAATGCTCCTCCTCCTGCAGTTGAAAAGAAGGAAAACAAGGATGAGGACCAAAGTGATATTGATGTCCATCTTGCTAGAGCGCTTCCATACCTCCCAGCAGACCGCCAAGCTTTGTTTGAGGAGAGAACTCGTCAGAACAAGCAGTTGGATGAAGAGTTTCTTGCGAGATGTGGCCGTGACGCTGCCGACAAGAAACCATTTGAATGGAAAGGGACTTATTTGGCGCCATTAACCAATGTTGGAAACCTGCCTTTCCGTCGAGTTGCAAAGGGATTCGGCGTTGATATTACTTGTGCTGAAATGGCTCTCGTCAACAACTTGACAACCTACGCTCCTTCTGAATGGGTACGCCGCCACTTTGCAGTCTCTTTTCTATCAATTAACATAGCAATTCAACAGGCTCTTACGCGTCGCCACCCCTCCGAAGACAAATTTGGTATCCAAATCGCCTCCAACCTTGGCCTTAACGCTGCCCGTGCCGGTGATGCCCTGCGAACCCTCCTCTTTGAGAACCCAGAGAACCGACACCCAACCCTCGCACCTTTTGACTTTGTTGACATCAACTGCGGATGCCCAATTGACCTCCTGTACAAAACCGGTGCAGGAAGCGCGCTTATGACGCGAAGAAACAGGCTCAGAGATATCATATTCTCGTTGCACAGAACGCTTCCAGGTGTTCCCGTGTCTGTAAAGTTGCGAACTGGTGTGTTGGATGATCACAACTCTGCACATCGGTTGATTCCAGCTGTTGCGGAGTGGGGTGCAAAGTTTGTTGCACTGCACGGACGGTCGAGGCAGCAGCGGTACACAAAGACGGCCAATTGGGAGTATATCAGACATTGTGCGAAAATTGCTCGGGCATCAGGGATTCCTTTGTACGGAAATGGCGATGTGCTTGGGTTTGAAGATTATTATGCTCAAATGCCGTACGTTGCTACGCGTGGGGATGAAGATGATGAAGAGGAGAAGGGAAAGAATGTTGATGGTGTAATGGTGGGTCGTGGTGCGCTTATTAAGCCGTGGATTTTTACGGAAATTAAGGAAGAAAAGGTGTGGGATATTTCTGGACGTGAGCGTTTTGATATGTTCCGTCAGTTTGCCGAGTTTGGTTTGGAGCATTGGGGTTCTGATACCAAGGGTGTTAATCTTACACGGACGTATCTTTTGGACTGGATGTCATTCACACACAGATACATCCCTGTTGGCCTCTTGGAAGTCTTGCCACAAAAGTTCAACGACCGTCCTGATGCATTTTTTGGACGTGACTACTACGAAACGTTGTTGGCGAGTCCAAAAGTTAGTGACTGGATTTATATTACTGAGAAGATTCTTGGTAAGGCACCAGAAGGTTTCTCCTTCATTCCAAAGCACAAGAGCAGCTCTTACGAAGGAGATGCTGCGGATGATAGTGTTCATGGTTGATGAGTTTGGCGGAACTATTACTCAAATAAAAGGGACTACTTTATTCAGACTGCAGTTGATTTCCACTTATTTACAACTTGCTCGATCGTTGAATGAAACGGTTGTTGTTCTCCAATGCAGATACTGCATCCCTCACCATCTCCTCCACAATTTCTTTCGCTGGCTTAATGGAATCTACAGCACCCGCAACTTGTCCCATCAGCAATGGCTATGAGTTTCAATTTAGCTCATACATGAAGAAAATGGAAAAGGACAACTCAACTCTTGCATTCGACCACTTTTCAAAGTCTGCTTCCTCATTGGCTCCTGCAGCCTCCCTTTTTTCGGCATCCCACTTTGCTGGAACTTTTCCTTCTGAAAGTAGCTTCTTCAACTCTTGCTGTCTGTTGTCCTCCCAATCAGAAGCGTACCAATTCTTGAGAATTCTCATGGGTCGACCAGTATAAATTGTAGTACGGTACGTGTCGTGATAACCAGCATTCAGCACTGCCTCCTGATGTCTCTTTGGTGCACCCGCCTCCTTTGCACAAATGAAGCGTGTACCAACCCACACAGCACTCGCACCCAAACACAAACTCATGGCAAGTCCGCGGCCATCAAAGATTCCTCCAGCAGCAACAACTTGAATAGGGCCACCAGTCAAACTTGATTTGTGACCTTTACAGATATCCACCACTTTTGGAATCAAAACAGATGTTGGCACATCACCCGTGTGACCGCCACCCTCGCCACCTTGAGCACAAATAATATCCACACCAGCTTCAATCGCCTTCATCACGTGTTTTGGAGCACCCACCATGTTCATGACAGGAATGCCTGCCTGATGCAGCTTCTCAACGACCCACTTTGGCGGCACACCCACCGCAGACACGAACAGCGCAGCTTTCTCGCTAATAACGACATTGATCAGTTCTGGCAGTTCTCCGTTTGTGTAGTCGTAGTTTGTCTTTCGCGCGTTGCCTCCGACTTGGGGCAAGAGCAAATCAACGCCGAATGGAGCGGACTTGTCGACGAGAAACGACTTGATTTCTGCGATTTGTTCGCGGAGCATCGCCGGAGTGTATCCGTATCCGCCAATCACTCCGAGGCCGCCCGCGTTGGTCACAGCCGCCGCGAGCTCGGGTCCCGCTGCGACGTTCATCCCTGAGTATCATAAGATATAGTTAATAATGACTATGTCTAAAGATTGGCAAAGACCTCACCTGCGAGGATCACGGGGTGTTTGACCTTGAAGAGCTTGGTCAGCGGAGTCTCAATTGTGGCAGCCATTTGTAATAATGTGATTTCCAGCTTGGCTTCCTCAAATATTGGAAACCATCTTCTTTGATAATTTGTAAAACAAATTGATTGGTACTCAGAACTCTAACTTGGTTGTGGTTTAGTCCAATGATTGAATCAGAGCTTTGCCACTTTTTGCATTCAAAAAGCCAAGACAATCAATCGTTCTTCGCTTCGAGTTTCCGTCGGAAATGGAAGAAGGCTCCCAAGAAATCCAACAAGGCGATGATTGGACTCTTGTGCCGAACTACAATCCGAAGTCCACCTTCATTGATTTCAGAGACCTACGCCTCATTTCCCTACTTCAGCCGCTCCTCCCGTCATTTCTTCCCACTGAAATCATTCTCGAAATATGCAGCTACTTTCACCCTAAAATATGCCTGGATTGCAAAATCTTTCATGAATCTCGGTTGACGTTGTTCCGTGTTCAAGATGCACACATCTTGCGTATTGGGAGACAACTTCAATGACCCAGATGAAAGTTTGGTACTGGACGTGACATGCAAGCCTGTTTGGGATTGTATTCATGGAATTCTGTGGTTGCGAAGTTGTATGCCCAATTATCCGAAATGTTTCCACATCGTTACTTTAATGAAACGCTTGACGAAGGATATTGGGGCAACGTGGCTGGTTGGATGGATGATACAACGTCATTTCTGTTTTGGGACCGAAAAGAGATTATTGGGAAGAAGCGACACAAGAAGATCTGGAGAGGACGTCGGAAGAAATAAATAGAATAAATACAACGTGTACATATTATTATCAGCACAACATGCCAAGAATTGTCAACAAAGAATGCGAAACCCAACCATCCAATTGAAGATGCCGATCAAAACCATCTGACCCTTCGAGTCAATCTGACCAAGCTCCTTCAGCCGAACATCTGATATCTGAGGTTAATCAGGCCATGTCTTCCATTTCAGAAAACCTCAGCTCGATTCAGAACCAACTCGAAATAGCCTTAGAGCGAACTACACCCTCAACCCACAACGTGCCATCAAACCCTTCATCGCTACAAATATCTGACCATGCTCAGCATGCTGCTCTCCAAGAACAGAGGCAAATGGAAGCAATCCAAAGACAAATTAGGCTCGAACAGATTCTCCAGTCGTCTGACAATCATCACATTCTGGAACTCCCCACAGACCATGAATATTTTCGCACAGTCGGTAACAGAAACCGAAATATTGACGCACCTGAACCGCGTCCGGGAGAACTGCTTCCACCAATATCACAAAACGAAAGATCACGACGAAACCATCTCCGTCTTTTATCCAATAGACTCGCCATGCATCAGCTTCTCTCTGAAGACTCACTCCTCTCTCAGAATACCCATGATCCACTCTGCTGCTGCTCATTGACAGCGATCGTCTCTGACAAAAAGCGTTATCAACATTCACTAAACATTTTACTGGCTTCTGGTACTCTCTCACTCTCGTAATCAGTCCTATAATGATTTTGGCGTATGGTTTACATTCTCAATGTGGCACAAACGCGTCTCTTGTGCACGGGATAGGGGATGGCAGTGACACACTCCGTCTTTGGCTCGCTTACATGATTCTCCTCACATTCCTTGATACACCACGAATTCCGCTACAAAACTGGTCAACGCGAGTTCTCTCCAATATTGACGTGTCCGAATCTGTTCTCACGAATCCACAGCTTTCACGACGGTTTCATTTCCGTCGATCAGCTGCCTTGTTTATCAAACGAGGCTACAAACTGCATATACTTTTCTATGGATCTTGATTACTCTGTGGACTATGGCGGGTACAGTCTGGCTTGCCGCTTCTACTTGCACAACGACGAACCCGCAGCTGTTTTTATACGTGTTTGGAAACGTTATTTGCTGCTGGATTGTTGGTGTTCGTGGTACACATTGAGTCGATGGAGAAGCTGGTACAAGCAAATGGAGCAACTCAGAGCAAGGAGGGAAAGTATGCTTCGAGGGATTGTGGATGGAGTTGATATCGGACCTTTGGTTGCGGCTGAACTATATGCAAGAGAAGGTGTTCCAAGGAACGGCGGTGAATTTACTCGAAGAACGCGAGATAGTCGGGAGGATCTGGATCCTGTTTTGTTGGCGATGATGAATAGCGCTGCATCAGATTTTTGGCAGCCTGTGGATCCAGCAGCACTTAGAACTGCTGCTGGAGAAGTTGGGGTGAAGCAAGAAGAATGGGATCAGATGCGAGTATACGTTTATGAAGGGAGAGGAGAAGAGAAGGTCAAAGAAATTGATCCTGAAGGAGAGATTCCACGTGCTGCTGATGTTCCAGAAGCTTTGGAACCATCAATAGCAAATGAGCGAGAATGCGTAATCTGTTTCAGCGGATATGAAGCAGGCGAGATTGTACGGCAGCTTCATTGTGGGCATGAATTCCACGACGAGTGCATTTCAAAATGGATGAAGAGTCGAAATGAAGGTGGACAGGGAAAGCGAACATGTCCTTTATGTGTTTCCGAGGTTCACGTTTGAATAACATAGAACTTTTATTATTGTACAGAAAGAGTTATTCCAGAGATTGATAGGATGCCAAGAGCTCAACTCGATCATCAAGTGAGGAAAACGAAATATCCTTGGTTGTCACAAGGGCGATACCAAAGATGTTTTCCTCCTCAGGCGCGAACGGGACGTTGGGTATGAACTGCCTCCATTGCATCGGAAACGATTGAGACAAAGTGAATTCATTGTAGACAACATTCGCATCGTCCATATTGTTGAAACTGTTGTTGATGAGTTGACCGATATTCCAGTTGTTTGATTCGCCTTCTTTTCGTTGATCCAGCCATTGGTTATCATATTCGACTCTATTCCACGCGAGTTCACGTTTCCGTATGCTCTTGAACATGTATTTTGAGAGACCAGAATGTTTTCCGTCAATTAGAGATCCATCCATTCGTTGTAATACAAAGTGATTGCTGATTGAAGGAAAGAATATGGGATCGATTGAAGAATACACAACTCCAGGATATAGACAGACAACAGTTCCTTGTTTGACAGTCAAGGTTCCAGAACACGGTCCCAAAAAGACACCAAAGCCAGCATTCTTGATATTGCTCTGTTTTACGTACAAACGAAAAGGAAGCTTCATTGTTGAAGCCGTTTGATCAGAGTTGGCCTCGCAAATAGCAGTAATCTGGGCCACGATCTGGTCTGAATCGATTCCCTTAAAGCTTACACGAGGCAGTGACTCTTTAGCCGATGCACGATACGCCGCACTGATTCTCTGGAACATTGCGAATCGACTGCCAAAGCCGCTCATGTTTCAGTTTTACTTTGGTTGGTTGTGTTCGACGACCAGAATTTTCGCGAAATGGTGCCTGCCCCCGCCATGTCCTTCCTGCCCATCCCCATCAAGACGACGCATCTGCAGCATCATCAACTCACTTGGATCACTGAAGGACGTGCTTTGGATCGAATGGAGGAGGCGATGGCCGATGCGATGGACCTGGAACGACGACTTTCGATGGGACAAACTCTGACTTGGAGATGTCTGTGTCGGAGTGCTGGACACGTCACACGCTATAGTTACTCCGAAATCTCAACGATTGTTCCAATGGATCTTGTGAATGTCATGGCGTCGTAATGGACCTGTGGTGGAGCTCAGCAAAGGAGGACACACGAAGGAGTCTTCCTCGAAGCAAAGTCAACCAACCGCTCCAAACACCCACCATTATCGATCCACTATTTGGAACTAGAAGCGTTAACCGAATCACTCCAAAACAGACTAAGGGTACCCAATCTTTTGGTAAGCGCCACAACAAGTCCCACACTCTCTGCCGCAGATGTGGTCGTCGTTCCTTCCATTGCCAGAAGAAGACCTGTGCTCAGTGCGGTTACCCAGCTGCCAAGCTCAGATCCTGTAAGTGATGTCATTCAGGGATGATGGACGAAGTTCTAAACTATCTCTCGTTTCAGTCGAGTGGGCTACCAAGGCTCAACGTAGAAAGACCACCGGTACTGGTCGTTGCGCTTACATCAAGACCTTGACTGTCAGATTCAAGAACGGTTTCCGTGAGGGTGCGTACTCTATTCTTTAAATGGGGTTGTTGGGAGAAGAAGTCGTCTGACTTTATGTTTTTTTGTTTTACAGGTTCCCAGGCCAAGCCAAGAAAGTCTGCTTAAATCAATCATCGAAACTTGTGAATTATTACATATGAATGATGGGAGAGAGGAGTGGATGGTTTGGTTTCACACGAACAGACCAAAATCAGAATAAATACACTATTCTAACTTTTGCAATACATTATTGATAGGCTGTCTTCTTTGTTGTTACTTCAAATGGATAGACACTTCAAAGGGCAACCAAATTAATTCCAACTCCGAAACCAACTTCCAATGGCCGCAACGGGACTCAGCGCCAAACAATCGATCCAGAACTTCCGCGAAGCCGCCAGCAAAGCCGCCGAGCAACTGAAGCCACTGGGCAACACGGCCGCCCAGCGCTTCTCAATGGCGACACAGGTTTAACAGCGATTTAAATACTGGGATCCCTTACAAATTCAGCCTAACCCCCTTTTCAACAACCACAGTTCGTCAAGGAGCAAACCAGCAAAGGAAATGTCGACGTGACTGAACTGCCACCAAAGTTCCGCGAACTCGAAGACGTGAGAATGCTGTCCTGTCAATAGCATACTCAACTAACCCTCACACAAACAAACAGAAAGTCGACAAGATCAAAACTCTGCACGAGTCTTTCCTGAAGCTCTCTGTAAACTACACAAAGAAGCACTACGACTACCAGCCAGTCTTTGCTGAACAGGCAAAGGACCTCGCTTCCTCGGTGAGCGCGGGTTGGACTACCCTTATTACCGGATCATCACCCACCGGCCCAAACCCAAACACCGAAACTCCACCTTCTTTGGCTCATGCGTACTGCAAGGCCGCTAAGACTGTCGCCGCCGAAATGAATCCTCAGGAACCAATCAGTGAGTATTTCAGCCTGAAAACACGATCCTTCAACTCACACCATTCTTTCAGCTGTTGCTCTCAACAAGTTTGGTGATACACAGGAAGTCATTGGAGAGGCGCGATTGAAGATGGTGAGAGTCTCATAGAAATAACAGCCACCAAAATTCCAACACTAAACCACTACTACCTACCTACCTCGAACAGGACGACACGATCGTCGAAAAGTTCCACAAGCCATACACCACTACTTTGAACCAATTGATTGCCCACGCCTCTAAAGCGCGTCGTAATGTCCACATGGCTCGTCTCAACTACGATGCTGCTCGTCACAAGATGAAGACTGTGAAGCCTGGAAGCGAGGAAGGTGCTCGTGCTGAAATGGAGGCTACTGAAGACGCTTTTGTGGCGGCTGTGGATGATGCAATGAGCAAAATGACTCTTGTGGTTGAGAGTCCAGAGCCTTTGCGGGGCTTGTCGGATTTGGTGGCTGCTCAGTTGAAGTACTTTAAGGAAGCTCATGAAGCGTTGGCTGCTCTTTCGCCCGAGATTGATGAATTGCAGGTCACTTCTGAAGCCTTGAAAAACTCTGCCTGATTCATATAAACCAATTGGAGACGGGTTTTTGTCTTGATCATCCCATTCATATTTGAGAATAAAGTTGAAATCTTCATTTAAAGATTGGATGTGGATTAACGAATTGATTTACTATTAATATTCAGTGTAATTATGTAAATCCATGTAAGAATACAGCCCTTTCCATCCATGATCTGGTGCATGCAGTGCAAAATCGCCTGGCCTGTATGTTGGTTCAGGGCCCTAACCGAAAGAATAAGCTTCAAAACAAAACGATAAAACGACTTACAAAAGTATACGCATTGAATTCGTTCTGTCGGCTCTGGTGAACCTCGTGCAAATGTTTTGGGGTATTATTCCGATTGTCTTCATACATACGAATGAGACCCCACTGCTCCTGCCAAGGATGTTCCCTGGTATTTTTGTCAGAGTGATTTGCGTATCCTTTCCACTCTGGTATCAAGACTCTTCGTGTCCATTCTGAATTTCGTACAAAGAAGGATCCGGCGTTCAAGGCGTTCAAATCGCATGCAATCAAAACATCCATATCAATTTCGGGTCTCTCCAAGGCATATTTCGCAACAAGAGCTCTAAGCTCTGTTTCGCCATTCATAATGAACGCGTCACGACCATCTAGCAACCATGCCCAGTTGTAATGATTGGAATCGTTCTCAAACAGTTCTTCAAGAGTCCATACTTTTTGCCATACTGCGTTTTTGGCCTTGATGTTGGTTTCAAGGTAATGTGTGACTTCTGGGTGTCGTTCGCAGTATCGAGCTCGGTTCCCCATGGTACGATCCGATACATTTTGTTCAACCTTGGATGACATGACTGTCAGAATCACAAACTTTTGGTTGAAAGTGTTTCCTTGGATCATCAGTTCCAAATCTTGGATTGAGTTTGGGATCCTTCCCACGTCACTGTACTTGTACTTTTTCATTTGGAAATCAAAGAGAGAGTGCATGAAATTAACCCAGCGGGAGTATATGGTGAAAGCGGGATTCTTGGAAGATGGTTTCTCGTGCCAGAAATTGTGCGATGCGATTTGAGAAGATGAGACAACTTCATGGTTGCGATTATTAACGAATTGAACGTTCAAATATTCTGGGAGGCGAGACCACGTTGTGCAAGACGGGATGGAGCCAGAGAAGTAATTGTTCAAGAAGCCTTGATCCAAAAAGTATTCTTCAAAATCTAACTTTGACACAAGATTGAGCATATAATTCATGCGTGAAATCGATGGTTTAAATAGCAGGACCGAAGAATCGAGGACATCGTCTCCAAGGCCAAACGAAGGCACTGCACCAAAGAACCCAGTTCCAGACGACAATTCGAACACAGATGCTATAGAGAAACCGGCATTGAATACAACACTAGAATCAACATACAGAATATCGCTGAACTCTTCCAACCCAAAGAGATACAACTTTGCAAAACAGTTCGAAAGTGGACAAGCTTTGAATGCATCTTCTGAAGCAACCCAGTTTTTCTGGGCTCCCAAATCTGGCAACGCAAGCAATCGAACACCCAGATCCAGGAAAGACTTTTTGACGGTTGCTGTCAAGTCTCCCGTGTAGGCAGCCACAAACTCCGTTCCCTCCCGATCCGCCTCGGTTGAGCTATTAAAGCTATGAGCAAGCACCAATACATCCGCCAGACCGGTGTTGTAAGTCTTGTTGTCCGCAACAGCGGCGAAAATAGAAACAATAGCTCGACGCTGAAACGGTTGGTCTTGCGCTGACGGAGTAAACATAAAGTGAATGCCAGTTTCAGTGTTTCCGTCTAGATCACAAGCTGTTGCTGGTACCGTGACGTTTTCGAATGGCGTCTCTATCAGTTCACTCAATGACAGGTTTGAGTCAGTGTCCCCAAGACCAAGCTGTTCAATGAAGAGGATTCCCAAACAGAAGATGATTATTATCGGCAGCAAGAAGACTGGCTTGAATTGGCTTGGATTCATTCGTCAATTGGAGTTTGTTGATGGGTTTCGTGAGGATGGGTTTTGGGTGAGGTTTTGGGGGATCCAACAGCCACTACATCACTCTTTGCAATCAAGAACTTCCATATCAAATATACGAATTTTATTCAAGCAATACGATGTCTACTTTATCGTGAACTCCCTGCAATAAAAGTTCGGCATCGTAGCTAATCACCTTTCTCTTCTTTGCCGCCTTTAAGGTTCCGACAAGGGCTTCAACTAGATGCACACATATTTGGTTAATTCAAGAGCACGATAGATGCAAGGATGGCTCACAGATGTTGGCGCAATCATCGTCACGCACAATAACTCCAAATGGCACCTTTGTCTTTCCATCTTTGGGATCAACGGCGCCAAGTCTCTTGATTTCGACTTTGAGGCGTTCAACTTCTTCGTCAATGTTCCTATTTTTGCGGGTTAGTACTGTGTCTCCTGTCATGAGTTTCGTACATCTTTTCAAGTAATTGGCAAATAAACGTCGGCTATATTTATTAACATCATCATCATCATCTTTATCATCCACAGGCAGGCTCATCAGCTACACCAGAAGCGCTTGCGTCCGATATACTCCAAGAGGTGGAAACGAAATCATATTCATCCTGGACTCGCGACCTCTCAACCTTCAAATATTTCCTCGCCTCAGCTTCTCTCTTTGCTTTACTCTTTTTCGCTTGCATAGCTGCATCAAATTGATGTCCAACCGCATCATTTTCAGGAATTTCGCCAGATGCAAGAGCCATTTCTCGCAACTGCTTCATGGTCGCGGGCTTTGGTTTTTCATTCTCGTCTTGACCGACTTTCCATGGTTGTACCTGGTTCTTTCCAAGTTTTACTTGCTTTGATTTTGGTTCATTCGTTGCTTGTGGTGGTGTAGGTGGAATGTATTTTGGGGCGATACGAAGAGTCGGGTTTTGGAACAGGCCTGTTGAGCCTGGCTCTGATGGTTTGGGGCGAACTACCGGTTCATTGTTTGAAGGGGAATTGTCGGCAGCTACAATGTCGAGTCAGATGCAACCACGAATTAACGTCACAGCTTACCTCTTTGGCCCTGCAATTTTGCAGCCTCGTAAGAAAGTTGACGAGCGCCAACAGGTTCTGCATAAGATTCTTGCTTCACCGATCGCGATTGTAAGTCGATAGATATGACACGCGATCGTTTCCGCTCTTCTTCAAGTCTTTGTTGCTCTTTTAAGTTTTTTAGTGCTTGTGCTCGTTCTTCTGCAGTGAGCCATTTGTTTTGGCTGTCACTTTGGAAGTCAAAGTCACTGGCTGTATCTGAGGGGAGCAAGTATGAGTATGACGATAAAATAAGCTCAATATATACTAACCAAATACTCTGGTTCGTGCTGTACTGTTGCGCTGATAGTCTAAGAGACGCTCGCGTTGCTCCTCAGCTTTCTTCAGGGCCAGCATTTCTTTTTCAGTCATCAGGGTAGGGTACGCGAATTCGCTTTCTCTTGGTCCACCTGGATTTGTGACTGCAGTGACAGCAGAACCTGTGGAGCCAGCAGCCTAGCACAAGTTAGGGTTCAATAATATTGAAAAAGACTGCTCGTTTCTCCTTCAAGAATTATCTCCAAAAAGCTCGACATTTTTGATTCCTCTTCCTCAACTATTTACACTCCGTCGGACTCCGCTTTTTGATATCTGTGAAGAAGTTGCATTCCAACTACCAGTTTTCCATGATTCCTTCCCTCCAACTTCACCGGCTTTCTTCAGTCTCCATTTGATCTCGTTGCTACTTACCAAACCATATCTGTTGACAACGTGTTGACCAGGAGCAGGGGCTTTTGATTTTGTACCACCCTGTTTCGCATTCACAGATGTCGAAGCAGCAGTAGCAGTATGGACTGGCGAGACTTGATACGACGACTGTCGAGACTGAATCATGGTTACTTGTTGAATAGCAGATTCGACAATGGATCCACAGGAAGGACAAGGACCAGGTCCTTCCAAGTTACAAACAATCTTTCCGCAAGTCAAACAATTTGTCAAAAGACCGTGTTTTGCAGCCAGGCATTCACACAAAGGACGGTTGTTCAAGCCCATCAAAGTGCCAACCTTGTCATTGGCACTGAGGGAGTCGACTGTAACGACGACATACTGCTTCTTCTTTTGCGATTGTTTCTTTGCAGTTGCCGGTGCCGGTGCAGTTACTGTCGCCGGGGGTTCAGGCCGAGGCTGCGGCTGGTCCTTGTTTGTCTTTGGCGTTGTTGGAGCAAAGTAGTTTTCGTCGGCGTCCTTCTTTCGGTACACGCGATTCGGATCTTTGAAAGCAGATTGCGCAATTGAACTTTGCTGTTTTTGCTGCGGCGAAGAAGGCGAAGAAGGTGTTGCCGAAGCCGACGCCGAAGCAAACGACTTCTTCTTTTGTTGCTGTTGCGTTGGCGTTGGCGTTGGCGTTGGAGTCGCCGGAGCCGATCGTCGCTGCGAAAACTCGGAAATGAAGTCGAGGGCCGCGCGTTCGTCGCCGAGAAGTTGCTGCGTTTGATCAGTGTTAGGCGACAAGTGCCAACGAAAGACTCGAGGAACCCACAGAGAGATGCGCAGCTGCATCGGCTGGTGGAAGACTGAGTACTTCTTGTACGAGTGGGTCGAGATCACTGGCTTCTCCCGGGGCGGGGGCGGGAAGGCCGAGGAGCTTACACAGCTGTTCTGTGGTCCAGTTGCTCAAACTCATCTTTTTGAAATGTGGTTTTAATAATATTTATTTGCATTCTTTATTGGACTCATTGAACCTTGTTGGCATAGAGACGGCGTTCATAGGTTCGACAGGCTACTGGAAGATCTCGAATCTATAATGTATAAGGTGTGTCAGAACACATAATAACTCTGTCAGAATAGTAAGGTCTTCTCAAGCCCACTCACAATAATTTGATCAGCTAAACTTAATTTAATCGATGAGCAGTTTGGTTGTACAGTGGCGCGTAAGTAGCTGCTGCAGACTTCCTCCGAATCCCACAATAGATCATTTGACATTCGCTCCCCGAGATACTTGTTCAAGCAAGTTTTTGCGTTAGTTGACAGCTGTGAAAGGTGTCCGTCTATGTCAATTCCGCGTCTGAAGAAAGATCGCTGGACTTGCTCGGAGAATTTCACAATCTGGTTTCCGCTCTGCCAAGGTATAGGTGATGCTTGAACGAAGATAGAGATTACAAAAGTCAGCCACATGAGTGAGAAGAAGCCGTGCATCTTGTTTGTTTGTTTGAATTGTTGCAAATTGTCGTTCCTTAAAAACAGTTGAATGAAAGAAGAAGCCTGCATTTTTAAAAGCGACGCTGTGGTGACCTTGAAAACATACATTATCAGCAAAGATTGGTTCATGCCCTCTCTTATTTGGCCAAACCAATGGTTGAGAATATGCAAATCCTGGTTCAAGTCTCAACCACAAACAATCAATTTAACTTAATAATTATTTAATCTGAGAAAGAGTTCAATCATCCTTCTTACTCACTACTCTTACAACAGCATCAACAGGCTTATCTGCATCAATCCTGACGCCAACAAAACTTGGAAACCGAGGAATACCATCGTTTGTCAATTCCTGAAACCTGTACGTCACAATTGCCCCAATCTTTGGTGGATTTTGCCGCTCAGCATCCGACAACCCTGTTCCGATCTTGAATTCTTTCCCACTAGCCATCCGGCACTTTAACGATCCTGTCACATTGGCATTCCTGCCTTTACCAGCTTCATACCCAATTACAATGGCTTCAGCATCGTAAAACGATTTCACTTTGAGGAGCGTTGTGCTTCGCTTCCCAATGTACATGGATTTAGGTTCACGAAGCATAAGTCCTTCACCACCTTTGGATTCCACGTCTTTGAGTGCGGTTACGATATGTGCAGCGGATATGCATTTTTCGTGGGCAACAAGTATGATTGGGGAGTCTGCGGAGGGTGGGAAGAGGGACTTCAGTTTCACGATTCGTTGCTCAAAGGGGAGTGTCGTCATTGTGGGAGAGTCAAAGACTTGGAAGTTGATCTTTTTCCAGTGAGGAGAGTTGATTGTCTGGGTGGGTTTCAGGTCAGTGGATGTGGGGGTGATTTTCAATAAAATGCGAAGTACCTTAACAACAGATACAGTTTCGCTGAACTTTCCACGGCCTCCAAATAATTCTCCGTCCAGACTGTGGTCTTTGGGCATTGCATCTTTGAACCAGTCTGGCGCTGTGAATGGGTTACCCAGTCTTGAGACAAACTCTCTTCGTTCATGATCCCAGAATGCACGAACTCCGTCAAGCTTTTCACTGATCCACCATCCAGTTGGGTCGATAGATCCAGGTTCGTACTTTTGAGCAAGAAGCAGGGCAGGTGCTTTCTCCTTGATTTCATCCCTCTTGGCACGGTTTTTAGCAGTGAACTTTTCAGCAGCATCTCCGTCGTCATCTTCGTCGGCATTCTTCGCCTTCTTTCCTTTCTTCTTGGCGGAAACCTTGTCGCCATCATTGTCGCCATCATCAGCCTTTCTCTTCTTTGGAGATGCAACTTTTGCTTGCAATCCAGGACGTAATAGCCCCTGCGGATTCTTCCACTTCAATCGGGCCGTTTCATACGAGTCACCCAATGCGAGCTTCAAGTGCTTACATGATCTCGCTGTAATCACGAGTTAGTAACATTACGGACCCTTGTCAAACTGTATACCATCAATAGGAAGCTTGCTCACTTTCCATCCCATGCAAGTGCATGAGTAGTGATCATGAATTCGTTTGATCACATAATCGCCTTGTTCTTTCTTTTCCCCGTCAGCCAACAGCAGGTTTGGTTTGATACCATTGATGTTGGTCACATCAGAAGTATTGGGTTGGTCGTCATTTTCGGAGTCCGCCATCTCACTTTCATCTAATTCGCTTTCTGTGAGGACCTCATCCACAGGCGGCTTCTTAAGCTTCACTCGAGCCATTTCATAATCATTTCCAAGAATAGCCTGGAGGTGCTTGCAGGTTCGTGCTAATATGGACGACTACATCAGCACGGATTAGAGGACCTGCATCAACAAATAGTTTACCGTCAACAGGGAGTTTACTGAGCTTCCAGCCAGCACATGAGCAAGTGTAATAGTCGCCAGAGCGTGTGATCGTATATTCACCGTCAGGTTTGGAGTCCCCATCTGCTAACAGCACCTTTGGCTTCACGCCATCGATATTTGACAAATCAAAAAGATTGAGATTGGAGGATGTATCAGTAGGAGCTGAAGAAGTCTGCGTTGGTGGCAGAATTGGCTGAGTCACAGGCTGTGTCAGAACAGGCTGAGTCAAAGTGTTTTGAGGCTTCGAAGTTGGCTGATCCTTCGCTTTCTTTGATGCATTATTAATTGTGTTGTGCGAGAACTCTCTGAAGTGGTCCGGGTTTTTCTGTTGAAGGACAGTTGGGTAAGATGCCAGCAGTGGTCCAGTCTCACTTACTCGGTAGCAGGATGCTCCATACTGACAAGCAGGAAGTAAAGTGGATGCAGACGACATGAGACCAAAGCGAGCGATTGTTCGAGTTTGAAAGAGAGTTTGTGAGAGTCCGCGAAACATACTTTCTGCAGACTTTCCACAGACTTTCCCACACTGATCCGACAATTCGCAATTATGGTCACTCACTTGCATTAAATAAATATTATATCGCATTTATACAAATATTGGATTTCGCACAAAACCCGACTTTGGTGAGTCATTGCGTCACTCGAAATTCTCTCAACCAAAAATCAAAGTCAATGACCATCGTCACCAAGTTTGGAGGAACATCTGTCGGCTCTGCTGAGCGTATGCTGCAAGTCGCTTCTATCATCGAGTAAGTTTGTTGCATTGTTCGATTGGCTGGGAGATTGACAACAACCATGACATTGAACTTATCTGTCTTATCTCCAGGAACCTGAACAAGAATGACAAGACCATAGTTGTCCTCTCCGCCATGTCCAGCTATATCAAAGCAGAAGGAACTACAAGCATGTGAGTAATGCAGATATGCTGGAGTTGCGTTGGAGTTTGACGTCCTGACTTCTGTCTTTCGTAGGCTGCTTGAAGCCGCTGACGATATTCTGCTGCCAAACTCTACCTTGTACCTCGATATTGTATCAAAGATTGAGGCAAACCATCTTAAGGCGATTGCTGAGGGTGTGAAGAACGCCGACATCAAGGCATCTGCAGAAAAAGATGTCAGCGAAGCCTGCGAGAAGCTGCGGTCTTTTATGTCTGCCGCTGAAGTAAGAACTAGTCGGATATCTATCGAATGAAGCTTATGACCGCATACAATAGATCATTGATGAAATTTCACCTCGATCAAGAGATATTATTATTTCAGTTGGTGAACGTCTCTCTGCCCGCATTTTTACTGCTGTTTTGCAGGACAGAGGTCTGAAAGCCTCCTATGTTAACCTCGATCATTTGGTTCTGTGACCGGGATACCGGCTCGGCCGTCGCCAAGCACGTCAGGTTGTCCATGTCCGACGTAACGGTACCTAGCACGTAGTCAATAGTATCTCACTCATACATAAAAAAGGAAAACGTCACCTTATCACCGATCCCCTCATCTCGGATGCGCCAGTGGAAGTCCCCTCCTTCCCACAGTCCGTCCAGTAGGTCCAAGCCCACATTACAGCGAATCCCTGTCGCAAGCCGTCCTGTTCGCATCCGCAGTCGATCACTGTCCTCGGTCCACATCCACCGAACCCGTCCAGTGATCCCCAGTTGATCGTTGATCAGTCCCCTATTCCCGTAGCGCGGGTCTGGGTAGGTGGGAAACCATCCAGCTTTGAAACCCGTACTAACCCTCCTGTCCTTACATGCCTGCAGTCATGGTGCCTCCCTTCCATCCCTTACAGGAGGTCAACCCGACGCTCAGGCTAGACACTACGCTCAAAAGGGGGAGAAACGTACCTAGGCCACCTCGCTCAAGTATGTCGGGTGGCGCCCCGTCCTGTTCCAGACGCCCTCCACCAACAGAGCCCGTTCGCACGCTGCTTTGTTCACAAGGTAGTTTCTATTTTTACATTTTCCCCTTCCGGTGCTTTCCCACACAGCCACCGGATAATAAACAAATAAATAAAGAAAGAATAAAAGAGAAGTCCGCAACCCTCCCTCCGTCAGATCCCCTGACAGTGGGCCCTTTTCCAAAAAACCCCTAGGTACTCCGTTACCTAGAGTCTGAAACAAGGAAAGGCTACCGACATGTCCAAACGAAACTAAAAACCAACACAACCAACTCCACCACTCATCCAGCTGCCGAAGAAATGAAAGGGCTGTTCTCAACTCGCTCCAGGGCGCGAGCCATGAGAACACCTTTCTTGCCATAATTGTATGAGTAGGCGCGTTCGTCCTAGTAGTGCCCTGGTCACCGGTGGATCCAAAGATCTTGTATTTAATTACCTAAAAGTGGTGTTAGGAAGGGGCTACTTGCGGGTAGCCTCATCCTCTTTTTGATTCCTCTTAAGTAATCTTAAAGCTCTTTGTTCAACGGCGTCGGTAACTACAGGTGGTTGGATAATCTTTTCTACCGGTTTGGCTTTTGTCTTTCTTTTCTGCTGTTGGACTTCAGTTGGAGTCGTGTCAATCTCAAGTGGTATTGCTAAGTCACCACTAACTTTCTCAGACATTCGCTCTTTCATCTTTTTGTATTCATTCCATAAAGGCCTATACTTTCTTTTATTCTGTTCCCAGAAGTCACTTATAACTTCCGAGGGCATATCCTCTTCTCGTTGCCAATGGCGTTCCTTTCGTCCCCACATCTCCCAACTGGTGAGATACTCAAAGGAGGTTGGATTGACAGTCTTTTTAACATCTAAGATTTTATCAATAATTAATTTTGGGTTATCGATGTCTTCTTGACTAAAAGTAGGGTCAATCTTTGCAAGTAGCCAAGGGCTTGCGCCGGATGCATATTGTTGTTTGTGGGTAGGTCTTCTTGTTAGCTTCTCATCGTCTAACCATTTCTTGTACTCAGTCTCAAAGTCATCACCTGCTAATTTCATGGCATCCTCTGCACTGTCAACAGGTACTCGCGCTGTGAATGGTCTGAGTCGACTAGCATGCACTGTTCTAACAACAATTTGGTTACCAGGGAATCGTTCAACGACTCTATATTTTGTTTGAGCGTCTCCTTCCGCTCGGTCAACAATTCTAACAGGTCCAACCCATCGTGGAATAAACTTCTTTCCAACTTTAAGGCGTTGCGCTTCAGCAGTAAGGGGAACCGCCAACCAGGCGCGCTCTCCTACTCTAAATTCATGAGAAGGGTCAACATTACTATTTGTTTGGGTTGCATACTTTTCTTGTTCTTTATTAACATTATCTATAATGACAGATCTAGAAGCTTGTAGGCCTCTTACTAATCTCTCAGTAAATGATTTGATGTCTTCTGGTGAGGTTTCGCCAACCACCGCTACATCATCAAAGTCACTGTCCATCTCGTTCACCAAAGTCATGGGAGTTTCATCATTTGTGGGTTCAAAGTCATTAATTATAAAAGTTTGGATAGGAGCTTCATCAAATAAGAAGGATTCACCAACTGTAAAGAATTGAGTGGCTCCATCCCACAAAGGGACACCTCTCACTACAACAAAGTCTTTAGTAGTTGCATCAACTAAAGGTATGATGTAATCCACATATGTTTTAGTGGTAAAGTTATAGGCGCGGTACATACAGCGTAAAATACCTGGTGTTCCCAAGAACAGCTGAGGTTCAGGGTTATCTTCAGGGAGACTATCAGGTAAGTTGTTTCCTATTTGTATTAAGTTCTTTCGGGAGAAGACATTTATTATTCTTTTTGCAGGTTTGTTCTCAAGTACAGTTCTAACTTTGCCATCCGCTGTTGCCGCTCCAATGCGGAAGTTCCCAATTCTTGGGATATCTGTCCCATCTTCTAATTTAAAAGTATATGGAACTGGGTAGTCTGTTCGATAATCTTGTTTTGGGTGTAAGTTGTGAATGAGGACTATTGCATCTAAGTTGTATTTTTCAAACAGTTTCCTCAATACGCGTTGTGGGTTATATTCTGTTTCGTATCCATAAAGATGTTTGGATAGTTTACTTTGAACAAACTGTCGAAAGGATCGGTAGGACGCGATGGCTATTTTAGGGAGTTTTTCCGGGAATGGTTCTTCAACAGTTTCTTGGGAAGTCATAGTGAGTGTCTGTGGGGTGGGGTCAAGAGAAGTTGGTTTTTCAGTAAGGTCTGCCTTACAGTCAGGTAGGACTTTTTCAATGTCAATGGGGTTAATTCCCAGAAGTAAGTCAGAAGGTAATCGTGCGTCAAATCCATGGAACATAAAGAATGGTGTTTCTCCTGTAGTGCCATGGGCATGAGTTCTATACGCAAATAAAACATAAGGGAGTATGGTTTCCCAATCATCAAAAGTGTATTTATTAATGTAATGTCTTATTCGTTCTGATAAGTTTTTGATAAGTCGCTCGACCATCCCATTTGCTCTGGGCCAGTAGGGACTGGTGAACGTCTTATAAAATCCAAATCTCCTGGAGAGTTGCAACATAAGATTGCTGTTGAAGGGTTCTCCACCGTCAGAATGTAAGTAAACAGGGACGCCGGTATGGCAGAATACTTTCTCCACTAACGCCTCAGCGACTGTTTTGGCTTTAAGGTCCGGTATTGGGATGGCTTCTGCCCATTTAGTGAAAGAGTCTACAACAACCATGATGTATTTGTTACCTGTTTTCTCATCTGGTTTTGGTGGTTGCATAAAGTCAACAAACACTCTTTCCCAAGGGTGTTTTCCAATTGGAATTGGAAAGACATATCCAGCTTTTTGCCGGAAATCTTTGGCAGTATTACATTCAGGACAAGATTTTATTTCATTTTCTAAATCGTTCTTTACTGTTGGCCACCAATAGCGATCAAGGAGGGGTGTATAAACTTTCTCAAACCCATAATGTCCAGCAAACAGGTCTGAGTGGAGGAGATCCAGGATTTCTCGTCGCATGTTGTCTGGTACACATAACGTCACGCGCGCTGGTTGCTTTCGAACTTGTTGTTTTGAGGCGTTATGGATTTTGAAAAGGAGTCCATTGCTGTCGACGATGAGGTCCTTTGACAATGCAATTAGGTTATCTTTTGTTAAAGTTGTTTCACCCTCCTTTGGTTCAGGTACTGTACCATACTGGCGAAATCTTAAAAGTGGGCCAAAGTGGGTATCGGCGAGTTGAAGTTCGCGGATTTCCTTAACTGTTTTACCTGAATTCGGTAATGTTATGTTAAGATTTGTTTCAAAGTTATCAATGTTTACATCTGAACAGAAGGTATAGTATTGAGGATTCTCTTTATTTGTCCATGATGTTCTGTCAATCAAAATCGATTTATCATTTCCGTGGAAAGTTGTGTGTAACTGCAGGGCGACGTGGTCGCTTTCCCATTTTCTTGAGTCGATCCTCACGTCGAAGTGTTTCTTATCAATCCTATTGTCTATAAGTATGTGGTCAACTCTCCAAAAAGGGTATACTTTATTATCATATGCTTTTAAAAGCCAAGTAGAGCCATGAGGTTCTGGGTGTTTTACTCGAAAGCCGTCGTGGAAGTGTTCAGTCATTGATTTGAACCAAATTTGTTCTTCGGCGCTGATAGTCGAACCGAAACAATCCACCAAGTTTTCTTTGACGGCAAACGGCATCACATCTTTCTCCGAATCTGGGGCAATGTTTAAGTCGCCCATAAGCAGAACAAAGTGTTTCTTACGTAGGTGTAGGCAGTGTCGTTTTAATTTTTCAAGGAAGTTTATTTTAAATAGATGTCTTTTCTCATCTCTATTCCCACTTGGTGCGTAACAATTGACAATAGCAAAGTCGCCGAGTGTAATGGTAAGGATACGACCCTCCGGGTCAGCCTCGTCCATCGCACCATACGAGTGAATCTCGCCTTTCAAGTCCTTTCTCCATAGAGTGGCTACTCCGTAATGTCCCGAAAGGTTGTCGCTTATAGCGCAACTCCAATTTGGAAGGGTTTGCATTTGTGAGAGGAGTTTTGTGGACTTGCGTCCCAGTCGCGTCTCTTGAAAACATATGACACTTCCTCCTAACATGTCTAAGTATTGTTCCATAATTGTAGCCTCGGTCTGTTCTTCATTTATTTCGGTATTACTCTTCTTCCAAGCGGTGTATGAATTACTAAAACCATTTAGATTCTGAGACGTGAAGTTCAGACTTGGGCATCGCGTTCCTTCGAGTGGTTCGCGGTTTTTTTTATAGGCCTCAAGAGATGGGATTTTTTTATTGACAGCGCGTAGCTGGTCGTTCTTCTTTTGTAGTTTCTTCCATATACCTCGCATCGTATCACCAAGTGAGGTAAATTTGTCGATTGTTTGGTTTGCAAGTTTAATAAAAGCAGTTTTATTGTTTTGAGATAAAGCTTGAACCAATGTTGTTGGTTCTGTCTGAGTACCAACGTTCTCAAATTCTTTCTCTTTTCGTCCTAAATATACTCTTGATAGAGTATCGGCGACAATTTGCGTGTCGCCGGGGACATGGACCAGTGTCAAGTCGTAATGCGAAAGGGCATAGGCCCATCTTGAGAACCGTCCTGTAAGTGCTCCATTTTTGAAAAGGCTTAATAAGGCGCTATGATCGGTTTCGACAGTCGCCGGTTGGTTGAAGATATATCGATCGAAACATGTTACTGCCCATATCACCGCGAGCCCTTCGCGATCTGTATTCGAGTAACGTTTTTCGACGTCTGTAAGTGTTCTGGATATAAATGCGACCGGTTTACGGTCAGTTTTCTTGTTTGATTCTCCTTGAATAAAGAGAGCTCCGCCGAGTCCCGTGCCGGACGCATCGCACTCAATCACTAGTTTATCACCTTCTTTTGGAATTGTCATAAGCGAATCCTTACAAAGTTCGCGTATAAGTGTATCGAAGGCGTGTTGACACCAAGGGTCCCAAATAAACTTTACACCGTCTTTTATTAAATTATAAAGAGGTGCTGATATATTAGCAAAATCTTTAATAAAACGTCGGAAGTATTGCGCGAACCCTAAGAATCGTTGCATTTTGGGGACGCTTGTTGGCCGTTCCCAATTTCGTAGGTCCTGCATTTTACTTGGATCTTTTCTGAGGCCGTCCTCGGAGATTACATGTCCTAAGAAAGGGAGTGAAGTATGGAAGAGTTTACATTTACTTGGTTTCAATTTTAAGTTAAACTGTTCGAGTCTACTGAAAATCTCTTCTAAGTGTTTGAAGTGTTCGTCAACCGAGTCACTAAACACTATAATGTCGTCGACGTAAACCATGGCGAAGACCCATTTAAGGCCGGAGAGCACTCGATCCATTGCGCGCTGAAATGTTGGGGGTGAGTTAATTAATCCAAAAGGCATAACCTTGAATTCGTAAAGTCCTTGACTGGATATGAACGCCGTTTTGTGTCTGTCTTCTTCAGCGACAGGGATCTGCCAAAAACCCGAGAGTAAATCGAAACAACTAAAAATCTTTTTATTGCTAACAGCGTCGAAGATTTCCTCAATTCGAGGGAGTGGGTATCGGTCGGGTATGGTCATGGCGTTGAGTTTTCTGAAGTCAACACAAAATCGCCAAGATCCATCTGACTTTTTCGCAAGTACTACTGGTGATGCGAATTGGGATTTAGATGGTTCAATTACGTTCCCCGTGATCATCTTACCAGTGTGGTCTTTAAGTATAGCGGTCCTTCCCAAACCTTCAGGATATGGGTTGGTATGTGGTATCTTTGCACCTGGTTTGAGTTTAATTTCATGTGGTGGCAGTCTTTCCGTACCCGTTACAATGCCTTCACGGAAGACGTTCACGAAGCGCCGTATCATAGCGTCCATTCGTGCGAGTACGTCATCACCGAAAGTTCCAGAGATATGAGAGTGTGGAATCTTTTCCCAAATTTCATCATCCGTCAGTGTACTTGCCGGCGGTAAGTAATCGAGATGATCCTCTCTGCTCTTATCCTTTGTCGGTATAGAGTTCATGATGGGATTGGAAATATGATCTTCGTCTATTTCGGTAGTGTATGTCTCTAGTGTTTGATAAGTACATATACTTTTCGGTTTCGTTAGAGAGTATTTACGTATAGAAGATCGGCGGTATTCGGGGTGATTTCCGTTGATAACACTAGCAAATGGCTTTTGTTCGTCAAAGTTTGGGACTTGGGGTTGTTCATAGACTGACGGTGTTGACCAATTCGATTCATTCGATACTATACTACAACAGTCGTCATCTAGAGTTTCCTCTTCATCGATAGTTAGCGTTTCGAAATCAAGAGCCGTTTCTGAATAGTCAGTGTTTTTATTTAAGAAATCATAAGTAAAGGGGGAGACGAAATCTTCGACTTCCTCCAAGATTGGAGTGTTCGATAATAATGATACAAGTTCCTCTTCATTAGCGGGCTGTAATATACTGCATAGAGTCGCCATTTCGATTAAGGCCGATGGGTCATCCAAGATTTCCTGATTCAATGTTATCACTTCCGATAGTGTTGACATTACACGTCCGACCGTTGTCCCTTTAGGTAACTTCTTCGCGTGAGGCTGGTCGTAGTCTAAGAGTACAACAGCTTCACCTTTTGTGAGTTTTTCTAGGTCGACGATGGTGTTGGTGCAGTAAATCCCGTTGTCTTGCATCGATTCGATTCCCTGAATCAAACATGCTCGTTCCTTCGGGTTCTTCGGAGTTATCGCTTTCTCCACCGTGACTTTTGCCATTGTTTCGTGTCCTGGCAACAGGAGTAAGTCGTCTACTAATTTTACCAAGGCTAACCCTTTTTCTTTCACTTGTTCGTCATCCTCTTGCATAAGCGAGGACGGGTCCTGATATCTATGGAACGAGTGGAGGGGGGTATGTTTCAAGATGTGTTTATTGTCTTTTAATGGTAACTTCCAAGTACATACATCTTCATCGAGTAGCAGGTTGCACCTAAAAATAGCCATTCCCGGGTTTCCCATAAGGATCGGCTTTGGGCACGCGGGCATAATATAAAACTTTACCGGTCGATTGTAGAAGTTGGATTCACCAAGAGCGATTCGAAGATAGGTGAATCCCAAGATCGGGACGGAACCTCCAACACCGGTGTTCTGTAGTGCCGGCGGTACCTTCTGGATTGAGATGTTACCGGGTAATGATCTCAGGAAATCTAGGGTGATAACGTTAACGTTTGAACAAGAATCCATTGGTAATGTAATTGGGACACCATTAACGAATCCTGATACAGTAGCAATGGTGAAGATTCTTTCCTCGGTTGCTCTTTCTGCATCGATTGGCTTTCGAGTTATTGCCGTGAAAGTTTTTGGCCCTAATTTATAGGACGATGGTTCGTCGTAATATTGAAACCCATATTCGTCCTGATATTGGACTTTGTTACTAAACGTGACTCGTTTAGGGCTGTACCTTCGTTCGATTGTTTCATTTACTGCTGGGGTTTTGATACAGCTTTTGAGTGGTGTGTCTAAATTGGTTTTGATAGGGGCCGGCTGGGCCCAATAAGTTGTAAGCTTATTCAATTCAGGGCTAGTGGCCTTACACTTCGGCGTCTCAATTTCAAATTCTGTTACGGGGAGGTTCAAGGCCTCCCCTGTTTCTCGTTTGTCTATTTCGAGTTGATCGAGCGACTTTTTATAGCTCTCGTATAGGGCTGCAATAGTTTCTTCAGGGAGTTTATTAATGAGCTCGAAATGAGGGGTTTTTATTGTATTTGTCGAGTTATCAGATGTCGTCGGCTGTACCTGATTCATTCGGCTAACCATCATCGGCTCAACTTGAACGAAACTATCACTCGATTCTCTAGTATTTCTCGTGTCCTTCTTTTCAGTTTCGTTGTTTGAGGTCGCTGTATTAGATGGTTCGAGGAGGACACGATAATTGCCTCTAATCGCTTCAACAATCCATTCACTTTGTTTGGTGGGAGAATTAACTTTATTGGTACTTTTTGTGTCTTCCGACGCCGTATCCATCAAAAAAGAAGAATTTGAAATAAAAGTTCCTGTTGACACTTGGTTTAGGTCTCTCGGTTTCTGTTTGGTCGATATTAGATTCGAAGTGCTGTGTTGTAAATGACTTAACTGTTGTGTTCCCTTCCGTGGGTTTGGGCAATGTCTTGCAATATGACCCACTTCACCGCAGTTGTAGCACGTACGAGGGTCACCTGACTCAATCCCCATCGCCATTGTGAATAAACCAATTTCGTCGATTGTCATTGGAGCTTCGCCAGCACATCCGAGATCGGCGTCGTGGTTGTTGAGAGCTTCCACAATGAACGACTCCAGTACTCCTTTTGGCGAGTTTTGTGGTACGCGGCTCTTCACCTGATCCCTTGGAGGTAAGCGACCAAGTCGCTGAGACGTACCGTTGTACACGTTTGCAGCGACATCAGACGTCTTCTGATATCCCAATTCCTTGAGAGCTGCTTCGAGTGACTTCTTGTCTAAATTCGTACTCGTTGTTCCGGTTTGGGGTGTGTCGTCGCAATCCAGTGCACTCGCAATGTGTTCCATTGTGACGTCGTCGCTTTCGTAGTCTTGAATCGTTCCTTGGCCATCAGGCAATCGTACTTCACGTTTGAACAAGAGATCTCGAACTGTTTGGTTTTCCGGCCATCCGACAATGAAGACATACTTGAGTTCACGGGCGGTGAGTTGGCGATGGTCCACCTGTTGGTTGTTCATGAGTTCCAGTTGTGTTCCCTGAGTGATAGCCTTCACACCGGGGACAGCCTTCCAGCTCTTGACTGAGCGGTAGAATTTTTCCACATCGTGGGATCTGGTGTAGAATCGATCGAAGACGTCCAGGACTTCTTGGAACGAGTGGGTGTGACGGGCTTTTGCGTAGAAGTTCTTCGCGGAGGCATCACCATCAATGCCGTACATGAAGAGGCCCTGAATAAAGCCGCGGTCGTCGGCAAAGAGTCCCGATGGCGAAACGTCTTGGACGTAGGTTTGGACCAGCTCTTGACGGAAGGCAAAGGCATTGGCCTCAGTGAGTGGAGGGGCCCGCTTGAAGAAGGCCTTGTTCCAGTCGTTGACCTTCATCTGAAGTCCTTTCGTTGCAGTAGAAGGAGGTAGGTGGGCAAGGGGTGGAGGTTGAGGGCTGGCGGTTGGTGTGCGAGGGGTCAAGAGACCGGGTCTCATTGTCTGGGTCTTGGGTGTTCGTGGTGCATTGTGGGGTTGCGGAGCTCGCGAAGGTGTGGTGGCGACGAACGGATTTGCTGTTTGGTTCGTTGTTAGTTTTGTTGTAGCCGAGCTCGGGGGTTTACCTTCTAATTTTGGTGTGAATGACACTTTCTTGGTCACTTTCGCCGTAGGTGTTACGGGGGTGGTTTTGTTAGCAGGAGGCTGGGGCATGATGGATCGGGTGACATTGACGTAGATGTCTCGACGGTCGAAGAGGGGGATGGCCCAGATTCCGGTAACCAGCTGGATAAATGCCGGAGTTTTGTTCACGTCGGTGCTAGAGTGTGGCAGCGCAGGGTGGTAGACATCTGCCGGTAGCTGGTCGTAACCTCTTTGGGCGTTGAGGCACAACCATTCGAGAAAAGCAACAAAATTTTCGTCACTGAGAACGGTTGGAATAGGTAGCACTCCAGTACGGGAATGGTGGAGCGACAGGGCGGCAATAAAGAACATTGCGGCGTAGAGTTGTACATCCCAGTCCGGTTCCATGCCGAGGAACATCAGGTTGGCGTAGTCCACCTGAACGTCAAATCCGTAGAAGTGGTAGGAGTACACGGGTCTGTCTTCGTTGTTTGGGTTTGACGGTGGTTCCTCGCCTTGGTCTGGGGTTTGTTCGTCGTCTTCTTGACCTTCGTCATCATTCTCGTTTTCGTTTTCCTCCGGAGGCGCCTCGTCCGGGTTTTGTGATTGTTCATCACGTGGTTCTTGTGGTGGGTAGTTGGCAAGCCCTTCGTTTCCTTCTTCGTCGGAGGATTCGTCGGCGTTGTTCAGGTTTAGACGAGCCAAATTCTTTCTGACTCCACTGGAAGGGCCACCCAAGGAGAGGCCCGGGATTGGGCTGAAGGGGTCGGCTTGTGACTGACTAAAACTGAACGTCGTTCTTTCACGGCCGAGAAGGGTTCGGTTTCGGAGTTTGGCTCTGATGTTGTTCGGGCTATGCTGTACTTTCATGCTATTAGGTAGATTAGTTGGGGTTGTATTAAGGTAAGGTTGTACCTTCCTGCTATCGTTACGTGAATCACAATTTTTCTTTCGGAGAATAAAAAAGAGCAGGAAGAAAAGAAAACCTGCGTTGGATCTGGGAATTTTCCGAAGTTTCTGACTTTGGGGATGTGGTTCTTCTCGTTTTGGTGTGTTTGTTCGAAGAAGTCCAAAGTTGATACTTTCCAAATAGATTTTATTGGTTTTGTAAAGTGTTCGCAAAAAATAAAGAGTAGTGTTTTTGTTGTTACTTGTATTAGTTGATCGCAGTGGAGCCGAGGGCATCGGTGAGACCCGAGGCTGTGTTACAGTTAAATATAGTTCGGGAATGAAGTTCTCCTTACTTGATTGCGCTGGTGAGCGGGGCGCATCGGTCAGGATTTCTCCGTCTTCTCGGTCGTTTACTGGGATGAACTCAGGGTTCTGGTTGGTGCTATTGGACAGACGTCCGGAACGAGTGGTAGTATCGTTCGAGGAGGATCCTTGGTTATGGTTACGGCTGTAGCGACCTCCTTGAGGTTGGAAGTAACGGGTAGCGTTCTCCTCGGTAGGTGGTGGGAGAGGTGGTGTTGCTGCAACGATAGCGTCGGCTTCTCTTTGGCGTTCAAGGAGTCGCTCCAATTGGAAGCTGGATGTTTTGAGGCAAGCGTCCCAAGCCTTGTCGTAAGGGAGGCCTTCGTTCATCAAGTTTTGACCCATGGAAGCCATCAGCTGCACCGTATGGGCTAATAACTTTGCCGATTCTGCCATGAAGTGGCTGTTTTGGTTAATAATAATGTTAGCCGGCATTTCGCGACCTAATATAATAAAAATGAATTGTATTAGTATAAGTATTAAGTAGAGCTTAGGGCTCGAAGGTAGCGCACCTGTGCGCCGAATGTTTGCCGACTTATTCGACAAGAAAGAATCCATGCTGCGTGCAGCAACACGGTTACGACCTCCACGTTTCGAAATACCGCCCCTGCTTGCAGGATTAGTATACGGGTGAGTAGACTCGCCGGCTCTATTGGCAGCAGCTGCAGTCGAGGTCGGCCCAGCGGGCGGGTCGAGGTTCATACGGTTTGTTTGCATTCTTTTGAAAGTGAAGAAAAAAAAGGAAAAGGAAAGAAAGAATCATATTCCTTTGGTGAGTCGGAATATTTCTAAAAAATTTCATTTGTCATTTTTCTTCCTTCACGTCTTTGTCAACCAGGTAAGGCTCGAGTGGTTGATATTCGTGAAATAAAGAGTTTATTTGATTCATAAAGTATAAAAGGTGTTGGGGTGTGTTAGGGGAGTTGGAATAAGCCTGCTCCTTCCATCCTCTAATCTCCACAGTCTCGTGTTTACTGCAATACTGAATCGTTTCGGAATCGATTTCGAGTTGTATGGTGTTGTAGTTGTAGTTGTTGTTGTTGTAGTTGCTGGTGATCCTTGATGATTAGTCATCTATTTGTCAGTGTCATTACGACACCATAGTTTCATCATTTATAAAGGTAGGCCGGAGCCCTGTATAGAGGCGGAGTATAACTCAACGCAGTGCGGAGCTAAGCTCAACGCTATAAATAATCATCTCGACGGCCCGAAGGCCGGAGGAATAAGACCAGCGATCGACGGACCAATCGTCTCGCTACACTCGCATTTGGTGTTGGGCCCCCACTGTGACCGGGATACCGGCTCGGCCGTCGCCAAGCACGTCAGGTTGTCCATGTCCGACGTAACGGTACCTAGCACGTAGTCAATAGTATCTCACTCATACATAAAAAAGGAAAACGTCACCTTATCACCGATCCCCTCATCTCGGATGCGCCAGTGGAAGTCCCCTCCTTCCCACAGTCCGTCCAGTAGGTCCAAGCCCACATTACAGCGAATCCCTGTCGCAAGCCGTCCTGTTCGCATCCGCAGTCGATCACTGTCCTCGGTCCACATCCACCGAACCCGTCCAGTGATCCCCAGTTGATCGTTGATCAGTCCCCTATTCCCGTAGCGCGGGTCTGGGTAGGTGGGAAACCATCCAGCTTTGAAACCCGTACTAACCCTCCTGTCCTTACATGCCTGCAGTCATGGTGCCTCCCTTCCATCCCTTACAGGAGGTCAACCCGACGCTCAGGCTAGACACTACGCTCAAAAGGGGGAGAAACGTACCTAGGCCACCTCGCTCAAGTATGTCGGGTGGCGCCCCGTCCTGTTCCAGACGCCCTCCACCAACAGAGCCCGTTCGCACGCTGCTTTGTTCACAAGGTAGTTTCTATTTTTACATTTTCCCCTTCCGGTGCTTTCCCACACAGCCACCGGATAATAAACAAATAAATAAAGAAAGAATAAAAGAGAAGTCCGCAACCCTCCCTCCGTCAGATCCCCTGACAGTTCAACAAAAGTTTGACCCAAAAAGCCTCGACCAGTCTTTTTACGATTACCTCGCTGCTCGTCTCACTGAAGTTATGAATGCACTCCCTGCTGACAGTATTCCTGTTGTTACTGGTTATCTTGGTCCCATCCCTGGATCCATTGTTACCACTATTGGACGTGGATACACCGACTTGACAGCAGCACTTATTGCAGTTGGTCTCAAAGCTCGGGAACTCCAAATTTGGAAGGAAGTTGATGGAATCTTCACTGCTGATCCCCGCAAAGCCCCTCGAGCCCACCTGCTGTCAGCCATTTCTCCTGAGGAAGCTGCGGAGTTGACGTACTACGGATCGGAAGTTATTCACCCATTCACGATGGACCAAGTCATTCGCGCTTCTATTCCAATCCGCATCAAGAACGCGTTTAAGCCGGATGGTGCCGGTACTGTTATTATGCCTCAACTGGACCCGTCAGCGTCCACAGATGGAGACAGCGCTGTTGCTGTACATAGACCTATGGCCACTGCCATCACCATCAAAGAGAATATTACTGTATTGAACATCCACTCGAATCGAAAGACACTGTCGCATGGATTTTTTGCAAAGATCTTCTCCACGTTGGACAAATATGGAATTGTGGTTGATTTGATTTCTACAAGTGAGGTACACGTCTCTATGGCGCTTGGGCCCCATATTTCAGAGGAAAAGATTCAGTTAGCTGTTGCAGATTTGCAAAAGTATGCATTGGTAAGCTATAACGCAACGGGCTACATTGTATTCTTATACACTATCCATCAAACAAATAGGTTGATACTCTATCAAATATGACTATTCTGTCTCTAGTCGGTCGTGAAATGAGGCGCATGGTCGGAATCGCTGCTCTCATGTTCTCCACTCTTGCAAAACATTCCATCAACTTGGAAATGATTTCACAAGGAGCTTCTGAAATTAACATATCCTGTGTCATTGAAGGATCGAAGGGTGTTCTCGCGCTTCGAGTGGTGCACGATGCTTGTGTTTTAGGCGACGAGTAATTTCGGACAATTAAACTGATGATATACTCTCTATTTTTATATGTACTCAATGATGCTAAAGAATGGCCCTCAATAAGCTTGCTGAATCGACCTCATGAGAAGTGTGAATACTTTCATGAATTCCAGATATTCAAATTCCGTAGCCTCATTTGGATTAACTGCAAATCCATCATATCGCGTAATGTACGCTTCAGCATATTGGGGATTGAAGGGGATGTTCGTTTGGGCAAGGATTTCAAAGTATGATCTAAGTGGAAGCAGTCCATCATGAGCAAGCGAAGGAGATATTGACGCAACAGTTTCACCTGAAATATAACCAAATTAGCATGGAATTTTAGGGCTGAAGAATCATCTTACTGAGCACCAGCAGAGTTTTCGCAGCAGCCGTCTTGAAATGTATCAGTTGACCGTCAGTCCCTCGACCATATCCGTCCATATGCCGCTCCTCCGATAACGGCTTGAGCGACAGTCGAACAGACGCAGAATCTGCCAACTTCTTTTGGACATGCGAATACAAGAACTGGTGTGAATGAGTTAGCTGCTTTTGCCAAAATTTCGACTTACTCGAGGCATATCTGATTCTCGAATTGGGACATAGACACGAGGGATTTGGTTGAGCGCTGACCGGATTCTGATCTTGCGAGCACTGAGGATACCAACAGAAACAACAATCTGCATCAAAGGTTTAGCATATGACGACCTGTTTAAACCGGAAATGATTTCTCACCAAGACCACGCATGCAGCGCCGACAATAAAGAGGAACTTTGTAAGTGATGAGGTGTCGTCTTTGATAGATACGATTTGAATGAAAAGGTCAAGTCCACACACGCCGAGAAGAGTGGATACAACTATGATGAATATCAAAAGAGACGAAACGGACAAGATCTTGAAGCGGAGCATGACGACAGGCTTTGTGAATAACTTTTTTCTTGCAAACAACAATGGGTGAGTTCAGTGCAACTGTCGGCCAGATGAGTGTCTGAGACCTGCGAGGAAAGCGTGGTACTGCGAGTAGTCTGTACGGCTGGGTGGTCTCAGAATCGATTTGCGCTGTGAACACCGTTGTTCTTCGTCGCTCGACACCTTCTAATCCACGGCTCTAGGCAAACGGAAGAGCTCAAAGAAGCCTCAGGCCAAAATCAAGCTTAAGCTCGAAAAGGACTTTACGTGTATGCAATGCAATCATGAAATGTCTGTCCAAATTCGAATGTGAGCAGCCCTTTACTATCAGACGCTGGATAACGGTTGTACTATTCAGTGATAAGAATAATCAAGTGGGCCATTTGGAGTGCAAGAAATGCGGAGTAACGTTTCAATCCAAGACAAACTGTAGGTGAATGTCGTTGGCGTAGGAAGCCTCTAAAGCAACAAATTATTATGGCAGATCTGTCTGAACCAATTGATGTTTACTCTGACTGGGTCGATGCTGTTCAGTATGTCAATAAGGAGGATGCTGGAGAAAAAGAGGGAAGGAGAGAATCACGACCAGCACAATATGATGATGAGGATGACCTTGATGACTAATTATTAAACATGACATGTTATGCATTCTCCTTTTTGGTGATTCAGCGAGTTTTGGTTAGTGAGACGGACTGTGCTTTTTCTTATACAGCTTATAGAGTTAATTCCCTACCGTTTCGAATTTGCTTCCTCCAGTGCCTACTGCCACTTTTCCAACGAGTGAAGGCATTGAGTGCAGCGAGAAGGGCAAGGGACAGTATCTTGTGGCAGTGTTCCTTCTTTGTGTAATTTGGCGTGGATACTTTCTTTCCCTTCGTTTGGCAACGCGTGGTTTATTTGGGAGAGAATTTAAACAATGAGTAGCTATTTCGTTGTGCCAAGGATGTTGTAATTCCAAAAAGAAACAAAATAACTTTTATTGCCGGGATTATTGTCTGATTTTGTGTGGAAACAGCACTTTTCACTTCAAAATTTCCACATTCAAGAGAAAGTCCTTGTTATGCATGTCGTCATTCCGACAGACTGTCAGGACGTTATCAGTCAAGTAGAAACAGATATCAGTCATTTCAGGGACAAGTCGCGTGTTACTTGGAGGTGCAGCAGGCTTCTTTTTTGGACCTCCTAAGTTTTCCTTGTCGATATTGCGAGGACCGCCAACGAGAGGGGCAAATTCCTGTCTTTGGTTGTTAGACAGAATTGGAATGTTGATGTGGAAATTTTACCTTGCACGCAGGTTCATCCCAAAAGTTTCCCCACAACGTGATACACTTCAAACTCCTGTTTTTTGTAAGCAGTGCTTCCGCAATGTTTCTTAAACCGCGGCTTCCAATACGGTTGTGATCCAAGAAAAGTCTAGTTTACATGAATGAGCAACTTTGGTTCTCAAAAACAGACATACGTTTGTAGAGCCTTATTATGAATCAACATGACGCTTACAGCTTCCGCGCCTTCATCTTGAATTGCACAGCAACTCAGATTCAAGTGGGTAAGAAAGATTTGCTTATACAAGGCCTGACACAAGGACACGCCTCCATCTCGAGTGAACTTGTTACTGTTGAAAACAAGAATGAGTATCTTCAGCCATACATGTACCCAATAGAAAGGTTACCAACTCAAATCCAACCGTGCGATCCTGTGGTTTACGAGTATAGCTGGTGCCAAGTACTGAACCATCATAAAATCACTGATTCCACTCTTCGCCAATCCAAGTCTCTCTACTCCTCGATTCTCTTTCACCATATGACTCACGTGCATAATAATATCGTTGATGCAACTTTGAGTAAGCCTACTAAAGTTGTTTTCATTGTTACTCAAACAGAGTGTCTTGATTGTACGCGTTGAGCAGAGAACCGTACTCAGAGCAATCAGCGCATCTGTCGAAAGGCTGCAGTGGGAGAGTAAGAGTTTCGTGAGAGTTGTGTTGACTTGGAGTGTTGCGGCGAATTCCATTCCTCCAAGGTGTCCGATTTCATTATAGGAAATATCAAATTCTTGAATGAAATCGTTCACCATGAGAGATTTTCCGAGGAGCGCACCGCCTTGTTGGGAAATGTTGTTGGATTTTAGGATAAATCGTTTTACGCGTGTGTCAGTCTTTACGTGAGTGGTCAGTTTATGATTGATTTGAAATGTGAAATACGAACCTTGATAAATTCTGCAATGTATGATGCTCCTTTGTCTCCAATTTCGTTGTAGGAAAGGTCAATAACCGTCAAATAGCAATTATTGTTGAGTGCGCGAAAGATGACATAGGCACCGTTGTCATCGATTCTATTTTCGCGAAGATCATCTTTCGAACCTTTTAGCGTGAGAGACTTTGGAATGTAACTGAGTTGTTTTTGTGAGTTGACTACAATGAAAACAACTGTAACGGTACCCATCATCGATCGAAGTTTGTAAATATGTTCGTAGTGACTCGATAACTGCAGTAGATAGATTTAATTCAGTTTTTCGTGATATTGAGTGAATAATCAGATTAGCAAACCAACCTTTGACCTTTTTGATGGTACACTGTTTCACGTACTCGTCAAGGAAGTCAATCACGTGAATAGAGTCTTCTGCGGCCGGGTCTTTTGATACAGGCTCTATTGGTAGCGTGTCATGTTCCGTGGAGTCCATCGGGTAAAACCGTGAGAGAGATTTGCGGTCAATCTCTGCTTTTAAATTAAATATAGAAACGAAGACTCTAGAACTTGAAAATATGCTAAGTTAACACCGACCGATGGTGGAATTCTTTCCGAGTTTGAAAACATGTCAAACAGCCACCACGGCACGTCATCGTCATCGTCACGCACGCACAGCCGACAAGGCGACACGACCGCGTCCGAA
Source organism: Rhizoclosmatium globosum (assembly GCA_002104985.1). Taxonomy (NCBI): domain Eukaryota; kingdom Fungi; phylum Chytridiomycota; class Chytridiomycetes; order Chytridiales; family Chytriomycetaceae; genus Rhizoclosmatium; species Rhizoclosmatium globosum. The sequence goes on along the minus strand of MCGO01000020.1, from coordinate 322,267 downwards.
AACTCGAATTACGTCGGGCGAAACCGGACACTTTCATCGTCGCTTCTGAGCCAGAGCCAGAGCCACTTTGCCAAATCAAATGCGGAGAAACTTGCGATGATGAGCCATCTTCACTCGTTCGCCTCAAGCTCAACTTGTGCAATTGAGGCCTTTGCCATTGCTCTGCCACCAGCGACTTTGGCTGGTTCTCCGTCTCCGTTGGGACTGAGGACTTCAGATGAGGAAGAATCTTTGATGGCGGCGGACGGCTCCTTCCTTCAGCCTCAAACATCAAATATCCATGAAGAACAAAGACCGCTGGGGAGAGGAGACGCGTCGGAGGCTGTATTAATTACGCGTGACAATGCCAATGATGACAAACCAATACCAGCAAAGATTATGACCGTCCTCTGCTTTGTTATATTCTGTGAACCAGTCTCACTTACCATTTTATGTAATTAATTAGTTTGTTGGTTGATGTATTCACTCACTCTTGAAAGTTCCATTTATTTATTTTATGGTTCGGGACTTTGGAATATCAAGTGAAAAAGATGTTGGATTCTATGTTGGATTTATTGCAAGCAGTTTCTCTTTGGCGCAGTTTATGACTAGTTTGCTGTGGGGCTGGTGAGTTTGACACTAAATTGCCAAGAGTTTGTTTGACAGTAGAGATTTAACAGGGTTAGCGATCGAGTGGGAAGAAGACCAGTTCTCCTGATTGGACTGCTTGGAAACTCAATATCTCTGTTGATGTTTGGACAAGCACATTCACTACAAATGGCAATTTTGTCGCGTATGTTTTGGTTTGTAGTGCTACCTGGTTTTATAATTACTTATCATAACAAATTTACAGCGGTTTCCTCAACGGAAATATTGGCATTGCAAAATGCGTGATTGGGGAAATAACTACCCCAAAGACACAAGCTTTTGGATTCAGTTTAATTGGAATCATGTGGTCTTTGGGTACAATTATTGGACCTGTTCTTGGAGGCTGTTTGGCAAATCCAGTCACACAGTTTCCAGAATGGTTTGATGGAAATGAGTTCCTGGCCCACAATCCTTACTTCCTGCCTTGCGGCATCAGTGCCTGCGTCAGTTTCATAGGATTCTTGGTTGGCTTCTTTTATATGGAAGAAACCAATCCCAAGTTCAGGCAGGAAGGGTACATTGCAGTCAATAGTTGTCAATCTGAAGGCCAAGAAACTGGTTGTGGACTCTTACGGGATGAAGAGTCAGGACTTGGAAAGAAAAAGACAATACGGAGTAATGAGCCACGAGATAGCGTCCAAACAGTTGTCGAAGGAGAAGGCTCGTCGTCCGCTCTTGAAATTGAAGATTCCTCACAGGATTGTATCCACCGAGATTCTTTTGACTCTGACATCAATCAATCTAATCTTGACAATCTTGACAACCTTCCTCAAAACGCGTTTGGAAAAGCTGCAGTCATGAATATTATAGCCTACGCTTTGCTTGCCTTCCAAAACATTCTCCTTGATGAAGCTTTCTCGCTTTGGATTGTAACGTCTCCAGAAGACGGTGGCCTCGGCTACGACAGTGCTCAAGTTGGAGTTGTCCTCAGTATAATCGGCGCTCTCGCTCTTTACATGCAGCTCTACCTCTACCCACAACTCACACGCCGATACACCCCAATAACCCTCTTCCGTTTGGGCGCCATACTCTACATGATTCCATACCTCACATACCCAATCCTAAGTGGAACCATAAACCCCTCCCTTGAAAACAAAACAATAGTCTGGCTTCTCCTTCTCCTAAATTTATCCATCCGTCAATTCTGTAATGTGCTCACATACACATCTGTATTTATCCTGATCAACAATTCCGCAACGGCGGAGAATCTTGGGTTGATAAATGGGATTGCGCAGACAAGTGCGTCGTTTGTAAGGAGTATTGGGCCGGCGTTGGGTGGGATTATGTGGGCTTGGAGTATTACAAATGGACTTGGGTTTCCGTTTAATTATTGGTTTGTTTTTATGGTGATATTTGTGTGGTCAATTGGACTTGTGGTAACGACCATGTTTCTTCCTGAGGATGAAGGTTGTGGTGAGAGAAGAGAAGTTGATGCGTTTGTGGGTGGATCGCATTAAATCAGGCGGAAATGTTGTTCCTGGCTTTCTATATGGACGTTATGATAAAATAGTTGAATTTATTATGTCGACTGCTTAAAACAAGAATAATTCAAAATCCTTTTAGCGCGTTTCACTTTATCACTTTAAGCCTATGTAGTCTGTGTCTCCACTTATTCAGGTTTTGATTGGCTGAATTTTGACTCTGCCTAATTGGTTGGTTTTGGAAGATAATGGTTTTTTATTTGTGTGTTCTAATAACTCATATCCAAGATCAAAAAATCCTCAATAGTAAAAATCTTCCTCCATTTTGCTGACTATATTACGAGCCAAAGCATACAACAACAGCTACCGACACAGATTCTCGAATAACTTCCTGCTGCATAGTTTTCCCATCATAAAAGTCATAGACTAGAAGATCAGCTGGCCAAAGATCTCCTGAACTTGAAGGCAGGCGAACTTCGCCATTCTCCCGACAAAGGATTCCAACTTGACAAACCAGAGCAGCCAAAGTATCTCTTAAGAAATTATGTCTACTCCAAGAGCCTGAGTGACCCCCACAGCAGAAAGCATGATCACCAAACAAATCCATCACATGTTCACAATGACGACAATGACGACGGCCTGTATAGAGCGGCATGAGAAGGCAATAGCAGAGGATAGCACGGTATTCTACAGGAGACATAACCAGTGCAGACCTTCCATTGGAAGAGCCAACAAGAACGACGATGCATGCTGCTGGGTAAATGATTGAAGTAAAGCCTGATGACGAGGGAGAATCCGTCCTGTGGACTTGTCAAACCAACGCAAATCATTTCCAGATGTTGCCAAGAACTCCTTGCGAAGAACTGAATTGAAGACTCCCGCCAAATGTTTTTGTGTTGGAGAGGTGGAGGATGACTTCATTAGGGAGAACATCAACAGAGGGGTAAGACAAGCGGGATGAAAGAGAGACAAGTACTGGATCAAACATAGGACCAAAATACTTTTGTCTAATAACTAAAGATAGTTTGGTTGTGTATATGTATGTATTTGTCATCAATGAGTGTGCACACTTGTTGGAGGAAGGGTGCCAACCAGAGGTGAGATGACTATCTCCTATTTTCTTTCATGTCTTTTCTCTTTTCTGAACTGTTACTGTTGTTGTTGTTGTTGTTGTTGTTATTGTGTGTGTGTGTGTGTGTGTGTGTGTGTTTGTGTGTAATTTCTCATCAACAAGTGTGTACACGTGTGTCACATCCGGAAGTGTCCTTCTCGCACAACTGTCCTCCTCCTTTCATCATTCAAATTTGTCTTATTCTCGCTTCTTCTGTATATTTTGAGGTTAGCAAATGACATTGCAATGCTTTATAGAACCATGGCGGTGGTTGTTCTTGGGAAACTAAGATGGGAAATGAGTCAGAGGACACTTCCAAAAATTGTCACCCAAATATGCAAGATATAAACGAAATTTATTGAGAACAAAAGTGAATATTCATCTCACATTTAGTTTTGCGAGTCTTGATAAATGAAACAGAAACTTTCTCGTCCAATCTTTCACTATCTCCAATCCTAACCATTACATCATAGGTATGGTTACGCTCATTCAGCCCTGAAGTACACACTCGCACAATAGTGCCTGGAACCTGGATCCTCTTTGTCTGTTGACCACGTTGCGATCCTTTGTTTTTCACTGCTTTCACCCAAACAGAATCCCCAACTTCAAAACATACAAAAGTTCCACCCTTTTTAGCAATTTTCTTCTTGGTTGCATCGTGGGCCTCACTGGCTGCAAGCAGCAGCTTTGCACGAGTTTCAATAGGACCTTCTAAATGGACTGGAATGTCAGATGGTGGTTCAACAACAACTCCCGTTTCACGATCAACAAACGCTGCAGATCCATCAATATATGCAAAAACAATATTTGTGCAATCGAATTTGGATGGGTCAGACATTTGTCCGCGTGAAAGTCTACCGTGGAGACACTGTTATGTTTGTTCAGTTAGATACGTATAAAAAACCCAGTACAAACGTTAAATGGAGTCATTTTGATGGACTGGTGGAAAGAGTTGTTGTGTTCCTCGCAGAATCTTGCCAACACCAGGTTATCAGCCCACCGACTATCAGGGACTCCATTCTGCCTGCACCACTCCTTAAATTTAACCCACAGAATTCCTGTTGATTGGTTTTGCCTCTCAACCACACCCTGACTTTGTGGATGGTACGGACGGCTGTGAATGATTCTGAATCCGTAAATCTTTTGGAGCCCAATTATGATTTCATTCACAAACTCTGGCCCATTATCAGATTGAAGAATATCACAAGCCCCGTATCTGTATCAAGTATTACTGACAAATAACGTAAACTTCAGACTCACCCAAACCTGGAAAAAATCGTTTGCAAACACTCCATAACAAATTGAGCCTCTTTTCTTGGCAGTGCAAATAACCAAAGAAACTTGGAAAAGCAGTCCATAACTGCAAGTAGCCACCTGTTTCATTGTTAGAGAACATCGAGGTCGAAGTAACCTCACGTCATTCCATCACACTCAAAATTCGAATAGTTCTTCAAATCCATTTGGAATCGTTCCATTGGTCGGTTGTAGATAATGGTAACACACGTGTTGGACTAGCCTCAACCAAAGGAGAAATTACTATTAATGGTTTACGCAGTTGTTTGCAGCTTTTGCTAATCTGTAAACATACTCAAAATATCCTTTATTATCTGGGTATTTCCTCATGTGACCTAAATGCCACAATAGTAATCTGTGAACTTACCAAATTCAATAGAAAGGAGAAGTACCGGTTTATATCAATAGACCTTTCCGGAGTGACTATTATATTGTAGTTCCAGGCAAAAACTGCAGAAATCGTTCTGAATAACTGGGTATTGTAGGGTATGGGGAGGCGGTGCTGAGGAATGGGGTGAGAATTGGGACAATATTGGATTAAGCAAAGTGATCAAAGTTTCTAACCTCCAACTATGCTAGAAAGGAAAATACCTGTCAAAGTCTGATATCACATCCATTTGTATAGGAGACAATGTCTATAGCGCTGAGCTGTGAAATCTGTTCACAAATCCAAAGCAAGGATAACCAAACTTCTTGTGTGACAAATTATTGGCATTTTTTCCAAGTCAACCATGATCTGTTTACTTGCAATGAAACCTTCTAGCCCATCAAATAATACTTTCTTAACTCCCTGGGTTGAATACTTGATGTTTACTCCGTGTATAACCAGTAATTCAAATATCATTTGTTGTGCTTTTTCAGCATCTATCCCCCTACGCCAACAATTTACTTCCCACCCAATTACTATATATCTCCTATGAGGTCTCCAGCCTTGCTGTGACTTGGTCTTGGGAGGCCCTAGTTTGTACCTCTGGACAATAAGAACACCATGTTCGGGTCTTCAAGTAAGAGTTGTATTAGTAGCATTGATTGAGCAACTGGCTGCAAGTGTACTTCTACAGGTGCCAGCATCTGAGTTGTGCACTTCAGCATTACATTATTTGGTTCATGCTACTAATTTTTCACATGGCAAATGTACAATCAGCAGAAGACCCACAGCAATATAGGTCCCCCAAATAATAGAACGCAAAGCAAGAACATCTGCAAAAGACTCAACACCAAGGGAAACCAATGACCTCAAAACAAAACATGAAAACCCACTAGGAGTGACAGAGGAAGAAAAGACAACAAGTAGCAACAGAGCAGCAATCTACTTTGAAGGTCCACAAGATCTAATCACAATATAGGAACATTGAAAGCAAGAGAGTAATACAAGTGATGCCATATATTCAGACGGATCTCTTACATTCATCAACAGAAACCCCAGTCTGGGTAGCTCTGTTGTGGCCTGGGATAGCACCCAAAAAAACACATTCACACCACAACAAAGAAGGCACAAACTGACATCATCCTTCGTCAGTGAAGCACACATCACTACAGAAAATTGCTATGCAATGAAAGAAAATAGCCGACAAAGTTCCATTACAACTTCAACAAGACGTGGGAATGGAAGCTCCACTGTCACATGTTGCGGAAAAAATTGACATACCAGAAGAGGCCATGAGTGAAGACGCCGCTTTGATCTATGCCAAAGTCGCAATTTCCTGGTTAATCAGAGAGCTGCCTCAAATCTAAAGTTGTGGCCAAAAGCAAACATGCTGTAGGAATGAAGCTAAACGAGAGAAACTCAGCCAAAGCAGCAAAGCACTTCAAACCTTCAAAGATGCACCCACAGGAAAGGGATAACACCAGTTCAACCGGATGTGGTCTTTGTAAAAGCAAAACTCTTCCAAAGCACCCGTACAGAAAATGTCCACCAGAGGAACTGGAAAAACTACTCAAGTCCAAAAGTAAAATGGGGAACATCCAAGTTCAAAGGACCTGTGTAGCCAATACCAAGAATGCTGCCGCAAAGGTGGAAAGTGATGGTTAGGGTAAAATCAACCTTAGCATGGATGAGGAAGATCTGGAAATCAAGCAGGCACAAAAGATATGGAACTTATGCAGAGAGAAGCAGAGCCAGACTCTTTCAGAGAAGATGAGGACAAGGAAAGTCAAGGAAAACTATAAGTAGCTTGGTTTATCCCTTTTCGTTTATTAATTATCAAGTGACGATGATGATCCACTTTTCTTCCAAAGGTGATTAATCAGATTGTTTCTGAGTTGACTCTCAGCATCTTCATTCCTCACATGTTCCCATTTCTCCAGAATTCCACACATATACTCAGAAAACTGCTTAAATTGAGCTGTATCCTGTTGAATTTTGTTTTCATTATTGTTGAATTTAACTTGTTGAGTATTTTTGTCAATGTCACTTCTGTTTAAGGTTTGAAGATTACCAAACTGACTTTCCAATAGTCAACACCTTCATTTTCAAGGCTGTAATGAACTCCAACAATGGAGACAACTTTGAGCTTTGGCAAGGAAAAATCCTGAAGAAATCCTGTCAAAACCACCTTAAGACGTGGATTTCAACTTGCCACCTAAAATGCAGAGGATTTAGGAGGATAAATGCAGAATTGCAAGATTTCAAGGCTTGCAAAAAATCGAAGTGGATTTATTGGAATATCTGTGGAGAAAGTGAAATCCTGCAGGATATATCAGGATCTCCAAATATCCTCCTAAATCTTGCAAATCTTGCATTATTTGGGGACGTCTAATGAACTCTTGCTCAACTTGATTTTCCTTACGTTTGAGGGTGTCTTCTTAACCCCAGTCTCATAAGATCTTTGCACTTCTCCTGAGAAGCAAAATATTGTTTTTAAACCAAAATTAGATAAATGGACACCAATATTTCAGAAATTACAACTCATTGCTACTGAGGCTACGGATGACATACAAATAAGAACAGCAAACAAAGTAAGAATGTATTCCGTATTAAACCCAATGAAACCTCTAAAATTGTATTCTCCAGGAAAAACTTAAACTCTTAGCTGTAGTTACCTTGTGACAGCTTAATTTCTGTCTTTGGCTTTTCGAAAAATGTCATTATCATCTCTATAAAAACATCTTTCTTGTGTATTATAAGATAGTAAACTAGAGCTTTGAAAGCTTAGTTTGAAGTTGTATTCCAACCTACAGTTGCAATAGTTAATGTGGAACATCATTTATTATTCTTCAATTTTGTCACATACTGCATAAAACAGTACAAACGGCTTTGCACTTCAACTGCAGCTGCATCCAGATCATCATAATAAAAGACAGCTCCAAATTGTTGTAAAGAAGAAACAAAACTGTCACCCAAGCCTGAGAAGCTGCAATCTTAGCAACCAACTCCCGTTCCAAACTGCAAAACCCCCTGACTGACCAGAGCTGCTGAGTTCGTTCAAATCCAATACGAACCAGGCAAAGGACAATGCATACTGGTAGAGCCTGACTGAGGGAATTAGATTGAAGCCACAGAATGGGTAAGCAGATATCTTCACATACCCATAACAAATCTTATTCTTTTGTGGGCTGTCTTTTATTAAACATAAAATGTTCTTCTGCTATGCAGCTTTCCAGAAAGTGTAAACTTGGCAGGAAGGGGTTAAAATTGGGGTGGTGTGCCTGGGCGTGGTGTGGGTGGCGTGGTTGTGGCAAAGTTTTGAAATCGGGACAGCGCTGTCAAAATGTGCTTTAAGTCCTGTAACAAAAGAGATCCAAGGCCATAAGTCTGCATGTAAGCCACCTACCACACTCAGTGAACTCCCAGGTATGTTGGCTGTAAAGGCTGCAAAGATTATATTAGCCTATTTTTGGAAGAAGGTTGATAGGCTGAACCAGCACATCAACCATGCAATTACAGCATGCTGTAGTAGTTGGGACCAAAACTGTCAGCAGGTTTGAAGTTTCAAGCTCAACCATTTTCTTTAAGTGCTTTCTTTACCTTATTGAAACAGCTGCTACCAACGGTACAATGTTGGCAACACAGCATTTACAGTTAGTTGCAAATAAATAGTCCCTTCTCTTTTTTATTTGTTTTTTGTGTGTTTTCTAATTACTTTATCTATCTCTTTGTTACTAATTTCTCATCTCTTTATTCGTCTTTTTTTACCAAACACCACTCACTAGTTCATCCACAATAAACTTAAAAAGTCATTAATATTCATTGCTCTGTCTTGTACCTGAAACGCCAAGTATCAATGGGAAAGAGTGATGGCAGCTTTTGCAGTTTTGCAAGGATTGCGGACTTCCGGGGCATTCAATACAGCCTTTCCAATAGCCCAGCTATAATGTCGTTGGAGGCTCTTTTCATTGAAATGCACTTCATCACAATAGACACAGGATCCACATGGAATCTGACTCATGAGGTTCACATGTTTTGCTTTTGCAAGGGCGTTGCACTCAGACACTTGTTTTGAAATCTGCAAACATGACAATTATGAAGTATCAAGATAAAAATATACCTGCCTGGGGGCCATTCCTTCTGCTCGCAAATGCCACCAGATAGTTGTTATTGATACGTTTTGTCCAGTTGCCTTCTCCAGCACATCCTGCAGTACAAAATTGGTAAAGTAGAATACAAAGGTACTAGTGAATTATCAAGTTAGAGAGTGAAAGACAAGTGAGAAACTTACGATCTGGACTTGAACCTCCAAAACTCGCTTTTGCCTGGCCACTATCATTGTACATGAGTTACTGTACGTTGTTAGATGCGCAACTTGGTGGCTGTCTTTACTGCAGTGATGCCTTCCAAGATCCAGCACAATTATCAACCAGAGATCCTTTGAGTAGGTCATTTGACTGTACCGTTGGCAAATGATGTTGGCAAATGATGGTGTGGAGGGGATATTTTGGGTGTGTTGCGTCTAAGCTTGGCCAAAAAAATCAAATAAAGAAATGAGAACAAAGTAATAAAGAGATGCAAAAAACACATAAAAAAGAGGAGGGACAATATATCTGCAACCAGCTGTAAAACAAAAAGGGTGAAAATCAGGTTTATGGCAGTATTCCTCCTTTAAGACATTAAAACACTTAAGGCATCCAGTTCGCAAAGTTTTTCAACAATCCTATGTGCATAGGCCATAGTTTCCAAGATGGCCTACTGTTTGAAATACAATCACTGACGCCTGTTCTCAACAATGTCTGTACTTTGTGCCAACCTGTATATTATTTTTGGAGTCTTATAATACAAGTATATTTTGTTGGAGTCTTATAATGCGTTGGAGAGTATATATCTAAAACAAAGAGATACGCAACAGATAGGTTTGGTTCCTTGGTGTCTTACCTTCTCAGGGAAGGCTTCCAAAATAGCAATTGGATTTGTGCTTTGGAGGAGCCTGTCCTCAAAGCGTTTTTATATCTTATTAACTTCTTCCTCAAGATCTAGGGGAAATTAGGGCTGTAGTTCATGGTTCATGAACCAAATTTACTGTTCTTAAGGAATCCCTTTGGCCAAATCCTCTTTCACCCAAATTTCTCCCAAATCCTTATTAATTCCAGCTTAACATGATTTAATCAGAAAAACCACTTGGGTGATAAAAAATCCTTAAATATCTGGGGACCTCTATTGGTATGTGGTGAGTTTATGGATTTTGTCAGTTAAACAACACCACTAAAAAAAGCTCTCTAACCCTTTCTTAAACTTGGTACCAATGTTGCGTGGACTTTGAAAGGGTAGAGGTTGGAGCTTGGTGGCATGTTTCTTCAATTTTGGCACAAAAGCAAACAGTGTGAACAAAGGCCAAGAGGGTATAATAAAATTACATACCACACCCAAACCACTATAAAATGAAAGTGTGAGATTGGATAAATCCAAGTATATTGTTTTAAGAAATAAAGCAACAGAAGCTGAACAGTCAAGCTGTCTTAGACAGGAGCTTGATTGCTTCAAATACGTCAGCCAGGAAATTGTGCGCTGTTGATTGTTGAAGCTGAACGTGTTGAGGATGCAGGCTGCAGCTTGGATTATACCAAATGAGCTTTGTCAGCCTTGTCTAATTGAGTAATCTGGTTTTAGAAAATGGTGGTTCTGGGCTAAATTGATAGTTCCAGCATTTTGAGCATGGGAGCCACTACTTCTGAGATTTGAATGTGGCAGTGCAGCAGGTGTTGTTCGGGTTGCTTGAGACTGTTTCCTGTCTTTCTTCACCTCGAAGGTTGCCTCCACTCCTAACAGGTCCTAAGGTAGTTGAAGAGTGTATTAGCTTGACTAGATGGTTGCTGTTGTTTGGCGTTTGTCTCTTCCAGAAGGGCTGGGGCATTCAACCATTACCCAAAAGGATACAAGAGGAGATCGCCTCTGGAGCATCCTCACTAAGTCAAGAGTAGAAACCAAACCTAGGGTGGTTCCCTTAAAAACTAGGGAAGGTCTAGATATATTTCTAGAAACATGGGGGGAGGAACCCCCACACTTCTCCCCCCCTTGGGGCTGCTGATGTAAAAGCATCCAGCCCACAAGACCAAGTTATGGGAAGGCTAAAAGACCTGATGGGAGATATATAGCAATTAGGTGGGAAGTAAATTTTTGGCGTAGAGGATCGATGCTGAAAAGCACAGCACATGCTATCAGATCACTGGTTATATGGGCAGGAAACGTTGCATATTCAACCCAGGGAGTCAGGAAAGTGTTATTTAATGGGCTGGAAGGTTTCATTGCAAATTAACAGAGCAACAAGAGGAAGGCTTGCACGAGGATTTTTTCCTTGTTGAATGCAAAAATGCCTGTCCAGCTAAATACAGCGCGAATTAAATCTAGTTTGAGACAGTAACAAGCTTCCAGAGCCATTGGCACGAGCTCCTTGCCAAGAGATTTGGCTGAAGCTTGACAAACAATGGTGTTTTTTAACTTGGCAAATCAGTTGTAAAAAGGGAGTAGTATTAGCAGGGAATAAGAAGCCATCTATAACACATGTAAAGCAATGCACACAAAAGTATTGTGAGTCCCAAGGTTGTCAAGAAGAAGGAACAATTCGACTCTTGGGTGTGTAGGCGAGAGTCAAACCTTTTTGCAGAACCTCAACCATGAAGCTCTGTCCAGGGGTTTCTTCTGCGTGTGTGTGAGGGCGAGGGTCGAACCTTTCGGCAGAACCTCAACCGTGGAAAGCTCCCTGTTTATTTTTGGGTGTCTATTCATTATGTTCCTACTTTTCCGAGGACAAAACCGGGATCAAAAACCACCAAATAAAACAGCTTTTCCTGTTATTACGCGTGTAGACCTAGTTTAATAAAGCACATTAGTAGTGAGATGGTGGCGGTTGCGGCTTTGCGGAGGCGGCGAGGCAGGCTGAAACGAAAACCTTAAAAACCTATCTCCTCCGTCAATCTTGTATTTATTCTCCTTGTTTCCGAAAGTTTCAGGTATTTTGCTTCAGCCGTTCCCGAGTCCCGGCCGTGGTGTTCAACCCAAAAATCAAACCACAACCCTGGTCTATATTCAAGACCATAGAACGTCATACTTTCTCATAATAATAAAACAATACTAATTTATGTATTTATTAAGTCCTCGTCACGATCCGGATCAACTCCAATAAGCCAAGATGTTGCATTCAACATAAACCTGGCCACTTCTCCTCACCATTCTTTCAAAACCGCACATTCTTCTGCCATTTCATAGTATTTTATATGATCTTTAATATTCACAGAGTCTTGTGATACGAAATAAAACGGAAATAAAGTTATTTATTGTTTTATCAGTTTTGGAGTGGGCCGGGATTTCCCGACTTTGGGCTCGAATTGCCGACTCACTCAATACTGGTCCAATCAAACAGTTCAAAATATATTGCAAAGCCCTAAATGCACTTGACGCTTTTTCTCTATATTCTTGATACAATTGTGCGTATCTTGGAATTGTAAATTCCCTGGCCCTGCCCTCCCTATCTCATTTATTATTCTGAAACAATCAACGAGGGTCTTAAAGCTTTTGGAGTAGTAAATGAAGATGGCTTGATTAAAACAGTAAAATAGTATTTAATTGAGTCAAAACTGTTAGTGTTCAGGCATCTTCATTTCCTCTCTCTCTGCCCACCATTTGCTTAGCCTTGCACTATTTTTCTTTTCACTGAAGAGTCGTCCTCAACAACAGCAAATTAAAAACAAGGAGAAGGTAGGGTTTCTTTATTTCATGACAGCCAGCATATTGAAGTGTAACTTGACAGGGTGGCAGGTTTGTAAACTCACAGGGTTGCTTGAGACTGTTTCCTGTCTTTCTTCACCTCGAAGGTTGCCTCCACTCCTAACAGGTCCTAAGGTAGTTGAAGAGTGTATTAGCTTGACTAGATGGTTGCTGTTGTTTGGCGTTTGTCTCTTCCAGAAGGGCTGGGGCATTCAACCATTACCCAAAAGGATACAAGAGGAGATCGCCTCTGGAGCATCCTCACTAAGTCAAGAGTAGAAACCAAACCTAGGGTGGTTCCCTTAAAAACTAGGGAAGGTCTAGATATATTTCTAGAAACATGGGGGAGGAACCCCCACACTTCTCCCCCCCCTTGGGGCTGCTGATGTAAAAGCATCCAGCCCACAAGACCAAGTTATGGGAAGGCTAAAAGACCTGATGGGAGATATATAGCAATTAGGTGGGAAGTAAATTTTTGGCGTAGAGGATCGATGCTGAAAAGCACAGCACATGCTATCAGATCACTGGTTATATGGGCAGGAAACGTTGCATATTCAACCCAGGGAGTCAGGAAAGTGTTATTTAATGGGCTGGAAGGTTTCATTGCAAATTAACAGAGCAACAAGAGGAAGGCTTGCACGAGGATTTTTTCCTTGTTGAACGCAAAAATGCCTGTCCAGCTAAATACAGCGCGAATTAAATCTAGTTTGAGACAGTAACAAGCTTCCAGAGCCATTGGCACGAGCTCCTTGCCAAGAGATTTGGCTGAAGCTTGACAAACAATGGTGTTTTTTAACTTGGCAAATCAGTTGTAAAAAGGGAGTAGTATTAGCAGGGAATAAGAAGCCATCTATAACACATGTAAAGCAATGCACACAAAAGTATTGTGAGTCCCAAGGTTGTCAAGAAGAAGGAACAATTCGACTCTTGGGTGTGTAGGCGAGAGTCAAACCTTTTTGCAGAACCTCAACCATGAAGCTCTGTCCAGGGGTTTCTTCTGCGTGTGTGTGAGGGCGAGGGTCGAACCTTTCGGCAGAACCTCAACCGTGGAAAGCTCCCTGTTTATTTTGGGTGTCTATTCATTATGTTCCTACTTTTCCGAGGACAAAACCGGGATCAAAAACCACCAAATAAAACAGCTTTTCCTGTTATTACGCGTGTAGACCTAGTTTAATAAAGCACATTAGTAGTGAGATGGTGGCGGTTGCGGCTTTGCGGAGGCGGCGAGGCAGGCTGAAACGAAAACCTTAAAAACCTATCTCCTCCGTCAATCTTGTATTTATTCTCCTTGTTTCCGAAAGTTTCAGGTATTTTGCTTCAGCCGTTCCCGAGTCCCGGCCGTGGTGTTCAACCCAAAAATCAAACCACAACCCTGGTCTATATTCAAGACCATAGAACGTCATACTTTCTCATAATAATAAAACAATACTAATTTATGTATTTATTAAGTCCTCGTCACGATCCGGATCAACTCCAATAAGCCAAGATGTTGCATTCAACATAAACCTGGCCACTTCTCCTCACCATTCTTTCAAAACCGCACATTCTTCTGCCATTTCATAGTATTTTATATGATCTTTAATATTCACAGAGTCTTGTGATACGAAATAAAACGGAAATAAAGTTATTTATTGTTTTATCAGTTTTGGAGTGGGCCGGGATTTCCCGACTTTGGGCTCGAATTGCCGACTCACTCAATACTGGTCCAATCAAACAGTTCAAAATATATTGCAAAGCCCTAAATGCACTTGACGCTTTTTCTCTATATTCTTGATACAATTGTGCGTATCTTGGAATTGTAAATTCCCTGGCCCTGCCCTCCCTATCTCATTTATTATTCTGAAACAATCAACGAGGGTCTTAAAGCTTTTGGAGTAGTAAATGAAGATGGCTTGATTAAAACAGTAAAATAGTATTTAATTGAGTCAAAACTGTTAGTGTTCAGGCATCTTCATTTCCTCTCTCTCTGCCCACCATTTGCTTAGCCTTGCACTATTTTTCTTTTCACTGAAGAGTCGTCCTCAACAACAGCAAATTAAAAACAAGGAGAAGGTAGGGTTTCTTTATTTCATGACAGCCAGCATATTGAAGTGTAACTTGACAGGGTGGCAGGTTTGTAAACTCACAGCTCCGTGGAACTTTTTAGCTTGTTGTTTGTTTGTTGGTTTTTTTCGCTCACTTTCTATGCTGGTCCAGGCCAACCTTGCAAAGTTAACTTGAACTGGCAGAAAGGAATCTCACACCACAATTCTATCATGATTAACTTCTTTTTCAATCAAAATTCATAATCTATGTTTGGTATTGGAGCATACAGCAAACTTCAAACTGTTGTCTGGCAGCAACCTGGTTGCATTCTAGGGACTGGTTGTCCTCACCCAGATTTCTTTTCTTCCTCAAAAACACCTTTGGTTCCTGTGCTACCACCGGATTCCATTCCTCCACACGATCCATTCCACTGCTTCCGTCCATTACCCAAGTGACCACGTCCTCTAAAATTAAGTTGCCTCCAAATAAGAAACGTTCAGCTTCCTGTATCCCTTCTGACAAACTTCGAAATTGCTGAAATTTACTAGATTGGCCAGATTCAATGTGGTACATTATGATGGCGTGCATAATAATGGATAGTATGATTTATTCTGGGATGAACCACGAAGTAAAAAACGATAAATTTGGTTCATGGTTCATGAACCACAACCCTAATTTCCCCTCGATCTCTTTTGTTAACAATTGTTGCAGTGCACCTGCCAAACAAACGACGCAAAATGGACATAGAGAAGACCTACCAACGCCAGAAGCACAAACGCAGCGTATAAATCAGAAAAAGACACAAGACCAATTTAAGATTCCCGAAGACCTACAGTCAAAAGCGAAGGTCGGAATCCAGGAAGCTTTGAAACGGCTCAACCTCACTCAAGCTGCGAATCCAGTAGCTTCTCACGGAAACAAGCCTCTCTCTGAGAATTCAAGCACATTAATTGTGAGTTCTCTTAAACACATCTATTTACGTATTCAAATCTTACAACAATAGTAATGAGCTACTTCTGCTCCCTTATTGGCAATTATGACAGTATGCTCATGCTGTTAGAGCGGCCACCGCAATGACCACCTTCAATGAGTGCATCAAGATTGACTTGGGAGGAGGAAAGTATGAGTTTAATTGTATTAATTGGTGACATCACCGTTTTCTCAGCGAGTGGTGAAATTGAGGGCCTAGGATTCACCGTATTTGGAAAGTCTGATAAAGTTCCAGTTAACTTAATTATGTGGCGAGTTGACAATTGCCCAATGCTGTGTCCTGTTCGGCATCTTTTGGGTTGGATATTTCTGTCTGGAATCACAAGTGGATACCTCTTTCCAAGTGCGACACAATTGTCTTGATTAATGGAGCTGAGAGGAGAAGATCAGATCAGTGAAACCGCGGGAGGTACATGCTGGCAGCATCCAAAAGTTCAAGAACAAAGTCCATAAAAGAATACATCTGTACATGAAAGAAGATGTTGAATGATTATTGCGCCTCATTCATCCATGCCACACAACCTTCTGGATGGCTACATACTACAGATTCTTCACATCCATGAACATGATAACCAGTTTTGTGATATAGTATGTAGATTTATTTTAAAAAACTCCAACCAACAACATATTACTACTATAAATTCAACCACTCAATACACTCTTCAGAATTTAACAATTAATTCATATTTAACGCTTCAACTTTTTGTTGGATCCACTGGCGGGACGTGACTTTTCCTTTGCCTGCTGTTGTGGGACTGGGGCTGCAGACTTAGGAGCAGCAGTGGGAGCCTTTCCATTTGCGGACTTGGGGGCTGCAGTTGTTGGCTTGGAGGTTGGGGTAGAAGCCTTAACTGGAGCTGGAGCAGCCTTGGTTGGGGAGGCAGACTTTGGTGCTGGTGTGACTGCTTTTACTGGAACTGCTGCAGCTTTTGATGGAGATGATGGCTTGGAAGCAACAGCAGCTTTAGGGGCTGGTGTGACTGGTTTAGAGGCTGGGGCAGCAACCTTGGTTGGAGATGCAGACTTTGGAGCAGCAGCTTTTGGCTGTGGAGTTGCTGGCTTGGAGGCTGGAGTAGCAGCCTTAACTGGAGCTGGAGCAGCCTTGGTTGGGGAGGCAGACTTTGGAGCAGCGGCCTTTACTGGAGCTGGTGCAGCCTTTTGTTGAACTGGGGTTTGTGGCTTGGAAGCTGGAGTCGCAGCCTTAACTGGAGCTGGAGCAGCCTTGGTTGGGGAGGCAGACTTTGGAGCAGCGGCCTTTACTGGAGCTGGTGCAGCCTTTTGTTGAACCGGGGTTTGTGGCTTGGAAGCTGGAGTCGCAGCCTTAACTGGAGCTGGAGCAGCCTTGGTTGGGGAGGCAGACTTTGGAGCAGCAGCTTTTGGCTGTGGAGTTGCTGGCTTGGAGGCTGGAGTAGCAGCCTTAACTGGAGCTGGAGCAGCCTTGGTTGGGGAGGCAGACTTTGGAGCAGCGGCCTTTACTGGAGCTGGTGCAGCCTTTTGTTGAACCGGGGTTTGTGGCTTGGAAGCTGGAGTCGCAGCCTTAACTGGAGCTGGAGCAGCCTTGGTTGGGGAGGCAGACTTTGGTGCTGGTGTGACTGCTTTTACTGGAACTGCTGCAGCTTTTGATGGAGATGATGGCTTGGAAGCAACAGCAGCTTTAGGGCTGGTGTGACTGGTTAGAGGCTGGGCAGCAACCTTGGTTGGAGATGCAGACTTTGGAGCAGCAGCTTTTGGCTGTGGAGTTGCTGGCTTGGAGGCTGGAGTAGCAGCCTTAACTGGAGCTGGAGCAGCCTTGGTTGGGGAGGCAGACTTTGGAGCAGCGGCCTTTACTGGAGCTGGTGCAGCCTTTTGTTGAACTGGGGTTTGTGGCTTGGAAGCTGGAGTCGCAGCCTTAACTGGAGCTGGAGCAGCCTTGGTTGGGGAGGCAGACTTTGGAGCAGCGGCCTTTACTGGAGCTGGTGCAGCCTTTTGTTGAACCGGGGTTTGTGGCTTGGAAGCTGGAGTCGCAGCCTTAACTGGAGCTGGAGCAGCCTTGGTTGGGGAGGCAGACTTTGGAGCAGCAGCTTTTGGCTGTGGAGTTGCTGGCTTGGAGGCTGGAGTAGCAGCCTTAACTGGAGCTGGAGCAGCCTTGGTTGGGGAGGCAGACTTTGGAGCAGCGGCCTTTACTGGAGCTGGTGCAGCCTTTTGTTGAACCGGGGTTTGTGGCTTGGAAGCTGGAGTCGCAGCCTTAACTGGAGCTGGAGCAGCCTTGGTTGGGGAGGCAGACTTTGGAGCAGCGGCCTTTACTGGAGCTGGTGCAGCCTTTTGTTGAACCGGGGTTTGTGGCTTGGAAGCTGGAGTCGCAGCCTTAACTGGAGCTGGAGCAGCCTTGGTTGGGGAGGCAGACTTTGGAGCAGCGGCCTTTACTGGAGCTGGTGCAGCCTTTTGTTGAACTGGGGTTTGTGGCTTGGATGTAGCAGCAGCCTTTGGTGCTGGAGTAGCTGGCTTGGATGCAGTCAAAGACTTTGGAGCTGGGGTTGCTGGCTTGGAAGCAGGGGCGGCAGACTTAACAGGTCCTGACATTGTCTTTGGTGGAACAGCAGCTTTTGTAGACCAACCAGCAGGCTCATTAAACATAAAGTTTAAGCTGTAAACCTCATCATTGGTTTTTGAGGGAGAAGCTTTGACAATTGGGGCAGCCTTGGTTGGGGATGCAGACTTTGGAGCTGCCGATTTAACTGGAGCTGCCTTAACTGGAGCAGCAGATGGAGTAGATGGTTTAGAAACTGGCTTTGAGACTGGTGCAGCAGCCTTAGATGGGGAGGCTGGTTTAGTTGGAGCAGCCTTGGTTGGAGATGCTGGCTTCAAGGGTGCAGAAGCCTTAGTTGGTGAAGCTGATGGAGTTGTTGGACGTGATCTGTGCACTGGTGTAGCTGGCTTGCATTCAGCAACCCACTTAATTGAGTACAAGATTAGAATTTAACATGATTAAGTTGTTACGGATAGTTACCTTTTGTGGAAGCTCAAACATATCACCCAACATTGAGTCCTGCTTTGCAATAGCCTTAGTTGGGCTAGACGAAGCAGCTTTTACTGGGGCAGGTTTTGCAGAAGCCTGAACCTTGGATGGAGTAGATGGCTTGGAAACTGGGGCAGAAGCTTTCACGGGAGAGACCTTTGCTGGGGCAGCCTGCACCTTAGATGGAGTAGCTGGTTTTGAAAGTGGTGCAGCCGCTTGAGTCTTTCCAGAAGTAGGTCTCGCAACTGGCTTTGGAGCAATTGGCATGGCAGCTTTCTGTTGAGGAGTAGATGGCTTTGAAGCTTGTTGTGGAGTTGCGGGCTTAATTGGAGCAGCTTTTGGAGCAGGGGTGGCAGCTTTGATGGGGGCGGCAGCAGCTTTAGTTGGGGATGGGGTAGCAGACTTAGGAGCGGCGGCCTTAGTTGGAGATGAAGATGCAGATTTAGGGGCGGCAGTCTTAGTGGCGGGAGTGGCAGGCTGATGTGCACTTGTTAGTAAGGAAGGGAGGGGTCGTACTGAACCAGATGTGGGGGCACGTACCTTTTGAGTGGCAGCCAACTTGGCATTCAAAGCAGGCTGTTGTTGAACGCTCTGCTTAACGGCAGTAACGGTAGAGTTGGCTTTAGTGTTCTTTCCCATATTCGCGTAGGTTTGTGAGGTTGGTTCGAGACTTGGTGGTTTCGAGAGTGGAAAAAAGTGAGGAAGTGACGTCAAGTGCCGTTAAGAAGCGCTTCGGGCGTTTTCTGTTCTTTTTATAGAATGGGGGCACTGCGGATTCTGATGGAAGGTGGCGTCATGAACTGATTGTATTCTTGGAACAATGAGAAAAATGAACCAATCGTGCGCCCTCAATTCCTTTCTCCTATCAAATGATGAGGCATACACTGACATATCAATTGGAAAGGAAGTATAAACGCGTCGACGATGAGACCCTTTAATGCATCGACACCTCCAACTGCAACAAAAACGATTTAAAGATACAGAAGAATATTATTGATGTATATCAGAGCATTCATTTCCTCTTCGACGTAACTACAAAGACTTTGCTTTATAGAGTACAATATACGCAGTATGCCAGTCTGATAGTGATGTGTTCAATATAGATCGTAATATACTGACGACTTACCACCACCACCTTCAAGCTTGGTGATCTCTTCCTCGTTGACCATTGACACCGTATCGTCGTCAAACTTCCACCACTCGCCTTTCGCATTCTTCATCCACCCGATGTAATGCCCTGAGTTCGCTCCACGCCCAACATGCGTTAAAACAGCAACAAGTTCATATTGTCCAGAAACATTACAGCCAACGTCATTCGCGAGAGATGGATCAATACTTAGAGAAGCCATAATAGCTTGTTGCGCGACTGCATCTGGATCAACACCATCATCAACATCCATAGCTGATGAATTAGTACCAGCTTTTTGCGCTTTCTGATAAAATGTTGTCAAAATAGGAATGAAAGGAAACAGAACCGACCTTTGCAGCGGCTTTCTCCTCTTCCAATTTCTTTAAGTGGAGTTTGGCTGGACTGAGCTTTTCCAATAGACGGATGTCACATAAAGAAGAAACATCCAATTCAAAGGGAAATTTCACTCTCTATAAATACAAAATATAAGAAAAGTACATCTAATTGTACTGACTGACCTTCAAAATTTTAGCCTTGATTCGCTCTGATGCCTTCCATTGAAATCTCACAAAGTTGACAGTCAAATAGGCAGGAAGGCGAGTTATCTTGGTGGTTTTCTTGTACGTTGCTGTTCGTCCAAGAGTCTCAGAGTTCTTCTCGATCGTTTCAACGAAGTTGCTTTCCAAATCTGTGAGCTGATGCGCTGTCAGTACATTCAAAGACTCTCAACTCAAGCTAACCATATAAGTCGAAACTCCTGATCCAATGTTGGCCTTCAGTTGTCTGAACGTTCCGACCTCAACCTTTGGTGGTTCTGTTGGGGCATCGACGCAGGTCATGGTAGAAATAGTCTCTCCAGTAAAGTACTGCTCAATAAACTTTTTTGAAGGATCGATATCTCCAGAGGTACTGAATCCTGGTGCCTTGTCAGCCAACGCGGACAGAATCTCTCCCCAACATTCTTCTGCATCTTGTTGCATGAATCCCTGATTGTTCATTTCCGCAAATTGTTGAAAGTTGGATCGAAGGACTTGCAAGAAAACGAGGGGAGTAACAGCGTCGCCAGAGTTTTCAAGCTGAGTGTACAAACTTCCCATACTTTTGACAAGGTTAGACCGAGCATCTTGATTGAACGATGCTGATAATCTGTTCACGATCAGAACACATAATGCTATCGAAAGACCAACCCTTTGATAGACTCCTGCAGCTCTGGGACTGCTCGCAAACACTGCAATGTTGCGTTCATATAGCACGTATTTCCCAGGTTCGTCAAACCAGCCGGAACTTTAAGCTAAGCATGAATAAGAAAATTATGGGAAGGAGTTACGAGTCGTTTACCGCTTTTGCAAGTTGTGTGTCCGTCAAGTCTTCAACGAATTGAATCGGGGCTGGCGGAGCCTTTGGAAGTTCGCCCGCGGTACCCATCATCTATGTAGCAAGATAAACGGTGTGAGTGGCAGAGAAGTACTCGATTCAATCGATAATACCATCAAAACTTGACCCTGTAATAAACACATTTAGTCTATGTATGATAAATGGACGCACATACCTCCTTCAAACCGATGCTAGCCATATCTGTATCATCCTTAAGAGTCCCTCCCTTAATGAGGATCTTTTGTCTGTCTGGCTCGACCGCTGTAAGAGCAAACAGTTGTGACTTGAAAACAAGGCCAGGCTGCGAAACATCGACTTCAATATCGTCAAACTTTTTACCGGCCCACTTGACGGAGACTAATTTTGGGGATTGAGTAACGTGGTGACGAAGTAACCGCTGGGGATGCGAAACGCGCGGCGACTGACCTTTGACCATTTTTGATGAATTACTTTTGTTAAGCAAATTAAACAAATTAAAATAACAATTTGATGTATTTGGAAGAATTACGCAGAAGCCTTCACAAAGAATTCCTGGAGTGAATGTCAGATGAGGTGAGAACACACAGATGTTCTCTTACCTTTTGAGCCTTCGAGACTGCATCCTTCAAGTCTTCCACTTCTTTCCAGCAATCTAAAGTACGGTTGGAATTTGATTTGTAGCACGCAATCAACGCCTTCTCCTTTTCTACAACTTCAGCCTTGACCTCGGGCAAAGGAGCACTGCAAGTTCAACGTTATTCTGACAGTTGCAACATGTCATCCGCTGACAACATACATTCTTTGACGTCGAATCAAGTCATCAGCCTCACGCAAAAGCAGATCCGCATTCATCTTCTCGAAGTTCAACTTTCTGTTCTTCTGCATTTCGAGTTCGCGCTGGACCCTGTTTTGCACAACTTCATCGAGCGATTGCTTCTTTGAGTTTCCAGTTGGCTGATTCGATGCAAGCAAGGTCCGCAGAGGGAGTGCACGTGGAGTAAGAGATGATTTGGGGTAGGCGAGTCAGGGCAATCTGCGAAAGAAAAGCAGGAAGAAAGGGCCGCACCTCAGGCGCCAGGCCACGGAGGCTTCGGATCATATTTGGCGTGAGGGAGACGGTGACTGGGCCGTCGCCTTCGGGACGCTTGAACTCGACAGTCACTTCCGGCTGCTTGCTTGCTGCGGCGCCCTGTTTAGACATCAAAGAGAGTAAGACGGTGTTCGTTTAGTCGTGGCAAGATCGCTCGTGCAACAACTGCTTTCAACAAACCATTTTGACTTTTTCTTGTTGCTCAAAATGAAGTCGATATCCTTTACCAACGACGTAACGAGTCTCTGCTTCCATCCAACGGAACTTAACATATTGGCTGCCTGTGAAATCAATGGTGCTGTCTCTTGGTGTGTACCGTCAAGCTTCTGAGGCGTGTTCCTGACCTACCCTTTCCATTCCGCCATTAGTTACCGAGTTGAAGAAGAATCATCAGAACAACTTTTCACGGCAAAGTATCACAAGGATTCTTGCAGAGTTGTAGAATTCAGTGATGACGGAAAAGGTTTAATACCGCAGACCTTTTGTTGTTGGAGTTCTGAACACCTTTTCTTCACGCCAGAGCTATATTCGGGAGGCAAAGATAAATCATTTCAGATTCTTGACACGTCAACTGGGAAGCCAATACTAAAGAAAGCTGCTGCCCATGATGACCCCATCAACGCCCTATCTCCTCTCGATCCACATATTGTGGTTACTGGGGACGAAGGCGGAGTTGTTAAAGTAAGAATACTCGTCCATAGGACACTCGGATTCTAAACTAAAAAAGTAGATTTGGGACACACGTGAACGAAAACTCGCCATGAAGTATTCTGTCAATGAAGACTTCATTTCTGACTTTGCATACGTTTCCGAAAAGAGTACTCTGCTCGCCACAAGCGCTGATGGGAGGCTATCTGTTTTTGACATTCGCAAGAAGAAACCCATCAGAGTTTCAGACAACCAAGAAGACGAATTACTTTCTGTTGTTCTAGTTAAAGTATGTAAACATGTCTTGTATTATAAAATACCCTTACCATCCCATTTTAGGACACAAAAAAGGCGGTTGTTGGTTCAGAAGACGGAATCTTGTCCATATTCTCATGGGATAACTGGGGTGACTTGACAGACAGACTTCCGGGGCACCCTGGATCAATTGATTCAATAGCGAAACTCGATGAATCGCGCATTCTCACTGGTTGCTCAGATGGAAAGATTCGTCTGGTGTCCATATTTCCCAACAAAGTCCTCACGAGTCTCAGAGACCATGACCTGGACTTGATGATCGAAAGAATTCGCTTAAATGCTGATGGTACTGTTTTGGCGTCTTGCTCTCACGAAAATATGGTTCGATTTTGGGATACATCAGATTTGGGAGCAGGAGATGATGACGAGGATGAGGAAGAAGATGACGAAGACGACAATGATGATTCTGACGAAGATGCAGAAGAAAGTAATGCCGAGGACAATGAAGATGGCGACGAGCCTGAGGAGGATGACCAACACGAAGATGACCAAGATGAAGCAGAAAGTGACGACGAAGATCGCTCAGAAAAAGAAGGTATGTTTTTTAGATCTTATTTTCGTTCATCTTACCAGTCACCATCAATAGTTCCCAGAAAAGGAAAACGTGTAAGCAAGGACTCGGACGATGATTCCGAGAGTGAAAAACGGAAACCCAAGAAATCAGAGCCGCAAGTCAAGAAGCACAGGCCAAACGCAACACAGAATGCGTATTTTGGAGATTTGGATTGAAATAGCTTCCAATAAATACACTTTTTATTGTTAAGCTTTGCGCAAGGCTGCTGATATTGTCAACAATCTGTCCATTTGCTTCAAGATTGTTGTATCAATTACGAGTCCTTCATCCACTTTCTCGTCGCCATCCATCGGATCTGCCAGAGCAGAAGACGTATCTTGGTGGAATTTCGCGAAATCTTCCAATAGATCTGCCATGGTTGAGAAAGAAATGAAGCTATCCGTCAACTGATGTATGCACTTTGCACTCTTATCATCAGAATCGACCAAACACCCCACTAGAGCAGCAACAATCACAGACGCAGTTTTCGGTACATGAATCTAAGATCCATTAGATTTGATAATTTCTAAAGTTGAAAGGCCTACTTTTTCGTATTTAACAGCTTGCTTAAATAACTCGATGATTTCAACAAGTGCGTGTGAACGCTTGGTACATTTACAAGAACCCGGCTTAAAACATAAACATTCAAGCTGAATATCTAAAAGAAGCATCAGAATAACTAGAGACATAAAGGTGAACTAACCAAAATCCACAAACTTTCGTTTCAGGATGTCATCATTCCTGACTAAATTCGTCAATAAAGCCAATGCTGACAACAGTATTCCACTTTGTTCTTGAAGCAAATGATCAGAAATATCGACAGAATCCAAGTGCTTCCAGGATGATATTACGGTCTTACAGATCAATGCCGTGCCTCCGATTTGATTTAACGCTTTACAAACTTCCAAATTCTCCGCTGAAATGTCAATCAAGAGCTGAAGTAT
The DNA here is from genome assembly GCA_002104985.1 of Rhizoclosmatium globosum. Lineage (NCBI taxonomy): Eukaryota > Fungi > Chytridiomycota > Chytridiomycetes > Chytridiales > Chytriomycetaceae > Rhizoclosmatium > Rhizoclosmatium globosum. The sequence continues at coordinate 297,639 of MCGO01000020.1, read as the reverse complement.
TGCAAATGGGACATCGCCTATTTTTCGTCAGTCTCAAATTGCAATAAAACTGCAACTTACTTCCCACACCACCAACAGGTCCTGCTGACATCCGTCGATAGTGCACAAATACATTTAGAACAGACTCCCATACATCAAGCTTTCGAACAATATCTCCGGCTTCAATAGAAGCACCAGAATACAATCGAGAAAGAATTTTGAGATGAGCCTTGATTTGACGAGTTTGAGAGGCCAGGTCACCAGTCTCTGCGACCACACTTCTCTTTCTGCCAGACATACAAGAAATTTCTGGCACAATTTTCAGTACAAGAGACTTGAAGTTGTTGACAACAAGAGCAATAATATCAGTGTCCTTCATCAGGGCTTGTACGGGCTCAAGCGAAGGAGACGCGCTGAAAAATACTTCAAGACTCATGACACCAAGGTTGAAGTTTGAGATATCACCAGGCGCGAAAAGTTGAGTCGTTTCAATCAGCTTCTTGACATCCAGAATCTATGTATTTTTTAAGTCACAGATTAAGGAATGAAAGCAAAGAAAAAACTCACAAAATTCTTGTCATATTTACTTCGCGGCAGAGTGACGAGAATATCGGGTTTGACACGAAAGTTTTTTGAAATAAAGGGGATTACTCCTTCGTGTTGTGCAAGAATGTCAACGTTTCGCCTGTCTTGACACATTACAAATATAATGAACAGAGAAATGCATGTGATGATCTACAACAAATTTTTGGTGTTAGATGGTGGAGCTCCACATAAATCAAAAAGGACCTGATCCGAGTCATCCAAGAATTCACAAAACTGGGCCAATACATTGTGCGCACGAGCCTTCAAGATGAATTGAGGATTCAACGCTTTCGTGGCCAGCTCCAAATAACTTGATCGTCGCATGCCTACAGGATTATGTGGCCCAAGGCCACTTGTGATATATTCCACTTCGTCCGTGAATCGAGTTGCTTTCCCAGATGCTCTCAATTCATGGATTCCTCGCAATTCTTTCTTTTTCTGGTGATTGAAAAGTGAGTAGACACTTCAAGAATAAAACAAGGTTTCCTTGATGCTATTATCGTACCTCATCATCATCACTGCTGTCAAGACCTTCGTCAATTATGTTTCCATGCTCATCTTTTGCGGTTGATGCGATTGCTTCATCAGAACCCTCTGTGGACTGCAGAAAACTTCGAGATTTTCCATATGTCAGAGCAGTTGGAACACAATTCTTTTTTGAAGCAGAGTCAGGGTTCGTTGAAGGAGTATTCGCGGAAGTAGTAAATGATGAAGGTTTTGACAAATGAGACGGAGAGGGTAGGGTGGCGGGACCAGAGGAGGACACCAAAGGGGGAGCGCTCTTTGTTTGTGGAAGGGGAATCAAAGGGGGTTTTGATACGGCAACATCATCTACGGAGCCACTTCGTTTAATTTTCTTCTTTGGTTGTTGAGCTTCAATATCGCGCTGCAGTTGAGCAAATGGAATGGGTTCCGGCGTTTCTTGAGTTTCGTCTGAAGGCTTTCGCGCGACAGGTTTTGCAGCCATTCGAGCGACTCTGCGCTGCTTTGAAGGCGAAGACGGCATTGACGGACTTTGATTCGCTTTAGGATGAAGTTAGTAGTTGAAGTGATTGTTTGAGGGAGTGAGTGAGGGTCGACTCAACTTGAGAGTGAGTGTGCATCCTCTGTTGTGTTTGTCGATGCACCTTCGTCTTCTCTTTCTTCTTCTTTCTTTCCTTCTTTGTTTTTTCCAGCCAGTTGATGAATGTCTCTTTCGCCCTGGTTTGTTTTGTTGTCTCTGAGTTGTTGTTCTGGGTCTGCACCAACACCAAAGCGCCGCTCGGGCGAATGCAGCACCGTCGAAGCGCCAACGACAGTCCGTGTTGCACTGCCGTTTGCCTTGCGTTGGTACGTGACAAGGACGCGTCGGGCTTGCATTCCTTTTGTTGAAGTTGTTGTTGTTGTTGTTGTTGAAGTTACTTTTCTTGTTTCTTGATTTCTTCTGAATTGACTTGGTTTCTGCGCCATGGCCTTCCCAAGTGATGGAAGCGCCGGCATCACTCTCCCTCAGGGAAGCGATTGGAGCATGGCGCCAGAATCTTCTGTCAGCATCTGGATCAAGAAGCTTTCAGCCGAAGTCCCGTCATTCCAACTACCCTCCTTTCCATCCAACTATGTCTTACTTCAGCAACAGCGAAGTAAAGGAAGCCATTTTGATAAGTATCTTTACGGCCACCCCTCTGGAAGCAGATTTCGCAGGTACATATTGCATACATATTGAGACAGCCCTTTCATATGGTTCTCATCTTACTTTCCACAGCGCCAATGAGTTCCTTCCCCACCTGCGCTATTTATCAAACGATATGAAATCTCCTTGTGAATGCAAACTATGCTCCTCTGGAAGTAATCGTGTCAAACTTGAAGTGGTAGTAGACCTCACTGCCACAGAGTCTCCTAAACGGAAACGACCTGTCAGTGCAAACAAATCATTACCGTCACAAAGTCCTGGGATTCGTATTGAATTATCAGATTCCGACGACGATATTCCTATTGCTGTTGCAAGGAAATTAAGACCACCACCCAAAGTGAAGACAGAACCAATGGACCTTGATTCTTTATCCCATCTCATTGATCAAAAACATTTTGCCGGGACCGTGGACGTGTCGGATGAAGATATGCCTCTCGCAAAACTGAATCGAAAAAGAGTCAAACAAGAACCAATTGAAACCTGTCAACCGGGAAATACCTTTGTCATAGATGATATTGATGACCAAGAGTCTCTTATTACCAACAATCAAACTGCTAGAGCCGTGGAAAGAGTCCGAGAGGGAAGGGGCTCTCGAAATCTAAGGAATGACGTCAAACACGAAGCTGTCTCAGAAAACGAAATGTTCGTGGAAACGATGATTGAGCCAGAAGATGACCACATTGTCAGTTTATTAATGACCAAGACTGAAACGGATGACGATGAAGACGAAGTTAGTATTGTATCGGTTGTGAAGAAGGAGAAAATTGATGGAATAGATGGTAATACTCGACGAAGACTGCAACCACATCCAGACAGATTGAGACTCAGACGCTCTGGAGCTGTTGATGATGAGCCTACTCAAAGTTCTTCCGCAGAAAGACGCCGGTCCTCAATGGATTCTTCCAGATTTTCCACTGGAACAAATGCAGTTCCAATTCGTCCTCGTGAATCTATGGACGGAATCGTTGAAACAAGCAACAGTCGTTCCGATGTACTGAAAAGATTCGTGTTTAAAAAGGCTGAGCCACCGACTTCTGTCGGAATCATTGAACGAGACTCAGTCGCTGAGTTGAAGTGGCCAAATATTCCACCTTGTCCTATTTCACAAACCCGAATTGATAGTTCTCGAGAATTTGATCTTCCACCATGTCATTCAACTTACAATCGTTATCCTACAAAGGGTGCTTTAATTACAGATGATGCCAGGCGTTTAATGATGGACTTGTGGAAACAGTTTTTGGAAGACGACGAACCTATAACTGCAGATCACGTACTAGAGCTCACGGACTCTTTCGATGATGCGGATGAAATATCTGACGTTGATACTGATGACAGCGACGATGAGGAAAAGTATCTGTTTCAATTCGATCCAGATGATGAACCTGAAGTTTCCATGCGCTTTCTGGTATCGAAAGTCGAATTGAATGATATTGCTGGGAGTGACGGTTCTGGTTTAGTGGATATTGCATCAGAAACAACAACGCAGTATGCAATAACAGCATCTGGTCCCAATGATTTGGACCGTGTTTTAACTATAAGAGGGCATTTGGATGCAGTTTCACAGGCTGTCGCTTTACTGTCAGAGAATTTGGTTTCAGCTGCGAAAGAAAGAAATTCGCGTGGAAGCGATTGTGTTATTCTGCGAGTTCTATTTGAAAAAGTCATGGTTCCTCATATTATTGGTACGGGCGGACGCAAAATCAATCTTATCCGTGATAGATCTGATGCAGAAGTCAATGTGCAATCTCACTTAAAAGGAAGCTCTGAACAGCTCGTCAACATATTTGGAACCCCAGATGCATTACATATCGCCACTTATTACCTTGGCTACATTCAAGACCATTTTGGCAAAGTGAGCGTTTCCCAGAAATTCTCTCCAATAGACGGATATGTTGTGGGGCATTGGAGTGATTGTCATATACCAGAACATGGTGTACTACCAAAGGTTACCGGTCGTATTCTGACAAACGTGAAGGCTGTTAGCAAGGATTTGATTCGATTGATGGTTGGAAAGAATTTAAGAGTACTCACAGAAATATGCCAACGTTCAGGCTCGAAAATCACTATGCGACGGAATGGGCTTCTGGAAAACATATTCACTGTTACTGGGCGGTGGGAATCGAATAATTTGGCGTTGTTTATGCTAGAAGCGGCCCGGAAACATGCCTTCAAAAAGAAAGAGGAGATGGACAAGGAAGATAAAGATTTCAAGATCGAAGTTCAAAGGTTTGCCGAGCAGCAGCGGTTATCTGAGGAGAGTTTGAGCAGAATGGGTATTTGGGGTCATGTGTCAAAGATCAAGAAAGAGAAACTCAAGTCTTACAAAGACAGATATGTTCTTCTGAAAGAGGTGAAGGAGTTCAAAGACAAGCATATGTTGTCAGATGAGGCACTGAGAGTGTTGGGTTTGGACAGAGTGCGAATTCTTGAGACTGACGAACTTCCAGACCAACGAAAGTCCTTGGAAATGGCAAAGAAGAGTGCTGAGTCGGGCACGTTACGCGTTTTGGTCTCTGTTTTGGGGTCCAATTTGTTTTGAATATATTGTACTATTTGTTGATTTAAGTTCCCACCTGATTCCTCTTTCATAAACCTGCGCATCTTCGATGACAAATGGATATTGCAAAATAAGCAGTACTTCATTGAAAGAATACTTCAAATCATAAAAAAGACAATTAAAATAGAAGATATCCATTTCAATCCAGTGAATATTCCAGTAGCTTTGCTCTGTGAAGATTGATCTTTAGAAGCTCCAGCTTCATAACCGTCAACATTCCCGAAGGGACTCTTGTTCCCTTTGAATTTGAAGCCACACAAGTGAGTGTTGCACCAAGCTGGATGTAGAGCTTCAGCCGCTAGTCCCCTGGAAATCAACCTTTCCCTCATAACAGTCAACCGAGGTTCCGCTTCAAACAAATCTTTGTTTGTAGGATCATCAAAAGACGACCACAAAGCTTCCGCCATAGCTGCAGCGCGTGGCCAAAGTTTCACATCCAAGTTTGAAGAATCAATCTTTTCTCCCCAAATGGCTGCAGAAGCTCCAAGAATCAAAGTCAAATTTCCAGTAGGTTGTGAAGCCAAGCCAAACCCGGTCTTATCAGTTGTGTTTTCCATCGGGGAAGTGCGCGGGTCATGGTTATAAATGTGTTGCCAGTTTCGATATCCAATCCAATACTCCTCTTTCCACGAAGAGTTTCCATACCCAAGAGAATCTGTCAGCCACTTCCCTGAACCTCCATCTAAGTAATAGACTTCATTGTTTGAATCTACAATTTGATACCGATTCAAGTCGAGCAACTTTTGCAACGAGTTTTTTCCAACAACGTCATCCCACCCATTCCAAACTTGAATCACAGCATCAGCAGGTAGAACTACTCCATCTTTCAACACGATATCCTCCCAATGCATGGTTTTCTTTCCAGTCCCTTTTACGGCGGCAACAATTTGATCTGCATAAGTCTGGTAGGACTTTGTAAAGCCAGCGTACCAATCAGGAGGGAAGATAGAGGGAACAGTAGCATTTGGGAACAATTTCGCAAAGTTGGTTACGTCTGGAAAAACACGGCTCGTGAACTCCGGTTCAGAAGCGAAACAAAACGAAGAGACTTCATCACCACCAAGATGCATAACGCTGTCATTGAAGAGGCCAGTATATTCAACAAGAAGCTTTGCAATAGCTGGTCCAGCATCAGGATTGGCAATATTAACAGCACCACAAGGCGGTTCAACACAAGTTGGGAACCAAGATCCATCTGGTTGGTTCCCAACACCACCATTATACGGATTGCGCCAGCCATTTGCCGCGTTTCTACAAAGAACAAACGGCTTTAGAACTTTGGAGAAACTGAAAGCTTGTGCGTGGGAAGGAGAATCAAACTCAGGAATCACACGGATTCCTCTGTCAGCTGCATACGTTATAACTTGCTTCACATCTTCATACGTATAAATAGAGAGCTTGTCGTACGCGGAGTCAGTGAGATCAGGATACGTTTTTGAAACGATGGGAAAGGAAGTAGCGTCAACAATATGCCAATGAAGGATATTCAGCTTTGTTGCAGACATTCCATCAAGAGTGCGCAGAATTACTGAGATCGGCATAAAGTTGCGGGATGTGTCTAAGGATATAGCTCTCCAGGAGTACACTGGGTGGTCTGTGATATTCCAAGGTCCAGAAGGAAGATGAAATCCAGGTGTGAAACCAGCAGCCACCGCTTTCTACAACCTGCTTCATCTTTGGATGCATAGAATGGAAGTTTGGTGACGGGTGATATGAGCTGGGAAAGAGTCTCAAAGGCTCGAAGAGCCCCAACTGAATGTGCAGCAGTAATGTAGACTGTCGAATTGGTTGAGTTCAAGGTATAACTTTCTTTTGCATTTGAGAAATCGAATGGATCTGTTTCGAGAATAGTAACGTCGATTGTGTTGATGTCACCCGGAAGGTTTGTTATGTCTGAGCATCCCATCAACAACACGTTCGTTTTGAGCCTATCCACGGCCTATAAACATGATATTTAAAACATTTGAAGCTAATTTAAAGAGATCACAAACTTCAAGAGGAGTTCACGGTTTCCGCCGTTGATGTTGACGTTCACAGTGGATGGATTCACCGAACGCGCCCATGTTCCGAACGAGAGTGACTGCGGTCTCGGCCACAGAAGATTCTGAGGAATTGCGATCAAGTCTGAAGCCACAAGCGACACGAAAGCGAGAATCAAAGTGATGCGCATTTGGGTGGGATTTTTGACTTTTGTCGGAAAGAAAGTGGCCTTTGTCAAGAAGTATTGCGAGGCTGCCAAAGGTTCTATCTATCCTCCGGTGACCATCAGAATTGAATGCCCAGTCGCTTCAGTCCCGCCGATTCTGGCCTTCGGACTAATAGATATTCTTGGACCTACAGATTCTTACATAAACTCATGCTGATAGCCTGATATTGAATGGTCAGTACTATGTTGTGGAATAACGTGGGAGACTGATGTTGGAGTGCTGCCAAAAAAAGACCCACACAAAGCAAGTAGTTACACCCTCTGAGCATCTCCCTCCATCCACTCTCATCTAATCTCCTTTCGTTTAATAGTGGCCAGAGATCGCACTGCAGCATTCAAGGTGCGCACTAACTTGACGGCGAAGAACCAATTAGGCTGCTAACCCATCAATCACTAGGGTGGCAATAGCAGCAACACCAACGCCGCAAACAACTGGGAACAAGATGTCCAACAGCAACCAAACTATGCAAATGCTGCATCGGCGGCGTATCCCCCTGCTCAGCCAATCACAAGACCGGACGAAGTTCTCCTTTCTGCTGCCAAAGACATGGACACTTTCTATCGCCAGAGAGATGTCTTGACTCAATACATCAACAGAATCGAGTACAATATCGATCAGATCAAGCAGCTCAACCTTCGCTCCTTGTCTGAGGTCAATCAAAACGCTGCTGCCCGTATGGTCCTTCATCCTTTGAATTACCATGATTCCTTATCATGTTTCCCTCATACTAGGCTTGAAGACTCAGTGTGAAGACCTCACCGCCGAAACCTCGAAGCTTGTTCAATTCACTCGTGATGGTGTCAAAATGCTCCACCAATCCCGTAAAGGAGACAAGAACATTCGAAAGGGTCAATACAACTTTGTATTGCAAAAGCTACAGGGTGTTACTCGCAACTTTATTCAAGTTGAGAATGACATCAAACTTAGCAAGAAGGATCAAATTGCTAGGCAATACCGCATTGCGAAGCCAAATGCAACTGATGCTGAAATTCAGGAGGGTGTGTATTGTGGATTTTCTTCCTCGTTGTCCATTCTCCTAAACTTCTATTTCAGCTATTGATTCTGGAAGAACTGATGTCTTCAACCAGCTCATGCTCAACTCTAGAGTTGCTAACCAGCAGAAAGTTCTCGGAGAAGTCCAAGACCGTCAAAAGGAGTTGGAGAAAGTTCTCAAGAGCATGTCTGAGCTTCAAGATATTATGATTGAGATGAACACACTTATCAACGTATGGCATTTCTTTCTGAAACCATATGTTAACACAAACTATTTAGAACCAACAAGAAATGATTGACGAAACCGAAACTTATGTCGAAAGCACTGTTGTGAATATGCAGGACGCTGGAACCGCACTGACTGCTGCCAATAAGAGTGCTGCCAAGGCCAGAAAGACAAAATGGATTATTTTCTGGATCGTACTTGTCATCCTCATCATTATCGCCATCGTTGTAGCCATCCAGGTATCCAAAAAGAACTAGACGCTCGGGTACCCAGTTTGAGTCTCATTTCCCTTTTATTCGTTATTTCTGTTTGTTTGTAAGAAACAGTATATAACATCACGCTGTGCCTCTTTGTTCCTCTTCTTCGTTCATTCTCAAAACGGAACTGACAATTCAGGGACTTTTTTTGTTTGCCCACAAACACACGATACGATGCCCCAGATCGACGAGTACAAAAAGAACATGTAAGTAAACAGGTGAATCTCGTGGCGCTAAATGATCACAGTGGGTTTCAGGGGGGCTTGAGTTTCTTGGTGTCAAGTGTAACAGGCCCAGGTAAATTTACACATTCGACTGAAGTTGTAGATTCTGAATCGATTTCACAGCTCTTCCTTTGATTCCTGCTCTATATCAAACGGCCGGATGGTTCTTGTAAGTACGTATTATGTTTAAATACAATTGACAGATTGCGATAAAGGCCAACACTTGTCCTGATTGTTTTCGGATCAATTTCCGCGATGGCTTGCTTGTTTCTTATTGAAAGTATGACATACTTTCCTGGGAACAGATACTTCGATGTGAGTCCGTTGCCATTTTATGAATTCATAGTCTAAGAATAGTTCAGAGAAACGTCGAGTTTACAGTGCTAGTCCATCACTTTTATGGAAAGAGATGGTACTATTTCATGCACATAATTCTGTTAGTAGACTTCAATATCTATGTGGGTCCAAACTTTTGACATTCTGTGTAGGTATGGTTCCCTCCAGTCTTTCAACATCAGTTCTATCATCAGTGCTGTACAGGTACGCATCATGAAAATATTACGCACGACTTAAAGTGTGGCAGAACTTCGATACATTCGTTCTCTCGGTATTTGGTCAAACTTGTGGCTTTCGCATCTATCCAATCCAAGATATCCATTGCGTGAATCCCATCTCAGCAGGAAATTACTCTGGATCACCTTTTGGTACGGACTATATGCTCATAACGGCAGGTGGTATCGTGTTTGGCTGTTTTATCGGACCCCTCATGCAACTGAATCTTGATGACAATATGATTATTCAATGGGGTAAGCATTCAGTTTCACATGAGGTATTTTAATAGAGTGCCATAGTATCTTTGCTCTATCTTGTGTTTGTCGTCGCATGTTGGACTGTGATGATGTTTGTTGCTGGAGTGAAAACATCGCTTTTGCCAGCTTTTGGTCCGCAAATAACGACCGCCCCAACATCTGTGATTGGTCAAGTCATGTTTAACTTTACTTTCGCGAATACTATTCCATCTTGGATTAATACCAAGGTATTCAGAAAGAAACGAGCCATGTAACTGACTGACACACAATCTTTAACAGCACAAGAAAGTAAATATCCATAAATGTGTTTGGACTTCTGTTGCATTTGCATGTGGGCTCTATATGACAGCGGGAGTTGTTGGTTGGTTTCTCATATTCAAGTTTCTTGACTCGTTAAAAATGAGTTTAGGTGCACTTGCTTTTACTCTCCCAAGTGGTGCAAATTTGATGTCGGTGCAAACCACCTATTTTGCGAATGGCGGAAGTCCTGCAATGCAAAATTTGGTCAACGTTATCAGCATTACGTTTCCCGTTCTGTACGTACTTCAACCCACAGTCCCTCTAAATTTAATCTTGTTTTATATATTAGAGTCTTGATCACTTCTATTCCAGTGGCTTTTATTATTGTTCGGTTGAACCTGGTCATGTCTCGTTTGTGTTCAAAAGGTTTGACGAGAACATATTCTGGTTGCATTTTCCTAACGTTGAATTTAACAGATACGGCAACATTCTTTGGCTCAATTCTGCCTTTCTTGGTCTGTGTCCCATTTCAAACGGGGCCATTCATGGTCAGTTTCACCAACTGGTCGAGTTTGTTTTTCCAATCCATGTGTAACTTTATGGCACCATTTCTGATCTTCATCTTCTTGGATCAAAGAAACACGGGTACGTGCTATATTATGCTCAATGCTCGAGATTAATCTTTATCACAGTGATGGCTCAGTCCGTAATTGACGAGTTGGAAAATTTGGATTTGGATGGAGCAATCAAGAAGAAGGTTTCCGAAGATGATGACTTTGACTATGTGAGCATAGCCTCGACTTAAACTCATGGCTGATATTCCGAAACAGGTGTACCACCTACCCCACGCTGATCTTTCACGACTTCCACCCAGAACGTACGATCCGTTTGCTCAGTTTGCAATCGCTGAGCCCGAAAAGGACGGAAAACAAATGAATCTGGAAGCCAAAAAGAAGAATATCCCAATCCCGGCCATTGCGACATCTGTACAAGGATCCATGCAGTCTGTGCAGGGGAAAGCAGCGGCTCGCCTATTGAACCTAGGTGCTGAAGCAGTTCCAGATCCTCGAACAAAGAGAATGCATAACAAGCACAAGGGATCAAAAGACAGACTCGCGATTGGAATGAACGGAGGGAGTCAGTTGGGTTCTCGAATGGTCATGGGGTCACACATGAATTTGGGAGGATCTCAGATGAATTTCGGCGGAAGCCAACGAATGAGTCAAGCTGGTTCTTCGTATAACGGATCTGCATTTGGCAGTCAAGCCGGCCTCAACCACCGTAGAAGTGTCATTTCGAGTAACAGGAAAGTTAGTCCATACGAATCGCAAGAAAGTGTTGATTTCTCAAAGCCTGAAAAAGACTTTGGAGAACATCCCCTTGGAAAATCTGGGCACAGTCTTGGTATTGATGGAATGAGTTACTTTGGAAGCTCGGCCACATTTGTGAATGAGGAGGACGATCAATGGGTGAACGGTCCTCCAAGTTTTACCTGCTGCCCCGACTGGATGACCAAATACGTCAGCTCAAAGGTTGTGGCAATTATCTGCTTCACAATTATTACCTCTGTTACAGTGGCTATTATTGCGTATGATATTATTATGCTTGGATTCCGTCAAGACGTTGTTGATGGCATTTCATGGTGATATTTTAAGTTGTATGCACACTTTTCATTAAAAATAAATAATTCTGCTCGATCGCTTCCAACTTAATTGCGGGGTTTCGAACACTTGTCCGAAAACAGGACCAACAACCCACAGCTACGCCAAACAACAACGACTCATGGACGAGCTGTCCCGCCTCAAGCACAAGCTGCGATCGTGGGAGTCCAAGTTCGCGGCAAAGCACAGCCGCGCGCCAACAAAGGCCGATGTTGCCAAGGTGGCCGAACTTGATGCTCCCGTACCCTCCTGATTCCCGTACCCACGGGAGTACCCAGGGAGTACCCAGGGAGTACCTGGGTAGTAACGTGACTCCCTTGTGGAGATCTGTTATCTCACCAGTCCAATAAATTTGTATCGATGCACAAAGTGCTGATGAAAGTGTCCCTTAAAATGATTGACTTCCAGACCTTCAACATCGCAAACTACCTTGATAAACTCGACCAAACCATGAATCAGAGCGTGAAACCAAAAGGATCATGTAAAGTCTGTGGGCACGATGTCTATTGGAGTCGGGAGCGAGTTATCTCACACAAGCGAAGCTCTCACTGCAAAGGCCAAACAGCCAACGATCTTGCAATGTGGAGTGAGTCCCTTCAAAAACGCCAATCGCGCGCGCCTTTTACTGCCATCCAAATCAACAATAACAACCAGTCACCACCCGCTTTCAACAATGGAAGCGGTAGCAGCACCAGTCTTTCCAACAAGCGATCCCGGGAGAATGATCAAGCTGAAGACGGAGCGGTGGGACCGCGTGTTATCACTGTTAACCCAAAATTATGTGATGATCTCAATACTGCTATCGCACGTTGGGCCTACGCTTGCGCTATTCCATTCATCGCATTTGGCCATTCGTTTTGGAAGGCTATCTGGGACATAGCTTTGCCATCTTTTAAATCCTTTCTGCAAACTCCGGCTGTAATTGGGTCGACAAGTTTAAAACGTGAATATGACTACCTCAAGTCACAAGAAAAGAAGCTGATGAACGATTCGAAGTTGAAGTGCCTTGTCACTGATGGTTGGTCTAACTGCCGTGGGGAACACATTGTAAACTTTGTCTGGACTATTTTCCGTAAACCCCCACTGTTTCGTCGCTCCAAAGATTGCAGTGGAATATCTCAGAGTGCAGATGCAATCTTTGAAGAGATCGAGAAGGTGTGAATTGAAATGGTCGCAGTTCGTTGTTCTAAATTTGTATCACAGGAAATTGAGGAGATTGGGCCAAGAAACGTCGTGGCTGTGGTAACAGATACTTGCAATGTCATGCAAGCTGTTTGGGAAAAATTGGAAAGACGGTTTCCTCTGTTGTTCTGTAATGGTTGCGGACCTCACGTTCTTCAACTTGCGGTTTTGGATATTTGCGCGATTCCCCTCTTTCAAGCTATTCTCCAGTCCGCTTTGACAGCTATTAAATTCATTATTAATCATGGAGCAGTTCGCTTCGAATTTGATCGCCTCCGTGCCTTCAATGGAATCCGGAAGGGACTTACTCTGCCAGTGCCAACAAGATGGTTTACTCACTACCAAGCTATGAGCCGACTCTTTAAATGTAAAACTGTTGCTGAAACGTTGCTATTGTCTGACACCTTCAAGAATGTAAACGGCTACACCGAGTTCAAGAAGATTGTTTCTGGAAATGTTTGCGACTTTAATGGAAAAACAGTTCCGTTTTGGGAAGGACTAGAGCTTTTGACCAGTATTTTGGAGGATTTATCAGAGAAGCTAGGTACTTTGGAGTCAGATGATACTGATCTATCCATTGTGTACGAAATCTTTCAGGAGCTGAAGGCCAATGCTGAAAGCAAGCGTTACACTGATACTCGCACTGCAAATCGAGGAGTGATTCATGGTTACTTTGAAGGAAAGCGCGGTCAAGCTGCAGACGAAGGAGAACCTGTTCGAAAACAGTTTGTTGAAATTATGATGAAGAGGTGGGATTACATCCACACGGAGGTCATGGGCTTCGCATTTATTCTGAGTCCGCGTCATTGTGGGGCTCCTATGGCGGGCAATGATTTTCTAGACACACTCGCACAGTTCAAGGTTTATGCGACTAAATACTACGCTGATGAGGATGCTCTTTGCCCTCCTCACAAGACGCCAAATTGGCGATTGGCAACAAACCAATTGGAAGAATATTGCGCCAGTTGGGGAACTACTCGGACGAAAGACGGGACAGCATTAAAGCAATTCATCCTTTCACGTTCTGGGCAACTCAAGGAAAGCATACCTATCCACAGCTTGCCGAAATAGCCCAGCGTGTGTTTACAATCCCGACATCATCAGCCGCAGCTGAGCGTGTGTGGAAAGCATTCTCGCATGTTCATTCCAAGAAACGAAACCGACTTGGAAATGATAAGGTTTCAATGCTTGTGTACTGCTTCATCAATACAGACTTACTCCATGGTTACGACCCAACGCGACAGTATTGGGAAGAAAGTGATGATGAAGAATGGGGGGGTTCGGATTGAGAATTTTGCGTTTATTTTTGTTGTGTTACGGTATTTGAGTGGTTCCAATATATTTTTGATTGTACCCGTTCAGGAAAAGGGGTACCCAGGTCCCTCCTACCCCAGGATCTGGGTAGTACCTGGGTAGTACCTGGGTACTACCCAGGGATCGAAGAACACTAGGCCGAAGTCGCCGCCGCCTACCAAAAGTACACGGCTCTCAAGAAGGCACAGGCACAGTCACACCCAAAGTCGCCTTTCAAATCGCCCTTAAAAGCAACGCCAAAGTCGGCTCAGAAAGCCGAGGCCGCGTTTCTTGCTCAGTCAACAAAGTCGTCCTCAAAGTTGCGGTCGCCTGGAACTCCAACAACATCGCGAACTACAACAACCTTGAAAGCAACACCAAAGAACTCTCTCTCAAACAACAACAACAAAACCATCACGTCAACTCCGAATGCAAAGGATTCGCCTGCCCTCTTCTTTGCCCACTTGAATGCCGCTTCTTCAGCCAGCGACAATGAGAACGAGAACGACGACGAATCAACAAAACCAACTCCGCGCCGTCTCTTTGCTTTCGGCGAACACCTCAACAAGGCGAATCAGCCACTCGACCTTGATGACAAATCACTCTCTGCTTCAACGGGCTTTATTGATGACGGCGACCCGAACGACGAACGCGTCACAACAGTCACGGCTCTCAAGAAACTAATTGCTCCTTCAAGGAACTCAAAGGCGGCCTCGTCTTTCAGTGCTGCTGCAAATGCGGCACGATTTGCAACCTCAGAATCAACCTTGAATGATTCCGCCTCTGTGTCTTGGATCCCCGTTTCAAAGAAAGTGACTGTTGATTCTATTGATACAACCAAAGTGAAAGAAGCTGAAATAGCTGTGGAAGCGTACCTGTCGAAGAATTCTATTTTTGAAACTGAGAAAGATTCCATACCTCTGAAAAAGAGCGCTACCATTGGTTCTAAAAAGCAGTGAGTCAATACAGCTACTATCTCCGATATAATTATAAACTGATTCTAATCTCGACTTTATTCAGCTCAGTGATCTCTACAGACTTATCAGACTCTACATCCATTCCACAGCCTGGACCAATCATCAAACCATCAGGATCCCAATCAAGCACATATTTTGCCACCAATAAGATTGATGACATTGTTGCACCTGGTTCGTTTGCTCTTCGCTCCGCCAAAACCTCAACTTCCAGCACAACTTTTTTGTTGAACCGATCATCGTCCTTCATGCTACAATCCGCGCCATCAACAAATATTGACGCGTCTTTTGCTTTTTCCATCTCAACTAACGAATCTGTGGAGGCTGCCTCAGCTCCGCAACAGTCCTTCAATTCCGGCTGGGCCAATAATCATGATGAATCAGAAACCGAGTCTGTAATTGCTGCAAGAAAACAGTCAAAAAAGAAGAGAACAAAAAAAGTGGCGGCTGGAATGAAGGAAACGAAAGCCATGAAGCTTGCGGAGCGAGAAATGATTGCTGAGCGTAAAGCCGCTACAAAAACTTTACATGGAGATGATATAATGATAGAGAAACCAGTCAGGGCTGTGAAGCGAAAGGCGACAGGCGAAGCAGCAGAAGCAGGGACAAAGAGAAAGAAACGGGACGATGAATCATCTGACGAAGAAAATGAAGATCTTGCGGAAAAGAAACCTCGAAAAGCACCAGCTGCCGAACGTCCGACTCGCCGCGCTGCTATTTCGTCTCGTAAAGTGATTGAAGACACAGATACAGGAGAGGATTCAGATGATGACAAGTTTGTGTATGATGGGGATTCAGATTTTGTAAGTGCTCAACACTTCGTATAAATTTTATGTTGAGCATTCTACCCAGGATCGACGTGGCGGGGACGACGAAGAAGAAGATAATGATCAAGTCGAAGATCATTCACCAGATATTGAAGTACCTTCAAGCCCATCCACCAAATTATCAAAACCGGCTGTCACGAAACGTTCTACATCAACAAAAACCAAGCCGCGAAAGTCCACTGAAACCACCGAAAAGGGTTGGGGAAAAGCAGAAGACAAAAGTGTTCGCGACAGGAGTGGAGGTGGCTATTTCCCTTTGATTGTTATTCCATCTCGAAAACTAAATTCAAAGCTGTTCAGAAATCGGAAGCTCTAACTTCCGTACACTCAACCTCCAAAAATCAAAGTTTGGACGAAGTGGTCGTGGTGGTGGTGGACGATTTGGAGGTGGTCGTGGTGGCCGTGGTCGATCTTTTGGAGGAAGCAGTGGTGGTGGTGGTGGAAGTCGTGTATCGTACAAAAGTGGTGGAGGAGGGTATGGTGGTTATTCTGAGAATCCATACACATCAAAGGAAGCAGAAGAGGTTATGCAGGATTTGTACGATGAAACAGAACGGAAACGGCTGCTTGATTTGCCGGAGATTGAGTTCATTTTCAATGCCGAAAGCGAAGGGTAAGCGAAAAATGTAGCTGTTCGAGAGACACTGATTTGCATTAATTAGGTTGTGTCGTGTGAGTCAAAGTTATTTCGATGGGGTTCAAGAGGAAGGGGACAACTTTTTTGTGGATTTACATGCGGCGTTGAAGACTCTGACTGGGTTGGAAACATTCCGTCCAGGTTTGTGTTTCATTTCAGTGAATATGGTTTAAAGTTGTTGAGACAGGTCAAGAAAATACAATAAGGAGGATTCTGCAAGGAGAGTCAACGATTCTTGTTCTTCCCACAGGTTTGTTCGCTGTTTCAAATTCTGACATTTGAAACTGATCCGTTCACAAGGTGGTGGTAAATCCTTGTGTTATCAACTTCCAGCGTTCATTCTTCGCCGGTTACATGCAAAGAAGTCTCATCAAACATGTGTTACTCTCGTCATTTCTCCAATGGTTTCCTTGATGCAAGATCAAATGCGATGCCTGCCCCCGAAACTCAAGGGAGTGTCCATGTCCAGCGGAACTCAATCGGTAAGCATTAATTTTCAAGACGTTTTTTTATTCACAAGGATACAATAGATAACTGAATATAAGAAAACGATGGATTTACTTACTTCGGACCAAGCTGATATTCTGTATGTAACGCCGGAAAAGCTTCAAACAGAAGGATTCCAGAAGTTGATACAGACGCGTCGGATATCTGTTGTAAGGCTAGCTTGCATTGATGAAGTCCATTGTTTGACAGAATGGAGTCATAATTTCAGGTTTGTGGATATGTTATGTGTCTTCGATGTTGATGCCTCTGCATAGAACGTCATACCTGAGTCTCAATTCCGTGTTCGAGGAAGTTATTGGAGTCAAATGCGTTCTTGGACTCACGGCTACTGCAACGGTACAGGCTCGTAAGAGTGTGGTCAAAATGCTGGGGTTGGATGATACAGCCATTGTCGCTGAAAGCCGTATGCGAGATAATTTGAAGCTGTCAGTGAGCAAAGTTTCGGGAGTCGATAATCGGTGAGTCTTTGCTTCACTTCTGAGTCTTTCGCTGAAAGGAGATCACAGTGATATGATTTTGGAGAATATGCTTAAGACGGATCTATTCAGCAGTATGTCATCTATCATAATTTACACAATGTTTCAGGTTTGAATTCACTTTCACTTCTGCATAATTGATAACATGTTCCCTTAGAGCCAAGCAGACAACATTGCAAAGTACTTGCGCACGAGAAACTTCTCAGCCGAATCTTATCACGCTGGAAAGCCGCCCATGGAACGCGCCATTCTTCAAGAAAAGTTTATGCAAAATCGTCTCCAAATTATGGTGGCTACTGTCGCGTTTGGTCTGGGAATCAACAAGCAAGATGTGCGCGCTGTAATTCATTACAATATCCCAAAGTCGCTCGAAAACTACAGCCAGGAAATTGGGCGCGCGGGTCGTGACGGAGACAAGTCATATTGTCACGTCTTTCTATGCCCAGAAGATTATGTGCGCCATCGAAGTTTCGCGTATAGTGAAGGCGTTGATGAAGCTAGTGTATGGAGATTTATTTTGCGGGTTTTTAGAAATGCTGCTGTTCAAGGGAAGGGAAAAGGAAAAGTGCGAAAAAAGCAGGATGGCGTTTCTGTTGGCAAGGTTCAGGACCGATTGACCATGTTAATTCCTGTTGAAGCTACTGAACGGGAGTTGGATATGAAGGAAAGTGTATTAGCGACACTCTTGACGTATATGGAAGGATTTGAGGGAAGACCTATCAAAGTGTTTCCTGGTAAGATTTCAATTATGTTGAGCACTTCAACTCTTGTTTGACTTTGTGCGCAGCCATCTTTTGCGAGTACATTGTCCACTTTAACAAAAAGTCTGCATTCGATATGGCCGAGACGAATCCGATCGTGGCTGCTATCTTGAAAAACACTGAAAAAACGAAGGGCAAAATGACTGTGGACGCGCTCAAGATCTGTGAAGACGCCGATGTCTCATTCAGTGTGCTGGCGCAGACATTGGCTGAATTGAAGGTTTGGTTTCTGTCTTTCCTTCCTGAGATAACAGAATGAAAACAGCGAAAGAAAGAAATTCATTACGAAGGCACGACGCGGGCGTTCCATATTGAACTCACGAATTTAGAAGCATCGGAAGGGGATGCAACGTATTTGGAACGTATGCGAACACTTCTTACCACAAAAATGCGAGATTTAGAGACGTCTCGAGTAGCGAAATTGGACATGTTGTACGAAACTCTATTGAATGCCTCTGTTGATTCCGTTGAGGATGTTTTGTGGACAGCTAATGACGGCGACGAAATGGTTGATTGTGACTTGGAGGTGAAAGAGGAAGCTATTGAGCGGATGGAGACTTTGAAGAAAGCCGTCGAAAACTATTTTGAAACTGAAAATGGGACATTGGCAAGTGCAAGTAATATGCAAGAAGAAGAAGGTGTGGAAGCGAAATGCTTGCTTGGTGTTAAAAGCGGATTCCGTGACCCAACCTTGGCGACACGGTCAGATAAATGGTGAGATGAATGGTTTGACATAAAGTCACTCAAGTCCTTCATTCACAGCAAGAAAATTCTTCGCATCGACCTCAATGACTTTATCGTTCAAAATGCAGCTGTCATAACTTCAGGTTTGTGTGATCACCGATATGGAAGTGTGCTAACGATACATAAGGACGCGCTATTGCAAGAATCTTTCATGGAATTTCAAGTCCCAAGTTTCCTGCTTATGAATGGTATGTCGTTGTCCGCTTCCTTCACCGGTATTTGCTAATTTTGTAAATTAGGTTCAAGAACAAGTCCTGGAACTCATACTCACACTTCAATTTTGGTGAGCTCGTTAAGATTGCAAGCAAGACATTAATGGAATACCGAATGAGGACTGGGAATGCTGCTGGGGAGGAGTTAGGGAATGAAGATATGGATTGGTGACTGTAAAGGAAAGGAAGTCGTTGCTCATCCTCTGTACAATAAAAATTGAGTGGAAAATCTACATTGTAAGTAAGTTGCAAAGCAGCTGTTGATCTAACCCACAAATAACCCAACAAACAATGAGTACCGAAATTTGGTATCCTTGGAATATCTCCCGCTTTATTGATCAATGTCCGACTTCATCAGGAACGAAAAGACTTAAAAAAACACACACACTTGAGTCGTCGCTTCTATCTTAAATAGCTGCCAAAGTTCTTTCATCGTTCTTTCTAGTGTTGACCCAGTTAGGGTTGTGCAAGGTCATCTCTGGAACTCCGTACAGGACGTTGTCAACACACTCCACACCCAACATGAATGAGTGGTCCTGGTTTCCAACTTCGTACTTCCATGAACCGAATCGTCCTCGTGACCAGATGTCCACTTTCTGGAGTTCTGGCAAGATGACGTTCAAGTGTGAGTCACGGGTCAATGATGGGTTGGGTAACCGTGGTAGAAGCGACGGTGGTAAAGGGATACAATTTCGTCAGTTGGGAGCAAGAGTCCAGTGTTAATGCATCCTTGGATAGTCTCCTCCATGATAGTCTCCAAGTCGACTGGCTTCACTGAGGATTCAGAGACTTCGAGCATTAAGGACCAGTATGGACCTTCCTTGGCACCACCAGCAACCTTGGCGTCGGATTTGGCGAGACGGATGGTTGGGAGCTTCACGTTCTTGGCAGGTTGGTTGTATGGGGAGTAGTTGGAGAAGATGGTGGCACGGTAGAAAGGTGAGTCAGGCTCTGGGAAGTACAACCAACACTTGTCGTCAATACGGTCTGGGCGGGCACCACGGATACCGATACCCAGAACGTGGGTAGAGGAGAAGATGAGCCCTTAGCCTCTTCAACGACCTTTGGAATCTTGGGGGTGAGCATGTCAGACAAGAGAGTGACAGGCATTGTGTTGATGAGCTTCTTGTACTTGATGGTGGATCCATTTTCGAGAGTAACAACCTTCTTCTTGTGGTCCACTCCAACAACAGTGGTGCTACATTTGACACGCTCGGCAGGGAGGGTGTTGGCAACAGCCTTCCAAATTCCGTGAGTTCCTCCACGAGCAGGGAACTTGAACGTGGCGTTTGGTCCCCAGTTTCCAGCAACCTTGTTCAAGACAACGTTGGTGACGGCAAGCTTGAGATCTGGTGCAGCGACACGCTCTCCAAGCCATTCACATTGCATCTATTATTTTTTGGTAAGCTTTCTGACAGAAAATTACTTTCAACCCCGAGATTCGTTTAAGCATTTGCTACGTTCACATTATCGTGAACGAAGAGTTCCACACGTGCTCTCGCTACACTATTCTCGTTTGCAAGAGAATTTTTGTTGCGTTAACTCTAACTCTAATTTCACCAGGCTACACTCAAAGCTCCTCAGTTTGAGCTAAATCCTACTGCATCATGGCAAATGAAATTCTTGTCCCTTTCCACTAGAACTCTTCTTTCGTTTGCTATTTCGCATACTGGATAGAAGTACATACGTATTTTGGCTCGATAGCCCACACTTTGAAGTTGTATGGACGCATGAAAATCTCGGCAAGACCTTCACCCATGTTGCGAACGATCCATTCATCAAAGTTCTTTGGTTTTGTGCGAGTGAGAAGAGAGTTTGAGTACGCGTCAATCATTCCAGAGAGGGCCTTGACTTGCTCCTCCTTTGGAAGCATGGAAACGTTGTTCTGCCGGAGAGGAGCGTAAAGATGAGTAAAAGAGTGGATCGGAATAGGGATATAAATGTACCTGGTATGGGTATGGGACCCAACGGTCGAAGGAACGAACATAGGAGACACGTTCGTGAGTGAACCAGTCCTGTGAATATATTTAGATCAGCGCACAGTTGTGTGGCAGAAGCAAGCGCGTGTGGAGTCAAAAAACGAAGAGTGGGGGGAGACACGCACGTCCTTTCCAGGGAGGGCCTCGTTTAAGCAGTCGTCAAAGTACTTGTAGTGCGAGAAGATCTAGCCAGGTACACAAGGTAAGCAAGCAAGCAATCTAAGCAGAGGACACGTACAACATGGCCACCAACGTCAAACAGGAAACCCTCCTCAGTCTCGTCGGTCGAGGCAAGACCGCCCGGCTGCTCAAAGGCATCGATGATCAGCCACGATTTGTGGTTGAGTTGGTGCAGACGCTTCGCCGCGCCGAGACCAGTTGGACCCGCGCCAATGATCAGAACGTCAACTTCTGAGTGCGTCACGGGCTTCGCGGTCGTCGTCGCATAGCCCTTTCCAGGCGCAACACGCTGGTACGCGGATACTTCGTGTGCGGCTTCGGCGGCGCTCAGAGACTCGAACGAGTACTTCTTGTTGACCATTTGGTGTTGGTTGGTTTTGGGTGTTGAAATTGATGGGCCGATTGTGCCAGTTCCTTGTACACAATAACACGTTTTATTGAAAGCGTTCTGTTACAAACTCAACTGCTGCCTGTGTCAAGCGTAATTTGAATTCTGTCGTTGATATTCCACACAATGAAGCATACGAGTCAAATCCTTGCGCTTCTGTAATAGCCCCTCGCAACAATACCTTCACTTTCTCAGTTAAGCCAGCCGTAGGAATCATACACAACCCTGAAAGTAATGCCGTAAGTTAATATAATATGTACCATGAATATTTAACAAACCAATATCGCTATCCATCGTATTCCACAAAGCACTTTGCTTAAACTTGGCAAGCTGATAAGCCAAATCACAGAATGCTCGTGATTGTACAGGAGCGAAACAAGATCGGGCTCCATTTTGAATCCCAGCAATAACAAGACGAAGTAACGAGGCTGGAACTGTCATCGTATTCAATCTATTCTTTGTAGTAGGTGAAGTAAAGTATTTGGCAAAGATCGTTTGCGACTTTTCCACTTGAGATTGCGTCGACAAAAACAAGGTTTGTTCAAATGCCAACACATCGGAGACAAAAAACTGTGAAAATGATTAGAATCTGATTAATTTGACTAAAACTCATACCAGCTCCTCGAATCCGCGTTGCTCGTGAATGAGAAAGAGGAGAAAATAACACAACGGCAGCCTAGATTCCAAGAGTAACAACAACCTTTCATACAAATGTGTGCAGGCCTTAATCTCTCGAATAGAAACATCCAAATTCGCATCAGGTCCTAACACTCTGCTCAACTTGCGCACTGATGAATGAATGTTCGCTGTTAGAGAAGGTAGCGGCCTAACAAACATCAAGTTTGGATCTGCCTCCATACTGTCAGTCGACGGAATCCTGACTAATGAGTCGGTATGGATTGAAGAAAGCGAAATATTGCGATCCCACGGTCCAACCAATATGCTTCCGAGATCAGATTCAGCGTTTCGAACAATAGCAGTTGTGGATGACATTCAGACGCCTCCAAATCAGATTGCGACTGTCTCGGAAGAAAAAATGGAGCTTCATGTCGACGCGTCGTTGAAAAGCTCATTATGGAGGAGTCTCCTTCACGTGCAAGTGTCCCATTCTCTGAAAGCAGAGAGGTCTCCAAAGCATACAAATGTCCGTGTCGAGATTCTTCCGATCCAGTCTCTTCTAATGAATCAGAATCGATTGTAGATGAAGTTCGTTGACTTGACTGCCCCTGCGTAGTTGCTGAAGTTGTCGCAGCTTGGACAGGAATTCCCAACAAGAACTTTGCGACTTTACTGCTGCTCCCGACTCCACTAACCAACGGTATGCTAGGATCCCCAAAGAACCGCATCATTTTCGCCTTGGAGTCGTTGGAGCGAGCACAGATCATTTTTTGCAGCAGAGAATTGTCACAAAACAGGAAAGGATGGCTGCAACAGTGCAACCACAGCCACTCTCCCTCTTTTGTACATTAGCAGCGAACCCATCTGCACTCCCAAAGTTCGACACGCAAGCATGTCCAGTCGCGCAAGTGATGTTCGCAGGTGTTCCCTCACCCGAAACAAACGCCTGGTTTATGTTCATCTCGCAGCTTGGCTACACAAACGCGCACGCAATCTTGTGTTTGGGTGGGATTGCGTGTGTTATTTATTCGCTGCTTGTCACGCTGAAATCGTATCATCGGTTGACACAGTCACTTGATGTTTCAGCATTTTCGCGGTTTCAGATCTTGAATCTCACGTTCCATTTGCAATTGTTTGCGTTGTATTGCTGTACGTATAATATAATATTGAGGCTTTATCTTGATCACTGATATGAGTGTCGTCAGCGTTTCTTTCTGGTTTCATCACAAACGTTCTCTTTGTAACTCACGCATGGCCCATATTCTCTGCTCTCTGCGAAGTGACCATGTTCGGAATTCAAATTACTCTGTACTTTCTTACCAATAAGTAAGTCATCCTCTCTTCCCCTGGATCTAAACAACAACAATGTAGAGCGTGGTACAGTGATCTTAAAGGACACTATCACGCAATTTTGAATGCATTTTGGGTTACATTCTATGTGTTGCCCTCTTCAATTTATTTTGCTGTGATTTGTGTCCATGTTGCAAACGACTTTCAGAGCACTGTGTCTCTTGGTAACATGATTAAATACGTTTCTGTTATGCTCTGGGTTCTGCGTTGTCTATTGTCTGGAATCTTCTTGGTTCGAGGTGTTTCAATTGTTGAGGGAGAAGGGCCAGAAGAACAAATGGTAGATGTTATTCATATGCTTTACAGTTATCAAACTAAAAAGGCTATTGAAGATCCGCACCACAAATATTGTTTTCAGTGCAACAACAATTGTAACAGGAGTATTATGGATTACCTTCACATTCAATGTGTTCTGCCCCCAAATCCACTTCAAATCTTCAACTGAAACATTCATTCTCTCCTTCCTTGAATGGAGCAACTTTACATTTCTTGCACTTCTTCTTGCCACCCTATCCAAAATGGTGGTCATTGAAACAGAAACAAAACCAAACAATAATCCAACAGGAAATCCTTTAGGTCCTACATTCAGTGCCATTGGCATCAAAGAAGAGTATCTTGGCTCAACGTCAAGTATCGCAACAGATCAAACACCTCTCTCTTCAACAATGACCATTACGTCCTCAACTAGGCCTGCAGAATCCTCACTTGACGCAATGCGTCGCCTAGAAAAACGTTGGTCAATGGGTGTAATTTCTTCATCCCGTTACTCAGATGACTTGTACAACAAAACTTCCTATTCAGCTACTACAGCCACGTCCCCTCAAATCAGGTTAAGAAGCCCAATTTACTCAATGTATTCAACAACTCAAAATGGGCGTCCTTCAAGTGGAGGATTTGGGCCAGGTAGACGTAGTGCTGCTGTCTCTCCTGGAATTTTTGCTTCATATGCACAAGACTCAGAATTGACTTTGTTTGATGAATTACAACAAGAAGAAATTAGACAAATGGCATCAAAAAGTTTGGTTGCAAGAAAAGAGCAGCAAGAGAGAATAGATTCTTGGGGATGGATGTTCTTAATTGATTTTGCAGCTTTGAGTATTGTCTCAGGAATTTATGTTGGCCATTGGTATGATGTTCTGGCAGGAAGGGGACCAGTGATTGGGGTTGTCACAGCACTACTTCTTGCTTTTTCAGTTGTAATCCTGCTTCAGGTGAGAATGATTTGGTTTCAGCAACACTTTTAACCTTAGGCTTTAATCAGTTGGGCATTGGAATTTTTAATGCTGAACACATTTCTGAAACATACCGTCCATTTATGACAAGAAAAGCTTCTGTAATCATTGCGTCTTTATTAATTGCTCTTGCATTGTCCATAACATTATCAAATCCATTTGGATATGTGATTGCTGCATGGTTGTGGCCTACAGGAGTTGTACTCTGCCTGTCTTCAACTGGAAAATGCACAACTAAAGATCGAATGAATCCACTTCTAGAATCGTTTCTCTCATCTGAAAGACTTGCAAAGTTGAAGAAAGTAAAGCTCTCAAAAAGGTCATCACGCATTGCAATTCAGGATGAAACAAGTGGTACTGAATTAGCTTCCCCACTTTCTTCAAAACGAAAAGCCTCTGTTGAAGCAGGGGATCTACCTCTTTCTCCAACTTCAAAAAGATTCTTTCAATCTGTGGCAAAAGCATTTGTAGGCCATGTTTTTCTCATATCAATATTCTGTGGTCTACAATTGCCTGTGGCAATCAGTTTTTGTCTGGTTGCAATACTTTGCTCCACTGGTCTTGCAAATAACGTAGGCAAAGGAAATTCAAGCTATATTGGCCAAGTTATGCTTTGGATAACATCTATTGTCAGCATAGCATTTCTATCTGCTCTTGCAGTTTTGCCACTGTATGCCTTTCCATATGCAAAAGGATTTATTTCCACAGACTATAAAGTGAACGTTTTATACTCTATTGTGGATTCAGGAATCTCTGTGGATGTTATCAACAATGCAGTGGCAGCAGTTTCTCTGCAAGGATTTTACCTTGCAGTAAATGTGGGTTGTTATTGTTCAAAGATAATTTAACTGAAAATAGTAAACTAGGTAAAGAGTCCCCTTATGGGAAACACTATGGCCAGAATTCTTGAGATAATGCAATCAGAAAAAGCAACATTGATGATTGAATCAGATGAAAGCCTGCAACAAGTTATTGATATATCTAAAGTACGTAAATTGATAGTCAGAGTTCTATAACATAACAAATTGGAATAACACAGCCTCTATGTAATATACGTGGCACTATCAGCCCAATCTTTGTGGCCAAAAATTTGCAGGCTGTTAAGAATCTTGTGCAAATTGGAGTACCAGTGTCAGCCATTGCATTCTCAACTGCTGTTGGACGCCAAGTTCCATTTGATGTGCAATACTCAACTCTTACTGGGTTTTATGGACTTGAAATAGTTCCAACAGAAACAGTTCTATTTAATCCATGGCTATCTGATAGTTCTCGCAAACGTTCTCGCCAAATTATTGTAAAGCCTTCATTTTCTTCAATGTTTGAAAGCCAAGGAACAAGTTTGGCTTCTGTATTATCTGGCGTTTCTGCACTTGTGGTCACTAATGTGTATGATAATGTTTGGAAATTACCATTTCTTTCTTCTTCAAAAACAGTGCCTACTCTAACATCCAACAACACCAACTTCTCTCTTAATAATAAGGGAATGGATTTAATATCTTGGAACACTGTCTCATTTGGAATCAAATGGGGCGCAGCATGTGGAATACCTGGATTTTTGGCTTTTGCGTTTGGACTAGCTGCTTATGTCAATGAAGTTGTGAAACAAAAGCAAAAGCAGGAACAGCTAGAAGCACGTAGAAACACTGAGAAAGAAAATCAATGGAGGGAAGAATATGAAAACAAGTATAATCAACTGTTTCAGCCTAATGCTGGAAGTGAGTTGAGCTTGAATTCTGTGGGACAAGTTGTCCACTCACCAACATTAGAGGAAACTGTTATTGGTTTCAAATCAAAAAGTTGTGAATATAAGAAGAGCTGGAGCAAGAATAGCTGAATGTGTTGCCTTGATTGGTTGGTTTCTGTTTGCCCTTGGTATTGGATTAACTGGAGAAGCACTGTATCCTTTTTCAGAATCATTTGTATATATTTTTGGAATTTGTGGTTTTGCATCAACTGTTGCATCATTTTCACTTGTTGGTCAATCAGCTGAGGCATATCTGATTGTGTTTGCTGTTGTGCTTAATGTCTTGTCTTATTGGGGGCTGGTTATGTGATTCATTACTCTGCATTGCTTTCAATTGGATTCTCAAACCTGGCCATGACTGGAGCTGCCCTGTTTGCAGTTGCAAAAACTGTATCTACTACATTGGCTTCTGCAAGGCACTCCAGAATTGCCTTAGAAATGGAAAATTTAATGTTGTCACTTGCCTTATTGGTTGTCTTGGTTGGATTACAATTGCAGTTGGAATGGGAAGATTTGCAGTTGACGTGGGATTATTCAATAATTTACCTGCAAACCATGGTATTGGGCCTATTGGAGCTGTAATATCTACATCAATTACAAGTATTTTGATGGCAATTTGTTGTTGGTTTAATATTATGCCTGTCATTGCCGTTACAACAGGTCTGACAATAGTTTCTTTAGTATTTATTGGGGCCTTATGGGGGAATCATCCACAGCATGTTTTGAACAAGTAGTTTGGTGTCCTAGTCAACAATTAGCTGTGTTTGTTGGAGGAATACTATCTATTTTGGACTAGCTGCCTCAATAGCTGTAAGATTTTGGAGTTTTGAAACAGAAGAATCAAAAAGCAAAAGCTTCTCCTGAAATATCAATATATGCACTCTGAAAAGATGCGCAAAAGAAATTGAAAATAAGTGTGCAAAAATCAAGAGATGAGGATGATGGCGACAAAAGCCAATCTTGCTGCCTGAAAAGCCTCAGATATTTATTCACATTGCAAATTACAAAGACTCTGGCTATTATGGAGAATTGGTTGTCTCTTCTCTTTGTTTGGTTGGCTTTGTTTCTTGGTGGGTTTGGTGCATCATTTGGCTATCCACCAGAAGGAATAGCAAGTGGCATTATGCTTACAACATTTTCTCCTGTTGCTCTTGGAAGTTTGACACTTGCTGTACTCAAGATTCAAGAGAGCTTGCAGTCCTTGGTCAATTGATTTACAATCTCTCTTTGCTTAGTTTTGGTGGTTTACTGCATGCTCCTCTTATATTCTTTCTACATACAACAACCTTGCAACTCCTCCTCCAGCCATTCCATTTGCAATTTCTGGCAGCATTATTTACTTTGTCAGCTCAATTCTAGTCTCTGGAGGCTTAATTTACAGACTCAAACATCAATATCTGCAATTTGGATGGTTTGAACTACGTTATGGGTTTCAACTTCTGTCCTGGATCATGATTATTGCAGGAATGTCTATTTGGATTAATTCAACTACTATTGATTCAGTGTCTGAAACAAGTGCCATTCTCAGCTCCATACTTTGTGCATTAGCTATTGTTTCAAACTGGATTGATGACAATACTGCTTCATTTTATCCACCATCAATACTTGCTTCAGTACCAAACTTTCTTACTCAAATATCATATGTAGAAGTTGGTGCTGCATTGTTCAAATCTGCTGCATTCATTGGGACATGTACAAGCACTGGAAAATGTGCAGGGACTGTTGCAGGACCATCTCTCATAGTTACTGGAAGTATAATGTACTTCTTTGCCATGGAAGTGAAGTCTGTCTCCATGCTGATTAGCTCTACACTTTGGAGAGACCCAGAACTTGGTGCTGAACCAGCCTCTGATGTTTCTGAATCTGAAGACTCATCCCACAGCAGTGACTCATATGATAGTGACCAATCCAGAAGAAGTAGGAGGAAAAGGAGCAGGAGAAGAAGAAAAGAGTCTCCTGCACCAAAAGTCGCCCCACTAGATATCTACGGCTTATTGCTCTCCTGGCCTGCTCTACAAACTGCTTCTAAGTGTATACTATTTGGAATGTCAACATTTGTCAGTATTGTGGGTGTGTCAATTGGATCTAGGAGGGTTGACAAAGATTGGTCCCCACAATGTAAGCTATTTAAACCTATCAGACGTAGTTAATAAGAACATAGATGTTGGATCTATACTTCTGCTATTAACGGAATGCTGTCTACAACTCTACTTGCAACTTGGATATGCACTGGCTCACTTGTTGTTTTTGGAAGTTGCCTTTTTATTACACTGTTTTCATTAGCAATGGCAGGCCAGGTCATATTTTGGGGTCTTACATACGGGCAGTTAGCTTTGAAGCTGGCATATTTGCAGGAGCATTTGGATACAGCATTCTGGGAACAATTGCAACAGTCCTGCTGCTTTGTTTTGGTGTCTATGAAAAGACAAAAAAGTCAGGTGATGGTTGGACCATTCCTGCCGTATATCAAAGCTTCAGTTTGATTGGCTGGTTTTTGTTTGTTGTGACTTTTGGTGTTGGAGTCAAAGATAGTGGAATCAGGTCCATTCCAGACTTTGTTGCTTCATTAATTACTATTGCTATCTGTCCAGCTATAGCTTTCATGTTTTGGTTTTCTTCTATAGCTACTGTACGTCCTTTACGTATAGCATTGTTTTCTATGATTTGTGTGGTGATTATGACTACTGGGTCTGGAATTCATCAAACAGGGCTTGGATTTCTTGAATCAGTCAGCAGCACACTTAATTCCTCAAGAATTGGGATGATGTTTGGTCTACTGGTTATACTGATTACCCAAATTGCATTTTTGTTACACCGCAGCATTGTGTTTTCTAAAATTGAGCTTTTCTCAGAAGAAAAGGAGAAGTTACTTGAGAATCCCAAGCTTTCAGATGAAGGACTCTCTTGGATATATATACCAACAAGCTATCAAACTTTGAACTTGTTGCTGAAATTAAGTCTGAGTGCTTCTTTTGTCACACTCATTTGTTATATTGTTTCAATTGGTCTCATGGATCCTACATCAGTGATTCCACCATTAGCCATACATTACACATTCATTGTATCCTCTTTGCAGGCTATTCTTGGTCTAGTGTTTCATTGCTATTTTCATTGGACATCAGTTGGGATGCTTGGAACAATATCTTCAATGTAAGTGTTTAACAAAAGTTAATGTTCCTGCTGATTTCAGATAATTCAGTCTTGCCTTTGCAAGCTCTGGAGCTGTGATTTACTCTCTGGCATTTTCAAACATGACACTTTCAGTAGTAAACACTGCCATTGCCTCTTCAGTTTTGACACTTGCTTTTCTGATGACAGCTGTAGTCATCATTCTTCACAAGCCATATCCACCTGTCTCCAAAGATGAACTGCTAACAATAATGCATATTGTGCTCATTGGAATGATTATGATTGGTTGGTTGCTGACCATTGTTGCAATCGGAATTCGCAAGGGTGGCGGAATTCCAGCCTATGTCCAAGCATCAATTTCTGGAGGAATAACTATGGTCTCACTGATTATTGAAAAGCGACGTCCTGGGTTTGTCATACACAGTATGTTGCGCACTGTGAATGTTGCCTCATGTGCATTAAGTATTGTCTTATCTGGAGTTTCCTTTGCAAATGATGTGGGATTCTTGAATGCCTATGGAGGAATCGGATCTCAAATTGATATGGCAGGGTCATCGTTAATAATTCTAGGTTGTGCAGCTTATATCTTTGCTCTGTTTTTGCATTCAGTTCGGAAGTATGATGAACTCCGTCCTTACAATGAAGAAGCACGGGAGAGCAATCTTCACGGTATTCAACTCAAGCTGTTTTAGGAGACTTTGAAGAGGCTGAGGACCAGAGTCCAAGATCATCTGCAACTGAGAGTGAACGTGATTCAAAGTCGGAAGCAGGTCATCAGAAACTTCAAACCCAACAACAGTCTCAGAGTATTCTCCAAGGTCTTCTCAGTCTACAGATGCCACAAGGGAATCTTGTGCAACCACTGAGGGAAGCAACTCCCGAACTAACTCTGATACTTCCTTGGATATTGAAACATCAGGGAGCAAAAAATCCAATATAACAATTACACTCCAGGGGCTGGGCTCAAGAGCTTCAATTGCAGCAGCACTCTCAGGCATTGCAAATTCATTATCTAACAGGTTTAAGAAACTGAGCCCAAGGCAGTCTATTGACTCCCAAAAGCCATCCAGACCCAATCAACTGACAGGAGAACAGAAAGACATTAGAAGTCCCCACCTTCAACTGTTGAAAGTCAAGCTAGCCCCAGAGATTCAGAAGCAGCTATGAGTGATTCAAGAAGCTCAGAAAGTATAAATCTGAGATTTTCATAAATCAGATTCAAAGAGTCCAGCTTCAGCTAAATCTTCAAAAGAATCACTTGATGAGGAGGCTGTTCAGTCATCAAAGTAACATCCTCAAAACATCCATCAGCACCAACTTTGAAGCCAACAACTTCTCCTTTGATGTCACTGGATGAAATCAATATTTAATTGTTGAATCCATGGGAAGTAATGAATGAATAAATATCTTTAATATAAACAACAAGACCTATTCTTGAACCAAAAAAGCAACCAAAACTTATCTCTATCCATCAAACAAGACTCTTCCCATCAGGTCCCCACTTCATCAATCCAACCTGGAAATTAATGGCTGGGACCTCCACTGCATTGCATCCATTCTCCCTACTCCATAGGTAAATGTAGCTGTTAGCACAAGAGATAGCACAGAGATCTGGAATCATAGGATTCCAAGCAACCTGCTTGATGGGTGACAACTGGAGAAGGATGCAGCTTGAGAGAGTGTCAGAAGGTCCCAGATCCACAGTGCATTTGGCATATTATCTGAATGGAAAGAGAGTTCTCAGTTTTGTGATGCATGATCAAGCAAATCAAATACCATTCTTGGTGCACAGATAACGTCCATCACAGCTGAACTCACAGACACTCACTCCTTTCTTGGGAGACAGTTTGTCAATCTCAACTTTGACTGTTGGAACATGGACAGGTGGTTTATAAGTCATCTAGGGCAGGTTAAGTATCAGAACCTATATCTCCAAATTAGTGTACATACAGTGAATGCGAGGTCGGACATCTGTTGTTAGACTCCACATCTTCAATCGTGAAGTGTCCTTTGGATCTTTCCACGTGGCTTCTTTATATACTTCCTAAGATAGAATAAATTAAATGTTGCCATTAATGGGTGTGCATACAATGTCAGGAAATGGCAGGTGAGCTGGATGAGACAAGTCAATCAATGGTTTCCAGTCATATTGTTGATGAGACGTAGCTTGAATCAAGAAAATCAGTCCATGCAATGGAACAAGACCCAATGATAATTATACCTTCTCGTCAAAACTGCCAACAGCCAAGAATTGAGCAGATGGAGACCAAGAGACACCCTTGATTCCAAGACCATTTTCATATGCAGAGTATGATGAAATCAAACGACCATCAGGTGAGTAGATCAAAACTTTGTACTAAGGTTGATGGGTGAACAACTCCTTTGCAGAAACCATGAGAACTCACCTCTAGGATTGTGTCCCACATTGCAATAAATCGACCATCAGGAGACCACGCAATATCTTCTAGGTCTGTGGTTTCAACGGAAAGTGCTATGGCAAATTATATGATCAGAAATATGTCAAAACAGCCACAAGACGAGCTTCTAGTCCAGGTCCATAACACAATCATAGTACACGCAACAAACGCTCTTTGGCATCTATTTGCAACTTCCGTGCCCTTTGCTTCCATTCACATCCATTGAACTGTTGAAGCCAGTCTCAGTCAGGTTGTACCTTGAGAAGCGTCCAGTCATGGGCATCATATATTGAAAGAGTATCCTTGCAGTCTTTACGCTCTGAGAGAGCAAAGTAGCGGCCGTCATTCCGAAAGCATATCCTTTGTTTGAATACTTTGGATATTGTATGTACACCGCCTCCTTCGATACGAGCGACCAGACCGTGATTCTGAGTTGAAAGTCTGAGAAGACGAGAAGGTGGCGCGCGTCGGGAGACCACAGGATGTTTGAGAGACCCGAAACGCCCTCATCGATGCAGCACTTCCAGTCCGGATCGACAATACTCCAAATCTGAACCCAAATTAAACGAATCCGATTAAAACAGGGTTCGTCGACGAGCGAGCACTTGACCGACGAACCTGAGCGCACTTCTTTGCTTTTGACGCCACGGCGACCAACTGCGAATCCGCCGCCCACGCAACAACATCGACATTGGCGCTGCAAGAAAAGAGCGCTGTTGATTCGAGGATTGCCAACGACGAGTCAGTCAAACCAACCAACCAATCAACCAATCACAAACCTGCAATCTGAAGTGTCTCCGCATCCCGCACAACAAGTCGATGCTCAACGGCTGTCGCAAGAAGCTTCCATCAACTGAGACGCTCACGTGCGGCGATGTGGCCCGGTACAGCTCAGAAAAGTCGATGCTGAGTGGCATTCAAAGGTGCTTTCTTTGGGAATGTTCGGACAAAAAGGAATCATCTTCTGCTTCCTCTCCGCTACTTCTTCAACACGTCCTTCCTTCTCCGTCTCGTGCATTAAAGTCAACTGTATCTTCAAGGTAAGAAAACAAATCTCCCAATTCCGATGTAGAGAATGGACCATATTAATGTACCTTTCGAACAGCCAGGGTTGTATAGTGTAGTGGTTTAGCACCCAGGTTTCTGATACCTGTAACCCCGGTTCGAGTCCGGGTACGACCTGCCTTTCTTGTGGTTTTTGTTGAGAAGTGGTTGGACAAGTTAATGTTGGGATGCAAAAGTGGAATTCAAGAAAGAACCCGAGCTGTTTACTCCGGGCTTTCTACTGTATTTGAGTAACATTTAACTGTCTCTGGGCTTTCTCTTAACGAATGAAAAGCAGGCTGGCACTTGACTGAGTTGTGAATTTACTCGAGCTTGAAGTTTGACCGATCCCCATGGATAAAACTTAATGCTCTGGAAAGAAACTGGACTGTTCATATTCGTATACCTTACTTTGGAATGTCTCGCCTCATTTACTATTATGAGTTTATAGATTTTATCCAAACAAATGACTCGGTCCTTCATACCTCTCCTCCTCACACTTATCCTCGCCCTCGTCGCATTCGCAGACCAATCCAACTACGGCGATGTGCACAAAGAAGCTCAAGCTTACAAGAAGGATGTGGTCCAGGAGATGCAGAACCTTGGGGACGCGACAGCAGCTCAACAAAGTCATATTAAGGAGGTCGAGGACTCTGTTTTGTTCTTCACGGTAACTATTTGCATTATAGGGACATCCCATATGTATGTTGGGACCAGAGGTCTAACCATACGTGGCATTTCACTCCCCCTAAACTATACAGCTGCACGACCATAACAAAGATGGACATTTGGATGGACATGAGCTGTGTGAGTATTTGAACTTCTTTATGTTCTCGTTAATGGCAAGCCGCCTGGAGTGTTTGAACAGATGTGATTGGATGGAGTTTCTAGATCCTAACGAACCCGGATTCATGAGTCTGAATCTCACATCGAAATCGTATCAATTGGTTGTATATTCAACGCTATGTCTGTCTGAATTGTTGAGGCGAAGGGGGATTTGGACGGCAACCAATCAACATCGAATACTCTAGACGTAAACTAATTCACGAATCCCAGTGGCTCTCTATGCCGGCCAAGATATCAAAGTTGGCTCTGATGGTCGACCGGTCCCAGGAAGCGTTCCGCCAGGAAAACTCGCAGACTTGATTAAATTAGTGGACACTGTGCTGGATATGGATGACACTGACAACGACGGTATGATAAGGTGAGCTTTTGAGACTTTTAGTGTAGTTCTGGCGCTTATGGTTTCCTTCAGTTGGGAAGAGTATTTGGCTTCGCAGGAATACCACAAGCAGACTTGATTCAGATAATGGCTTCTAAACGACGAAACAATAAAGATCGAATGTTTGTATGTGCCGTCATATATTTTGGGACTGTGCTCAGTGACGAAGAATCACTTTGAGGTCACCAACCCACAGAAAATCCAACTCACTCCTGCAAAATAGATCAAAGCTCATTTCTTTATTAAGATCACTTGGATATCTACGCTTTTTTACAGGTGTAATATCCATCCTCCGCCATTTTCCCCATTGCAGACAATTCGAGTTTCCCAACTGTATGCACACCGAAATCAAATTGGCTGAAAGGGAGATAGACTTGTGCATCAATCTTGTCCACAGCACTGGAAGAGTACGCGATTTGATTCCCTCGTCCTCCCATTCCACCTCTTCCTTGTCCCCTAGAATTTCCAGAGGCACTTGCAGACCTCGATCCACCAATCTTCATTAACGTGGCATGCGGTCGAAAGTCGTATCTCCCTTGCAACAGACCATAATCAGCAAACAGTGCTTGTACATCCTCAGCAAACCGCGTGAGTTTCTTGTCAACGTCTTCAATCACTTTCGCCCACACGACTTTTCCGTTTCCAAACGTTCCTATTCCTTTGATGTTGAGGTCTAAGGTTGTTGGGGCAGGAAAGTGTTTGGGAATGACAGATTGAGCGCATGCCTCCAGGCAGTTCAAGGCTGATGCAAGATTTCCAGGAGTCAATGTCAATAGCAGAACCGTAATATGATGGGAGTTTTGCGGTACAAGGTGATGTGCGAGTGCAGGATGGTTGGCTGACGTGGTTGTGAAAGGGACGAAAGGCAGCCGAGTCCAATCGCAGCGACAAGAAATGCGTTGGCCGCCCAGAAGCCATTATTATACAATTGGTATAATCAGATGACCAAGATTCGAAATGAGTCGATGGAACCAGTGAGAGATCGAAGCCCTTCCCCAACCAGAAAACGTCAAAAACCGGAACTCTTCCCCCAAAATCATCTTTCGAATGTCATCGCTCGTCCCAGCCGTCACAACTTCTGCAAACGATTCAATCAACTCTCCAATGCTCGGCTCAAACTCAAGTACCGGAAAGACCTTTCCTGTCGTAATCGACAACATGGGCCTCTCGTACCCTTCTAAGGGAACTGTGCAGCGACGACAGGAAACAGAGGAACAGAAGGAGGAGCGCATGAAGAAGATTGCCGATGCTGTCGGAACTATCATTGAGTGTTTGGGTGAAGATCCTGACCGCGAGGGAGTTCTCAAGACTCCAATGCGCTACGCGAAGGCTTTGATGTTCTTTACGAAGGTGCAGGTTTTTTTAATTGTTCGAGGTTGTTTAATTAACTGCGTCTCTGATACTGTGTGATTGCAGGGTTATGAGCAGTCTCTGAAAGATTTGTTGAACGGTGCTGTGTTTGAGGAGGACACGGATGAGATGGTTATTGTCAAGAACATTGACATCTTTTCTCTCTGTGAGCATCACTTGGTTCCTTTCGCTGGCAAGGTAGTACGACGATCTTCAAT
Source organism: Rhizoclosmatium globosum (assembly GCA_002104985.1). Classification (NCBI taxonomy): domain Eukaryota; kingdom Fungi; phylum Chytridiomycota; class Chytridiomycetes; order Chytridiales; family Chytriomycetaceae; genus Rhizoclosmatium; species Rhizoclosmatium globosum. The sequence continues at coordinate 261,748 of MCGO01000020.1, read as the reverse complement.
TCGCTACACTCACTAACTCCATTCTCCACCAAAAAGGTTTCCATCGGATACATTCCAAACGGCCGCGTCCTCGGCCTCTCCAAGCTCGCCCGTATTGCTGAAATGTTTGCTCGAAGACTCCAAGTCCAAGAACGTTTAACGAAGCAAATTGCAACAGCCATCCACGAAGTTCTGCAGCCACAAGGTGTTGCTGTAACTATTGAGTGTGAACACATGTGCATGGTGATGCGTGGTGTTGAAAAGCCTGGATCTTCCACTGTCACGTCATGTATGTTGGGTGTGTTTCGGGAGAGCCAACGAACACGCGAAGAGTTTTTGAATTTGACTCGCAAGTGAAAATTCGAATAATAATTATACGGATATTATATGAGCGGAATAGAAATGGTAGAATTACTCAAGTGCTACGAAAGCCTACACAATATCGCGAGAAAGTAAAATGATGAGGTTGACCAATATCCTTCCAATCATTCCCTTTTGTTGAAACAAGAGTGTTCTTCAGTTATAAGAAAGAATTTAATGGAACCAATTTACATACTTACTAGATTCCGATTTTTGTAGTTCTGTGCTTTGATCTGTCGGAGAGTGGCGGTGATGGAGATTCAAACTACACATGCTGAGCTAAGGTTGTACTCACATAGCTATTGGAAACGATTGTGGGCAGATTCTAAGTTTACTGTGATCTTGGGGCTTAATCGATCAGATTATCTGTCGACACCTCATGGGCCGTCCGTGTCAAGTCAACCTCCTGGGTTGGGTGGGATACTGATAACTTGGAGCGCAGCCAAGCTGTTACTAAAATTCGAGCATTTGAGACTGCTGTGATCATGAACAATAAATATATTTTACACATTATTTTCATCAGAGCAGTGAGAGTGCGGACACTCCCGTCAATGCTTGGCTCATTTTGGATCAATTCAGGGCTCCAGAAATCACCGCACTTTTTTGTACTTCGAAACGTTTGATGACCCGCGCGTCTCTTGTCGTCGCGGCCGCCGCCCAAATTGAAGCCGCATCAAATTTGCTTGTGGAGGCGTCGGCCGGGCAAACGTTAGTTCGCGGGGCAGTGCTGCCGCCGCTTCCCCAGTTCGTTGCTGTGCTCGCGGCCCGGGCAAAAGTGCCTCAGAACACACTGCTCTGTGCTCTGGTGCTCGTGAGGAGACTGGCGGCAAAGATTAGACAGCCGGCGAAAGGTGCGTTCGATGTCCGTGAATGTGGTTGATCACCTAAGCCGTAATTGATTGGTTGAACGCACAGGCCTCCCCTGCTCCCGCCATCGCATCTTCCTCGCGAGCTTGATCATTGCCGTCAAGTACAACACCGATGCCCCAATCAAGAACAAGTCCTGGGTGCCTCTCGCTGGTAATATGTTTTCAATCCAAGAAATCAACTTGATGGAACGTCAGCTATTGTCTCTTTTGGACTACAAAGTGCACATAACTGCAAAAGAGTTGTTTATGGCTCTTCCACTACCAAGTGTCTCGGTTGGAACATCGGTTGGAACTTCTGCTGAGTCTGCTGACTCCGACGCTTTGATGCACCAAAATCACATGCTCCGATTCGAACCAAGCATCGAGAATACAACACCGCCACCAACTTTGCAAATCCCACATGTGGCTCCTTCAAAGCGACGATGCCTCCAAGTGCCCGCAATCAACACAACTATCGTCATTTCAGCCGCGCAACCTTCTTCTACCACGCTCGTAATTCCACCGCATTTGTCTGCAGGTCCATCTCCAGCTGCCACGTCTCCTATGTATCCCCTCTCTTCTCCTTCAAGTGGTTCGATTGCAAGCTTGACTCCATCCCCATTAACAATGGAATCTAATCATTCAGCAACTATTGAGCCCATCCGGGCGTCTTCATCAACATTTTTGACAGTTCCAGAAGGCTCAAAGAATGTCTTGAAGAGGTCTGCTACCCGCCAATTGTCTCGCGAATGGGTGGAACAAGAACTGAACTAATCAACACCAACCCCCTCATACTAGAACCATCCTTCAATCCCTGATCAACTCCACTCGTTACTCTTAATATCATTACTTTTTTGTTTTTCGCATGAATAATCTTCCTTCTCAATCTTCTATAATGGGACAATTGTTTTCGTCCAATAAACGTAGTTCATAAGTAAATCAAGCGCGAATGAATAGCCAAGTTGATTTTCGAAAGCGGAATCATGTTTTGACTCAAATTGGGTGAAGTCAACGACACATACCCCACCGCGCAACGCCAAACAAATTTTCGCTGTGTAACTAGAACGAAAGTCACCCATTTCGAAGCTAACGTGATATCGAGTGCTCTCCATCAGCGATGTGAGGGTCATGAAATCGAATAATCAACTTGTTGGATTCCACATACACCAGAAGCTTCGATTGACATCTGAAACACGATCTCGTTCACTTCGATCGAGAAGAAGCAGCCAATCAGATTCGGGCAAGAGAAGGCATCCAATCGAATGCAATATTTTTGGAAACGATTGTTCAAAAATCGGGACAACGAAAAGGTCCTTCAAAACTTAACCCATCGCCGATCGTTGGATGCCTCTTACCAACTACCTTGAAACTATGTACGAGAGCCTAGACAAGGGTCTGGGTCGTGATGCCGCCAAGGAAGCTTTAGCAGGTTGGTTTACCCCACTTGACATTGTGCCCCCACTCGTTGCACACTTCAACCCCAACTCGTACTTATTTTTTCCATCGCCACCATATTAGATGTCTTGGTCCACACTATTATCAACGAGATTCATGTTTATCGCCTCTACAATTCACACGTTTTGCACATTGTCTTGTCAAGACAACACACCCATCATACGCCGTGTTGCTCGCCGCAAGAACATATCTTCTTCGCTACTTTGTCTCACCAACACAATTTTCGACACCGATCCATTAATCCACTACCGCCTCCTTTTCTTGTCCTTGCTTACGGCATACAAATACATCAACGAGTTGTCGGTTGCAAATCTTGCATGGCAAAGAGAAAGTCAAGACAAGTTCTCTCTTGAAGAAGTCAATGCCATGGAACGTATGTTTCTCAGTATGCTCAAGTTCGATTTAAGGGTGGAGGATTCCGGAACTCAAGCGGAGTGGGTCCATCTGTTGGAGAAAGTAAGCAAACGGAGACTGGATTCGCCAGATACTTTGTTTGCTCTCACGCCAACCACATCACTTCAAGAGAGTTTGGGTGAGGCAAAGTCTCTTACTGGATCAAATGGAGAGCGACGGAGCTCAAAAAGTATTGAATCGGCACTTAATAAGTGGAAAAATATTTGGAAGTTTATTCGGGGGAAGAACGAGTCTGTTTAATTTTTGGGTTGGAATAACCACTGTACTGAATTATAATATACACCCGTCTTTCATTTGCTTCTACCTGAAGTTGAGAAAACGACTGAAAAATCAATTTGTGAATGGATTCTCAGGATCAAAGCCAACTTGTTGAATTTTTGATAAGTTAAAACAGCTTCTTGACATGACCCAAATTTTCATGGTGTAACTTGACGGTAAGAACGTTTTATCGTTAAAGAAAGAGGAATGAAGATGATTTTTTCAAACGTACCGTACATTAGAAGTCCTCGTTTTTGGGTAAACCCCACAAATCTTATAAATTCACGATGTCTACGATCTGTCCACATTGATCGAAAAATGGGCATCCAATCAGATTGAGGCAAATGAAGGCGACCAATCGTGTTTGTATTTTTGGAAACTCGGAGGTAAAAATTGGTCTAACGAATCGTACCTTCAAAACTACAGACATCGCCGATCATTAATGCTCCTTACCAAGAACCTCGAAACTATGTACCAGAAGCTTGAACAAACTTACAACCCGTCAATCGCGAAACAAGCCCTGGCAGGTTAGTTCTCCCGTTCAGTTCTTCAATTTTTAAATTCGACATCTCACCACAACCAAATCTACTTTTCTCCAATCGCCTCACCAGCCACCCTGGTTTGCACCGTCTTAGCCGAAATTCCGTGTTCAAACACAGAACAATTGCATAAGTTTACAAAGCAGCTGGTTAGAACAACACAGGCTTCCTATCCAGTACTTCTTGCCGCGAGAACGTACACGATCCGATACTTTTCTTCGCCCGCCCAGTTTTCTGAGTCTGACGATTTGATTCACTTCCGCCTCGTTTTCCTGTCACTTCTTATAGCATACAAGTACATTAATGAGCGAGCCGTCACCAATACTGCATGGCAAAAAGCAAGTCAAGAATTATTCACGTTAGAAGAAGTGAACGCCATGGAACGTATGTTTCTCAGCATGGTTAGGTTTGACTTGAGAGTGGAGGACTCTGAAACACAAGCAGAATGGGTTAACCTTTTGGATAAACTCGTAAAATCGAAAAGAGATACTCCGGACTCAATGTTTATTATGACGCCAGTAACTACTGTTCATGAGGGAATGGGTTCGCAAAGTGCTCATGAAGGAGATTCACGAACACTGGTTGGATCGTTTGGAAATAGGAAGAGTACTTTGAGTCTCAAAAGCACAGGGACAATATCTGGCAAATGGACTGCATTTTGGAAGTCTATCCGGGGAAGCGTCGAAGTTGTTTGAGATTGACGATTGTTACTAACGAGTTAAATATACAACTATTAATCGATCTGTATTTGAGATGAATATCAATGTGGGAGCCAATCAAAATGGTTGATCCCTCTGAAGTCCTGCAGAACAATGGGGCAAAGATTTCAAGTAGTTTTTCTCAACTCATCTTTCCCTTCAACACACCAACTTCCTCAACTGACAAAGAGATGTCGTCACGTAAAACTGGCTCGGAGCTCTATGACGCGATGGATGATTGTTTTGGGACAGTAGGGGCGTCAGAAGTCTTAACAGGTTTGTTCAGTCTCGAAAGACAGAGAACTGCACTAGAACTTACTCAATCGTTCTAACTGCTAGATATAATACTGAAAACAATGATCCGAAAGATACCCATACCATTTGAGGAGGCCAAGAACCTTCGAGAATTCGCATATCAGATTCTGAATATCACAAACCCATCATACTCCGTGATACTTGCGGCTTTAACGTATATAGATCGATATTTCAACTCGAAACTACGTTTCAACGAAAAACATCCATTGATCCATTATCAACTTTTCCTGACCGCGTTCCTTTGTGCATATAAGTACGTCAACGAAAGAGCCGTAAAAAACACCGCCTGGATAAGAGCTAGTGGAGGAATGTTTGAGTTGGTGGAGATTAACAAGATGGAGAAGGAGTTCTACAACTGTATTTACTACGATTTGCTTGTGGAGGACATCATGACTCAAGATTCATGGAAAGATACAATTAAGGATATTCTTGAGCTTGCCGAACCTTCGAACTCGGCATCGAAACACAGCGAGGTCCAATCTCGACCAAGTACATCAATTACATCACCATTATCCGCAAGAACCCCATCTCTTCAGACAGCCAGCTTTGCATCCCGAAGTTCATTTGCTGCAAGTGCAGTGTCTTTGGTGCAAAAAGTAGAAGCCGCAAGAAAAAAGAGTTGGAAAGGATTTCTCACACTGTTTGGGAAAGTGGAACGAGAAAAAGACAAAGACAAAAGGAAATGAAAACTTATACGTCAGATCGAGCAATGTGAATTATTGAATTGCCTTATCGCAAATAGAGCTTTTGTTTTTACTCTCGTTAAACATCTTATATGATTTTTCGCACTATGGACGACTGGTTCATCTTAAAATCCTTGTGCCATTGTGTTGCATAAATGCAAAATCCGAAGAGCTCAAAAGAGTTCTGCAGCATCCTAGAGAATACTGTTGGTGCTCAAAAGGCATCTCAAGCGCTAGCAGGTGAGGTTTTGAGGCTTCGAATATCAACATTAAGTGGTAATAGATGTTACCATTTTTACAATTGTACATCACGTTCCATGCCCAGAAGAAACAACGCAGTCTTTGAGGAAGTTCGCGAAAGACATATTAGCTATCACAAAGTCTCCGAGTAATGTTATGCTCTCGGCTTTGACATACATCGATCGATATTTTGCTGCAACAACTCGTTTTGACGAGAAATCAAGTTTTATCCACTTTCGACTATTTCTTTCAACATTAATAACGGCTCATAAGTATTGCTCAGATGTGGCTATACTCAACAAGGCCTGGTTGGAAGTTTGTAGTGACATGTTCACGGTTGAAGATGTCAACTCGATGGAGCGAGAGTTTTTGGCAGTAAGTTCTTAAAATGATCATAATCTCTCATGTATATTTTTGACCTTTTTAGATTATCAAATATGCTCTTGTTGTTGAGGATGAGGAAACCCAAGATCGATGGTGGCAAACAATTCAAGACTTAACAGAAGAAGCCGATGCGTACATGGTAATCTGATCCATTTAAATCATCGAGTTGACCATTGAATAAGACTTTTCTCTAGATGGTGCGAATTAGTACAACTGATGCATTTGCTTCATTAGTGTCAAATGAAGTATCCTCGCGAGCAAGTACGGCAAGCAATACTATACAACGCAACAGATCTAAGGTGGGGATTTGTGACCGTCCAAGCGTTTCGCAACGTCTAATCATGGAGGGTCGACAACGACCAGCGTCAGAGACTCGAGCAGCTTCTGAAACTCGAGCAGCTTCAAGCATTTGGAGTAGCCACATCAAAACAAATTCCACGGAACAAGATGATTCTAAAAATTTGGGAACTGATGAACGCATCCTTGAGGAGGAGGATACTCTATTACGAAGAAGAGCAACGACAAAAGATCATGCCACGGCCTGGAATGAACCTGAACCGATGCCAAAGTTTAATACTCTAGGTAGAGATAAAAAGAAAGCAGCTCCTGTTAATGATGTAATTGGCCGAGAGTTGGAGCCAAAACAAAACTGGAAGGGTTGGAAACGTTTTTGGAAGTTATTCAGCAAAGAACAAGCCAAAGTCTCGAATGTTACTCATCTTGAAACAGGTGGAGTCGCAACTGAATAAAATTAGTAAGCTTGTTTTTTGTGAGTCACAACCTGTCAACAATTTTTGGCGAAAATGGAAGACGAGGAATCCCACACCGCCAGTGGCTCAAGAAAATGCTCGAAGAAACCTTTAATAGCGACGTATGCTCACTAACAGGTTTGGGAACTCTGATACAAAACCTTCAATTGGCTCACACCTGTTCCTTTCGTAGACTTCCTGGTCAACACTATCGAGTACCACGTTCCATTTCCCATGGAACAAGTCACTAAAGTCAGACGTTTCGCCAAACGTTTGTATGGAGTGTCGTATCCATCACCCGAACTCCTTTTGGCGACCGTAACTTTCGTCAACCGACTTTTTGAACAAAAGGAGGCGCCAAAAAAACTGTTTCCAGATGGAGTACCCGAAGAAGCTCCACTTCTGGTGCTTCTCGTTGCATACGTGGTTGCCTATAAATATTGGACGGACAAGGCGGATATTATGAATCACGACTGGTCAAGGGAAGCGGGGGTTTGTTCACTGGCAATTTTGAATACTCTTGAACGACGGATGTTAAGGATATTGGGATATGATTTAGTTGTAGAAGATGCTGCAACACAAGCAAGTTGGCAACTGATACTCGACCATATGAAACAAAATGGTGGGCGCTCATCAGAGGTTACATTAGTTCCTCGCTCAGATTCTAGTTGTTCAGGTTCAACAGCATCATCGCGGTCATCTGTATGGAAGCCTCGACTCGGAGAGTGGATAAAGTCATTCTTGCGGAAAGTGAAAAGCTAAAAAGGCATACTTCTTTATTGAAACCATAATAATTATAGAAACGAGAATAAAAATCTAATTATATTAATGTGGATAAAAACTAGAGCATTTTACATAGAGTCGAAGAAAAAGGCCTTCAACACGCGATTACATTCTCCCATTGTACAATTCTAAGCCGATTTAGTGCTCACGGTAGTCACAGTGGTCTTTGTAGTCGCAGTGGTCATTGTAGTCGCAGTGGCTGTTGTTTTCTTTGTCTTGGGGCTCTTGAACGGGTTGTGTTTGTGATGGTGACGGATTTTAGCTGTGAACTTCTTGTGTTTGTGGTGCACATATGTTCTTCTTGGTCCTCCTTTTGACGTTGTGGTGAAGACCTGAGTTGGGTACACGGTAGGTCCATTACATTGCCCTTGCGATACACACGCGCGGCTACTTTGGCAACAAACAAGGCCCAATTGACAGTTAGAAACTTGGCTCAATACGGGAGCTATTATGAAGGACAGTTCATCAGCTTTCAAACGGGCGTATTAAAGAAAGTATACCTCCAGCCAAACAATATGTATATTGACTCTGATTTGGACACACGAATGAGTAATCAGCAGCACCCTGACAGTTGTTGCTATTGGTCGTTGGAGTCCAGTTTGATGGTGCGTTTGGACAAGTTCCCGGCCATTCACAACGTTTAGTGGATTGGCAACAAACCAAACCAGGCTGACATGCTTGTACTTGTGCCAATTGAAGAACTGAAATTGACAGAATTAAATAAAAAGCCAACTTCTACAGAAAAAAAAAACGTACCTCCAGCAGAACACGTGGTAAATTGAGAAGAACTCGCACAAGCGAAAGCTCCATCAGCTAAACCCTGACAAGCGGTTGCAGGGTTAAACGCAGTGCTCCCTGATCCACCCGCCGTAGCCGTAGCCGTAGCTGTTGCAGTTGCAAATACTGTTGGTTGGACTGACACGGGAACTGATGCTGATGTCGCAGCTGAGGCAACGGGAGAAACGGGTGCTGATGTGGCGGCAACATTTCCGTTTGCAGAAGAAGTCTGAACAATTGCAGCAGCAGTTGTGACTACAGGAGCTACTACAGTTGTAGTTACAGGCGCTGCAGCAGTAGAGGTAGCAGAGGGGTTGACGGCAGCAGCAGCAACAGCGCTCGTCGTGGTCTGCTGTGCGGAGATTATAGAAGCTACCGCCAAGACATAGACGGAATAGATGAGCATTTTAGATTATCGAGCGGCTTTGATCTGTGGGCTATTGATGGGTATGGACGATTCCTTTGTAGCAGGGAAATATCGACGATGAAGGGATTGTCAGTTGGGATCTGCGAATTTTTCCAAAACAGTCAACAGAGACGCGTTCGAAGGACGTTGCTTCATTTGAATCAATCGGAGCAAGAAACTAGAATTTATGAAGGCATTCTTGTTGTCGTGCGTTCACTCATTCGTTGACGAAATTGAGTCTTTTGAAACGGAACAGCTGCAGCAAAAATTACCAATTAACTTAAACGTGTTCATGAGGTACTATTATGCGCGTTTATTTACTCAAATAAGAAATTAGAGTTCGTAAAATATAGGGGGAAACTGTTCACAAAAAAATGAAAAAAAAGAATCTATAGATAATACACGTGGTTCAATGATAACATTCGTTGAGTAATTTGTAACAGATTAGGTTTTACGGGTTGTATTTTGGCAGGACGTATCCTGGGTTACCCCCCTTCGCGATATCTTTCACGTATGGTCCAGGCACCAACGGGTCATGTCCAGCCCTGGTCCCACGATTTGGTTGAATGGTTGAGCCCGCTGTTCTCCTTGAATAGCACCAATGAGCATACCCTCCTTGTCTAGTGCAAAGTTGCTTCCTGGGTATGGAGGAGCAGTCTTTGGTGTAGTCTTAGTCACTGACTTCTTCTTTGTTTTAGTAGTCACAGTTGTGGTTGTTTTGGTTCTGTAGTGGTGTTTGTAGGTTCTTGTGACTCTTGGCTTCTTGTAGTGGTGGACGTGGTGCATGGGGTAAGTGTGTCTAGCTTTAGAAGTCGTCGAAGTTCTTGGTACGTGTTTGTGATGCTTCCATGAGTGGTACGTTCTTGTTGGGGTTGGAGGTGCGATTGGTCTTGGTGGGATAACGATAGGTGGTGGGATCTGGTAGTTGATTGACGTTGTAATTCCACCGTTGTTGCCTCCACTTCCGCCATTTCCTCCGTTATTGTTTCCTGCTGCCGTTGATTGTGCCCCACTTGAACCTGCACTTGTTTGAGGAAGCACAGATGCTGGTGCCGGACTGGGCTGTACTGGAGCATATGAGCTGACGACGGCCGCAGCGGTTGTTTGAACAGCAATAGGGGCAGTTGAGGCTTGATTACCCAATCCAGCGTTAATAATAATTCCACCATCACTTCCACTGTCGGCTCCATCAAGTTTCGGTGGTGTTCCGGATGAACAAGAAGACGCGTAGTCGCAGCTCTTTGAAGCCTGGCAACACTGAAGTCCCGGTTGACATTTTTGAGCTCCAAATGTACTAGGAACTATGAGAAGGAGTTGATAAATCGATAATGATGTTGAATTTCGCGTTCTATAAAACTTGATTCTCACCTCCTCCACTACAATATGTAAACGCTCCTGGTCCCGCGCACACGAAACCTCCGTCCGCGATATTTAAGGTGGCGCACTGATTAACGGCACTGACAGATTGAAGCAACGAAGTTGCGACGATCAATAAAGACAAACGCATATCTGCAAAGGAACACAGTCGAGAAGAAGAGTTGAAGAGCAGAGTGTTTCAAGAAAGAGCGTCAAGTCTTTAGCAGAATAAGAGTAAGGCTGCGCAATCAAGAAGACGGAGCAGATTCAAAGGTCGCTTTTGTGAAGGGATTTGCGTTTTTTGACAATTTTCCGTCTCAAAACATCACGTGATTTCTCAGTCTCAAATGCCTGTTTTCTTCCAGTCTTCCTGCATCCGAGCACAGCCAATTGAAGGAAAGGGCAATGGATTCGTATGTGTTCCTTGTGAGGGTTTTGAGGGAGGAATCCCCGAGGACACTCTTTTACTGAAGGAGTCAGTGTTTGAAACCTGGGCTGTCGGGTGGGTAGCAACACAAAGCAAGATGGCATCTAACTTCATTTTGACAGTTCTTACCTGGCATCGCATTTAGCCGCCCGTCTTTTGTTCCGCTGTCGCCAGGTTCCCTCAAACACGGCCCTGCTCTCCAATCTGTTTCCTGCCTCAATCGACATGATTTCACAAGCACGACGAGACCAAATCCCTGCGAATTCAATCAAATCGGCAATCGAAAGCATCGAAGCCTGGGAACGAGTGTCGCCTCCTCCGAATCCACTGAACCCGCCCACTAGAGACGAAATACTCAGATATTACTTTGTCGTTGAATGCAATTCGTTTCCAACTGGCCTTCTCGTGACTCTCTCGTATGCAAATCATTCATGTGATCCCAATTGTGCTGTGTTTGAGGAGGATCCTGATGAGGCTGGTCTTCCAACCTACACTCTCACGTCAAAGCGAATGATAGCACCAGGAGAAGAAATCACAATCTCGTATATTGATTTAGTGGCTATGGTTGAACTTGCAGAGGATCGACAACGACGACTGGAGGAGCATTTCCTCTTTTACTGCACCTGTGAATGGTGTTGCTCTCCACTGGAACGAATTGGCCTGTTGAAAGATATCCAAGGTAAAGAGTTGGTTGGACCAAAGTATGAAGATTATGTCTGTAGAGCTTTTCCGTGGGGAAACATCATCACCGAGACAGGAAGTCCTTGTGACGGACGTGTTGGGAAACTTTCTGGATACTGTGAGCAATGTCATCAAATTGCGACTCAAAAACAGTTGGACAATGTTCAAACAAAGGCGGACCGCCTAGTTCTTAATCTACGTCGAACACTACTGGAAACAAACGAGTTCTTGAAAGGGATGGAAGATGCAAGAAAGGCCGCTCTCGCGCAAAGTGCAACTCCTACAGAGCGACCCTCGAGTAGCAGTAGTCAGAGCACAACTACTACCGAAGGCGACGAGCGAATCAAAGATGCTGCAACACTCAAGGAACTAAATCGACTCAAAAAACTTATGGACGGACTGAAGACGCGATCACACGAGTTATTACACAGCTCTCACATTGCGTTTGGGCCCATTGATGCATGCTTGGAGAAAGTGGACAGTTTGATTGGGTCCAGTACTCCGGCAATTAATAATAGAAGCGGAAAGAAGAAGGGCGGGCGAAAGCAAGCAGCTGAAGTTACTGACGCTCTTAAAGAGATGGCACTTCAATAAACTAAATGTCAATTAATACCACGATTCTTGACCAAGTTTATTTTTTCTAGTTCCATAAATGAAATGAATGGTCATAGAATGAACATGTTCCTTTCAAATGATCTACGCCATCAACAGGTTCAGCGTAACTCCAATCCGCACCATATGCCAATGAACCATGCTCTTCATTTTTATATATCGTGACCGTCTGTGATCCAGTATAATCTTCATCGTAGTCGATAACGTGGAATCCGCTGTGCATTGAAGCTGTCAACATTCTGAGTGGATTCTTGGGATGCCATTTGATACGCCATACCCCTCCTCCCTCTGTGTGATGGTCGTGGAGAGGATTTTTGAAAAAACGCGTGTCCCATATCAAAATGTGTTCGTCGTAGCTGGAATATTGGTCAGTTTCATCTGGAATCTGATTATGAACAAGGCAGACCTTCCAGTTGCCAAGATATGTTCTCTAAACGGATTCGACTGAATACTACAAACTCCTGCTGAATGCCTGAAGCCAACCATGGAGGATTATTATGCAGGATACGTGAGTTGGGGACGAAGAAACACTTACTTTCGACTCTTCATCCTCTCCATCGCCGTACCCGCTCGCATATCCCATACTTTAAGTATACAATCGTCGCCTCCAGAATATACGACAGATTCAGGTTGCCACGCATCAAATGCAGCGATCCATGCCTCAAAGCCATGTGCATTCCAAGTTTCCTTTTCGACCAGCGACGAGTTTGTAAGTTCAAGTAACGTCAGGTCCCCATTACTTTGACTGACGATTATATTTGGAGTTGTATTTGAAGTGAGGCGATTTGACCAATCAATTGAGAGACACAGAATCTTGTCCAAGGCATTATTGTAATTTGTCAGTTGATTCAATTTCTTTGTATCGTTATCGAGAGTGTGAAGAGTCACGTTCCCGAGGGCATCCGCGACAGCGAGTGTTGCTTTCTCGTTCAGTTTCTGATGCGACCTGTAACCTCATCAGTTCACGCAGAAACTTCAACAACCAACCATTCAAGGTCCAGGACAGCGCCACAGTCAAAGCGCTGCAGTTCCGTCCCCTTGATCGAATCAAAGAGGAGGACTCGACCTTCTCGCGCGGTTCCACCTTCGTCCTCCTGCCCAACCACTTGATATGTACCAACAGCAACTATCTCGTTACTATCTGAAAACGGGCTGAATTCGCAGGCATCGCAGCACAGTTGCGTGTCAACAATCTGCTTTGGTTCCATGGTTCTTTTCTTTTGCTCAAATGACCTTTCACGAACTCTTTGGCGAAATCAGCGACGATGAAGACGAAATAACTCTCTTTGAACATGCTCAGATTCCTGGTTTGATAGTCATGGACGGGCTTCTCCCCCTGGACTTGATGCTGGCATTGGAACCTCATCTGCGCGCTTTGTTTGAGCCTGACATTGGCGCAAACCAAGCTATGCGGTTTGGAAATGCTCTGCCGAGTTTCTTGGATCCTCTGTTGGGCATAGCGAAGGCTCTGCTTCCCAGTAACCTCCAGTCACGAACTCCTGCATTCGATCAGATGATTGCGAATCATTATAGTCCCGGTGAAGGAATCGTCGAACACGTGGATCTCGCAAGGTTTGAGGATGGAGTCGTAATATTCAGTTTCTTGTCGCCACTTGTGATGGACTTTCGTTATGTTGGACAAGCTTCAACATCGGATTCTTACTCAAGAGATGCTTTTCCTGAAATCGAGAATGCAAAGCATATTGCTCTTTTACTCGAGGCCGGAAGCGCAGTTTGCTTGTCGGGTGAATCCCGTTTTAATTGGGCTCACGGAATCAAGGAAACTCTAAGTGATGAATTCCAAGGGCGGATTATTACTCGCAAAGAACGTATATCAATTACGCTTCGGAAAATGAAACCAAATCAATCCTCAGAAATGAATTCTATTGGAAATCAAGACAATGCCACGAGGCAATAAAAACTACACAACCAGAGAATTGGTTTGATTCTGGCTGAAACTCTGCCTAGTTATCATTTGTTCCTCTCTTTTCCTCTGACTGATATTCCGAACCACTGTCTGAATCTGTTCCCCCAAATCACCATAGTCAACAGCACTATCTCGTGCCCCAACCTCAACCTTCTTGCTTCCAATGACGAGAATCAGTTGACAGTACACAAAAACCATCGTTCCTACGCGATATGTTGGCAGCTCTGGATTCGTAGTCTGCACAATAACCACAACCGTAACAGCGATCATACTGACACTTACGAGAATCAGGCGTAACTCTTCCCGAAATTTAAGAATAGAAAACGCGTGTCTGTCCATCGTATCATCTAGTTCCAATCTCTGCGCTTCGAGTATAGCGTTCCTCATTTTACGAATGACTCCCACGGCAGCAACGACATCGACAAGAGTCCAATAACTGTAAAGAAGAACTCTCGGAATGTTTGATTTGAAATACGCCGCGCAGTTGGTTGAGTCGTTGAAGGAGTAGACTTGGGCCATCAGTATCCAATACAATACAGCGCTGATTGCTGCTGCAGTATAACACGGTCGCTTCGTTTGACGATACTTGAATCCACATATTGTCATTGACCGGAATGCAATATATCCTGTTTCAAGGTTTCAGCGATATACAAACAACAACAAAAGTTTGTTATACCATACTTAACCGCATCTTTCATGCTCCATATTAGGTCTGCGACAATGGAATAAGCGTATTTCTGGCTACAAAGTGGAAGTAAATCATCAACCATATTTCCGCTGTATGATATAGCGAACGCGATGGCATCGAGATATATCATGAGCCGGACCCAAGTTCTGGGATGAAAGTCAAGCTGCCACATGTCGCTGCAAAACATGTACAAAACTGTTGCGAACGTCACCATTCCGATTGCATTGTTTGTTGAGTCAAACCATATAGTTGCAGAAGATACTAGGGGCATTTCTAGGTTCGATTGTGAAAGATTGTCGTTAAAAATGTTTTGGGCTTATTTTTTTTTACTGCTTTTATTCACAAATGTCTAACGTACTTTGGCTTTGGCCCTTCTCTATTGATAAACGAGGATCTGAGAATTTCTTTGCTGTACAGGCCTTCTTTTCAATGTCTGTGTAGTCCGGATCACTAGGTGTCTGAACAACAACTTTCTTCGAACCAATGACTAGAATAAGCTGTGCGAAAATAAACACCATTGTCCCAACTCTATAAGTTGGAAGCTCTGGATGTGTCGTTTGTACAATAATGACAATCATAACAGGTAGCATACTGACACCAACAAATATCAATCGCAGCTCTTCTCGAAATTTGACGATGGAAAACGCGATTGAATCCACCGAATAACCGAGATTTTCTTGGGTTTCCAATATCGCTTTTCGCATTTTGAATATTATGCTGACGGCAGAAGCAACGTCGATAACGGTCCAAAAGAGATACAACGAAACTCTCGGTATATTTGACTGAAAATATGCAGAGCAGTTGGTCTGAACATTAAAGCTATAGACTTGCGCCATAAGAATACAATAAAGCACGATACTGACAGAAGCTGACGCGTACGAGAACCTCGAAATCTTTCTTGGGCTATACCCACATATTGTCATGGACCGAAACGTAATATACCCTAAAATTTCAGGTTATAGCAACGGTCGCGAGGTTTCGCGTTATGTAAGATCTACAGTACCGTATTTGATGGCGTCCTTCATACACCAAAGCATATCCGCAACTAAATTATACGCGTTTCGCTGACTGCACAGTGGGAGCGCACTGTTTGCAATGTTTCCGCCATATGATACGACAAACGCCACCGCGTCCAGGTAAATCATAAACCGCACCCAAGTCCTCGGATGATGATCTAGTTGCCACATATCGGTGGAAAACATGTATAATACTGTTGCGAACGTGACCATTCCTGATGCGTTGTTTGTGGACTCAAACCAGGCAGCGGCGGAGGAAGGCGTGGTCATGGCTTCCATTCGTCATAAAAATATTTTAAGCGAAATAGAACGGTCTTGTGTTTTTTTTTGCTACATATAGGTAATGGTTATATATCGGAAATTGTGTTGCAATTGAACAGAAACCGTAGTGAAAGCGTTTAAGACTTTTTCGATAAATACAAAATGAAATAGAGTACAAATATGGTACATGTTTCGGTGGATTATATCATTGACTTGGCTTTCTTATCAGTGACGTACTTCGCTGAAGGTCACTGTGGGTAGACAAACTCGACTTCGTCCTAGGTAGACTATGTCGAACGAAAGTGCTGTAAAGAGGACCTTGATTCTGTTCAAGTAGTATGCGATCGTTCATCTGGTGACTTTGAGTCTGGGTTGGAATCTGCTCAAACATACTCTGTCCTGTGAGACTATCAGGGCCACCCACCGCGACTTTCTTTGAGCCAATGACAAGAAATAACTGGCAAAATACGAATACCATTGTTCCAATACGATACGTGGGCACCTCAGGATGAGTAGTCTGAATTATAACAACAATCGTGACCGCCAACATACTGATACTGACAAAGATAAGACGCATTTCCTCTCTAAACTTGAGAATTGAAAACTTGTAGCCATCTCCAGCATCTCCCAGTTCTAATTTAGACTCTATTATCGCGCCCCTCAGTTTGCGAATGATTCCGGCGGCAGCGACAATATCGACAAGAGTCCAGTAAGCGTACAACAGCACATGAGGAGCTTTGGAATCAAAATGAGCTTTGCAGTTGTTGGAATCGTTGAAGGAGTAGACTTGGGCCATCAGTATCCAATATAGCAGCGCACTTGTTCCAGCAACGAAATAACAGGGCAATTTTATTTGTCGATACTTGAATCCACATATTGTCATTGACCTGAATGTAATATATCCTAAGAACCTGTGCTAAGTTTCGTTTCTGTACTCACGAAGAAAGAGATTTTCAAGTTTCAACATACCGTACTTGATAGCATCTTTCATACACCACACTAGATCCGCGACGAAAGAATAAGCGTTTTTTTGGCTGCATAACGGAAGTACGTCGTCGGCCATATTTCCACCATACGAAATCAAGAAGGCTATTGCATCAAGGTAAATCATCAGCCGGACCCAAGTCCTCGGATGCTGGTCAAGCTGCCACATTTCGCTACAGAACATGTAAAAGACTGTCGCAAACGTAACCATTCCAATTGAGTTGTTGGTTGTTTCAAACCACATTGCTGCAGAAGATTCTGAAGGCATTCTTCCCTAAAGATTTGCAGGATTCTTTTCGGCAAACTAAATAATTGTGTAAACTTACGTAAATTTGCAACTTTGACGGGTGGGAAGTATCACAAAAAAGTTGTTTGAATTCCCACTGAATTCCCACCAAACGAATCCCCCACATTCTTGGTCCGTGTGCAGCCCTCAGCTGTGTTCCCATGATATCGAATCGCTTGTTGTAACCCAACCTATAGACACACAAAATGACGAAGCCCTTTTTCAAGCCGAGGTTTCTGAATACGAAACCACTTCCTGCGGACATAGCCAATACCGACACACCTATCGAAGCAGATGAAGCAGAACAGCAAGGACCTGAACCAGCAAAGACAACGCGTAAATCGTTCTGGACCAGTAAAACAAAGAAAGCTGAAACAAACAATGTTCCCGCCGTCAAGGTTCTATTCCCCAACCCCCTTTCAAATCAAAACCTCCGCTTCTTCCATCTCCCTCCGTTTTATCAATCTCTCACAAACACAACCTGACTCTTTTTTGGCAATTGATCAGGAAATCATCTCCAAAACACCCTCCGAATCTGATCTTGAAAGCAACGAACCAGAAATGCTGCCACCGTCCTCAACCACCGGTTCCACACCACACAACACATCCTCCAACGCAACCACCGAATACGAAACAGAATCTGAATGCGGATCCGAGAGCGATGAATCCACAATCTCGGAACCTGAGACTGAGACTGTCGACTTTGTTGAACAGCAGGAAGATCACCAGCCACCTTTGTCGAATCCTCAAATGAAGCGGACGGGATGGAAACCGAATGATGAATTCAGGCCAAAGTTTCCGCTTGACTCGTTTGGGGTGAGTTTGTATTTGCCCTTATAGCCTTTGTACACATTCAGCTTTACAAATAGCTGTACCATCTAACATGATACTACCACCCATAATTAACAGAAATTGAACGAAACACAAACTCATTCATCCGATCATGATTCATCCTCCGAAGACACGTGCCGCCTCGCCGATTTGTCAATCACCACTACCCTTACAACAGTCCAAAAGCGATTGAGCGCGTCAAAGAGCTTAGATCCATCCCTTTCGCGTAGAACAGAAAAGTCTGTGGTTGATTGGATGGATCAGCAACCCGCCTCGAATTCCGGGAAAAAGTTCAATCGCAGCAGCAAAACAATGATGCCCGTCGACGCGCCACCGTCCTCCTCTCATTCTTCGAAGCGAAACAGTGTCGCTGTTGAGAATGTTCAGGATTTGGATGACGATATTCCTGTGATTGAAGTGGTCAAGTCTGTTGATCCAAGGCTGGTTGGGGATGTCAAGCATTCCACCAAAGAGAAGAAGGAAAAGAAAGAAAAGAAGGAGAAGAAGGATAAAGGCAAAAAGGGAAAGAAGTCGAAGCGTGTTTCTGTTGTGGATCCTGTGATGATGAACCCTATGATGGTGTATCAAATGCAAATGATGCAGCTGCAGCAGTTCCAGTATCTTCAGATGCAACAACAAATCCAGCAACAGCAATTGCAGCAGCATTTGTATCCTGCAGCAGTACCACAACCTCAAGTTTTGCATGCACCTCAACCGTCAAAGCAAAAACCATTGATCAACTTTAGTTCGGCAGAGGTGAGTTACATTACTTGGAGTTGTATAGCAGCTTCTTACTTATCCTTTTGGAAAACTACCTGCAGGTTGAGCAATCGACGACTCTCAAGGCTGCTTCGGCCAACTTGGCAGCTCTTCGCGTTCGCGCATTGGAACAAGAGATTTTGAGAGCGCGTGGAGAAGCTCCATAACTTGGAGCAGGAGTTTAGGGTTATACCATCTTTATTCTTTGTACCTATATATTTATGGTCTTATCGCGGTTCTGAAATTAAAAGATGAATATGATTATCTTTCGTTCTTAGGAATGCTGAATACGGTACTTAAATCTAAAGCGATAAGCCAAAGCCAGGTAGCCGGTGACAGTCGATGTGTAAGACACAAGCCCTTCGTTTTTTGAACCACCAAACCAACTTATCAGACACAGTTTTCTGAATGGAGGGAACCCAACCAGACGCGGGCGCCACACTCAGTCTCAACCGAAACACACTCCGCCGATCAAAGGGACTCTTTGGCTGGACCGGCAAAGGCAGGCCCAAGTCGAACACTTCCGATTCAACGCTTTCTTCATCATCCGAGAACACGATCGTTGCTCGAACCTGTCTTCACTTTCTCGCCCAACCGACTCAATCGAAATCGACAACAAATCTGACTCAAAAGGACGTCGCTTTGTCCGCCGGGTCGCGAGTCTCTTTGCCCGCACCTCAAATACAAAGAACCAGTTGGACGAAGATCCTCGCTCTTTGAATAAAAGTGGACTTTGGTTAAACAGAGAAGGCGGCGATAAACTAGCTGAACGGAGCAGCCTGGATCATGTCAGGGATCGTGTACGGGCTCAAACTCAACTCTCATCAACAAGTGTGACATTCGATCGACAAAAACAGGTGCAAATCAATTCATTTAAGTCTTTTACTGTGCTTATATTCTGCTGCAGTATACGCACAGGGACGACGAAGAATTGCCTTTTCCTTTTACTGCATACCGTTCTCTCCCTCGCCCTCAATCAGCTTCCAAGCAAAATGGATCAGATCGCAAACGATGGTCTCTATCATGGTCCAACTCAAACGATTCTCCCTCAAAGTCAACAACCTCTCAAAATGAATTTGAAACATTCATAGCCGCGGCTCCAGCTGCTACTGTTAACTCACGGCGACCATCTGCCCGAAACTCTATCGATTATGATAATATTGTCGATTTAGCTACACAGGGAAATCCAACAGCAGTGCAAATTCTTCATCTTCAACAAAAACAGGACCAACTGATACAGGCCCTGGATCGCGACGTCAATCAGCCACCTACTCTTGAACGAAAGAAGCCGTCTAATCGAGCACCGAGTGTTAAGTTTGTCGATAACCAAAGAGGCAGTGTGGAAACACAAGAATTGATTTCCATAGCTGCCAAAGCGAGACTGGAAGCAGTGGAAAAGGAATGGACGAGGCGTCAAGAGTTGCAAGCTGTTCAAAAAGCATCTTCTTTACGAAGGCGCGGGGAAATGGCTCCGGTGCATCAACCAACACATCGAAGAATGAGTCTGTCAACTATTGACTTGGAGACTCTCTTGTTGAAAGCTTCTGGAAGTCCTCATCATTCTGTAAATACGAAAAACCGGTCTCTGAAGCGTCAGAGCTCTGACTTTGCGATTAGTTACCACAACAACGGAACAACTGGAAATGGTATGAGACGTCAAGCTTCAAAGGCGAGTGTCCGCAGTGTCAGCTGGAATATTATGGGCCGTCGAACCGATTCAGGAAAAGACAACGACGAAGATACGACAGATGAAGAGGACGAAGTCAGCAGTGATGACTCCGATGACTCCGAAGAAGTCAAGGATAACCAGCCATTACACTCGTCCCCTAGCACAACTTCCATGAAAAGTTCCTTAAAGCGCCGCGTCTCTTCCCAATCCCTATTCGCCCAACAACACCAAATGCTCATGCAACCCCAACCCGTAATGTACCCCCAAATGACCTACGCACCTCCCTTAATCCCGCCGTCACCACCACAACACCCGCGTCTCCAAAAGAAACGGTCCGTCGACTCTCGCCTCTCGAACACAATGGGTTCTCGTGGATCGAAAACTCCATCTTGGACGAGCACATCGGATTCAACGACAACTCCTATGCGGAACAGCTCGTATAGCTCGCTTGTTATGTTGCAGCAACAGCAGATGATGATGCAGCAGCAATTGTATCAGCAGCAGATGATGATGCAACAACAGTTTATCCCACCACCACCAGTTGTTCCCGCGACTCCGTATCAATACCATCAATTCGCACCGATTCTGCAAACAGGTCCCGTGAACATGATGCCATACGCTCAGGTTCTCGCGACTCCACCAGTCACCGGAGACTCCATCAACGACTTGAAACCGTTACAGCAGTTGGCACGAGAAGACAAAGTGAGACGGAAAATAGTTTGAGGGTTTAATCGTTTTACGTTTCTGTAATATATAAAAACGGTAAATTACTTTCATCTCACCAACGAATCCAACATCAAAAAAAAACACGATTACTAATGAATCAAGGTGATGATGACCGCAAAAACTTGGGGCAAGAGTGACAACGCTCGAGTAGCTCCAGAAATGGCAATTTGAGGGATCGGCTTTGCAACGGTTTGTGTATTCGTCTTGATTGCAGTGGTTGTGGTGTTGTGGCAGCTGTTGTGACAGTCGTTGGAATGATGATTGTCTTCATGGTTTCTTTGGCAACCCTTCTGTGCCCTGAATAACGCTAGCAGTTGATACTGCAATCGAGTTTGAAAATTGCGCAGAAGATGTAACAGCAGAAGCTTTGGTAATAATGGCGGAACTTGTAACCGAAACTGCAGTGCTCACCAACGCAACACTTGATATAATTGAGGAGGTTGGGTTTGACGCGAAAGACGACAAAGTACTAGAAACACCTCCAGTACTTGCACTGGAATACGTGCTTCCTGTCGACAACGTTGATACCACAGTCTGACCCATCGACGCCGCAACGGATGCAACACCCATCACAACCGATAACTGCCCCTCACCGTCTCTCCTACCCACTACTTGAACCAAACACGAAACAATAGCAAGCAACTGATCTTTCGTCGATACTGTGATGGTCAAACCAGAAGAATCCTGAGTCAAGTTAAAGCTGTACTCGATGCTTTGAATGGTATTAGGAAGAGTATAAAAGACGGCGATGGATCCGTCTGTTGGGTCTTGTACTATAGCCGTGTGACCAATTAACAATGACACGTTTTGGATTTGTCCTGATGTGAGCTGACTTGATGGTTAGAAAGCAGTTAAGACAGTGACCAAAAATTACACACCTTGTATCCTTGATACCCTACGGAAAGTAAAACTTCATTCAAACCTGAAGCAGATGGCTTCGTGAAGAGGGGTGGTGGTGAAACGGTTTTGGGAACTCCTGGCACGATTGTGAAGGAAACTACAGTGAGGGAATTCGCCATCTCTGTCGTATCAACAGTACCAAACAGAGTTGGTTGATTGGACACCACCATAATAAGCGACTGAGACTTTGCGGCAGAAGGCTTTGAGGTTGGAAGTATCAGATTTGAAGTAGACGAGATGACAGTTGAGCTGCTTGATTGCGTTTGAGTCGCTGATGACGTCGTTTTTTGATCACTTGAAGAGGCTGTGTAAGTTTCAAAACTGGTTGTGGTGGAGACATGGGCGAACGTGGAGCTATAGGTCAAATTGCTTTGAGTTTCAGATGTAATTGTTGTGACAGCAATTGATGTTGGTTTTGTTGTGATTGTTGAAGCAGGGAATGTTGAAGTGACTTCCATTGCAGAAGAGGTCCAGACATCCCCAATAGTAGTTTCTGGAATCATTGAAATTGTAGTCGCTACTGAACCAGACGTTGACGAAATAAAAGACGTTACAGAATCCACTGAATACGTTACTGGTACAGGAGCAACGGATCCACCAGCAGCTTTACCATATTTTGTCAAAACATTCCATAGACTCGTGTCCGCTGGTGAAAATTCGAAGTCATCTGTTTGAGTAACACTTGAAACCTCCCAAGGCATCCAAGGAATTCGATGCGCGTTTGCAAACCCGGCCACAAAGGATAGAGCAGATTCTCGATTCTCTGGCTCCAACGCTCCAAATTCTTCGAAAACAATCATTTTGTTGGATTTGATTGCTTTGGTAATAGCAACCTTGACTAAATCAACGGGAAAGTCGTAAGAATGGATAGCAACAAGGTCGATAGCTGAGCAATTGAAGTTCTGATCAATGATGGATTGTTCAAAGTCTCTTCCTCCGCCGGTAGCAATTTTAATTCCGTTGAAAGGCAGCAAAGGTCGGAGATTTGTTGCTCGTGCACACCACCAGTCAGGATTCGGCAACTTTGGATTGATCGCGCCCATCGCTTCGTTTTGGAACTCAAACGCATAGATTGATTGCGAAAGATCTTTCCACGCTACATTTCCCATTTTCGCATTTTGATGGTTGATGATATGGACAACGCGGTTATCAAACGCTTGCTGAGCATCATTGTTGGTGTAAAATTGTGCAGGGTCATACTTGGTTGGGTCAGTCTTGCTTCTACTGTATTTCAAACAGTACGCATCACACACTTGATATGTACTGTCAAGGTTCCAGCGGTCATGGAAAGTAATAATCAGTTTGATTCCATAGTCTGGAACAATCGAGAGGAGTCCATCCAAGTATATAAGAGCAGTGTCGTTATATTGTCCAATGGTTGTCATTTCCAGATCAGGTTGGCCATACGCGTTTGTCTTTTTACCATTCGGCTTGAACTGTGTGACAAACACACGCACAACAGTGATACCAGCTTGTTGAAGAGCAGACAGCACATATCTTTGATCAGCTTCTGGCAGATTCGCGAGGAAGTAGCTGTTAGCTCCAGCCCACATTGGTGTGGTTAAAGAAGGTAATGAAGGTAGGTCTATCGTAGAATTTCCAGTGGAGCAATTTCCTGTGTCTTTTTGACGACAAGTATATTTCTGCGTGATAATGTCCGCCTCAGCAATACAACAGACAAAGTCACTAGATGCACACGTGTCCCCTGGTTTACAGTTGCTCCAATCTCCTATGCCGCCTGATCCAACGCAATCTACAAAATTCTGTTAAATCATGAATCCGAGGTTTTAATATACCATTCGAGGGACGGCACGTTGTCTTTCCATTCGTTTTATCAGCGGGGGCAACACAGCATACGAATCCTCTCGATGCGGATGCACAAGTGTCTCCAGCATTTGTGTGACACTCTCCATAGTCTCCAATGACTGATCCTGGATTAGGAGACGGAACGTAACAGTCTGCACATGATGGTCAAATCTCAGTCATTTTAATAACAACACACGCACCACTTGTTGGACGACATGTGGTCTTTCCAATTAGTTTGTCACCTGGAGCAACACAGCACACAAAGTTCGCACTGCAGGTATCCCCCAGATTAGCATGGCACTCGTTCCAGTCTCCAATCACAGTCCCTGGATTAGGTGGAGGAACAGAGCAGTCTTTCAGAGAGGTTAGTCACAACGCAGTTAGGTTAGACAAAGAAACACACCATTTGAGGGACGACATGTTGTCTTTCCACTTGATTTATCGCTGGGAGCAACACAGCACAAGTTGCTTGGCGTTTTACATGTGTCTCCAAGCGCTGAGTTGCAAGAATTCCACTCATCAATGACGGATCCAGTTAGAAGGATTCTCTGCAGCGAAATATCGCCCTGAGTTTGCTTCTCAGGAGTAGAAGTTTCGATTGTTTGGATTGAAGTAGAAGTTTGGGTTACGGTAGAGTATTCTTTGGTGATGCTTTGTGTGTTCGACAGATAGAGGACTGATGTTGCCGTGCTGTATGTATTATTGAGAGCGAATGGCAATGACTCTTTGAGAGGTGATAGCGATGCTACACCGTGAAGAACAGTAAACCCGATTCCTGGATCTCTGCTTCCTCTTGTCGACGATAGCTTCTCGGTTTCAATCTCGAAACTAATTAAAGAGGTGTGATTCGAGTTGACACTGATCACCACATGTGAGTTACTGGGCTGTAGTTGAAGTCCAATCCATTGACTGTTAATACTGCTCTCCAATGAGAACGCAACTAAAAATGCCGTGTCGCTGAGAATCTCACTCCAGGATGGGCGAGAACTATTTGTCCAGATGTTGATGACCTTTTCAAAAATATCAGCCAGAGAACAAAGTCTTAAACGTGCTTACCTTCAATTTCTCTAATCGAATTTCGTACACCACTGCGGTATAATTGCTCTCGGACAGCGGTAGACCAAAGAAGCTGAACGTAAATCCTGGCCAAAGGCTTCCGATTACTCCACCAATAGACTTATTGAAATCACTCTGATTAAGTTCAAACGTAAAAGGATAAGATTTGAAGATAGTCGCGACAGCACTGGCATTCTGGATCCCACTTCCGTCAAGAATTGGGCGATACAATTTAGAAAGCTCAGGGATTTGGCCGTTGGCAATTTCTGCTGCAATTTGGTTGGGGGATTTTGCCGCAGTTGGTGAGACGTTGGATGGCGCTGTGGATGGAACAACAGATGATGACACTGTGAATGGAACAGCAGATGATGACACGGTAGATGTAGCAGTAAAATCTACCTGTTCAGGCGAACTCGATGATAATTGTGCTGTAGCGGATGTCGTATATACGGCAGACGTGATGGTGTTGGAATAGTCTTGAATTCTCGAGCCAGTCAACGTTGATTTGTCAGCTAGATTTCCTTTGGAGGAGGTGACTTCAAATTTGGTTTGAGTTGATGCATTCGACGAGATTTCTGAATGAAGTGAAGTGGCAGTGGCAGTAGATGCACTTAGTGAAGAAGATGCCGTTGAAGCCGTCGGAATCCCATCAATCGAAGACGAAGGCAAAGTCGGAAGAAGCGGAGTTGCTACAGTGAGTACAGTAACGTCCACACCGTCAACCACAGACGACAAAGATTCGAGATCAAGACCAATCGCGATCAAAGACTTGTGCTCCGAATTGATTGTCAGGACCAGGCTCGTTTTGTTTGGAGAGAGGTACATTCCAATCCAGTAGCTCGTAATGCTTGAGTTGAAGATGATGTGGGTGAACGTCTCATCTGGTTCAGTGCGAATGAAGGCATCAGTCTTGGTGCTGGAACTGACTTTGGCCTTACGCGATGCCTATTTTTCCATTAGTTTTACAACCGAAACAGATGCAATACATACGTTTTGATGAGAGATGCCAATGGAACACGCGATTATTGTTTTTGACGGAGGTGTTGATTCCTTGATTGGGATGCCTGCCAAACGCACCACTTGTTTGGGGTAAACTGTTTCGTTAAGCTGTCTGATAGACTGGCTAATGGCAAGAGCATCGAAAGGGTACGATTGATTTCTGAGTACTTGTGTCAAACTTGGTACAAGAGCCGAGTGGTCAGGAGACTTGGGAAACTCTTTGTACTCTGGGATTGGACCATCTGCAACCAAGCTTGCTATGTCATTGAGGGACGTAGGCCAAGGCTCCGAGCTAGAGGCCGTGTTTGCAGTCTGGCTGAGGGTTATAGCTGTAGTCGATAAAGATTCAGAGCGGTCAATGTGGATTGAGTAGTCGACACAAAAGGAGTCGCGACAGCCGAAGCCGCGCTGATTGTTTCGAACTCAGACGTTTGTCCTGACGAGAACGCATCCGTGGACGTGGTCTTGGTGTCCGCATGAATCGCAGACGCCAAAAGAACCATGGCAAACACGCGTCGATTGAAGAACATTGCTCGTTTTCTGGCTCCTTTAAGTTGCAACAGCTGCTCCGCTCTTTTTATGCATTCTCGGTGTGGCAGTGGTTGGAGATCGGAGATGTATGTTTTTGGTCTTTTCAATGTCAAACTGTGCACAGGAGAAATGAGAAGATTATTTTGAGATTATTTCTTACATAAATTAAGTAGAAGAAGGAATTTGTTGGCCCAACCTTGCTCATAATGGTTTAAACGACAAACAGTCTCTCAAAAGTTTCAAGAAACAAAGGCAACAACTCTGAATGCCGTCCCTCCTTCAAACAACACTACCACTCGAAACCATCAAAGAAATATTCAGCTGGATTGATCCTCGATATGCACGGCGATATCGACAACTATGTCAACGAGTGAACCTCGCCCTCATCGATCCGCACTTTGCCCTTCTCAACCTTCAGCGCATTCTCCTCGTCCCTCCGAATACATCTTCAAATGAAGACACTGCCGGCGTCATAGTTTGCTCGATAAACCCGGCCGAACTTGATACCTTCTTTTTCCGCTTTCCAAAGGATTATCGTCTCGTGTATATTGATCTGAAATTGCACAGTCAAACTATCATAGACTGGAGTCCGCTTGCTTTTAGGGGGCCTGCGATGGAACTATGTGCTGAAGTTGGGTTGTTGGTCAAACTGAAAGTTTTGAGGATGCATTTCGTGACCTTTGTTGGATCTATACCAAATGAGATTGGTCAGCTTGTCTTGCTGAAGAATTTGTATTTGGAAGATTGTGGACTGGAGGGGGCTATTCCATCTTCATTGGGACAGCTAAAAAGACTCACACACCTATCCCTCGCACGTAACCAACTGGAAGGGAAGTTCCGATCGAATTGATGTCTTTAACTGATTTGGAATATTTTCGTCTGGATCATAATAATCTTAGTGGGTCTATTCCTGAGTCCATCGGAAACCTGAGGAAGCTCGTAACGCTTAATTGGTCCCATAACAGTTTCTCGGGTTTAATTCCGTCCTCTATTGGTAGACTTGAGCTTTTAGATGGGCTTCATCTCCACTGCAATAAGCTTTCGGGCAACCTTCCAAATGAAGTCGCCATTCAATCTCTTTTTCTGCTGAACGTGTCCAGAAATCATTTAGAAGGAGCTATTCCGTATGAACTTGGAAACCTTCAGAGCTTGGACACCCTAAACTTGAGCGACAATCAATTCTCTGGAGCTATTCCCAACTCATTTGTCAACATCAACAGGAATCTCAGCAACATCTTACTTGGGAAAAACAACCTTTCTGGTGTGATCTCAGAAGATATGGCCCAAGTCTTTAACAACTGTTTCAATGTTGACTTGAGCCACAACCGTTTCTGTGGACAGCTTCCTCGAAGGATATGGGAGTCATTTCACTTGGAATCTCTTCAACTCAATGACAATGAATTTGACGCGTATCAGATTCCACCACAAATCGGAAACTTGACAAATCTACTGCATTTGGACTTGAGCAACACGTCGGCGTGTGGATTCTTACCTTTGGAAATGTGTAACCTAGATCTTGTCACTATTAAACTTGGTGGAACGAATTTGTTCAAAATGGTTGATGCTCAGTTTGAGGAATGTGCTCCATTTTGGAAAGAGTTGAAAGAGGATGGGTTTTACATTGAACAAATGAATGCTTATTAAATGAAAGATTTATTGTTATCTTTGAAAAAGCATTTCAATACTTTGAGCAAACAGCTTCACTGAAGTCCCACAACTTCTGTGCATGTTCGGGATCCATTGCCAACGGATGGTGGTCGTCTGAAACTACTCCGAAAGGAATAATATACTTGCCCTTGATTCCCTTTTCCAAGATTTCAGAGTGAGTTGCAGCATAGAGACTGGCAAATGCGCCCTGCTCTGGAGACAGAGCGCCTTGCGATGATCCAACCATCAACATTGTCAACAAACTTCGAGGGAATATTTTCATGGCGAACCAGAGAGGAGTGAAAGGGTCCAACGCATTAATTCAGTCGAGACAAATCCAGGATGGACAGAGTTGACGGCAATTTGATATCCGTACTTCTTGTGGCGAAAAGAATATTGGCCAACTTTGATTGACCGTAGTAGTTTCCGCCAGTGAAGGCTGGGTTGTGTTGAGAAAGTGATTGATAATCGATTCCGTAAATTGGAGCACGCCAACTGGCATAGGAGCCAAAATCACAATGCGCGGAGTTCCAGGAGTCTTAATGATTACAGGAAGGAGGTGTTTAGTGAACATGTGGTGTCCAAGGTGGTTGGTGCGTTCAACTGAGATACTGCCGCGAGTCCCTTCTCGGTCGAGCGAGTTGCAACAAACACTTTTGCGCCGTTGAGCGCCAAGTGCTTCGCCGTCTCGAATCCAATTCCCGAGTTTGCTCCGGTGACGACTGCGACTTTGCCGGCGAGTTGCGGAATTGACGACAGCGAAAAGGCCGAGGGCGCGTATTGGGTGGCCGTGTATTCCTTCTTGGCGTCGTTGGGCGTGGCGACTTTCTTTGCTTTCTTTGGTTGACGTTGACGCGCGAGGAGGACAACGCAAGTGACACCCGCAATCACTGCCGCGGTGATCTCCCACTTGTGTTTGATGACGTGGTCCATTGGAGTTAGAATTTTAAATGGTCCAAATATAAAAGAGTAGATTCTTTTTCGTGTGGTTATTTAAATGCTGCCGCTTGGTTCCTGCCCATAAAAAACCGCTTATGCTGTTTGCTAATATTGATATGTGATATATTGAGGAAATAGCCCTTTTCTCTAAAGAGATACTACTTCACGGCATCGTCATCGTCGCGTACGCAAGGCAGACAAGTGAGACAGCCATGTTTGAATACTCGAATTCCGTCCCACGAAACCGGGCACTTTATTCTCGCTTCTGAATGGTTTCTTCTTATTCATTTTGTTTCCATGACTGCTATATTTCCTTTTTACGAACATGTCTCATAAATTATTTTGAAACTCGTGTATGTTCATGAAACCTGGACTTCAGGAGTCGACATCTGAAACGTTCAGCCCCTGAAACAGAAGTATAAAATTTCGGGCGGATGTGTCCGCGGAAATTTCAAATTTGAATCAACGTGCGTTGCGGAAGATGTCAATCGACTCGTTGTTTCTCCGTCTTGAGGCCTACCCCGCCGAACTAACTTTTTGGTATGGCATTCAACAATCTAATATCCCTGTCTATGTATTGACTTTTCTACAGACTTGGATCAATGAGCAGGGAGAAAGCACCCAAAGCCTCAGTTTCGGTGAATTCCGGGCCCAAGTTGCATTATGCGCCAAAGCTTTGATGAACAACCCTCAGCTAGAACTTACCAAGGGGGACGCTGCTGTGCTTATGTTTGAGCCTGGGCTTCAATTTTACGTCACCACTTTTGCCTGCTTCTACGCTGGAATCATTGTCGTTCCCATCTACCCACCGTTTCCGCCAAATAAGAGCTCTGAAATGGAAAAGGTCCGCCGTATTCTTGCCGATTTTTACCTGGCCTCAAGGATGGCCATAAAATGAAAATCCTTTGCTCTAAAATGGTTGCGACCTCGATCGAAATGGCTAAGTTCACCCAGATTCTTTCCTCAGAGCCTATTTGGAAGTGGGTTCAAGCGCAAAAGTTTGTGAATATCGACAGTGTTGCTTTTGGAAGTGCGGCCATGAAATACAGCTCTTTCCCGATGCCTTTACCACCAACTGAGGATGACATTTCGTTCATTCAGTACACTAGGTGTGTTTTACTGTCTAAACTTGTGTATATGAAACTGAAAAAGTATTTTTGAAACAGTGGTTCGACTGGAACCCCCAAGGGAGTTATAAACAAGTACTGTCATCTTATGGAATCTTTCAAACAAATGAATGTCGCTTGTGGGGCTCCTTTGCTTCATTTAACTGGGAGACGTGAAACAATGGTGTCCTGGCTTCCTCAAGTTTGTTTTTACTTGCGCATGTCTAATCTCACCAGCTTATTTATAGTACCACGATTATGGACTGATTGGAGTGTTTTGCTTTACGGTATCTATACCGGTTCTGAATTGAACCTCATGTCTCCATTCACGTTCATTCGCAATCCGTTGTTGTGGTTCGAGACAATTACCAACAAGTAACGAGCCTGAAACTCTGTTGCAATGTTAGCCAACTGATTTGATTATCTTAGCGCGCCACTGTAACAGCGTCTCCAAACTTTGGATATTCGCTTGTACTCAAAAAGGCTCGTGAATCAAAGCGTCCCATTTCCTTTGATCTCAGCTCCCTTAAAGTATCCTCTTGTGGTGCAGAACCGCTGCAACCCGAAATGTTTGCAGAATTTTTGGACTTCTTTAACAACTTTGGGTTTAACTCTGGAGCGTTTTGTCCATGTTATGGGTGAGTTGTTTTCAACATTTATAATCAGAGGTTTCTCAGACTACTTATTATAGGCTGGCTGAGCATGTTTTAGGTATTACAATGGTTCTTCCGGGCACCCCGATGATTATCACTGACGGTCGTGTATCGTGTGGACCCATTTTTGATGAAGTTGATGTTAAAATTGTCGACCCAAATACATTGAAAGTGGTTGCAAACGGTGAATCTGGAGAAATTTGGGCCAGCAGGTACTTGTAAAGTTTGTTAGTTTATTCCATTTTAATAATATTTTACTGCAGTCCCGCAAAGTCTGGTGGTTATTGGAACAACCCAGAGGCAACTAAACAAAACTTTCAAGCAACTATTGAAGGTTCAAGCGCCGAGTACTTACGAACCGGCGATTTAGGATTTATTGCTGATGGAAACCTCTATGTATCTGGAAGACTCAAGGATATCGTCATCATTCAAGGGAAAAACTATTATGCGAACGATATTGAGATTGCAGCAATTTCGTCTCAAGAAAAGTATCTTCGTCCTGGCTCTACTGCAGCGTTTTCAGTCGAGTCTAACGACCGTGATGCCCCCGAGAAATTAGTCATTGTTTTGGAGCTCAAGGAATCTTACCTGAAAGCATCTCCCGAAGTTTTGGCTGATATCAGCAATTCAATCAGAAAAGATGTCTCTGCTGCAACAGGAATCATAGTTTCGCATTTATTGTTGGTGAAACCAAAGGCAGTTCCAAAGACCACCAGTGGTAAAATCATGCGCAGAGGGACAAAAGAAATGTTTTTGAACAAACGTCTGTCGCCAGTGTTTCAGTTTCCCGTAATCGAGACTGAGGCCTCAACTACAAACTATTTCACGGCATTTCAAAATCTCCTGCCTTCTTCGCTGTTTGGATCAACTCCTGTTTCAGCAGCTCCCAAAAGCCACCTCCAGGATCCAGTTCAGCTCCGTGTTGCAAAAGTTTGGTCAAAGGTTCTTCAAATTCCTCTTGAATCCATCACCAGCGATTCAGACTTTTATGCCTTGGGGGGAACTTCCATCTCAACTATCGCAGTAATCAATTCCCTGACTCAAGAAGATGCAGGATTCCGTGGAATGACATTCCAAATGTTCATGCTCAACTCAAACTTGGAAAGTATGGCGAACCTTTGGTTGGATCCAAGCGTTGAGCGTGCTTCTACCAATGATAATGAGGAAGATGAAGAGACCCCTGAAGTTCTGAATAAAGCCGTTGAGGCTTATGAGAAAGAGTTGGAGGAACTCGATGATGTCTCAATCTCATCGGATGGGTGTCTCGAATTCAACGCGAGTAAGATCGCGGAGTCTCACAATGCAGTCGTTTTGTTGACGGGTGCGAATGGGTTTTTGGGAAGTGGAATCGTGTTTAGCTTTATGAAACAGTTTCCGACGATTCGCTTGATCTGTCAAGTCCGTGCCAAGTCGAAGGAACACGGAGTTCAAAGAATTAAAGAGCTGTAGAAAAGTTCCATGGAGTTGGGAAGATTCTTGGATGGTCGAGGTAGTATTGGGCGATGTCACTGAACCAAAATTGGGGCTCTCCAAGGCAGATTGGAATATGTTGGCTCATGATTGCGACGTTATTATTCATAACGCGGCTGTTGTAAGTATTTTACACTTGCTTTTAAATCTCCGCGTATTGAAGCTTCCTCCGTCTAGGTTGACTTTGTCAAGCCATATGCAGCCATTCGAGACGCCAATGTGAAAAGTACAGTGGAAGCGTTCGATTGGCTGGAAGTGTAAAAGTCAAAGGTGTCATGTTTGTGTCATCCGTATCTGCTGTACAAGGCAAAGGATCTGTTCCGCAAGCCATTCCAGAAGACGTTAACTTGAAGGAAATGTCTGGAAAATTCTTGTTCGGGTATGGTCAGTCCAAGAATGTTGCTGAAGTTTTGTGTGCAAGAGCCCTTGCAAGAGGTATTCCCACTGTGTCTGTTCGAGCCGGCTTTGTTGGTGGAAGCACCACAACCAATGGTAAATAACACATTTTGCTTTCGAAAAAGCCAAAAACTGACTATTTTTCAGTAACAAACTACGATATGATGTGGGACTTCATAAAGACGATGAAAGTGCGTCAAGTTTCTTTGGAGAGTGATGATCATATTCAAATTACACCCGTGGATTACTTGGCCGAGTGTGTCACCAAGTTGGTGTTTTCTGAAAGATTTTGGACTCGATCTGCGGTTCACTTATCACCACCTCTTGAAAAGTGCATCACTGGAGAAAAGCATCATCATTGATGAAGCTTTCTGACGCCAAGAACCGTGAATTGGATCCATCCAGTTTACGCGATTCATACTTAACGATTGTAAAAGGCCAACGTCGCCCCTTTTTCCTTACGCACCAACAATTCGAGCGATTGGAAAGCACGAATTCAAGCTGCATTGGCTAGTTCCCACTGACCTTGAAACTATGCTCAAGATTGACGAGATCCCAGAGTTAAAGCATCCGTTGGAGCTTTGGATCGGATACCTGTCTGCGTTTTTTGCAACTCTTGAGGAAAAGGAAGCAATCGTTGGAACTGTCCAACGAACGGTTGAATTTCCAGCAAATTAATAGGCGTACAGCCATAATAAATTGAATTTCAAATGGTTGAGTAAAATTCCAATGAATTCCGTCTTCCGCCGCCATGGTTTGATATTTGTGGCTTCCTCCGCCATATTCTTTCCTCCGCTTTCCCTCCCTCCGTTCAGCCCATCAAAAACCATCCAGAACCTCATTAATGACCTCCTCTGTGGAAGAAATATCAGCCGCTTCACAGCATTTGCGGAGGAATGGTTCATTCTCGATCTCGCCCCGAAGCGATCCTCTGTCTTGCCATTGTCGAACAGCTTACCGGGCCCAGCAACGGCATCATCCGCATCCTTTTCTCAGTAGTTTATGTGACAATTCTGCTTTGGATGATTGTGCAGCTTCCTTCGAATGACGGGTTTGGACTGAGGGAACTGTGGTTTAAATTGACAGTTTGCACAGGGCCAATCACTCGGATGCAAAGACCCAGCGCGATGCTTTGCTGACAATTGCGGCACTTGCGGCTTCTGTTTTGGTGCCTGGGATCTTCCGCTTTCTTGTTTTGAGTGCCGGGGCCATTGTTGCTGGACTGTTGCCGTTGCTGCAGGTACTTTACTGTTTGGTAGCAGGGTGTTTGGGTTAACTCGACACCAATAGGTTATCGAAACATTTTCTTTGATTTGGGTACTGCTGATGATCGTGCCTGGCTCTACTGTTGCTGGATACACTTGTTCATTCGATGGAAAGGTCTTACCATACAAATTGAATGGCTTGGCTGTTCTATTTGTCACGGTCGCATTTTACTATGGACTTTGTACTGCAGGCTGGAAAGATCCAACATATCTGGCTGCTCACTTTTTTGATGCTGGTTTGGGCGGCAGTGATTGGATTAGGACTCGCCTATGTGGCTGACTCTGCTGCACGAAAGAAAGGCCTGTAGACGCTGGATACCAGAGGTGTTTGACGCGGGATCAGGTCCTTGCCGCCCCAAAGAACGAAAATGGAGACATTGAAGACTTGCCAGCCTTACTCGCGAAGCTGCCAGTCAACAAGAATACGATTTGGGCCTTGGAGTACTTTAATGGAAGCTTCTTTAATCCGCGTGTATTTGGCGTGGACGTCAAAATGGCCTTGTATTGTCTTGGAGCTGTTATGCTTCAGTTGAACATCTTGAGTATGGCTGCATTACATACTGTAAACAATGGAGGCGTTACTGCAAATGCTGTCACAGTATACGTCTTCATATTCACTTGGTTCTTGATCGAATATAGGTAAGAATCGAAATACTGTCTTTGGAAAATAACCACCATCTCTAGCTACTACGAAAACGTGCACCTCTACACTTACGACCTCTTTGCCGAAAAGATTGGAGCCAAGCTTGTATTTGGCTGTCTCGGATTCTACCCATACTTGTACTGTATCGGTGGAATCGTCCTCACTATTTACACTCCCAACACAAACTCTGCTTACGGCCCGACATGTCCATCCTCGCTTCTATTTTCACAGTTCTTGTTTTCTATACGGGATGGTTTCTCACACGTGGTGCAAATATGCAAAAGTTCTTTTACAAGACCGATCCCGCCTCTACAACTGTATTCTTTGGAAAGGTTGAGCAGAAAGTCATTCCAGGATCCCGAATTTTGTACTCTGGGTTTTGGGGTGTTTCGCGTCATGTCAACTACCTTGGAGAAATTATTCAAGGAGTTGCGCTTGCTCTACCTGGGTTCTTGGTTTTGTACTCGACGGAACCATTCTGGCTTTGTCTTGTTCCTTGGATCTACCCGTTATACTATGTCTGCCTCTTTATTCCTCGCGAACGCGACGACAACGAAATTTGTAGGAAAAAGTACGGAAAGGCTTGGGATGAGTATTGTGAGAAGGTTCCTTACCGAATTGTGCCGTACATTTATTAAAACTCTTGCTTTTTGCGAATAAATGGCAACTCTCATAGATTTGATTGGAAACGAGCTTCTTTTATTCACACATTATCTGCTTCAAAAACATTTACTGATTCGCAGGTGGCCTTTGTTGTTGCTGATTCGGATTGGGCCGAATAGGTGGACGGACGCCAGGTCTAACAGCAGCACCAGGAGACTGTTGCTGTTGTTGCTGCTGTTGGCCCATTGGGCGAACTTGTGGTGGACGTGCTCTGATATTCAAACCTTGCTGCTGTAACATTCGCGCTGCTCCGCCTTGCTGCTGTTGTGGTGGTTGGACTGGCTGAGGAGTCCCTGGGGGACGTACCGGTCTTGGTGGCATTGGCTTTACAAGTCGACCTCCTGGAGTAATTTGTTGCTGTGGAGCTCCAGGATGGGCTAGTTCGGTTTTGAATAAGTTATTTATTCAATTTTTAAATAAAACTTACCAGCTGGAGTAGGTGCTGTCACATTCGGACTTGGAGCTGTTGAAGTGGGGGCTGATGTTACCACCGTGCCAGTCTGCTTCACAGGCGTTGAAGGAGCAGATCCGCTTTGTTTCTGCATCTGAAGCTGCAATAGTTTTTGCTTCAAAAGGCTGGTTTTGGCAGAGGCTGATGGGACCCCAGTAATTGGAGTTGTTGGAGGGGCGTTTCCGGCTTCTGACGTCAGTTCGTCAGTGATAGCTGGCGTAGAAATCGGGGTTCGTTGAATTTTGATAACATTGGATTTTGGTGTTTCTATGGCAGGCACAATTGGTGTTGGTGTTGGCGTAGCTGTTGCTGCTGTGGCTGATGACTGGAGCGGTAACGAAGGAGTTTGAGCAATAGCATCAGCGATGGGCTCGGTAACAAGTGTCGCAGATACTGAAACAGGCAAAGATGGAGTCGTGAGTGTTGAAGGTGCAATGGGAGTGACAGGCTCTTCCACTTCACTAACGATTGTGACTGTTACCGTTTCTTCATGATTAACATCAAACTGCGCAGACACCTCCTGAGAAGGTACCGTCTCTACTAAGGCCGAAGATGTAGAGGTCGCAACATCTTCGGCCCCATCAACATTCATAGGCATAGCGCCCTCTTCCTTTTGACCAGTTTCCTCAACAAGCACCTCGGCGCTTGAAGGCACAATTGGCGCAACTTCAGCAAGCGGCTCTACCGAAGCAACTTCCTCTGTCTGAACAACAGCAGACTCATTCATTACAGTGTCGCCATCTACTGCTTCTCTGGCTTCCACGGCAATATTATTGTTGTCATTCAGAGTAGATGATATTGGTACCGGATCTTCAAGTTTGGCGCGTTTGGCTGACGACGCCGAATCTTCAATAGCTGGGACAGAAATGTCGGTCTTTTCCTGGGATTCAGATCCAACTGTTTCGGTTACAGGCTCTTCTTCGCGTGGTCGTTTGGGGCTAGGAGCAGCAATATCCACCGTGGAAATTGATGTTGAAGGCGGGAGTGAGGAGGCAACTGTTGGCTGAACAGCGCTAGATGCAGCAACAACTGTCGAAACAACAGGGGCAAGTGGCAATTGATCAACCGGCACGTTTACAACGGATTGCTGACCATTAGCAGACTTTTCCAAACTTGCGATCTTATCCTCCAACACTTTAACAGTCTCGGTCAACTCCTTGATTTTCGATGTTGATTCCTTAAGTCTTTCAATCATATTCTTAATCCTGTTGTTCGCGTTCGTGACCGTGTCCTTCAACTTTGCTTTCGTCATTTCCAATTCCTTTTCAACCTGTTACTATAGTTAGCGCCACATCTATGGCTAAAGTTA
The DNA here is from genome assembly GCA_002104985.1 of Rhizoclosmatium globosum. Classification (NCBI taxonomy): domain Eukaryota; kingdom Fungi; phylum Chytridiomycota; class Chytridiomycetes; order Chytridiales; family Chytriomycetaceae; genus Rhizoclosmatium; species Rhizoclosmatium globosum. The sequence continues at coordinate 224,803 of MCGO01000020.1, read as the reverse complement.
TGTACAAACATCAGATGACTTCTCCATTGCAGCGCTTTTCAAAGATTCAGCCTCAGCAGACGTTGCAGCAAGAGTGACTTTTGTCGACTCCAATTCAGACGTCAACGCTGCAACTTTAGCTTCCAAAGATTGGCCAGCAGCCACAAGCTCCGCCTTCTCTGCATCGAACACGCTTTGCATAGATTCAAAGCGAACAGCCAAGACAGAGACTTGGTCTTTCAAAGATTGATGTTCAGCTGGATCCACCCTCTATCAAAGAATAATTAACACATAGAGAACGTATGCACTAATGTGAACTCACGCTGTATTTCCCTAAAATCTGTGCAGCCCTATTCACAAGACGAGCATTTTCTTCCTCCAAGGCTTGAACACGGGCTGTAAAAGTATCGACCTGCACTTGCAGTGACGTGTTTTGGTCCCTCAACGGCCCCAAGTCACGTTCCTTCTGTTGTATTTGCGTCTCCAACGATTTGACTTTCTGCGCCAAGCTGTTATTTTGGTTTCGTAACGATGTATTAGATTCTGTCAAAACATTGACGCGATCGATTTTGGCCATTAGGTCGGAATGAATTCTCGCAGAATCTGAATTGACTAGATGTTTTTGCCGTTCCTAAAGGCAGCACAATGTTAATGATACACCCTTTAGTAGACACACAACCGACCTCGTCCAACGTTGTCCGAACATCATCCAACGACTTTTGCAAATGATCCAGCTGATGTTGCATTCGATTCACTTTCTGAGCCGCAAGATCATTCTCCCGCTCCAAAATTTCCTTCTCCCGACGCAAATGACGAATCAAGTTTGCTCGTTCAGTTTCCTGAATAGTCAAGTTGGCATTATCCACCTCTTGAAGTGAGCTTCCGCCCTGTTGGTGAAGTGATTTGAGCTTTGCAGAGAGAGATTCGAACTGGTCATGGAGCGTTGAGTTCTGAGATGTAAGATCGCGGTTGCTAAATTGAAAATTAGCATAAAGATATTCTATAGAATAGACTTACTTCTTCTTGAGTACATCTATCTCTTTTTCAAGTTGAGATAGTCTGTCTTTGGAGGTCTGGCGTTCGGCAATCAACGCATTCTCAGCAGCACTAGATTTTGCCTACACAGGATTTCAATTATCAGCCACATACACAGCACGAAACAACTATACCTCCAACTCCGTAACAACTCCATTCAATCTCGTTACTTCAGCCCGAACTTCCGCCAAACTCTGAATCCGTTCTCCCTCCATCAAAATCACTTTATCATAGTCCGTACGAGCCTCAGCAAGTCTCTGCTTGCATCGCTTCAGCTCATTCGCCACAGACTGATACGTATTCTGCATGGACGCTTCCGAACTCCTGAGACGGAGCATTTCGTCTTCTAGACGAGATCGTTCCATGAGGAATTCAATTTGATCTTTATCGATTTGAGTTCGTTGGTCAGAGAGCTCTTCTAGTGCTTGGGAGCATTTGTTTTCAGCGTCTAAGCGAGATTTGTCGAGAGTTGCGATTGAAGCCTGATTTGCAAAGTCAGTGATTAAGAGAAAAGAGCAGTGCCGAACCGTCAACTCCTTGATTTTAGTTTCGGACTCTTCTCGGTAATTGGCGAACGTGCTTTCAAATTCTGCCATCTTTCAGAGAGTTTTTCTTCAGCCGCCTTTGCAATGGATTTATATTGCTCGATATGCTCCTTTTGGGAATCCACAGCACTTTGAGCGGTATGAAGCTTGGCTCTTCGTGTCGTTAACACTCTGGAATACAGAAGGACTAAACTTACTTTGTACTCGCCAAATCTTCTTGCAGAGCCAACAACGTCGATTGCTCAGAAGACACATCAGCAGCAGCTTCACCACTCTTCTCACGACTAGTGTATCTCGCCAAACTTTCTTCAGAAACAGAAAGCTGAGTTTGCAACTGCTCAACGGTCTTTGTCAGCTGCTGCTCAGTCTCCTTCAACTCCAAAACGCGTTTCTCAGATTCCTCAAGTTGACCAGTCTACACCACAAGACGTCAATACTCTGTGCACACTCATTTAAATCGACAACACTCTTACCAGCCGTCCAATCTGTCCCTTCAACTCCTTCACCTCCTCTTCAAACCGATTCTTAGAACCATCAGCAGCCTCCTTCACACTCAAGACTTCAGCCTTCAACCCCAAAACCTGAGCCTCAAGCGCCTTCTGGACCTCTTTACTCCGCTCCCCAGCTTCCCGAACACGAACCTCCCCATCTTCCAACATCCCTTGAACTCTCTTTAAATGCTCCGTCGCCAAATCACGTTGCTGCACAAGCTCCGCGTTCTCAATTTGAAGGCGCTGTTCACTTGCAGCAATGACATCTTTTTCGCCACGGACGTGGTTCAACTCGTTTTGCGTTGAGTCGAGCTGTGTGCGGAGTTGGAGGTATTGGTTTGTGAGTTCTTGGAGACGGAGTTCTTGGGTTGTTTGGAGGTTGAGGAGGGAATGGATTCGAGCGTGAAGGTCGTTCTTTTCGCGTGTTTGGAATTCAGAGTGCTCTGATAGAGATTTGTATCGTTCTAGAGTGGTATATTAGCAAAAAAGTTGTATTTTCGGCATCTACCTATGGGCTTACCTTGCAAATGATTCAATGCTGAATTCACTTTAACAACAGATATCTCCAACTCATTCTTGGCTCTCAAAAGCTCTTCATTGCGGTCTTTGAGAGTCTTGGTATCTGACCCAGTTTCGTTTCTAAACTGATCGAATTCGGTTTGGAGTCGCACATAGAGTTGCTGATATTCTGATTCAGCCACAGCCCCATTCTTTTCTCCACTAGCAGCTTCGGCTTCCTGCTCCTTCCGTTTGTTGTTATCCAAAAGCCACTTTATCTGATCGCGTTCACGTTTATACGATCCAGCTTTGAGTTCACTGACACGTAGGGATTCCTTTAGCTTTTCTGTTTCGCCTCGGAGGTCCTGTAACTCATGTGTCACTGAGCGGAGTGAGGAAAGAGATTCATTCTGTTGATTCAGTTTCGAGATTGTTTCTTGAGCCGTTTGAAGAGATGTTCTCAGAAGCGAGTTTTGTGATTGTAGGTCTTTCACGCTCGTGAATAGGACAGAGTCCGTTGAAAAGATAGATTCTTCTGTGAGAAGGAGGTACTGCCGCCGGCTGATTCAAGTTGAACCAGAAGATGTTGCACTTGGCGACCAAGAGTGGTAGACTCCTGTGTCAAAACGCGATTGTTGGATTCAAGAGCTTCGAATTTCTGTTGAAGTGACGCTAGTGAAGACTGTAACGTCGCGTTGGCTTTTGACGATGTTTCCAAATCTGAGGTCAAGCGACTAACTTCCTTTGTCAGGTTTCGTTTATCTGTGATTGCTTGTTTGATCATAGGAGTCTTTGCATGAACAGAATCAGTCCATATAACACACACAAAAGACTTACTTTTTCGTTGATATCAGCTACAATAGAATTCAAGTTTTCAGTCAGTCGGAGTGTTTCACTTTTCAATCTTAAATTTTCGTCCTTCAGCTCCGAGTATTCTGCGTACTGATGAGGGAAAATTAGAATTTCGATGATTGAAGTACTGATTGCCATACAATTTCAGTAAATGTCTTTCCAGATTTCTGATACGCCATAGCCAACTGAGACGCCGGAGCAAGTAACGAGAGCTAAACGTGGGTCATTAGAGGTTAAAGAAAGGGAACCAAGTACGTACACTATTTCCGCCTTCTCTTCTCAAAGCTTCAACGGTACTTTCCAACTCCTCCACTTTCTCATTCCGCTTCTCCAATTCCGTTTTCAATTCCCCCACAATCTGTTCCAACTCCAAGCGTCCACGAATCAATTGATCCAATTCTTCCTGAGCCGCATGCGCCTGTTGCAAACACTCCTGCATCCTATGTGCGTGTTCCTCAGATTTCGCCTTGTATAGATTGGCGAGGGACTGTTGCATGTTGAGCTCGGTTTTGAAAGATTCCTGAGATTGAACGTATCGTGTTTCCGACTTATAAAAATAGAGTCAAGTTAGATGATTGAAGCTGATACTTTTACGGTGTTGTCTTTACATCAGCGAGTTTGGAAACGAGTTCTGCAATTCGGGAGTTGTTCGAGTCGGACTTTTCAGTGAGTGCCTTCGTCTTTGCTCCAATGCAGCTTTTTCAAATGTCAACGCGTCGACAGTCTTTTTCAGCTCGGCTACTTTCGCAGACTGGGAAGTGTAAGAATTGCAAAGTCTCTCAAAACCAAAAAGGAGCCACAAACATTCTCCTCACGAAACTCGCGAAATTCAGCAGACTTCTTTTCAATTTCTGAATTCAACCAGTCAACGTTGAGCTTCAACTCGTTCCGTTCCTTTTCTACTGCCAGCGTATGGATTCTGTACTTTGTCTCTTCAGATTGACTAGAGTGAGCTTGCTGAGAAGTAGATTTCAGGTCATTTTGGAGGGATTCAAGTTCAGTTTGGAGACGATGAATAGTTTCTATAAGCTTTGGTTAAGCGCAAGTCAAGACCCAAACGACAATGAATACCCTTTGCCTCTTCATGCTCCTTCTCTTTCCGCGTCACTTGTTCAGCCAACAACGAGTTCTTTTCTTCGAGGTTGATTGATTCGAGTTTGAGTGAGTTGATTTCGGCCTCTTTCAGCTGAATTGCCTCGTTCGCCGTTTGTTTCAGTTCTCGTTCTGCGACCAATTCCATGACTGTGTTTATTGGTATTATTGAGTAAGTGGAAGGTCGCAGTCATGAACGAGAAGCAACAATGCAACCAAGTGAATCGACTCTGGCGGCCTTTTCCTCTGCCGAAACAAGTTGCGAGCGGATCAATCGAACTTCAGCTTCTAAAACATGTGCTCTGTTTTCTGGATTGATTTGTTTTGTTTTAGCAGTGAGTGAGTGAGATGAGTGAGTCAACGCACCAAGGCTGTCCGAGTCGTCGTCTTTGTCTCTTGTTTCAGGTTGTCCAAGTGCATTCACGGCGGATGTGTCGCCACTTTCCCTTTCTTTCTCCGCTTTCTTTCGCGCGAGAAGGGCGGCAAGTGGCGTCGGCGCCTTGGGTTGTTCGTCCGCCATCCTTCTCAGTCAAGAACTTCACAAAAACAGATGGAACACGATAGAACTATAATCATCTCATACAAATCAAAAAATGAAACAATTATGTAGCGAAAGAAATGACGAAACAGCTACTACACATGATCTTTCTTTCTTTTCTTAATTTGAATAAATGAGGACATACATAATTCGAAATCAACGAGATACTTTTCAAGATATCAAATCAGTTACTTATAGCAAACTTCCTATTTCAAATAATAATTAGTTATTTTCAATTCTCATCCCACTTTTTGTGTCTCAGCCGCCAGCGTGTGCAATCTTTGTTCTCCAAATTGGATCCCATTGCATGTCAACATCCTCGTTGTGGTCTCTCATCGGCACGGAGACCATTGATACAGCAACAATAGCCCAAGACCTTCAACTTGAACGAGCCAAAGAAGTAGGAACAGCCCTATCAGTCGATTTCGTGGCTGGCTTCGCAGCATCGCTGCTTGTCTCGCCAGGTGCGCTACCATCCACTATACCCACTGGTATTGGTTCCTAATATTACTTCCATTAGCCGTGGCGATCATTGATAAAGCCATCATCACGAATGCATCTGGCAAAGAGTCCTTTAATGAAGGCCTTAAAAACATGACCAAGCTGCTTATTACTAGGCCGCATCAATTCATTCGACAGCCTTACTTCTTCCCTGTATTTTGTATCTTTGGAGGAACCTACGCTGTCGTGAGTATCTTTGTCATCTCATCCCACGTCAACTCCCCCCCTGAGTAGAACATGAAAAATCTAAAAAACACACCTCGCGATAACATCACATAGGCAAACTCAATCGACACAATCTGTTACCATGCCAACATCCGACCGACTCTCCCCAAATTCGCCGCTTCATCCGTTGTCAACATTGCCCTCAACGGATGGAAGGACTCCCTCTTCACTCGTTGGTACGGAACAGTGAAACCACGACCCCTCCCTGCTCTCTCACTTGGCCTGTTCGCCGTACGTGACTCCATCACAGTCGCAACGGCGTTCCTTGCACCGCCCCTTATCTCCCCTTACCTACAAGATCTCGGTCTCTCCAAGCACACTGCGGATGTAGCAGCTCAAATCACTGCCCCTTGTGCTGTTCAGTTCGTCAGTACAAATATCCACTTGTACGCTTTGGATTTGTATAACCATCCGGGGCTTTCTTGGGCCGAGCATTCTGCCTTGATTCGCAAAAACTACTGGACGAGTAGTGTCGGGCGTGTTATTAGAACTCTTCCTGGGTTTGGTATTGGAGGCGTTGCGAATATGCGTTTCAGAAATGGGCTTAAGGAAGTGGTTGAAGGGAAGCTCTTTTGATTTTTACGCACACCAGCACACCACCACACACATACGCGCGCACCAAAAACGACACAAACAGTATATCCTTTTGTACAGTACAAGCTTCTATGAAACATGTTTTTTACTTCTTATCGTTTTTGCTTCTATGACTGCTATATTATCCTTTTTTTCATGAAAACAGGTCTCATAAATTATTCTGAAAACTCTTCTTTTTTGAACTCATAATTTGAATATAGCAAGTGTTCAAAATAGATCGCTTCAAAAATAATTACTCTCAAATAAAGCGGTAATCGAAAAATAAACAAGTTCTGGAAAGAAAGAAAAACGACGAACAGCTACCCAACTCCAAGTCCCTCTACAGAAGAAAATCAAATCTTGGCCCGAAACGCCTCCAACTCGTCACAAATCCTTTTAGCTCTTGACACCAGCTCCAAATGCGGAGCAACCTCATTATCACTGAATCCGTGCTCCTTCCACTCAGCCTCAAGAACTTGTCCACCAATATCAACAAACATCATGGCTGTTGATTTGATTTCTTCCATCCATGCCATCAAATCAGCTTGACTGAATTGCTTGTAATCGGAATACCGGGATTTGAGTTCAGTCTCGCAAACAGAGAGGACAGTGTCAGATTCGGAAATGTGGTTTCGGTACGTTTCAGAGTATTCGCGTTTTGGTACTGAGACCTGGTTTGCTGCACTCGTTGTTGTAGGTTGTTGTGGTGGTAGTTACAGTACGAACGACTTCCTCTTCCTTGACAAGTGGTGTTTCAACCTTGACAGCTTGGACTTGAACTTGATTGTTGACAGTTTCATTCGCAACGACAGCCTTTTCAACGACCTCGCTCTTGACTTGAGAAACTTCTGAAACAGTTGAAGCCTTGACGTCAGATACCTGCTCTTCAACAACCTCAACCTTCTTCTCCTCTTCATGCTTAGTTTCAATTTCTTTCTTGGTACCAGAAAGAACAGGGAGTCCACTACAGAAGCCGCGCGTTTTCGGGCAGCAGCATCCATTTCAGCTTGCATGGCTTGAACAGTCGCCAACATTTGACTCTTTGTCATTTTGTCTTTATGTGGGGTGTGTCCGTGATGGTGAGGGACGTGGTGGTGGTGTGCGGGTTTCTCATGTGCGTGGTGAGTGCTGGAAGCGGTTGCACGAGCGTAAGAAGGGATCTTCGTGGAATCTTTCTTTTCAATCGTTTCGTTGTTGTTGTCGTCACAACAGTCTCGGTGACTGCAGTGCTTGAGTTTGAGTCAATGACAGGAGTGCGGGGTGCATCAGACAAGTCTCTAGCTTTTGGGGTCGAGCTGGCAGAATCCAATGCACCAACAACTTCTTGCTTATTTGTTTCGTGCACGTCCACCTTGAGCTCTTCCTTAACAACCTCCTTGGTCTTGACAACTTCAGTTTCATCCTCCTCGTCAGTGAAATCGTTGTCGGAATAAATCATTCCAGGACCAGTTGGTGCAAACTTGTTCCGCAAGACACGCTTCTTCTTCTTGGGTTGTTCAATGGCAGATGCAGATTGAGCGACAGATTCAGCAACAGACTCGACAGCAGTAGCAACAGTGTCAACAACAGACTTCATGGCTTGCAAGAACGGATTCACAACAACTGTTCCTGCTGTTGAGTAACAACAACTGACTTTTCAGACACAGCCGACGATGATCCTGTAGCAGCCGCAACAGCTGCAACAACATTCTCATGCGCCGACGCATTACTCAACCGCCTCGCATGTCTCTTAGCCTTATGCGACAACAAAGACCCATCCAAGAACCCAGTCTCATCTTCAACTCTCAACAACCCCGTCTCCCGCTCTTCTTCTCTTCCTTCTCCTCCTTCTTCACCTCCGTAACAACAGTAACAACCTCCTGCTTCGACTCCAAAACCTCTTTGGGTACAGCTTCCTTCTCTTCCAAGACTTCAACGTTCTTGTCAACGACAACGACTTCTTCCTCCCCGTTCTCGCCTTTCACTGTTTTTGTAGTTGTGGTGGTGACGATTGTTTTGAAGTGTTCTTCGGGTTTTTTACGGAGCAAGGAGCTGCGACGGGGAGTGAAGGCTGGTGTTGGGATGTGGGATGGGTCTTCCATCTGTGACGTGATTGTTTCAGAGAGTTCTTTCACGCTCTTTTGTTTCTCGACGACAGAGGCGGTCAATGGGATCGTTTCAAACTCTGCTGCTGAGGAGGCCTTTGTGATGGTTTCGCTAATATCTGTCTTGACAACCTCTGCAAACGTCTTTTTCTGGCTCAACCATTTGTTTTCTGTTGTTTCCGTGGTGGTTGTAGTAGAAGCTGTGAGAGCGATGGGAGTTGGGGGAGGGGCGGTTGGGAAAGAAGGCTGGAATACCACTTCCTTTGCTGCTTCGATAACGATAGCTGGTGGTTGTGGAGCTACAGGCTCAGAAACTACTGGGGCTGGTACTTCTACGCTCCGTGCTTCGTCAACGGTAGTAGTTGTAGTCACAGATTTCGATGTGTTGTGGTGGTTGAAGTTTCCTTGCTAGCACCAAAGACGTCCCAGAACGAGCCCAATAACGAAGCTCCCTTCTTTGGCTCTTCGATAATCGACTTGGCAGTAGTAGTAGTGGTGGTGGTGATCGTCTCAGTCACAAGGGGAGCTTCCTTTGGATGAGGATCACGGACTTCGAAAGACACATCCTCCAGAACAACCTTCTTTTCCGATACATTGTACGAAGTGAATTCGGTGGAGGAGGAGGATCGGGTCAACCTTGCACGGAAGGCGGCACTTGAAACCAAAAGCGTTAGTATCTCTGACAATCTAGCGGACACCGCCTTGAACCCAGAGAGTACTCACATGATCCGTTCTACTTCCTCTTTTCCAGCCTTTCCAGAGCTAACAGCTTCAGCCGATGCAAAGGGCACAGAAGGAGCCGTAACATCCCTCGCCAATCTCAGAGCTCTGTCACAGGTACTCTGCCATTGCAACGGATCAGCAGAGTACACAATCTTGAGGTGCTTCAGCGTTGCCAAATAGCCTCCAACGTCTCTTGATTGTTGTTGGATAGCTGTGGGAACAGACAGCCATGAGTGCATCACATTGATGTCAGACACAAGCGATGCATCCACTCTGTGGACTAGACAGAGGAGTCCGACACCGTTCTGCCAACTGTATGCATCATTTCATAAGTTAGTAGTAGTACAGGTAGAACAAGGGTTGGTTGAACTACCTTCTAGTAAAGTCAGTTGGTTTGGCAACAAGTCCTGCTCGGATGTATTCTTCAAGTACATGCTGGGACCATTCGAGGTTGTTTAAATTGGTTGTGTCAGTTGGCTTCACTCCGGTGATGGAGTATTGCTGTTGGTCCATTGCTGATGTTTGGAAAACAGATTTATCAGCAAAGAGAAAGGAGAGATGTATAACACGAGAAGAACAACTTTAATTCATTCAGATGTGTCTTCTGAAATTGAATTGTAGACATGATTCAACGATCGAGTAACGTGAACAAAAACAAGCAGGAACTATGATGAGAATAGTAATAGTATAAATGACGAAATGGAAGCATTCATCGCAATAAACATTAATGCTCAAGTATAGTTGAGGCACAAAGCTGAAACCAAGTGAAACTCAGACACGTTTTGATTGCCAACATTTAAAAATGCTCCATCACTGCAAGCCAGCGATACTGCTTCCTGTAGCGATCATCCTCTCGCTTGGATTCATATTGATTGCGCAGTTTGGACTTGGAGTGACAGACGGCAGCGACACTCGGGCTGGCAAGCTGACGTCGTTGGTCAGAGTGTGTTCACTGCCAAGACGCCCGTTGACACCAACGCCAACGCCAACGCCAAAGTAGTCAGTGGCTGCGATCTCTCTGGCGCCACCAATTCAAAGCCGACTCTGAATTTGCACTTGAACTTGAACCATCGGCGAAAGAGCGGCCGCTGCTCCAACGGGCCCTTGTCACTGTCTTCACTCAACTCGATTCAAACAAGACTTTCGACACGCAAATGGCGGATGCTCTCGTTCTTGCCCATTCATTTAATGTCCTGCCTCGGGTCGATCGACAGGGCGTCGAGTTTGTCGTGGCTATGTCGGGGATTGGATTCAGCGCTGAAACGATCCTTCTTGGATTTGGGGGCGAGGCTGCTTTCTCTCCCCAATTTGGCCGCCGAAAAGGGCTGGCAATCCCTGAAAATTCATACAAGGAATGCACTAAAGCAAGCTGTTTCGCAAAATTGTATTTGTTTGGTTTGGAGGCATTCTCTGATATTCTGTATGTCGACCCTGCGGTTGTGATCAATGCTGGATTCTCGACTTCAGCTGTGTTTGAATTGTCAACGGGAGCTGGCTTTTTTGGTGCTGTACCGTCGCTTGGTCTTGGTGAGAACACCCTCGATTCATCCGTTCTTCTCTTCAAGCCATCCATATCGCGTATGAATTCAATGCTCAAGCAAGTCGCAAAATTGATTTCGAAGGATACTACCTGGATCAATCGTTCTTGAATGACTACTTCTTTGGCCCCTGAGTCCATCTTGCACAACCTGGTCTCGCCTCCCAGAATCTCTGAACCTCCAATTACTCGCTTCACGTAGCCAAGAATCCATCTCATCCTCTCAAATCATACCCCATGACTTCTGGACCTACAAGCCATCCCCCAAAAACCCATCCTCCGCAATCCACAGCCGCTGGGCCTCATCCATGCGCTCCCTTTTTGACTTCCAAATGAATCTCTACAACTACAGTAACGTTGGCCTAATCCCCACAAAGCTCTCCGACTTGGACCTCATGATTCGAGGAAACACATTCGCCAAGAAATTCGTCATCATAACCATCATGTCCTCCAAAGTCGAAAAGAAGGTGTTTGACCGTACAATGGCGAACCGAGCTCGATACTGCGAACGACACCCAGAAGTCACTCATCACCTCCAAAGCCAGATCTTTGCTCGAAATGCAGTCTGGCAGAAAATCTGGACGCTTGCTGATTTGTTTGGAAACTATACGACAAACCATTACGACTGGGCGTGGCTTCTGGATGGGCGTGACGCTATGATTATGAATGGAGAAATTGAGCTGCGATCCCTTGTTGCGAAATTCGCGATGGAGAGACCTGACCTCGACATGGACGTTCTGATTGCGCGTGATATCAGTGCTGCCATGAATGCCGGCTCCTTTTTCGTGCGAAACTCAAAATGGACTCGCGATGTTTTCCTCCCAGAGTTGAAATTATACGCAAACCACTCACAGGAAAATATCAGGGAACACCCATGGCAGGAGCAGTGGGGTATTATTCGAATGAATGATGATGGGCGAAATGACACCACGTCACACTTGTATCAAGTTGAGCAGAGGCGACAAAACGAGTTCAATTCGTTTACTTTTGTAAGTTTGTTTTTTTAACTGTATGTTCTTGTCACTTACAACACGAATATAAACAGGGCCCGGAACCTACATACAGGCCAGGGGATTTGGTAGTTCATGCACCAAACCATGGGTGGAAGGGATTGTATAGTTTCTTGGAGGACAAAAACTACAAGGAATATTGATGAATATAGCAGGCTAATAAATTAGGTCGATTCTTTTACAATTCGAACACGTCTTCTTTGAGTTTGCAGACACTTTGCTTTGTAAAATGCAAGTGAAAGAGTTTATTGTGGCAATCAAAGAAAGAAAAAAAGATATCAACATCAAGCAGATTTATCAGCCAAAGACGCCAAATGCGCACGTCGAGCAGGAGGTGGTGCAATCCCAAGCGCTTCACGACGCGAAGACGAGTTTGGATCAAAGTAAGGACGTTCACCCAAAGAAGTAGCACGCTCTCCATGACGCAAATACAAATCCCCATCAAAGTCCGTCGTAGCAGAATGGAACGAAACACGGTTATCCCAAACAGCAACATCATGCTTCCCCCAACGGTACCGAACATGCAAATCATGGTTCTGAACAGTCAAGTTGATGATATGCTTCAACACCAAGTCCGATTCGTCCTTTGAAAGCTCGTTGATACGTGTCGTGAATCCAGCGCCCGCGAAAACACTCTTCCATCCGGTGACAGGGTTCGTGCGGATGACTGGATGGACTGCTGAAAGGTGTGTACCAACGTTTTCAGGTGCACCTCTTGGGCCTGGAAGAATCGTGGTAAGTCCGGCTTTTTCGAAGCCTTGAAGTTGAGGCCGGTGTGTGTTGCAGTTAATCCTTCGAGGAATTTCTGGAATGCTGGGGAGAGTCTGTCGTAGATTTCGTAGGCGCTTGCCCAGAGCGTGTCTCCACCTTCTGGTGGGACTTCTCGGAGTCGTAAGATGGCGTAGTCAGATGGAATGGGTTCGAATGTAATGCTATGATGTAAATCATGTTAGAATCTAAATAAATTAACTTCCTAGAATAGAAACTCACTCTGAGTGCCAAGCCTGCGATTGGAACTCGGAGGCAGAAGCATACACTGACCCAACTTTCTTGTTGTACTCAGAAGAAATAGTCAACGCTTCGTCACCAAGTTCAGAGGATTGTGCAGTACTTGGGTGAACGTGAAGACCAGAAGTAGCTGGCTTTCCAGTGACACGACCAAGTCGGTCGGCAAACTCCTTTTGCTCCTCAAATGTAATATCCTGGTTTCTCAGGAATACGACGTTGCGTTCAGAAATAAGAACCGCGAGGTCAAGCAAAAGCTCGTCCGAGTTTGGTGCTTTGAGAAGGTCGCGGATTTGGATACTATAGCAGCGGTTGTTAGGGGGAAAGAAGCATGATAGTTTCAATACTTACCCTTCCTTAAATTCGGTTCCAATGTTTGGCTGCACTTTGAAGCTTGGGTAGAGCTTGTCAAGACTAAAGTTTCTTTGTAGCTTGCTTCTTCAAGGAGAGAGCAGCGGTGGCATCTGTAAGCTGAGAGACTGTCATTGTTGAGTGGAGAACTTGGTTTGAGAATCAGAGGTGGAGCGCCATCTTTATATTAATCATGTTGACAAACATTACACCATAGCACGAGTTGCTTTAACAACTTTCGTGATCTTGCGATATGACTCATTTTTAGTGCCTTACAAGCTGGTACATCACGCAATCGAGTGGTATGTATATCTAGTTTATTGTTCAATAACGTTATCTTCTTCACATTACAGCCCATGTCAGGTGAACACAATGGGAATACAAAGTTATTCGGTGCGAAGCGGAGTTTGTATCCAAGTATATATGCACGCTCTCCAAATCTAGTCGCAATATTCCCTCCGTCATACCAAGTAAAATTAATTACCAGAAATTATCTTCGACTTAATACAATTTTTATTGGTTCTTTATGCGATATCTAACAAATTTATATTCAAGCAGACTTCTCGGCAAGCGATGCCAAGTGAGCGCGACGGGAAGCTGGTGGGGCGATTCCGAGGGCCTCACGACGAGACGAAGAGTTGGGGTCGAGGTATGGACGCTCTCCGAGACCGGTAGCACGCTCACCATGACGGAGGTAAACATCGGCGTCAAAGTCGGTGGTGGCGGAGTGGAAAGAGGAACGGTTGTCCCACACAGCGACATCGTACTGCTTCCAACGGTAACGGACCTGGAGATCGTGATTCTGGACAACCAACTGGTAGATGTGCTTCAAAACAATGTCGGATTCGTCCTTGGAGAGCTCGTTGATACGCCTGGTAAACACGCTGTTGACAAACACTCCCTTCCAGCCAGTAACAGGGTTGGTGCGGACAACTGGGTGAACTGTTGTCAAATCAGTCCCAACATCTTCTGGAGCTCCACGTGGGCCAGGGTGGATCTTGGTGAGACCAGCGGCTTCGAGGGCTTTGAAGTTGGAACCAACGTGAGTGGCAGTCAAACCCTCCAGGAACTTTTGGAAAGCGGGAGAAAGTCTCTCGTAGACTTCATAGGCGCTGGCCCAGAGTGTGTCACCTCCCTCAGGTGGAACGTGACGAAGTCGGAGAATGGCATAATCCGATGGCACAGTTTCAAAGGTGATGCTGAAATTCGTATATAAGTAATATGAATAAAAGAAATAGGTAGATTAATCTTACTCTGCATGCCAGGCTTGGGACTGGAACTCCGACTGGGAAGCATAGTAGTTTGCGGCAACTTTTCCAATCAGCTTTCCAGATTCAGAAGAAATGGTCAACGCCTCTTCACCAAGCTCAGAAGACTCAGTAGTGGTTGGGTGAATGTGGAGACCAGAGGTAGAAGGCTTTCCAGTGACACGTCCCAAACGATCCGCAAATTCCTTTTGCTCGTCAAAGGTGATATCCTGGTTTCTCAGGAAAACAACATTGCGCTCAGAAATAAGAACAGCCAGATCGAGCAAGAGTTCATCGGCGTTTGGTGCCTTGAGAATATCACGGATTTGGATTCTACACCGAAGTTTTAGGTTGTGTTTGCAACAAACTGGTTTCCATACCCTTCCTTAAACTCAGTACCAATGTTTGGTTGGACTTTGAAGCTTGGGTAGAGCTTGTCGAGGCTGAAGTTTCTCTTGAGAGGTTGTACCTTGAGGGCTTGCTTCTTCAAGGAGAGAGCAGCGGTAGCGTCTTCGAGTTGAGCGACAGTCATGGATTATAAAGATCTTTGTTGAATCAAAACGGAAAGTTGAGGTTGGTTTTTGTATGTTGACACGAAGGGTGATGATGCAATTGCACACCACCCTCAAACAAGCACTTCACAGCTGTCGCTATCCGCACGTGCGATTGTTACAGATTTTTAATCGCTGAAGATTACTGAAAGTATTACTGATGACAACTAAGGTTTTAGAAATATAGGTAAAGTTTATGTCCTATTGCAAACATAACGGCCCCCAACTACTCCTGACGTAAATCCATCTTTACCAGTTTTGACTTCCCTTGGTCCATTTTTTAATCGGCACTTTCCTCCTTTGTTTTCAAAAGTCCACGCTATACATTTTGTTGTCTCCTGACAAAGAGCTTCGCACTTGTCACTGCTGGTCAAATCCGTGATTAACATCAAGTCGCCTCCGGGGCGATCCGTGTTCTGATTCACAAAGGACTCTGAGGAATGAAATGCAGTGAATATCCGACCCATCGTCAGTGCTCTTCCAGTTGGAGATTCACTGTTTTTGATATTTGCTCAAGTTCATACAGTTTCTGCATTTGAGAAGGAAGGGCGTGATGGAATGTGTTTGGTCGAGAACAAGGATCATCGGGAAAAATGATTTCGTCAAGCGGTGGGTTCTGGTAAAAGTGGTGACCCCAACTGACAATAACGCCGTTGTCACGAAGACATAGTGCCGTTCGGATATCTCCCGCCCAGCAATCTTTGTACTTGATTATGCATTGATTCAGTCCCTGTTGCATTTTCTTCATAGCACCTCGGGATATTACGATTCCAGAGCCTCCTTGTGCGATGTAGGATGTTCCGCAGTGCCTGCACCAGGTCCTGTATGAAACTCCGTCACGCCATCACAGCCCTACATCCAATCAATGTCAAAAACGGACAAAAATAATAACCCGACGAACCTTGAAGTAATTATTGCGCCCAATAAAATGTGGCTCGTTGGGGTCCTTTGTCTCCAAATAGGAGACAAGATTATCAAACACAACATACGTGTCATCATCGATCATGAGGTACCAATCCGCGTCGGGATATTTTTCTGCTAAAACTTGGAGGCCAGGTAGATTCTTGTGTGCATCAGCTTTCCTGATTAGAATGGGTTTCAATCTTTGAAAATTTTGAACTCGTTGTATTACTCACCATCCGTTTCCATTGACATCTTGACCGCTAACAACCCTTTGTCCTTGGCCCTTGACCTTAAGCTTTTTCTTTGTATCTTCGTTTCCGTCAAAGTTCCGTTTGAAGGTTTCAGACTCAGATACGTCCACAATGCCCAACTTTCGAAGTGTTTTTGCATACACGTCTGTGTATACATCGAGGACCTCCCTGCCTCCAACTTTGACAGTAGTATCGCCAATAAGTATCAGATTCTCCACTTCGGAGAGAAATGTGAGAAGCTGCATCGGAACTCTTTCAAGCACAGTCTCTCCACCGGTTTTTAGGGCAACAGCAAAGTTTGAGAATCTGCTCGAGTTCGAAGGAACTTTGCTGATGAGTGATGGAACTGCGGGTGCAACTGTGGGTGATGGTTGTTGATTGGTGGACTTCCGGCGTTGGACCTTTTCCTGCCACGTTTCTGCTTCGTACGCTGGCGGCCGTGGAAGAACTTCAACCAGAAACACACATATAATCAGTAGGAATGTGAGACTGGCTGATGCAGTGAGGATCAGTGCCTTCCGCATGGGAAGGTGGCAATGAGGGGATAATTTTGCGGACGGCTTGTGCATTTTTCGTTTCAATGATCTGCTAATTAATAATGTTTATGATGAAGAATACAAGAAACTCTGCAGTTGTGTTTGTCATGCAGAGAATCAAACAATTATTGCTTTCAATGCAGGCAAGAGGTCAATACAAAAGTTCACACTCTCTTGCAAGTATAACGCCCTCCAATCACACCAGACGTGTACCCTTTCAGTCCAGATTTAGGCTCACCCAAGCGATTCTTTAGCCGACAATGTCCTCCGATTTCGTCAAATGTCCACGCCAAGCAAAATTGCACTTTCGTGCAAAGATTTTGGCATTTGTCGGCAGTTTCCACATCATTATGCACTTCGATATCTCCATCAGGCCGATTCGTATCCTTCTCGACAAATGATTCACTGGAATGAAATGCCGCAAATATCCGATCCATCGTCGTTGTCAAGGTACCTCTAAAATTCCAATTCTCTCGTTCAACTTCGTATAGCGTCTGCATTTGCGAAGGAAGCACATGGTGAAACGTATTGGGAAGGGAGCAAGGATCATCTGGAAACCTAATTTCATCGAGTGGAGGATTTTCGTAAAATCCGTCGCCCCAACTGACAACTACTCCATTGTCTCTGAGACACAGAGCCGTTCGGATGTCCCCTGCCCAACAGTTCTGGTACTTGATTATACATTGGTTCAACCCCTTCGTCATTTTCTTCATTGCACCGCGAGATATGATGATTCCAGATCCTCCTTGGGCGATGTATGGATGTTCCGCAGTGCCAGCACCAGGTCCAGTATGAAACTGAGTCACGCCATCACAACCCTGAATTTCAGGAATTATCAGCATCAATATTGGATTAAAGATTAACGCGACAAACCTTGAAGTAATTATTCCTCCCGATAAAATGTGGCTCATTGGGGTTCTTCGCTTCCAAATATTGTGCAAGGTTGTCCATAACTACATACGTATCATCATCAATCATGAGGTACCAATCCGCATCTGGATATGTTTCGACTAAAACTTGGAAACCAGGTAGATTCTTGTGAGCATCAGCTTGCCTGCAGTGATGATAAGGTTTCATTCATCAGCCCAATCAGCTTACCATCCATCCGTACTGACATCTTGACCACTGATAACACGCTTCCCTTGTCCTTGATTCTTGAAAGCATTGACGTCCTCCTTTTTGATTGTCCGTTTGAAAGGTTCATCCTCAGCACCCACTTCGACAATGCCCAACTTCTTCCGTGTCTTGGCATACAGATCAGTGTACACATCGACGACATTCCTCTCTCCAATCTTTGCAGAAGTATCGCCAATAAGGACGATATTGTCCACTTCAGAGAGGAACGTGAGCAGCTGCATTGGAACTCTTTCGTGGAGAGTTTCGCCACCTGTTTTGAGGGCAACTGCAAATTGGGCGAATCGATTGCTTTTCGGGTGTTTTGTAGATGGTTTCTGAGGACGGAGAAGGTGATTGTCTGACTGGAGGCGCTGCATTTTGGCCGAAAAGGTTTCAGCCTCGAACGATGGCGACCGAGGTTCCAGTCTGCTTCCAAAGGTATAAACAATGAGGACAAGGAGAAGACTGGCGATGATGGATGCTGCAAGACCCTTTCGCATCGGTGGTATCAGCCTTGTTGAGGCTTGTGCAGGTTTCATGCTCGATTTCTAAACTTATGTTTCTTGGCACCCACATTTCTTGGCTGTCCTCGCTTCAATTAAACCATCCAAAATAGCTCTTACTTCTCACGCACCAAGGAATCGTGATTGTTTCCACTAACGACTCGGTTTGTAGTCATACACCAAAAAAGCAATTGTTTCAGAATTACAGGTTTCTTCTTTATTCTTAAAAACCACCTATCCCATCTTTCCTCCATGCTGCGGTTTCTTATCCAAATGCAGTGCATACGTTTTCGGTTTCCGACATTGATACCGACTGACAATAACTCCACTCATGTACCCTTTTCGTTTCTTGGCTGCTCCAGGTGTGCTCTTCAGCAGACACTTTTTGGTGCGGTCCACAACCCATCCAACACATTTTCCAACATCTTTCAAACACGCTCGTTCGCAAGTTTTTGCATCTGCAATACGAAGTACACGGTATTCTCCTCCTGGCCGATCAACGTTTTTGGATTGAATGTTCATTGATGCAGAAACTTTTCGATAAATTTGACCTGTGGAGAGTGTACTGTTTCGTTGAGAAGCCGACGCGACAGAGAGAGCATGGATATCTTCCATATCGTCCAGGAAAGAAGTTTTGAATGTCTTTGGCTCTTCGCAAGGTTCGTCTGGGTATTGGAATTCTTCATCGTATGGACTAAAGGCTCACTCAGCTTTACCGAAGAAACTAAAACCTGAGAACATACCTTGAAAGGAAGAATGAATTATCCCAAGTCAGAAGAATTCCTGCATCACGGAAACAAAGACCCGTTCGAATGTCGCCTCCTACAAGTGAATAGGTATAAGCTTTTGTCCCATTGACGGTCAAAGCGACAATTCAATTACCAAAGCATGACCGGTATTTCAGGATGCAGTTGTCAATCACGTTCATCAGGGCTCGCATTCCTCCTCTCGATACCAAAACACCAGCGGATCCAACAGCAATGACAGGGCCCTTTCCAGCTTCGTGCACATTATCGCAACCCTATTCTCAAGTTTGAGTATTGAGCTAGCTTCAGCGAAGCAAGAGAACAAACCTTCCAATCCGTTGGTTTCCCGATATAATATTGCTTTTCAGGATCCAGCCCTTCAACAAATCGAATACATTCGGCAGCACAATGTACGTATCGTCTTGAATCAAAAAGTACCAATCGACTCCCTTGTCCAAGTAACGATCCCCAAGCAACTGAAGACCAGCCAAATTCTTGTGAGGATCGATGAGGGATGATTCAATCTTCATTTTCTCTCCCGTTTCCTTCGTCTTGCTTTTATCGTAATCTTCACCCGCATCACGTTTTCGCAAGCGATTGTTCAGGTCAGCCGCAACTGGGGCTGATCCATCTAAATCGACACTCCGCCTTCGCAATGCATGGTTTTCATCGAATCCATCTGGTTGAACCATGGCATCTTCCTTTCCAGCCAAGTACTCTGGAACCATTTCGTCCAACAGATCCTGTCTCCACAACATCCGCTTCTTTGTGCGTTCATACAGCCCATCATAGACATCCAAAACCTTGATTTCGCCAACGTTCTTGTCTCCCTTTCCATCACCCATCACGATAATGTTCTCCATTGGAATGGGTGAGAGAGACGTCTCAAAGAGGACAGGGAGGTAGTCATCCATACGATCGGCGGTTGTCTTAACGGCAACTGCGAATGTAGGTTGTTTCCCGTTGTATGCAGCATGGACGATGCGAGGAGGTTGCGGCGTTGGATAGAGGGAGTAGATGAAGTCCTTCAGGAGGTATGTGGGTAGGAACATGTAGAGAACGGATAGTAGAAAGAAAATGGAGAGTATAAAGGCAATCGCCTTTTGTAGACGGATCGAGAGCATTGTAGCTGACTTGGTTTTGAATGCGTGTCAGGCACTGTGTTCCAGAAATGGAAAAAACAAACAAAAGGGAACAAGATTGATTGATGAAAGAATTAAATATAATAAAAATAACTTAATTCCCAAACCCATCCGAAAGCTCATCGTCATCGTCGCTTTCGTCGTCGCTTTTATCCACATCCTTATCATTTCCCAATTGCAATAAAGGAAACTCAAAATCACAACTCAGTCCTTCGTTAAATCTCAAATCACAAGTATGGAGGAGGGTAAGATTAAGTAGCTCTCGAGGAACATTACCCTCGAGCTTGTTTGACTTCAGAATTAAGGTATGCAACAGAGTTAACATCCCAATAGATGACGGTATAGTTCCTGAGAACTGACTCTTTTCCAAGCACAGATTCCTCAAATTGACCAAATTTCCAATTTCGCTAGGAATACTGCCTGACAGGGATGTACCTCGAAGGATTAGGAGCCTCAAATTGGTTAATGAACCAACAAAGCTGAAAGTGGACCATACAGCGATATGTTCTCGAAATTCAAACGCTGTAACCATTAAAGAGAATAGCACCTCCGGAAACAATCCTTCGTATTTGCAGTTCGTAATTTCAAGATATCTCAAGTCCGTCAGAAATCTCATTTCTGCTGGAAACCCACGATCAATAATGCATTTATCCAAGTAATTGATCGGAGCTTTGTCATCTTCCCAATGTCATAGAGAAATAGATGGTCATACAGTGAGATGCAGAAAGTCCAAGTCCTTTAGAGAACATACAATGAGAACGGACTTTCAATCCAGTTATCGATCGAGATGACCAATATTTTTCAAGAAGAATACTCTGGTAATTGGGAGGTGCGCAAATGAATGCCCTTTCTGTATCTGTGCAGCAAGTAGTAAAATCTTCGTCTTCCTTCATAGGGGTTTCAGGAGGTCCAATCGCCCTTCGTAGTGATTGAATAGCGAAATATTTGCTTGACAACAATGTATCAAACCGTCTAGTGAGCTGCCTATACTTGAAACATATCGCGGATTAAGCCATGCAAATATTTGGAATCAACGAGTTCATCAAGCAACTGCACCTAATGATCGAGTATAGAAAGCTTTCAGTGAGGGTTTTCAATGGCTGTGGAGTTTAATGTGAGGATGTCTTGCTGAGACTTATTGAGGCTATAGGGATTTTTTAAAGTTTTACCAAATATATGGCGAATGGCAAGCTAACCACTCGATAACGAGATAATGCCTTTATTTTCGGCACATGTACCGATCAAGCAATACTCTACTTCGACTTCCCTTCTGTTCTGTTTCTTTTCTGGGTCCCTTTTTGAGCAAGCACTTATTGTTCTTTGTTAAAACCCAAGCTGAACACTTCTCCTCATTTATGCACGCGCATTACATTCTTCCTCGCTGGTAACCTTCAAATCGCGTATATCACCTCCAGGTCGATCAATGTCCTGCTTCACGTCTCCGCTATTGGATAAAATAGTTTGTAGATTTCAGCAATGGTTACAATGCCGTCAGGGCTTTGTTGTTGTAGTTCGTAAAGCGACTGCACGTCTTTTGGAGAGACTTTTCCCAAGACGCTTGGGCGAAGACAAGGGTCGTCATTGAAAGTAAAGTCTTTTTGGCTTGGACTATAAAGAACGTTAGAAAACCCAATTTTAAGTCTGGATTAGCTGCTTACGAGTTTGTAATGAGCGTGTTTGCCCCCGTTAGTTTTATCCCATCCTCATTTAAGCACAACGCGAGCCGTATGTCTCCCGCTATGGAATCAAGTTAAAGTCGTCGTATCGAATGCAAGTGTCACATACCCCAGCATGATTGATATTTGATGATACACTTGTCTACTCGCTCTATGAGTTTTCGCATGGCCCCACGGCTAACAAGCACACCCCCTTCTCCAGCCGCCATCGTTGGCCCTTTTCCGAGTTCTTTGTATCCACACCCAGACCAAAGCATTCCTTGACCCGTAAATACCGGTTCCTCAGGATCCATATCTTTCAAATGTTTCTTCATGTTATCCATGAACGGAAACGAATTGGCGTCAATCAGAAGGTACCAATCGGATGCAGGATATTTCGCGGCTAAATGTTTGAGTGCAGGTAGGTGTTTCTGTCTATCGATTTCCTCCTTCTTTAGTTCACGATATGGCCTTGTCATCGGTTTGATGACAACTTGGGCTGGAGGAATAAACGGCCGATCTAGTTGGGCCGCACCTTCCTCGGGCATATCCGCATCGTAACCTTCTCGAAATCCATTCACATCATCTTCACCAAGCTCATTTTGATCCTGCCTCCTTTGAAGCCGCTTCTGAACAGATTCTCCTTCATCGATTTGCTCCTCTTCCTCTTCATCGTCCTCCCTATTTGACTCAGCCCTAATCGCCTTCTTTGTCTTTGCAATCAAGTCTGTGACAGCATCAACAATCTCAACACGCCCCAATTTGGGAACGTCGACTGGCGGATCAGCAAAGACAACAATATTTTCGGTATTTGAAAGTGCTGTCAGAAGAAGAAGGGCAACGTTGGAGTCCTTTGAGGCCCTGATGCCTACTGCGATGGATACGTCATCTGATTGAACTACAGCGTCATTATTGGCAACAAACGGCCGCGGCTCTTCTTTAACTGATTCAAATTGTTGGATCGTGAGAAGGCCAAGAAGGATCAGGGCGATCAAGCAGGCAGCAACGGCAATGACCTTCTCAGTTCGCATTGAATTGTTTCCAAAACAACTTATCCTTAACTGAATCACAATCTTTAATTCAACTCAATTTACCTCTCCATAATTGTGAATTTATTGCTTGATTTGTTCTTTTGTACTCCCAGCTTGTGTGGCCCTGTCAAAATCTTGCAAAATCTGCTGGAAAGGAATGCGGCTCGTAACGCCCCGCTCAGCCCTCGTTACTGTCACAATCCTCCTTCTTTTGGCAGTCATATCGATTCTCGAATTCGCGCGGAATCAGAACCCAGTACTTCCTCTTGTCAATGATGGTCTGGAACGAAACCCCCTTGTCAACAACTCCCAGCACTCACAACAGCTGAAACCGACACGCGGAAAATACCCCAACATTGCAATCGCTCTCAAAACAGGCTCAGAAACGGCAGCTTCGCGGTCGGCAATCCAAATTCTCACATTTCTGAAGGACGTGTCAAACTTACTCGTTGTCGCCGAAGCTCCGGGCCACAAAATCGGGGAGGTTGTCGTAGAAGACGTGTATAATGGAGTGTATGAAGCAGCGCAAGAAAGATTGCGAGTGAAAGAATCGCAGAGGTTACTGGCAAGACGAGGTGTTTTAGAGAAAGACCAATCAGTTGCGGGACAACATGCAAAGTCAAAAGGATGGTAAATTGTGATTCTTATCCATCCTGATTTTATTTTAACTAATCGCATAACACAAGGACGTTAGATGCCACAAGAACCTACCTGCATTCCAGCTGCTACAAACGCGATATCCTAATGCCGATTGGTACATCATGTTTGACGATGACTCATTCGTATTTCTTGAAAATCTGGCTGCATATCTGTAAATCAGCATTCTTCCTCCTATCAACATCTGATTATAAAACAGAGCCACTCTCGACGCAAGCCTCCCATACTACATTGGCCAATCAACCGCTTCAAAGGATGCGATGGTGTAAAAGAATTCGGCCAGGCCCACGCTTCGCACAAGGCGGAGCCGGAATCGTCATCTCCCGTGGAGCCTTATCCCGCGCCAACATCGACGCATGTACTTTAAAATACAAATCATGTTGGGCAGGTGATATCCGAGTCGGTCTCTGTATGCGAGACGCGGGTGTACTCGTTCAACACCGAGAAGGATTTTACGGGCTTCCACCAAACGCGCAGTTTGTGTGGCCGGATCGTGGGTGTAGTATTCCGTTTGTGTTTCATCATGCACTTCCGCGACAGGTGCAGGCGTTGTGGGACGTGCAGAGGTGGGTTTCTGCTAGGAATCGTGGAGTTGAGAAGACGAGGAAGGAGGAGGAGAGTGAGGCGGGGGTGTTTGATGTGGTTACAATGGCAGATTTGTATCAATATTTACACACGGAAGATCCTCGAATTCGCGTCACGGCGAATGAATTGCGGATGCAGAATAATACGGACGTAAGGGGACGTGCTGTTCAGTATCAAGAAGTAACTTCGCCTGAATTATGCCTTTCTGCTTGTGAGGAAGATGAGAAATGTGTTGGATGGACTTATGATATCGCGACACATTGGTGTTGGATGAAATACGGACCTGGAAAAATGGAGAATAGAGATGGTATGTGGGGTGGAGTGTTGCTGGAACGGTATAAATGCGAGGATCCTTTGGCGGGAGTGATGGGTGTTGGAAATGGGACACGGAACGGTGTTCGCTTTTAATCTTTTTGGGGAAAATAACAGGATATTTACTTCTACAATCAGTCAAATATTTAATAAGATTTCTCAAGGCTTGACCCCATGAGATATTGTTTTTTCTTTTTTGGAGTTGAAACATGGAGATGAAGACTGCTTTGCGAACCGTTTGTACCTCGTATATCTGCCTTTGCCTGAACTGACTACTGATGACAGTATTTTGCTGAATTTGTCGGCACTTTCATTTATGTGTTCTTTGCTCTGCTCCAGAACTCTGCGGGTTCCATTGCGGGAGGACTTGTCGGAAGTGACGGTGCAGTAATTGACGGGCTGGGAGTCACTTTGGCCATCTATTGTACCGGCTACATCAGTGGTGCTCACTTGAATCCAGCTGTAACTATTGCACTGGCAGCCTGGGCATCATTTCCATGGAGCAATGTCGTTGGATACATTGCCGCTCAATTTATCGGGGCTTTATGTGCTGCCGGCTTGAACTATGGTCTCTATTCAAGTACTGTCAGCCGCTATGAAGAGCTTAATGGAATCGTTCGAGGATCTCCGGGCTCAGAACGGACGGCCATGATCTTTGGTGAAGTGAGTGCTGACAGCTTTCAACGTCCAAACCTGATATACATGACTACCAGTACTTTCCAAATCCAGCCTCATACATTATTCCAGCTGGTGCGAGCCCAGAAATCTTGGCAACCTTGCAGGCTCATGTAACTCCCGGTCTTGCGTTTGCTTCGGAATGTGTCGGAACAGCAATCTTAATGCTCATCATTCTCTGCCTGATTGACAAGAAAAACGCTTCAATTTCTCCTCCACTGATCCCATTATTTATTGGAGCGACCGTTTTTGCGATTGTCGCTGTTTTGGCTCCGATTTCACAAGCTGGACTTAACCCAACACGAGATTTCGCACCACGGTTGGTTGCTTTGGCGGCTGGTTGGGGCAAGATTGCGATTCCCGGACCACAGAATGGGTTCTGGGTTTACATTGTTGGACCGATTGTCGGAGCACAAGTTGGTGCTGCTTTCCACTATGTGTTGTTCAAGTTTGGCGTGAACGACGAATTCGCTTTGCCATCTGGAAGAGTTGAGGATGAGCATCACGAATTGAAGTCTGTTTAGTTTAGAAAGCCCCGAGAGTTTATGAACCTCATTTAGATTGAGAATAAATCTCATAATTTTATGTCAATTGCTTCGTATAGTATTGTAATACACGAATCTTTTCACAAATGGACCAAGCTCGAAAGGTGTCATTGTCCCACAGACCTTCTCACTCCTTGTAGCTAATATTGATCATGAGTATTTGGCAGAGTTTCTCGGAACTTTCATCATGGTATTCTTTGCTGTTACCGCAAACTCGTCTGGCCCGATTGCAGGAGCCCTTGTTGGACTTGGTCAAGTCGCAGCTGTCAACGGGCTTGGAGTGACTCTCGCAATCTATACTACAGCGGACATTAGTGGTGCTCACTTAAATCCAGCTGTCACACTTGTATTCGCCGTTTGGCACTCTTTTCCATGGAGCAATGTTGCTGGATACTTTGTCGCTCAATTTGCTGGGGCTATTTGTGCGGCTGGGCTGAATTATGGCCTCTATTCAAGTACAATAGCACGTTTTGAGGCAATGAGTGGGATTGTTAGGGGAGCAGCTGGTATCGGAAAGGAGTGCATTGATCTTTGGACAGGTGCGTGCCCTCACACCCCCAAAATTCCGAATCAGTGCTTCAAGGTTCAAAGCTGTGAATTATATTATATTAGTACTTTCCAAATCCCGCTGTTTCCCAATTCCAGTGGAATCGAGTCCAGAACATATTGCATCACTCCAGTCTTTTGTGTCTCCAGGTCTTGCGTTTCTGACTGAAATGGTTGGCACTGCGATACTCCTCTTTGTAATTCTTTCGCTGATTGACAAGAAGAATACGTCAATTTCGCCACACATTGTACCTGTACTGATTGGATGCACGGTGACATCGCTAATTTCAGTATTGGCACCAATCACTCAAGCTGGATTTAATCCCGTCAGAGATTTTGCGCCTCGGTTAGTTGCATTGGCGGTTGGATGGGGACAGATAGCAATTCCAGGACCGCGGAATGGGTTTTGGGTGTATATTCTTGGTCCAATTGTTGGAGCGCAGCTTGGAGCGGCATTGCATTATGTGCTGTACAAAGCAACCAGTGTATCACTAAGATATCCGCCATGAGCTCGTCAGCGGATGCCACAATAAACGTGAACTCCTAAGTGCAACCGCAATCTGACCATATCTTCAAATAAATATCCCATCCTATAGATATATGATTATATTTTTTGCTATACTTAAATAAGTTTCCAATAATAGTGTTTGATGGGCAAGCCGTGTGTACATTGTTCAACAATCCGGCGCAAGTGTATCCCCACAGCACTCGGAGGATGTGAGCGACCGAAGAAGGCGTGCGAGGTCAAAGAATTTACTCCGCCAATTTCCCGCCAGAAAGCCTGTGTTCGCTGCCACGATTCGCACGTCAAATGCAACCTTTTCCAGATGGAAGTCCCTGAGATCGATGCATCAAACTCAGGGTCCAGTGTGTGTACGTTCGAAGTGATACGGTAGAACCAACCATAAGTGATGCTGTGACTGTCCAACGATATGCCATTCAAAGCCGAGGTCCAATCCTCCGTCTGTATATGGATGCCATCGAAACTCCAATGATTCAATACGACTTTGGAAATGCCGAAATGGAAGATATCGACCTCGTACCCACCTATGATGATTGGCTGTTAGTTTACAACTACTTCACCAACTATGGGGCCTTATTCCCTCGAGCCACTGGATTCGACGCAGAGAATATGCTGTGCAGTTACTACACGAAACCTGCTGGCTTCCGGTGAGATATTCCGCTCTTTGCTTCACTCAAACTTGATTCTAAGATTACCTTTTAGCTTAATATTATGTGCCTGGTCATATGTCAGATATAAAGACAGGGATTTAAAAATGCAGGAGGTTATTTCAGGCGAGCACGGAAGGCTCTGAATCGCTTGGATTTGACTCCATCACTGGACCTATTGATCACGTACAACCTAATTTGCAGATTCGCGACAGGTACCTTTTTTTATGAAGCCAAAATTCTACTGATAAGTGATCATTTGTAGAATCTGGAGACAGCTTTCAGCACATTGAGGAACTATTTGCGTTTAAAAGTATGGACCTTGCGATCGAGCTTCAACTGCATATTGATCCTGATGATTCGCCTTGGCTCTGTCATTTATCAGCACGCCAAAGAGAAGAACGGCGGCGTGTATTCTGGTATACCTTTAGAGCTTATGCAATGGTCCGTGCTTTGTCGTCAAATCCTATGCATTCATCAACAGTGACTGAGAACGTCAAATACCCATACTCAATATGTGATCCGTTCCCAATTTTCTCTAATGCTGACCATCCAATCGGATCACAATTATGGAACTTGATTGGTCGCGTAAAACAACATTGGGCACTACCACCACCACATATCCACGATCTTTTCACATCGCTTCTCAACACAAATCTCTTGAACCAACTGAAGCACCTTCAAGAATCAGCACCGATTACACACTTATTTTTCTTTGAACATCCTCAATGCATCAGCTCATCGGACAGAGATCGATTCATGTCCCAAACAATGGCGATAGGCTCAGAACTATGCTCCCTGAATTTGGCATACCACACAACAAATTCAGTATTTTTTCGTCCGATTCTATTTGCGACAGCATTACCCTCTTGCAGACCAACCCGTCTGTCTGTTTCAAATAGAGACTTTGTGATACAAGTCTTAAACAAATGTGTGGATGCGGCATGGCGAAGTTTGTCAATATTCCAATTCGCTCATTATTTGATTCATGGAGAAGATACATCGCATCTTCAGAAACACGACGCGACATTTTTTGACGTGTTTTACATGTCGATTTATGATGCCTTTGAAGGAATGATTTGTTTATGGTTTGTTGCGTGTCATATGGACTCTGAATGGCGGCCGTATCTCCCGCTTGGAGATTACAACTCTCGACACGAGCGGAAACATCTTGAGTGTTTGATTGCGCTCTATATGGAAGAGAATGAGACCATCGGAAATGCGAACGGTTTGGCAGTTGCAAAACTGATGGCGGAGATGCTGGAAGATATGAAAGCTGTTGCTGATACGCAAAGAAAGCAAGAAACAAAAGCAAACAATGATCAAGTTATCGGCTGTTTCGATACAGAGAAAAACGCGGAACCAGTGCATAATTTAAAAGAGGTACGGTGCTTTCTAGGGTTGCTTGGTTTGGACATTGGCAAAACCATTCGCATAGATGGAAGGACAGAAGATTCGTGGCGCCTATTTTGGAAGCTATATGCATAATCGCCATTTTACACACGAATCCAAATCTTAATTCGCTTGCAAATACATGTTCTTGATGCATACTTTGTTTTATTTTATCTAAACATCCCCCGTTCACATCGATACCTTCCTGGTATAACTCCACTCCTCCCACCAACTTTCTCATCCAATCCTCCAGGCGTCCTCTTCAACCAACACCAATCCTTTCCATCTTTTCCATCCCAAAACCACCCTACACACTCTGTATAATACAAACACCGCGACTCACAGTCTTCCCATGACGCGATATGGAAGTTCATGAATGGTTTTCCTTTACGCTCCGAGTTTTCGGGGTCGCGGAGTTTTGTGTCGCGGGGTAGGTTGCGGGGAGGGGATGGAGGAATGTGTGATACATGTGAGCGGATGTGAGTGGTGTGTGTGTTGCGAGGGCTTCTTGTTCGATTTTGTGGAGGATATACATCTGTTGCAATATTAAATTAAAAAAGCCGAGATAATATGAGAAGGTTAGGGGTCGTACTTGATCGGAAAGGACATGGTGGTATGTGAAAGGAACTTCACAAGCGTCGGGGCTGAACACAAAGTTTGCTTGAGGGCTGAGAAGGGGTGAGACATGTGGCAGAGAGATGATGAACGGCTTACGGCCATCCGTTGAATCCAGGGGTATGTTTCAAATGAATTCCAGCATCGCGGAGGCACAAACCCACTCGAACGTCACCAGCTAAAATTGTATCGCATTGAGGATCGCATTGATAGTCAAGAACGAATAGCAACTAACCCCAGCACTCCTGATATTGAACCGTACATTGATCGACAATCTTCAATAACGCTTTGATAGCTCCACGCGACATCAAGATTCCTGTCCCACCCTGCGCAATTGGAGGACCCATTCCCATCACCGCAACGTCATCGCATCCTTGAAACTTGTTTGCCTGCCCCATATAATACTTTTTGTCGGGATTGAATTGTTTGAGGTACTTGTGGAGGTTTTCAACAAAGACGTAGGAATCGTCGTCAATCATGAGGAACCATTCTGCTTCAGGGAATTCTTTGTATAATAAAGCGAATCCTGGTAGGTTCTGTGAAATGTAATTTAGTTAGTGTTCAAGTGATGAGATTGATGACATATTCGACTAGATTGGAAGTGCCAGCTAGCCCACCCTATCAAAATGACAGAAGCTCACCTTGTGTGCATCAGAAACCCAACCTTCGTTATTGAACCAACCAGCCTGAACCGTATCCGCTGCACTCTTCCCGCCTTGATCCCGCCCAACCTGTCCTTGCATCGGAGTACTACCCTGATCGCTCAGATCCAGCTTCAATTTGCCCATCCTCGATTCCGCAAACCTGACCCCCTTCGGTCCCAACCTCGCCTTCGCGGCATCAAGCGCACCATGATAAACGTCAAACATCCTCCGTCCATGAACATCACTAACCCCGCCCTTCTCCCCAATCACAAGCACATTATGCACAGCTTTCAAGAACGTCTCAAACTGCGCCGGTGTTCGTTTCGGGAACGTTTCTGATCCTGATTTGAGGGCGATTGCGAGATTGTTGAAGTCCATGTTTGCGAGGAGGTGGGCTTTGTGTTCCATTGTGAAGTTTGAGAAGAGGCGGGATGTGTTTGAGGCGGGTTGGTGGGTGATTGGAGGGGTCGTTGTTGGTTGTGGGTTGAATACAGTTAGGCCGAGGATGTATGACAGGAGGACGGCAAGGATTAGTAATCCAGTTGTGATTATTAGACAGATTCGGCGGCGGCGAGGCAGAGTAGATAGTTTGTGGGCTGGTGGTCGTCTGTGTGATGGCAGCCCTTCCATTTTTGGAATTTATGGCAATAACGTATTCTCTTTCTTCCCTTCTTTAACTTATTTTAATCTGACTTTACTCTCTTTAATTTCAGACAATGCCATTTTGGGGGTGGATGCACGAAAGTAAGGTTGCAGTGGTGGATTTCATGGGATATTCGTGGGCAGGGTGGTGGCTGTGTCGCAACTTTTTGCCATTCTCAAAACCCTCAAAGTCAACAAACCCTCATTTCCTGCTTGGAGGGTCAAGTGACCACAGGAAAAAAGAGTCACTTGACCATGGAGATTGTTAGGGCTACATCAAACGAAACAGAACAGAATGAATAATGGTAAGTCTTCATTTTACTTCTTTGCTCTGAAAAACGACTTCTCTTGAATGTCTTCGTTCTGGGACAAGTTTTGCGATCGTTTCTTGCTTCCACTTTCACTTGACACAAGAATGGCGGCAGCAACAGTTGTTTTGTGTTTCGCACGAATTGTAGAATCGCGAAGGGCCAGATGGTCAGCATTTCCCATTTTGTCGGCAGATGTATCCTTTGAATGGCTGGGAAAGAGGGTCATCGTGAGAAAGTCAGGAAATAAAGCTTACCGATTTGAGTTCACAGTGTCAGCGTCTCCCAACTCTGCCTCCCAACGTCCTTCATCGTATTCCCTGTAAGACCGGCCACGACTTGGAGCTTCTGTATACCCAGGTGAAATACTACCTACTTGTAGACGCAAAAGCTGTGCGTGTCTGTACTTCTTGACTGTTATATGTGCTTTAATCGGATCAATCTGACTGACACGTCCACAACTGAGAATTCCTTCAAAGATCCTTAAAATTGACATTTCTGTTTCCAAGTTATTTGTTCCAAGAGCACGTTCGACGAGAATCGGCAGCGTGCTTTGAGGATCGTTTATGTTTGACGATTGTAAGTAGTCTTTGACTTGGTTACGTACATCAATGAATGCTGCCAATGCCTCTAAAAGTTCACTTGGGAGCGTTTTGTTTTCCCATTGGAAGAAACTAGGCTCATCAAGATCCTTGTCCCCATTTGGACGAGCTGGAACTCGTTTTGTTGGAATACACGCGAAGATCTCAGGGAAGTAATGCTCTTCCAACCATTCCCACATTTCATCAAATCTGGCATCTCGATGCTCTATTGATAATCCAGAGTAGTCACATGCTTCATACATCCTTCGGAATATGCGTATTAATTCTGCCATTTTATGATTTCCTGCAGATCGTGCTTTCTCTTCCACATCTGCCCCAAATAAAGTAAAAGCATCCGCTACATTTTGCTTATCACGAAGGTTGGTGAAGAACATCGGAATCAGTTTTGTTTCCTTTGATTCGGCTATATTAAGAAGCAATCTATGATCAGAGAAGTCCTTAAATCCAGATGCAGCTCCGGATAGCTGAGTTGACAGTCGTTTCATCCAATGTGGTGGGTCAATGAACTTCCACAAATTGGTTTCCCCCTTTTGAATAGGCTTGTAAAAATGATCCAACCAGAAAGTATTTACAGACACCTCCTGCAAAAAGTATGCCCTAACAAGCCACTCACGTGCCTCTTCAACTTTGACATCATTGTGACGAGCAATCGTACAGAGGAACGAAAAGAAAAACGAGACCCAGATCCTTCTGCCGTTAATATCCACCAGGTCTAAAGTATCCAGAATTAAACTGACACGTTCACCAAACGAGCAAGATTCTTCATCAAAATCAAGCTGATTGTCATATACAGCTTCCTTGAATTGTGCCC
This sequence comes from Rhizoclosmatium globosum, assembly GCA_002104985.1. Classification (NCBI taxonomy): domain Eukaryota; kingdom Fungi; phylum Chytridiomycota; class Chytridiomycetes; order Chytridiales; family Chytriomycetaceae; genus Rhizoclosmatium; species Rhizoclosmatium globosum. The sequence continues at coordinate 192,579 of MCGO01000020.1, read as the reverse complement.
AACTTCCTGGTGTCAACCACTGTTGACTAATGGCAACAACTGATTGCATTAATTCAAGAAATTCGGAATTAGTCATTTGTTCTACAGCAGTTGCAATGGGAGGAGCCTTCAGCCATTTACTTGCGCGATGTGTTCCAAAGTGAATGTTTGATGCATTGGTGATTAACAAAACCGCGTTCTGAAGCAAAGCCGCTTTCATTCTCGCCGTTTTTCCTCGTCCTTTAAATCTTTCATCGACTTTTTCAAGAAGAGAAGCTGCAAGGGACGTCAACAGCGTAGGTTCTGCACCGTCAACACCAGCTCGTCGAACAAGAGCATGAGAAGCACCATCGTAGCCCCCTAGCACAATGTTCATATTATGCTCTCTAAATTGAATATAATTAGTTTAATTGACAATGATTATGGCACTAACTTGAGTTTTTCCATCAAATGATTCTCAATTAACCGACTCTGCCCCTCAGTTACGGAATCTACATAATATGTAGCTATTGGCTCGTTCAAAATACGCTGTGTGTCAGAAACACTGTATACAGCCAGCTTGTGCGCCCGTTTTGCAAGGAGCGTATGTAATCCCTCATTGAGAGGAATGGCAACCTCAAGGCATTCAACAATCCTTACTCTATATATCGTAATGAGCTCATGTTCTTTAATCAGTCCAGCATTTTCAAATTCGGACGTAAGATTATGATTGCTGTCTGTGAGAATGATGATCAAGTCCTTAATTTCAGTAGATACTCCAGGTAATGTGTCGTTATACTTTGAATATTCTTTGACCAATGATTCTGTCCGCTGTAGTTCCAATCTTGCCCGAAACTGATTCTTATTATTATCAGTGTTGTCTTGATCACGTTTGTCCCTTGCAGCAATTGAAGCTTCCAGTCTAGCTGGAATCATAGCTCCGCAAATTTCAAAACATTTTTGTAGGCGATTTAGAATAGTCAATAGATACAGGTGAATGTCTCTGTCAAACGCGAATGCTTTTGGCGTCAGAGGCTTTTCCAAAAACAGATGTAATCGCTTTCCAGCCTCCCAGAAGTCATTAACAATATTTTCAAGATCCTTAACTGTTCTAATGTAGCCATCAATTACCCAGGAGTTGAAACGTTCTTCATTTCCACCCAAATCCTGCGTGCCACGAATTCTCTTTCGTCCTTTTATCACCTCAGTTGCAACTGTGACAATCCCAATGTCTTTTTCGTCACTTCCAAGAATGAAGCCAAGAGCGCGGCCTTTTGAGTTTACTTGGGCTTCAACCGACTTTGCTTTGGCAATAACCAACGCTGCAATATTTTCGTCATATCCAATGTATTTCAAACCTTCAGTTGCTTTGGAAAAACGATCTTGCATTGTTCGTTTATGGGGCAACCAAAGACAGCCAAGAAACGCCACGGGAGATGTATTCACGACTTCACCTTCTTCATCGTTGATCTTTCCAGCACCACGTATGAAATCGTAAGCAGCATGGCCACAACGAGAAAAATATCTGTCCAGAAACCAGAGTAGACGCTCAGAGAATATTTGATGGAACACGACTGGACCGTGAACCTTATCAAGGGAGTAGAACTTTATCTAAGTGAGCTGTTAAAGAGATATTAAGTCAAGAAAATCTTACTTGAGAATGAATTATGTCCCAGACAATGCGCTCATCATTGAGGACGTTCTTTGAAAGGGCGAGAGAAAACAGAGCCAGCATTTCAATACGACTTTGCGTCTGTGGCTTTTCCTTATCAAGTTCAGTCACCAGCTTTAAATGATGGAAAAGTTTGCTTCCCGGTATATTCTCAAAGACTGAAATGTATGGGAGAAGTTTTCGTTCAAGCTCATTCACACGACGAGATAAGGTTTGGCTTCTTCCTATCAACCTCGTCTTCTCCTCCTTTAGCTTTTGAACAGTTTTGCCTGAGAGTGACAAGAGAGTTTTGGCCAAGGTTGCTTCTAACTTTTTGATGTTACTGGTTTTTGAATGAATCATTTCTTGAGAAGACTTTAACTGCAACTCGTAGGTATTCAACGTTTGGCGGAAAAACATGGTTGCTGATTCTGCAGCATTACGAGCTTCCTCGGAACGAGCAGCATTCTGAAGCAGTGACTCGTTTATCTTCTGTAAATCTTTGACATTCACTTCCAATCGGTGAGCAGCATTCTCTGCGCATAGGAGCTGATCTTTACAAGAGTTCAAAGCTGTTCTTGACTGTTGTATTTGTACTTGTGCATGATTCAATTTTTGCGTAAGATCGTGAATTGAGGTTGACATGGACGGCCAAAGCTGAAAGCATGCATCCAATAGTTGTATCATTATATCGCGATATTGATTTAATAGATTAGCTAGAAGATAGTTTCCAAAGTGTTGAATATAAAGTTGTAGTCCATGGTAAGTAACGTAGTTACGAACACCAGTCCGCTCAACATTGAATTGAAGGATTGCATTAGAGCGATCAAGGATTGATTTCAAGGCTGCAGGGAGCTGGGAAGGAATCGAGGGGCAAAATAACTTGAAGTTTCTGGTTGAGTAATAACGAATCCCAGTTGCAGTGTCGGTTATCTCAGGAACAAGATAGTGTCCGTCCCATTGGATGCAAGAAAGTTGAGAGGAGTGGGAGAACACAACAGACATCACAAATCAGCAGAATTTTTTTAAGGGAGACAAGTAGAGATTGCAAGAGATTCAAGGAAATGTATTTTTTGGATCGAGACCATCCCAAAAAAGGTTCGTATCCGCCTCCACAAAAAAAAAGGTGGAGAGCCACCACCCTGATTCGTGGGAGTAAATCTGTTCGATACTTTCAAATGTCTGTGGAAACTGAATTGCCAGGCCTACTCAACACGACCCCAACAGAACTGCTCACAAAAATACTGGCATGGATCCCGTTTCCTCAGATCTGCTCTCTTCGACGCCTGTGCCATCTCATCAACTCGATCATCCTTTCAACCCACTTTGCGCGTCAATGCCTTTACTTAAGCCTGGGTCCCGCAGTCTCTGGATACAATCCTCGTCTAAGATACAGTGGTGCCTACTCGGAATTGGAGGGTCACTTCCTCAGAGCTCCAAAGCCATTCCAGGAAATCATTGCGGGGACATATTGGCCAGCTAGGACCATGATTGCTTGGTACCTCGCAAAAGAATTCACTGGTGCTCCTGAAGCCTTGAGTGCATTGAAAAGCTTGGTTCACTTGGAGATGCGTGGATTAGTATCAGGAGTCATTCCTGAGTCCTTTGGGAACTTGAAATCCCTGAAAGTACTTGCTTTTTCGCATTGTGGATTAACGGGTGTGATTCCTGAGTGTATTTGGGAACTGACTGGTTTAGAACAACTCACGTTGGAAACCAACAAGTGACGGGTGAGATTCCGCAGAAGTCGGAAACCTACAGATTTGAAGGTTTGCAATTGACGAGGAATCAGTTTAGTGGGAAATTGCCTGTGGAGCTTGGAAACCTTGTGAAGCTCAAAATGCTTTCACTGGATGACAACCGCTTTTCTGGACCTGTACCTTCAACCTGGGGAATCTCGTGCAATTAGATGCTTTATTGCTGTAGAAATCAGTTGTCAGGAATGGTTCCACGAGAGCTCTCGCAGTTGCCTCGACTGAGAGTATGCAACTTAAGTGATAATCTCGAACTCATGTGTGATTTTAAGTTTCGTATTTTGGAGTTATGAGAATAGATTATCTCTTCGGATGATTCGAAAAATGTCATCCGAAACAGAATCGGGGCACTGGGTGTTTGGATATGGATCACTGATCTGGAAGGTCGACTTCCCATACGAGCGACGGGTTGTAGGCTACATTGAAGGGATGCATCGACGGTTTTGGCAGGTGCAGTTCAAGGCAGCCTTTGAAGAGACTGACAGGTTACTTCCCCAAACAGGGTTCACACGATCACCGCGGAACAGCCACTTCGCCGGGCCGAGTCGTAACTTTGATCGACGGAAACGAGTTCGATTCTGATTGGCGGAACAGCGACGACACGGCCGCTGATTCAAACAATTCAAATGGTCCTGAAAAGTGTTTTGGAGTTGCCTTTCTTCTGAGACCGTCGGAGTTTGAAACCGTGATTGAACACTTGGATTTCCGCGAGAAGAACGGGTATCATCCGCAAATTGTTAAAGTATTTGATCAGAACGGGGACGGCTTGTGCTCTGCCAGAGTCTATGTGGGATCAACCTCAAATGTCGCATTTCTTGGGCCTGTGTCTGCGGATGATCTTGCAAGGCATATTGTGCGTGCAAAGGGTCCGAGTGGCAGGAACATTGACTATTTTCTCAATGTGTGTGCTGCTGTCAAGGTTGTATCGCGCAATCACCCAGATAACCACTTGCACTGCTGGAAGGAAAAGTTCGCAAGGCCGCTGATGAATTGGGTGTACAAATAGATGAACCTAAAGCAGAGGCTATGGCTGAACTGGAAGAGCTTGTTGCTGCTGGAAGACAAGGACTTCCCGAACCCGTCATTCGCCTTAATAAACATTGTGGAATTTATTCACGATCAAGAATTAACGGTCAAATCTCATGCGCCGTTGCTTTCCATGGCTGCGAATACCATCCTCTTCAACGTTCCCACACCTTTTGTTTCACTCGCACCTTGACCAAGAATACCTTCCTTGACGGGATTTTTGCGTACAGTCCTCAAAATCCCAAGGCATGTATTTCTCTTGAAGAGTCCTTCATGTTCAGCGTTCTCGGCCATCAGTTTCCTGGCAAAGTCACGGCCACTTTGAATCAATGCGTTGATCTTTTTGGCAACGTCATTGACTGGGTCCACACGTGTTTCCGTGAAAGTGATTGTTTTCTCAGCAGGCATTGGAAGTGTGGAATGCAGAGAACTTTCAATTGTAGAGCGGAAAATAAAATTCATGTATGTATTCTCTTTCATTTCGCGTTTACACTCAAAACAGACGTCAGCACACATTTGTTCGCTAAAAATCCACAACTTCTTAGCAAGCTCGGTATCCAACGCTAAAGGATGATGATCATCCGACACAGCCCAAAGGAATCAAATACTTTCCCTTCACACCCTTTTCCTCAATTTCTTTACTTGTAGCTGCATATAAGGAACAATGCGCGCCTCGTTCGGCGTTCAAGATTTCACCACCCAGAAAAGCAACCAGAATAAAGCGAAATGGAATAAATCGTGTGATAAACCACGTGGGCTGTATGGTGTTATCTGGAACAGATCTGTATCCACAACACCTGGATGAACAGCATTTACAATTAATTGATCACCGTAACGTGTGTTGAGTCCAACTGCAAACAAACTATTTGCCAGCTTTGATTGGCCGTAGTAATTGGTCGTTCGGAATCCTGGTTGTTTCTGAACCACACTTTTGAAGTCTATTCCACAAGTCGGTGCGTTCCAGGTTGCCGAGGAGGACACGACAACAACTCGCGGTTTCTCTTGTGCTTTCAGAAGGACCGGGAGGATTTCCTTGACAAATTGAAAGTGCCCAAGATGGTTTGTTGCGAAATGAGTTTCGTATCCATCCTATTTGGGAATCTCCATACTTCAGTGGATTGTTGAGTTTTTAAATAAGATCAAGCACGCACCTTTGTAACTTGAAACCTTGAATCATTCACATCATCGACACAACCAAAGTACCCACCAGCATTACAAACAAGAATATCAATCGCAATTCCTCTCGCAACAAAGTTTCGGCCAGCCTCTTTCGCCAGCTTCAAATCGGCAAGATCCAAATGTACAAACTCAATATTGAGTGTCTTCCAAGTCCATCTGCTTCCTGTTTCATCTTAGCGATTGCATTCTCCGCCTTTTCTTGAGATCTCGCTGCCATGAACACTTTGGCACCTTTCAGAGCGAGGTGTTTGACGGTGTGGTACCCAATTCCTGAATTGCCGCCTGTTACCAAGGCAGTTTTACCTTCGAGAGACGGAATTGCGTCAATTGAGAACGACGTTGGTTTGTACATTGCGTCCGTTCTCTTTCCCTTGCTGTCGAATGCTGTTTCGATCAGTTTCGGCTTTGTTGACGCCGATGGTTGAAGCCAATAGATACTGGCGACAATGAGGATTAATCCGACGAGAAGTTGGTAAGTTTCTTCGATTGCCATTTTGGCAGAGTTTTGCTCGACTTGTAAGCATTTTGCCGATCTCCAAAACTCGAATGTTACGTTTAGCATACAATCAAAGGAAGTACTATTTCAATACGTTTCATTCAACAGACTCAAAAACTAAAATCAAAATTGTTTGCACAAATCTTCACTAAACACCCACAACTTTTGAGCAAGTTCCGGGTCAAGGGCAAGGGTTTCTCGAACAACCCAAAGGAATCTTTCTTTGATCTACGTTCATCGATTTCTATCGTGCACGGATCAAAGCAATAGATCCTTTTCTGGTGTCAGAAACCTTCCCATACGGCCCGAGTATCATACGTGTAGGAATAACACGTGTAAGAAACCACACAAAACCATACGGTATGCTTTGAAACAAATCCGTGTCAACAATGCCAGGGTGAACTGCATTTGCTGTGATATGGTTTCCGAACCGGCGGTTTAATTCAACGGCAAACAACTGTTTGCAAGCTTTGATTGTCCATAATATGGCCAGCCAAGAACCCATGTAACTTCTCTGCCACACTCTTGAACTCAATGCCACACATTGGAGCACACCAAGTGGCTGATGATGACAAGGTGATTACACGTGGGCTCTCGATTTCAAGAGGACAGGGAGAACTTGCTGTACGAGCATGAAGTGACCGAGATAGTTGGTCACGAAGGTTTTCTCATATCCATCCTAAATAAATGTTTAACAGGTTTACATATTTCAAGAGATGGATTCCTTACAACTGACACTTGAAAGCGGAAGTCGTTAGTGGGATTATCAAGGAACCCAAGGTAAGCACCAGCGTTACAAATGAGAATATCGAGAGATTTCAGTTTCGCTGCAAGGTCGATTCCAGCTTGTTTGGTTTGTTTCAAGTCGGACAAGTCGATTTGGATGAAATCGATATCCACATTCTTTCCGAGTGCAGCGGCTTCAAGCTTAATCTTTTTAATTGCAGCTGTAGCATTGTCTTTAGATCTTGAGGCCATATAAACCTTGGCACCGTTTAGAGCAAGGTGTTTGACTGTGAAATAGCCTATCCCCTTGTTTCCTCCAGTGACGACTGCGGTTTTACCGACGAGAGAAGGAATGGTGTTGATAGAGAATGAGGAAGTTTTGTACACGGCATCAGTTCTGACACTCTTCTTTATAGTCTCGAAGGGTGATGGGATTTGTTTTTCGTTTGGTTTGTACTTGCGATTGGAAGAAAAGTAGGCGATGCCAACAACGAAAAGCGTGACGATGACAGAATTCTGAAAGCTGATGATTTCGGTGAACATTTTGGTTGTTGTTTGTCCAGTGGACTCGGTGGTTTTGAGGCTACCTCCGATCTCCACAACCTCCGATCTCCTCTGGAAAAAGCTTGACCGTATTTCCTCATTCCTCCAAAAGAAAAGCAAAGTCTGAATGTTTATTTATCAACTTCCTTTCTCCAACTTCACTCTTCAATGCAAACTTTAGAGCAAATGTCTTCGCTGAATTCCACCTTGGCCGAAGGTTGGGATCCATAGCCAAAGGATGATGATCGTCAGAAACAACTCCAAATGGCTTGAGGTACTTTCCCTTGATACCTTTTTCAACAATTTCCTCACTTGTAGCTGCGTAAAGGGAGCAATATGCACCCTTCTCAGGACTCAAGACTTCACCAAGAGCAAGTCCAAGAAGCGTCTTAAGTGAACCAATACGAGATAAAAATCACGTAAAACTGTACTTGTCAAACTTAATCAAGTCAGTGTCAACAACACCAGGGTGCAACGCATTGACAATCAATTGAGATCCAAAGCGAGCGTTGAGTTCCGTTGCAAATAAAATGTTGGCGAGTTTAGATTGGCCGTAGTATTGTCCGCCATATGCTTCCGATTTTCCTGTAAGAATACTGTCGAAATCAATTCCGATTGTTGGTGCATTTTCAGGGTTAAGTTATATTGATGATATTTCTCAAAGCAAGAGATGTGCAAACATGCTTTTAATCAAAATGTGAGCGAGACAGAATTCTTACGTACCGTTAAAGGAAGAAAGGATATTAAGGAATTCGCGATTGACCAACTTGTTGAGGAATGTAGACATAAGCGTGACCACTGAGCGCGCCCTTCATGTATTTTAAAGTCGGCATATAAATTACGTTTTGTTGTTCTTGAATACATTGTGTTTTTCAAACAATGCCCATAATCCGTCCTCGAGTTGCCCATTCTCTCGCCTCGGATCATCCGTCCAGCTCATCGTCGGCACATTTTGCAATATTAGGTTTATTAAATGGAATTACTCTGGAAGTTGGCCTTCTAGGAATTGTCGCGACACTTCTATTCCACAGGTTTTATGAAAAGACCCCAAAACTCAGTATTACTGGAATATTGCTCATAAATTTCAACATGGCCTGCTTATTTTACATGGCAAATTTTTCAAGCGACTGGTTTCTCAAAGAATCAAACTGTCAGATTGGAAACCTCTTTGGGAACATGGCAAGCCATTACTTTTATTTGAGTTTTGATGCTTTTATCCTGTTCAAGAGCTTTGTGTTCAGTAAATGCGATCATAACGTTTTCCGCGTGAGCTGTATTCTGTTTGTTCACAGACTGTTTTGGACGATTTATGACATCGTCAAATCGACTGGTGAATGGGATCCGTTGGCAAGGTATTGTAACTACAATCAGAATGGCCTTAGTGGACTCGGCTATAATGCTTCTGATATTTTGATTGATTCATTTTGTTCTATTGTGGCTTTACTGTTCAGTTGGCAGTATCTGAACTCGGATATTACGCGTATTGGCGAAGTTATATTGAGCGAAAACGGTGAGGATTGTGACCACAGCTTCGAAAGTTGTGAACTTATATAGACATATATCACAGTGCTTCGAAGTGTTTGTGTATTATTTGTTAACTCATTCGCAATCTACGCGTCTCTGACGATAAACGATCCATTCATGACATTGATAACGTTTATGCTCCAGAACTATATATGTAAGCTTTGAATTATACTCCCTTCGATGAGTTGAGGCATTTCCTTCAGATGCACGATGTGTTAACTTTGAATTATTTTGGATCATAACACGAAGAAGGAATATGGTGAAAATATCAAATACATCGAATTCATCAAACAATCAGAAGAATCAAAAGGGATTGTCGAATCATATTGATGTGATAAATTAATAAATCTTCTTCTGACTTGGTCAAATATATCAGTCATGAGGCTTCTATTATGCGCCTTTGTTCAATTTTGCCGATTAGCCAAGATACACAAATGTGATTGTCATTGATTTACAACTTCAACAATCAAAGTCTTCAAAGTCTCCTCAAAAGAAACAAATATGAGTATCACGTCTCGTCAGTTTGCAATCCTGGGCATGCTCGGCGGATGGACGTTGGAAATATCGGTCAATGGAGTCATTTCAACGATTGTGTACCACTTTGCCAACCCAAACACCAAGCGCGGTGCAATCAACTGGACGGCCATATTAATGACCAATTTCAACTTTGCTTGTATCGTTTATATGCTCAACTTCTTTATCGATTGGTTTCTGGGGGAATCAAACTGTGTATAGGGAATTTGGTGGGTAGCTTTAATGTACAATCTATCATTAATCATATCAACGGTACAGTTCGGAAATTCCGCGAGTCACTACTTTTATTTAAGCTTCGACTTATTTGTTTTGTTTAAGACATGTGTTATAAGTGGGTTCCACAAAGGTGTTGTTGGAATGGCGGGAATTATATTTGTGAATCGTTTGTGTTGGACTGCACTCGATATTTCCAGGTCCGGGGGTTATTGGGATCCAGTTGGACAGCAGTGTAACTACTATCAGTTCCCAATGAGTGGAATCGCGTATAACGCGTCTGATATGATTTGCGATATGTTTTGTACGCTTGTTTCGGTGTTTGGGACATCCAAGATTAGTAAATCCAGAATTGCGGAAGTTATTTTGCAGGAGAATTGTATGTTTGACGTACTCGATTGTTTCTGACTTATTCATACTTACTCAATAGTCCTTCGAAGTCTCCTAATGTTCTGCGTCAACTCGTATGCGATGTACGCAGCTTTAAACTTTACCGACCCTTTTCTTACGCTAGCAAGTTTTATGATTCAGAATTATACATGTGAGCGTTAAACTTATCTGATTCAATTCTAACGTCATGGTCAGATGCTCGTTTGCTCAACCTCGAGCACTTTTGGTAATATTTTTAAGTTAAGACGCCGTTTTTTTTTGATAATTTGTACTTTAGGATCGGAGTTCGTAAGCGAACATTGAGCAGCCCTGCTAAGTTGGACAAACAAATGACAGACAGCGATGTGGAACGTGGCTCTTTTATCAATACGATCGTATCTTCTGTCAGAAAGAGCCGCATCGGAGCCGGAAGAGAGTCCGAAACGTCCCAATCGAAATCTTTCCGTTAGAACACCCTTTTTTACTTTCAGTAGAAACTCTCTTTCTTAGTTTCCTTCATATTTACAAGGTTTCCCATTCTTTTGTCGTACAATTTCTATTGTTTGGATTTTCAGGTTCATAAATGAATGTTACAATTCCCTCGATACCATCAGGGCGAGGAATTACCGACCGCCAATACACTCTACTTGGTTTAATCATCGGACTAACGCTGGAGATAGCTGTCACCGGGATCATATCTGCAAGTGTATTTTATATTCCTGTCACCAAACCAAAGCAAGGAAGTTTCGGAATCAATTGGACCGCCATACTTATGTTCAACTTTAATTTGCCTGTATAATCTATGTTCTCAACTTTTCGATTGACTGGTTCCTTACAGAATCAAATTGTGTGATTGGAAACCTGTTTGGAAACTCTGCAAGTCACTACTTTTATTTGAGTTTCGATGTCTTTGTTCTGTTCAAAACGTGTGTGATAAGTGGCTTCAATGTGTGGGTCATCGTGTTATCCGGAATTGTGTTCGCGAACCGTGTGATTTGGACTATACTGGATATATATAAATCAGGCGGGTATTGGGACGAAATTGAGCAGCAGTGCCATTATCGCCAGTTTCCATTGAGTGGAATTGGATATAACGCGTCCGATATGGTCTGTGACCTGTATTGCACAGTTGTTTCCATTATATTCTCATGGAAGATGTTACGGTTCAGCTCATCAGGAATGAAAGAGTTGATTTATCAAGAAAACGGTTCGTAAGCCACCATGTTCTTACGTCTGCGATAACCAACTTAGGTCTCCTTTACTCTAGTGCTGCGCAGTTTCATTATGCTTTGTGTGAACTCATACGCAATGTACGGGGCTCTGACGATTACAGATCCATTCTGGACGCTGGCAATATTCATGATTCAGAACTACACTTGTACGTATTTTCCTCCAAAATGGTTCTAAACTCTTTGTATAGATGCAAGGCTACTGAATCTTGAGCAGTTCTGGTAATCTTTTTTGAAGTAAATTGAAACACTGAAACTCTAAGGAAGGATCGGAGCCCGTAGGCGAAAGCTATTGGCACCAGTAGACGTTGAAAAAGAAATACAAGCATCCATAAGGAAGGAGTCGATAGATTCTGAAGGATCCAACACGAGTTCGAAGATTTGGAAAGAAACAGTTTCCACGGGTCAATAACGGCTTTCAAGAACTTTCCATCATTAAAAAGGGCTGAAAAGCGTACTGGCTTCGAGGATCTATAGTGGATTAATCATATAATAATTAATGTCTACATCTTTTCCTTTTTCATCTTCCTCCCAAAAACACAACCAACAGAATGAAGGTCTGCGTGCATACTCACCAACCCACCACCAATCCAAACATCTGAACGTATCCACCACTTCGAAAACAGGTCATTGAAAAGATCCACAAACCACTCACGATGCGTCCAGCAAAGATGATGCGGGCGTCACCGTGCGCAACCGAGATCTCAACCTTGTTCAACTGTTGGCGAGCATTGGAAGTCGATGCGAAGGGATGCATGGAATCGGCGAGGGCTCTGGCTGGATGCATGGCTGTGCCGGTGGGTTCTGATCTGATTCGTATGTTCTGTTGCTCATCACTTCGTTGTTTTAGGTCAAGGTTGCAAAGACGAACTCAGCGGGTGATATCAACAAGAAGCTTGCGAAACTGAGACAGGGAAAGAGTCTGTAAACTGGCTCAAACGGAGGGGAAATCTGGATGACGGGAACCATAATACAATCCATTTACACCAGCTACAATCGTTTCCCGCTGTTTTATTCCTCGCTATTTGCTAGGTTTCTTCCACATGAAGTAGTTGCACCGGAATTCAGTCACTGTCCTACTTCGTTTAACGTCTCTTTCTCCCTGTTCAGCAGTATTCAAGGGCTTGGCGTCAGATGGACCGACTGGTCGAGCACACAGATAGAAGAAGCGACCTTGATTTGGACCGGATTTGTTCACCTATATATCCATCCATATTAGCATCTCATACAGAAAGCCAGCCTTCAACTTACGCGAAACTCTTTTGTCTCTTCGTCGTGGTAGCACTTTGGATTATCGGGCTTTTTGAGGAGTGATTTCCATGCATTGATGCTGCTTAGTTTTGAATCTGGGGATGGAGTTGCCGTTTCGAAGATTCCTGCAGGCATTGATTCGCTTTCCATTGTGGTTAAAGTGGTTTCGTAGATGGGATGCTCGCTGTCACTTCGGGCTCAGTACTCAGAGTCTTTTTAATGAAGAATGAAGCGATTGATGGCTGGGCTTTCTTGGCTCCACCCGAAGATGCTTTAACGAGTGGAACGATAGGTTTCTGCTCGCTTACTGAAACTGTAGGAGGAGGAGGAAGAGTTGGCTCTTCGTTGCTAAGATGCTGCCAACTTTCCGCTTGACTCCACTACCAGCTCAACAAACCAATTTTTCAGAGTGGTTTGCTTCCCACTTCCACTAACTTCTTCCCACAACTCTGCACAGCCAGGTGGGATCAATGATGGCGAGCGTTCGCCCAACATATCCACAGCAAAACACCTGATTCCAATGCTTTCTGCGAATGTGCCACAACAGGACAGTGGTCACTTCCCATTACATCGGGTCGAATATCACAAGCAGAGAACCAGGTAAGAGTCCTGGCGAAACAAGGATGTAATCCAGGCGAGTCCCAAAGTTAGCTCGTCTGTACGCCAATTTAGTAAACCCACTACACCAAGTGAAGAAAATCTGGTGTACCGTGCGTCAATTAACGTATTCCAACAAGTAAACGCCCCAACACGATCTGGGTGAAACCATCGAAACAAATCCACAAGCAAAGCCTCTTTACCATCCTGACCTTCTAATAACGAATCCATCCATTTGCGACCCATCGTTTCTCCAAACGCGTCTAGTTTGTTTTCACGGACATTGTTGTTTGGATCAGCATGGTCGATTGGTTTATGGCAGACGTTTAAGTCTCCCAGAAGAATCACGTTTCGTTTTGACGTGTGGGTTAGGGAATTGATGATGATGGAGACGGCTGTTTGGAAGCGCGATTTGAATGCGTATCGATCCGTTTCGTCAGGGCAGGCGCGAGGAAGTAACCCTGTTGAATTAGAAGTTAGTGGTGCGACTGCGAAACTGGGAGTAATTTACGTTGATGAGAATGAATAATCCATGATCCGAAAACAATATTCGTCCTTCTTCGTCCATTTCCTTGAGTTCTTTGATGGAATACAAGTGGCTGTGAGCGTCAAGTACTGCTCCAATTGCAGTACGCATATCGGTCGAAAGGGAGCCAAGTTTCCGTCTGAACATCCACCTAGAAACCCTTCTTGAGCTGAGAGGGGAGTTGTGTTGATGTGGTGTATGTTGTCACTCCAGAGTACCCAGTCTTGTGCTGTAGTTTCCCATTCAGATACAAGTCGATATAGACGGAAACTTACCTTGCTCGTTGAATGGAAAGCCCTGAATCCATCGACTTCCGCCAGTGCCTCTCGCACAATTCTGTCCCTTGTGCACTTGAACTCTTGGAAGCAGTAAATATCAAAGCTTTCTTTGTTTGAAAGAGGAATAGATTGTTTGATGATGGAAGCATTGGACTCTTTTGGAGGGTATAGCTTCTGTGTTATGTATGGTTCAGAGGTGGGATGTTGCCCGAGTTCTTTCACGCACCTTCAGAGCCATAATACCCTATTTGAAAGCATGAGCAATCACCATCAATGTCAGTAGCCTACATACATTCACATTCCAGGAGACAAGGTCCATCTCTCCCTTCTTTTCCCAATAATTATCCAACCAGAAACAAACAAATCGAATGGATCTCCCAAATCTGCGCAAACGAATCGACGGTTTGGATTCGCAACTTGTCGAATTGCTCAACGAGCGAGCGCAGGTTTCAATCAACATTGGACTTGCGAAGGGAAAGTCTGAGGAGCCTGCGCAAAAGAAGCTCAAGGGCGAACAACACATTCACCAACCAGCTCGTGAAATGCTGTGTACGATCGCGTGAAGAAGCTGAATCATGGACCACTGAAGGATAATGCGATCGAGGCAATCTACCGGTACCTTGCTTCTCTTCACTTCTTTACTAGTACCACTGTAGCTTATCATGCCCAGTGAGATCATGAGTGCTTCAATCAGTCTCCAGAGACAAATCACAGTTGCTTTCCTTGGTCCCCGTGGTTCATACACGGCCCAGGTTGCTTCGAATCGCTTCGGTGACAGCGTTGCTTACTCGGATATGCCAACTATCGGTGACGTCATCAAGGCTGTGCTTTCCCGTACATGTACCTACGGAGTCGTTCCCATCGAAAACTCAACTGCGTATGTTACTTGACTGTAAACGAATTGATTGGTCTGATATGGAGGGTTGCAGGGGTAACGTCGATGCTACACTCGATGCACTTGTCAAGGCTACTCAGGATGCGACAGAAGAAAACAAGGTGCAAATTAGGGCTGAACACTATCTTCCTATTCATCATTGCTTGTTGAGCAACGCTACCAACAAAGCTGACATCAAGAAAGTATACAGTCATTCTCAGGTGAATCATCGCAAAACTTACTTAGACGAAATCTCATAAATCTTTTATTCAGTCGATTGCACAAACTGCGCAATGGTTTGAGGCGAACATGAAGGGTGTGGAAAGAATCGCAGTCGCGAGTAACAGTGCTGCCGCTATTCTTGCCAGCAAGGAGCCTGGAGCTGCTGCAATTTGTGGCGAACAGTGCGCTGATATGTACGGTCTTACTATCTTGGAGAGAAACATTGAAGACAAAAAGAGTAAGAATGCTTACTGCGCTAAATTCTTGCTGACTTAATGCATGGCAGACAACACTACCCGTTTCTTCATTCTCGGGGACAAACATGAACCCTCAACTGGAAGCGATAAGTCTCTCCTATACTTCACCGTCGACCACCGTCAACCGGGTTCCCTCGTCGACGCGTTGAACGTTCTCAAAACTCATAAAATCAACTTGACAAAGATTGATTCCCGTCCAAGCGGTGGATCTCCATGGAACTACTTTTTCTTTATTGAATTCACGGGTCATGTGGAGGACGCGAATGTGAAGGCTGCTTTGGCTGAGATGGGTCAGTTCTGTTTGGGATTACTGTTTTGGGAAGTTGGCCGGATCAGAGGCCTAGTGCTTGATTATGGGACTGTTTCTATTTTGATGAATAAATAGTTATTGGGATTATTTGGAGATGCTTCTCAGAAATCTCTCTTGAGAATGTCCTCACGAGCCGTTTTTGCACTCCTTACCTTGTTCATTGTACTGGTATGGAATGCTTGACATTATTTGGACTAGAACTGAGCCATTGGCACACAGGATGTCCTTGATACTTCGAATGCACCCGCAACACTCCCGCTTCCTGAAGTTCTCTCATCCGTCAAGGCCAAAGCTGACTTAATTCAACAATCATCATTCAACTCGTCACTTCATCGAGACTCTGAACAACCTCATCGACAGGAGTTTACTACCAAAACACAACTGCCCTCTTCAAAGGTTCCTTCCCCCAAGAACCCTTCACCTCCCTACGTACTTAAATGAACCCAGGCAAATACACTCCAACATCCTTTCATCTGATCCAAATCCTCTGCGTGGAACATTCGACTGGACAACACCAGGCGCTCTCTCCTTCCATCTCTTTGATGACCACTCTTTCGCCGATCCGTATTCATCGTTCGTGGATGGCATCTTACGGATAAAGGTACCAGGTCGAAAAGGCATCGAATACACGTCCAAAGGGAGTGGGAGGAAAGTCTTTACAGCGCGACGGTCTCGTGTTTTGACGGTTAGCGTTGCTGGTGTGCATTTACTGAGAGAAGGGGCTATTTATTTGGTTGGAGTTTCGGATGGGTGAGTTTATGTGATTTTTGCGGAATCAAGGGTGTGATTGACATATCATATCGTCAGAAACTCTTCAGCGACGGATACATTGGATCAAGCTATTGGAATGATTCCAAACAAGGATAGTTTTGAACGAGCAAAGTCGTTTGCAACGAATATATACCAGGATGCTGTCAAACGACTTGAACTCATGGTTGAAAATGAAGATGATACAGAGGAGATTATTCCAACCATGCATTCAGATGTGAAATGTCGCTTTAATATTGTGCTTCAATTGAATCCAGTTGAAAAGCATTCGCAGGAGGTGATGAACGATTACGAACAAGGTAAAACAGCTCGTTGATCTGTTACATACAAGACTAAGCAATCACCGCAGAATTAATCGAAACGCGCGGTCTCCCTGAAACCCCTCTTCACCCACATCCAACCCTCGCAACTTCCATCCAAATCACATCCGAAACCTGCGGCCTCAGACTCACATCCCCTCAAGCAGTCGGCATAAAAATCGAACTATACCGTCGAAAAACAATCACATACGCGCTCCTCGTTATTCTATCTACACTCCTCGAAGTCCATGCACTTCTCACACAAGCGGGGTACACTACGACGCCCGCGAAACGATCGAAAGTGTCACAGACGACGATTGGGTGCATGATTTGTTATGACGCGTATCTAGCGCTGATTCATTTCTTGTTGGGTGGTGTGTTGGGTGGAGACGCGTATCTAGCCTTTGCGGCGGCGAGTTTTGGGAAATTTGTGGGGTTTGGGGTTGTTGGTGTTCGATATTTGTTGGATATTTGTAAGGCGAGAGGAGGTGGGGATGTTGGGGAGGGTGGGGTTGGGATATTTTATTCGAGGTTTTGTGAGTGTGAACTTGTTTTTTTCTGTTTGGGAGCTGATGTGTACATTTAGGCACGTATATTGTCGGTGGTATCTTCTTCTTTTATCAGTTTGGGGCTTCGTCGCCGTTTATTACGCTGGTTACGGGAGTCATTATGAGTTCATTTTGGGTTCCGCAAATCCTTATGTGAGTGCTTGAAGTTACTTGAGGAAGTAGTACTAACTTCATCTCCAGCAATATTCATCGAAACAATGTGAACGCACTCCACCCAATTTCATTATCATATCAACATTTGCTCGACTTGTCCTTCCCGCCTACTTTCTGGGTTGTCCACACAACATTCTAACAATGACATTACTCCTCGATGGACCAAACTATTTATTGGCGTTGGGTCTTATCGCATGGATAACATTGCAAGCCTCCATTCTCTTCGTCCAAGACCGAATTGGTCCACGGGCTTTCATCCCAGAATACTTTTACCCGACGCGCTACGACTATCATCCTGTGATTTCCTTTTCCGGTGACGACGAGACTCCAGCTCCGTCAAGTGTGAAAGTAGACTCGAAAGAATGTGCGATTTGTTTCGCGGGATATTTGAAGACATGCAAGTACCGATAAAGGGGCGGAGGAGTCTTAGGCGGCAGCAAGAAGCGTTGAGAAAAGTTTATATGGTGACGCCATGCCTGCACGTGTTCCATTCGGATTGTTTGGGTCGGTGGATGGAAATGAAGATGGAATGTCCCGTTTGCAGGAAGGAGCTGCCTCCTCCTTGAAACTAGCGTATAAAATTTCGGTTTTTATTATCAAATTTGTACGTATAAAAGAGTAATTAAACGACTGATATCGGATAAACTTCCATCTCATTCCTCCGCCTCTTCGTACTCGATCCATTCGTCCTCTTCAAGAATGTCGGTGACGAAGAATTTCACGAAACACGCAAAACAGAGACATGATAGACATAATGGTGTCACAGTATGACCCACCAGTACCAAGGCGTGATTCCCAATTTCGGGAATGTTCCTGGAAAAAGTTCTGCAAGAGATTTATCCCCCAATATCCACGAAATCGCTCCAAATAAGGATTGAATAGATTTATAAAATCCAGCATATCGTGAATTGATAGCAGCGTCGTGTGAGAGGGAGCCGAGAAGCCAATAGGTGTAAGCTTGGAAGAAAGCATCGTACATACCGTCTCGGAATGCAAGATGTTAGTGGTTGTTACAAATAGAAGAAAACGCGACTCACAAGTCATAAAAACAATCAGCCCAACGACCCAAAACGGCCAACCGGTATCACTGGTATTTTGGAAATCGATGGCGTTCTTGGCAGTCTCATTGTAAATGTTGCGGTAGGTACCAAGGTTTCCTGGGTCAATGTACCACTGAAAAACTCCTCCAAACCCCCAGATACATGTTGTGCAAACAGCAACAATACTTAATCCTGTCCACGCGCGTTGCTTTCGCCCACCATAACGAAGCTCGTCAAGGAAACCGTTACTGAAAAACCACGACGCTGCCATTTGTGAGCCCCAAAAGAAAATGTTGTTGAGAGCTTGGGTCTTTTCGGTGAAATAAGCTTGGAAATTTGTAAACTGATATTGATAAAACCAGTTTGAAGACGCGAACGGAATTACCTGTTTTGCCCTTTAGTGAAAGCCAGACCAATAAATTCAAAGCTTACTAGCACCAGCATGGCAGGATTTGTAAAAAGAAGCATGATCGACTTTACTTCTTGCCAAACATTCGTGTCTCTCTGAGTAACGTTTGTGTTATCTTCGCGTATCACTTTTCGTGGTGGTGCAATAACCAAAGCAACAACAGCTCCCCCAGCCGATAGGCACATAAATGTGACATATAGCTCTGTAGGTACAGTTGATGAACTTTCAGCAAACGCAATCATTGATCCAATGACAGCCCCAAGATTAAATATAATCCAAAAGTACGCAAAATATGTTCCACGGCGGTTATCAGTTGGATACGTCATAACAATTGCACCTTGCGCGGCCCAAAGACATCCGGCTCCAATGCCGAGGAGTGCTCCAGCTCCATACGCAAATCCTCGTGTACCATCAATTGTATTTGTTGATTGCCTTTGACCTGATTTCATATCAGCAAGGTCTTGCAAATGAATTGATAATTTAGATGCTTGGAACAATGCGTATGTGGAAGATGCAAAAGCAAGAAGGACTCTTGGACCGAGGATGTTGTTGAGCCCACCAGCGACAAGCGAGAAGACAGCAAAGAATGCATATAGGATTCCTGTTTGAAGGGACTTGAGTTTCTTGACTTCTTCGGTTTCTTGCTGGAGTGAATTGAGCGCTGAGATAGATAACAACTGTGATGAGTGATACATACAATCTTAGAAGTCTAACAAGGTATCTCACCATTGAACATGCCTGGACAGAGGAAGCAAATGATCCCGACAAGAATGACTTGTGTCTTGGCATCATACAACGAAGAACGGATTCGCTCAAGCGCTCCCATCTCCACTGCTTTCTCACCGAATTATTTTTCAATTTACTATTTATTAAGCAAGCTGGTAAACTTCATATCCAGTAGATCCAGTTATCCAATAGCCGTTATCACACAGTAGCCCATCAAGCAAGGTTTCCTCAACTCTCTCCTTTCCAATCTTTGGCAAACACACCATTCCTGTAAATCCTGAGAAACACAAACCGAAACACGGCTTAGGTGGATCTACTTCTTCTACTTCTTCTTCTTCTTCACTTGTGTACCAATTGACATTATCATTGTCGAGCATTCTCGTGTTTCTCATGGCATCTGGGCAGTCAGGAAGGTGGAATGCGGGCCCAAAGTTTTCAAAACATTCGATTCCAAACTCTTTGTCCAACGCGTATTTTTTGAAGTTTGATTTCGTGCCATTTTGTTTGATACTGAAGAGAAATCCTTCCTTAACAGGTAACACTTGATTCTCGGACGACCATGCAGTGTCAACAAATGCGCCAAATATAACGTTTGGAGTACGTAGTACTAGCACGGTGTTCCTTTTCCCATCGACTGCTGTGTGAAAGTCATTATCATCTTCGATATATCCGATAAGTTTCAGACTGCGAGGCTCAAAGGATCGAACACGATTTTTCAATTCGTGTAGCAAAAAGTCCACTTCGCAATCATCAAAAAGAGTTGAATTCGCAGAACTGCCCCACACAGGCACTCCGATGCTTCGAAGAGAACCTGCAAAATGTGCCTTGAGCATCTTGTGAAACAACGGTGGAAGTAATGGTAGAAAGCACTCCACGTACGCTTGGTAATAATCGCTTTCAATCTCAAATAGATCAATCAAATGAAGTAGCTCAGAGAGAGATGTTTGCCCTTCATCCACATCCATTTCCTCGGGGATTCCAGTTGATAATTCTGTCCATTCTAATCCCTGATATGCTTTGAGTAAGGTTATTGCAAATTCCCACTTGTCTCGATAAGAGAAATTTTCAAATGAGAGGATTCCCTTTGCGGAATCAAAATATCCATAATATGGATTATTGTTGCTTGATCCATATTACCTTTCGTAACTTCTAACGCTCTTCGTTTGATATAGCCGAGTCTGAGCTTGTCGCAATACAGAAATACACTGAATGCGTCTTCGAGGGTGAGACATCCCCCAACAAGTGTACGTCACATTTCTCTTTGAGGGCCGTCAGAAGAAGCTGATCCGCAAACAAAGAAACTTGTACGATATTGGTATTGGGAACTGTGACACTCCCGCTGTAAAAGTAGTCAAGTATCAAACTCATGGTTTCTATTGATGCATCAGGATGTCTCATCACCGCCCGGACAAAAGAACAGTCTCCATCGATTCCGATTGGAAGATCAGTTTGAATGCTGTGGGTTTTCCAACGATTGGACAGGGCGTGCTTGTAATACTCTGATTTCGCTGCAAGGATAGCTGCTGGACAAACACGGGTGTTTCCGCAGGCCCGACCAGAAGTATCACATCGGCAAACGTTCTATCAGAGCGAAGTTGGGCAGAGAGGGAAGCAGCTGCGTCAGAGTCGAGAATGAGACAGCCTTTGGATGTCTCGTTGCAGGACTTCTCAGCTGTGAGCATTTCTACTCGTTTGGTAAACAATTAAAACATGTTCATTTAATCAGTCACTGGCATATTCCAACTCGCCAATCTGTCCTCGCAAAAGCTCAACAACTTCATTCACCTTCTCAACACCCCTTCAACAGCTCTTACAAAGAGGAACTTCCTCTGCTTCAAATCAAGCACTTCTTTCCCACTTTCATCTCGAACCACAACAAAGTTTGCGATTTCCCCTCCTGATTCGCGAATAATAATGGCCGCAGCAGCAACATCCCACATGTGAACTCCGGCCTCCCAATACAAATCAAATGTACCACGGGCAACATAGCAAGCTTCGAGCGCGGCACTACCAAGACTTCTCACCCCTCGCTATTGAATAAAGAAAGATGTCAGATGATTTCCGTCCTCAATAACCACGACAACTCACAGTCGGAGCTTTCAATACACTATCCAAAGTCTTCAACTTGCTGTCCAATCGTGCATCGCGTTCATATCCCCATTCAGTCGCAACAAGAGAAGCACTCAATCCTTTCCAAGGCTGCACGCCATACAAAGGAAGAGAATGCACTGTTCCGTCCATGGCTTCCATGAAAGCCCCACTTCCTTCAGCCGCATAGAAACATTCTCCGAGGATGGGATTCAACACAACTCCAACGACTGCTTGCGCATTCTTGAGGAGTGCGATTGAAATACAAACGTATGGGAATCCTTTGATTCGAATGTGTTGATTATCAGAGTCGCATAACAGTTACGGGTGAGTTACCATGAACGAAGTTGGTTGTTCCATCGACAGGGTCAACACACCAGGTCAAGTCGTTTGTCAGCTCGGTCGTCGCACCATCGTAAGTTTCTTCTCCTGTACGGCCATCATACGGTGAGTATTTAACCACTGAGTTCAGACACAGTTTACCAATAAACTTATGATCAGGGTACTTTTCACGGATGTGTGCAAAGACCAAGGCCTCCACAGCCTTATCCTAATAGTAACATGTATCAGCGGCTTATATCTCTGATTTAGGTGAATGGTTACCGTTGCTGTGACGAGATCGGAGGTGTTTGATTTCAGATCCAAAGTGCCTTGGAGAGTGCGGTTTAGGAAGGCGGCTTTGATCACTGGTCCTGCTTTGCGGGCAGCTGAAGGAAGAAGTCAGATTTGGTGGGCACTTGGCAGACCTGTACCTTCAAGGGCAGTCGCCAAAAAGTCAGAGTAGCTCATTTGGGGGAATTTAATATGAGTAATATCAATAGTGGGAGTTCGTGAATCGTGTCGATCAACAGAAGGATAATTCTGTTTCCCCACTGCTTCCGCCGGAGGCAAGGAGAATTCCAAACTTGTGGGACTTGATGGGCACAGATGGGCACTGGTTTCCCTGACAGCACAACGAACCCACTCAGCCTTTGAGACATGAACCTGCAGTCGTAATGGTGGACGGATTTGTTTTCAAGGTTGTTGCACCAAGCTTTGTTAGTGGTTCTCAAGAATAGGTTGAAACACATGGTTGGAATAGAGGAATTACATGCTTTGTTTAACGTTATGTATAAATTATTTATCATTTTCTGTCTGGGTCTTTTATAATCGTGTCCAAGAGAATTGTCACGCTGAAGTTCAAAACAAATCCGACAAACCGAACATCAAGGTCTCTCTCGTTGTCTTTCTCCAACTCTTTAATCTAATCAAGCATTGTAATTAGATGCAAGTAATCCTTGGTCTTATTACCCTCACAATCGCACGCGTTTCTGCTGCTCCAGTAGCTGCAGCTGGAGATCCAGCAGCTCCCAACTTTGTTGATCCATTAGAACCTGTTGCAAACGACGGAACAGCTTACTCTCCTGATCCGATCGGAAACCGTAACGGCGATCCAGGACCAGCCGCAGCTGTCGCAGCTCCACCTGCTTTTGTGACTGAAACATCTGTTTTTGATATGGGCGCTCATGATCCTGCAGCAGCTGCAGTTGAGCCGACAGCACCAGTATTGCCATACAACCAGTCTCCAGATAGTTTATCGCAAGTGAACCCAGCACTTTCTCCTGTGGACGCGAATGAACTGATCACCCCACTTTTCGCAAACACCCCAGCGTGTCTTCTTTCCTGCTACAATGGTCTCGTTGGTCAACAAGATGTACTTTCTTCAGCCCCGTTGGTATGTGAAGCCCAGTCTTCGCAATTCCAAACCACTATTATCTCGCTTTCCTCGTGCCTTCGTACAACTTGCACAAGTGCCTCTGATTTGAAGGCTTCTGCTTCTTGGTTTGCAAATGGAACCATTCAGGATACTCTCGCGACGGCTTGTTATGGAACTCAACAGGACGTGGGAGATGGAGTCGCTGATAACTTTAACTTCTCTGTTCCCCAGCCTATTATTGCTCAACAAGAGTCTACGTGGTATAACACGGTCGCCGTCGCATCTGCAGTTGGGTTGCTTGCCGGTGCACCTTCTTGCTACACGTCGTGTATTCTTGGTGGAAACGAGAACCCTGCTTCTGGAATGACTGATAAATTCGCTGTTATCGCAGTTTGTGTCCAAATGAGTGTTGTTGCATCTTTGGACTCGACCAGTGTGAGCTCTTGTAATGACAAGGGTTGCAGTGAAGCTGATGGTGTTGATGGTGCTATTTGGTTCTCAACGTATGCTGATGCCTTCAGTAACGCGTGTGGAAAGATTATGCATGCAAACTCAGACTTTTAATTTTTTAGATACAAGTGATGTAAGACTCAAAATAAAGAAGTTTATTAACTTAACGATACATATACAAGTCATTCATATCAGTATTCAGCAGGTCCTTGTAGTTTGCATCTCCTTTTTTAACTTCCTTCACATCTCTCCATTGAATCTTGTAGCCCAGGTCATAAAAGAACTGCAAATAGTCCTCAGGGTCCTCGTTGACAGCTGGGTCCTTGAAGTGACGTGGAACAAATTCAGTAAAGATGTGAGGAGGAGGATTCTTTTTGAAGATTTCTTTTGCTGTGATAAGGGCTTTGAACTCATATCCTTCCGTGTCAATTTTGATGAGAGTTGGTTGGATCTTTGATTTAGTCAAGTATTCATCAAGTCGACGGACTTCGACAGTGTATTCAGGAGTACACGTTTGACCATTCTTGATTTTCGCAGCGCCAAAGTTATCATGGTCCGTGACAATGCAAGACTTTCCGACTTCCTTTCCAAGACCATATGGGTTGACAACAACGTTATTATAGAGTCTAGCGCTCGAAGTCTAAGTATTTTAAAATCAGAAACAATTGAAAATTTAGACAGTACAAACCGCTGAACAAGCCAACAAGTCGTAATTCTTCTTCAGTGGCTCAAAGACGTGCACTTTGTATCCAGCATTCGCCAAGAACATGGCATGCAACCCGATATTCGCACCAATATCCAAGACAACCGCGTTATGATCTCCATGGCGCTCCAAAACCTGCAACATCTGCTTTCTAATAGGTGTTTCAAAGAGACCTTCCGAGCTACCAGAGGCTTTGTAGACCGAGTCTGAGACGGCATAGTCTTTTCCGCGTGGGTGAAGACAGAAGGAAAATGAGGGATATTCCGCGTTCATTTCCACGGATTGGTTTTGTGGACAGCATGTTTTGAAAAGGGAAGGGGACCATTTTGGCTTTGGTGGGTTCTTTGGCGAGGCGAACGAGAAGAAAGGTGAATTCGATGAAGTGGATTGGGTCTTTGCAACACTGTTTGTTTCGCATCTGGAGCCAAAAAGGAACCAGATACTGAAAACTACATTCGCAAAGATGGAAAGGGTGAGGAGGCGGGTGTATGGTGTTCCACGCAAGGTTGTTCTGACTACCATTCTGTTGCTGAAGACCAATTAGATTAGATTAGAGTTTTGGTTTATGAAGACGCGTAAGAACTTACTCTGGTGTATGATTTCTTTGTCAAAGGCGTTCTGGGAGCTGTCAAGCAGACGAAACTTTGCTGCTTTGGCGGGAAGATTTCAGATGCTTAATGGATGTGCAAGGAAGAGAAATAAGTCGAGAAATTGGTACTCTCATAAGTTTACTCAATCATTCAGCCATTTCATTAAGATGAACTTGCTCGTGCCTTCTGATAAACGTTTCTATTAAGCATGACATACCAGATTTCCACTCTTCCAAAACCACAGATGTCTGTGATATAAGCTAATGAATTGTATTTTAAGTTCCAGAAGTTCTCGAAGTGTCAAACAAATTGGATGGTTCAAATGCGCCTCCGATTCCGACACCGTCTCATCCTCGCATTTTTATGTTCTGCGGCCACGTTTCTAGTCGGCTTCGATGTTCTGTTTCCACATACTGGGATTATGCGACGGGTGGAAGAAGCGCTTCCACTTGACTATTACAATGGGACCGTCCCGCGGATAGCTGTTGCAATCAAGACTTCTCAAAGCTCAATGAACTGGTATTTGAAGGCTCAGCTTGAAACAAACTTGGCTCACATCAAAGATATCCTTCTATTGGGTGACGGCGGATCAACCAAAGTTGAAACCTTCATGAACCACACTGTTCTCGACGTATACACACCACTGCATAAC
The DNA here is from genome assembly GCA_002104985.1 of Rhizoclosmatium globosum. Lineage (NCBI taxonomy): Eukaryota > Fungi > Chytridiomycota > Chytridiomycetes > Chytridiales > Chytriomycetaceae > Rhizoclosmatium > Rhizoclosmatium globosum. The sequence goes on along the minus strand of MCGO01000020.1, from coordinate 166,919 downwards.
CGACTACTGCAACTAACTGAGGTCGAAGATGAAATGGTGGGCTACCGAGGCGTGGATAAGGATTTGCTCCTGGTGAAAGGCGACGTTGACTTTGACAAAAACAATCATTTACGGAGGCGAGGACAGCCAATCCTAAAGTTGTCGAGCCTCATAAAGCCTTACCTGGCCTCCAAGAACTGGGGAGACGCTTCCCAAAAGCTGATTGGTACTTGGTCATGAACGACGATTCTTTCGTTGTATGGGATAATTTATATGAGCTGTTGAGCCGGCGACGAGCGGATCGAGCATATTACTTGGGTATGAGTGTATCTTGGACGGTGAGGCTGTGTGTTTGAATGTTGCACAGGACCTGGCACTTACTCTATGATTAGAACTGCGATGGCGTAACTCGAATGGGAGACGGCCCTCGAATAGCTCTTGGGCGAAGTGGAATATTGGTATCTAGGGCTGCTATGAAGAAGTTGCTGACAAAGTCAGAGACGTGCATCATGAAATACATGGATTGTTGGGGTACGGTCTTTACATTCATTCGAATATCGTTTAATATTATATAGGTGGAGACATTCGCGTCGGTCTGTGTTTCAGGGATCTTGGTATCAAAGTAGAAGGAATTGATGGATTCGTGATGGATTCCTTCAATGTCCATCCATGCAAGAAGCCTTACATTATTGGACATTTCGAAGAAGAAGAAATTCGATTACTCAGTGATGCTATACGATCGTCTCCCAAGAAAGTGACAGATACAATGGGTGACATTTTCCAAGCTATGTACAGGAATACACCGAGACTGCGGCGACAAGACATTGATCGATCTGGTGGTGATTTTGCAGACTTTCCATCAGCGGATCCTCAACAATGTGAAGATGTGTGCCTCACGTATAAGGAGTGCATGAGTTGGGTCCACGTTTCAGGCAAGTGTTTGCTGAAAATTGGACCTATGCTTACCAGACGGGCGGAAGGATTCAAGAGTGGAGCTATAGTTGAACGATATCAATGCAAGAAAGAGAAAAATAAATAGATTGTCCGTTTCACTGTTGTTTTCCCTGGTTTTTCTAACATCCCCATACTCCTCCGTTCCTGGAATATAAAATCAATAGTTCCATAAATACGAGGTTCTATTCTCCAATATGAGATCCAAAAACGTCCAGTCACACAATATTCGCAAATTAGGAATCGACAAGTCAATTGTATTATTACAAAGCATATTCATTATCGCGAACAACTGACGGCGATGCTCCAATTGTAGCCAGATACGCATTCCAGCCAATTCCCATCCCGTTCAAGAACGCTACTCGAGCAAGGCCTGGAGGCAGATACCGGAATGAAATCAAGTTCACAGCCGGCCAAATCGCCCAAGCAGATGCATACACATTCGGAAACTTTTGAACAACCGCATCCATTGGAGTAACTCCAGGCTGCGGAGGATTCACATACGCCGCTGAATAGTACAAGAAAGCGCACAGATACGGAGGCGAAAAGAAGATTTGGTTCAGAATCGACTTTGTGGCAGCTAATTGAAAGGTCTTTGACGGGCCAATGAGCTTGTCAAGAACATGGAAACCTGTCAGAAGAACCAGCCGTTGACGCCGAACCCGAACGCTGTCATCTTGAGTGTTCGTTCGTAGTCCCAAGTGGCGATAGTGTTGGAGAGTTCCTTTGTTGTGATCAAGGGTGCTTCTGAATCGGTGTTGGATCCTATTGAGAGTAGTCGGGGCGGCAGCTTCACTTTCCCTGTGAGGATCTGGGCTGTAGTGTCTCCAATAAAGAAGAACGATCCCGCAAGTGCAGAAGATTGGAGTAATGTTCTGAGGTTGAGAGCCATCTATGTAGAGTTTCCCAGGAGTTCCAGAAAACAACAACACTACTTCAATTCCGGCTCATCCCGACAGATATGATATCATTTTATTATGTAATAAAGATAAATAGCAGATTTATTAAGGAAGGTCACGTTGTGAAGCCCCAATCATAACGAAGTGGGCTCTGAGACCTTTGAACTTCTATTTCCAACTTTCTTAGCTACTATCGCTTTCATGAATCACATCCTCATCGCTCAATTAATCAGATTTCTACTGCTCGCATATTCGCTGATGGTTTCGTCTTGAATGTCAGAATCATATTCGCATCAATCCAATCTTCCAAAGTAAGTAGGCCAACGCCCCTCACTCACGTCGTTCAGGCGTCCTCAACATTCTTTAGAAGTATTACCTAAATGTTCAAACCAATAAAGCCATCCACAATCTTCGCAATGTCCAATTCTGCAATCGTTGATGCAACTTGAACAACCGACCCAAATACATTCAGCGCAATGATTAAGATGCCGTACCTTATGAATCCCAGTATATTCGCCGTTAGGACATTCTTGCCATGACCAAGCATAAGAGGAGTAACAGATTTTTTACCAGCTCACCAGCCACTATGTGGTGGAATCAAGACCCCACGGGTCATGGCGTAATCCTTGTTATTATTTCGTCTTCGTTGTTGGCGACACAACCGTGCAATTGTGTCATACACCATTTAGGCTTCAAAAGCCCCCAGCGAAATAGAGCAACGCAATTTAGTTTAAAAAACACATTTGAAAATGACTGTCACCCAAATTGAAGAGGCTACCGCAACTCTTTCCCTGCAGAAGCAAGCTTTGAAAGTGAAACCACTTCAGAGAAACTACAGTCTTGACGCCTTGTATCCAAGCTTCAAAGTTCAACCACATATTGGAACAGAGTTTAAAGAAGGGTATTTACATAATAATAGTTGTCTGTGACTTTCATTAACTGTAGTCTTCAGAATTCAAATTCGAGAATCCTCAAGGCACCAAACGCTGACGAGCTCTTGCTTGACCTTGCAGTCATTGTTTCCGAGCGCAATGTCGTTTTCCTGAGAAACCAGGATATCACGTTTGACGAGCAAAAGGAATTCATTGACCGCCTCGGCCGTGTAACTGGAAAGCCTTCTACTTCTGGTCTTCACATTCATCCAACCACTGCCTTATCTTCTGAGCTCGGAAGTGAAGCTTTGCAAATTTCGTCGGAATACAACAAGGTTGCTGACAAGGTTTACGGGGGAACTGAACTGCAAGCTCACTCTGGCACACCGAGTAAGTCTAAGCTCGAAATTAGACTGTGTTTTAACACTCTTCTCGTAACAGCATCACATTTGAACCAGTCCCATCCGATTACGCGATTTTGAGACTCCGCCACGTTCCACCTGAGGGAGGCGATACCCTTTTCGCCAGTGGATATGAAGTATATGAAAGACTTTCTCCTGCATTCCAAAAATTCCTTGAAGGCTTGACATCAACTCAAGTCGGTGCCAACTTCAAAGCCCTTGAAGCCGCAGGTCTCACTGGAATCATCCCTGGTCCACGCGGAGCTCCAGAAAATATTGGAACTCACTTGTCCACATCTCACCCAGTCATTCGCACAAACCCGGTCACTGGATGGAAGAGCGTGTTTGCTGGAAACGGATTCACAACACGTATCAACGAATTGACAAAAGACGAATCCGATATTGTGATTAAGCATCTTGCAATCTGATTTCCCAGAACCATGATATTCAAGTTCGTTACCGCTGGGGAAAGAACGATGTTGCTATTTGGGATAACCGTTCTTCGTTTCACTCGGCGACTACGGACTTTGACGGAGACGTTCACTTGCGACTTGGTGAACGTGCGACTGGACTTGGGGAACGGCCATACCTGGACCCGAACTCCACTTCACGTCGTGAAGCTCTTGGTATTGCGCCGCCCATTTCTCGTCGTGCCCACTTGGCTGCGTTGGCTGCGGCTAAGTCTGATTGAAATTCCTTGTGGAGAATAGTAAAGTAATTGACTAAATAAATTCGATATAATAATTACACGAATGACTGAGATAGCATTTTAGTTTTGCTATCTTGTGTTCACAAAACTGTGCCAAAGTACCAAACCTCATTTCATCTTGACTTGGTTGGCTGATTGGACTGTTGGTCAATTGGATGAAGAAATCTATTTGTCTATTTGATAAATGTTTGCTATTCCTAAACAATGTGTATCAATCGCATTCGTCCATGTCTTCATCGTCAATATCCTCCCAATCATCGTCTGAATCATTCGAATCCTTAATCACAGCTTTCACATATCTGTCTTTGTTTTTCTTGCTTTTGCTGCTTCTCTCTTCTTCTTCGGAGTCGTCATCATCATCCTCGTCTTCACATCAACTCCATACTCATCATAAAAGCACAAGGCCGCCAACGCCACACGATCTCCGCGATCCACCTTCTTAAACAACTTGAACAGCTTGCGACATTTGCACGGAAATCCCGAATTCCCTTGAAAGTAATGCAACCCACATTCGCGACAATGAGCATTCCGATAATCATTGATACAAGACCCGAGACCGATACACTCTGTGCAATGGTTATGAAACTTTCCTGAATCCCATTGACCCATTCCGCAGCACATTCTAGTAAGGTATTCACCATATCCGCATTTCTTGCATTTCGCAGCGGCGTTTTCACCACCTTCCTCATAATCTGTGCCAGCGTAGTCGTCCTGGTAGAGTAAAGTACGAATAGTTGGAGATACAGTCTTGTTACAATTTTCACAGTAGAACCCCGTGACGCGATACTCTAGTTGTTTTGGTGACCCTGTGAACTCAAACCCAAAGTGTCCACGGACCAAACCAGCCATAACGCATTTGCTGAGCCTATTGGCCCGGCTTTTTCTTGTTTCGTGGATTCCAGCCTTTTCGAGGAGTTGTTTGATGCGTTCTTGTTCTTGGATACGTTCGGCAACAGACTTCTTTTCTCCGTTCTCAGCATCCACACGTGCGGCGTTTAGAGAAAGAGTGGCAGCTTTCAGCTCTTCAACTTTCGACAGGGTTTCTTGTCCATTTCCACATATCCTTGGAACATGGTCTTCCTTTTCCTTTCACCGAACCCAAACTCGTCTTCCTCTTCCTCATCCTCGTCCTCAAACTCCTCGTTTTCTTCCTTCTCCTTTTTAGATACGATCCAAGGCTTGAATTTAAATTCAGGCTTTCTGCGGCCGTTGCTGAAAGAGAGGTGGCCAGGGTAAAAGTATTCAAAGGCAAGGTCTTGGCCACGGAAAAGAGCCTGTTTGATCGCTTGTTTTGTGTTTGGGATCGCTGCTTTTTCGGCGGGGGAGAGCCAGATGAAGTCAGCGATTGAGAGGGGTTTTCGGGTGTGGGAGTTGGTTCGTCTGGGCTGTCGATACTGTCGTTGATTGCCTTTGCCGTGGCTGCTCGTTTGATCGGACCACCGGATTCGTTTGAGATCGGTGACGGTCGACTTGCCTTTTTTCGGTTCATGATTGAGGTTTGTTTGTTGATCAACTAATTCCAACCAAAGTACAGATAGAAAATATAACTGAATTTTTATGTAATCCATTAACTGCCATTTTTAAAACTCCTACTCCATGTAAAAGTACATTGCAGCCAACGCAGCGCGATCCCCCCGTTCCGCCATCTTCAACATAACTCGCATTTTCCTGCATGCACAAGGGAATCCCAACGTCCCTTCAAACCAGTGCCGTCCACAATCCCAACAATGCGAATTACGGTAATCGAAAGTACAAACACCCAGTCCCACACAATATCTGCAATGGTTGTGAAATTTCCCTCGAATCCCAACTTCCCTTTCCAAGACATGCACCGGAATAGTACATCCCAAGGTCACAGTCTGGACATTCTATGGATGCACTTGCGCCATCCATGCCGTAATCGAGTCCCGGAGTATCGTTCTGGTACAACAATTCGCGCACGGTTACAGTGATAGGTTTTGGGTTTCACACCTCGCGCAAACAAATGGTTGTTGGAGAGGAGTATCAAGCTCTTCTGGGGATCCCTTAAACTTGAACCCAAAATGGCCATACAAGAGCCCCGCCATAATACATTTGCTCACTGGCCTTCACCAACAACGCCGTAACGCGTTCAAGATCCTGTTTACGCTCTTCCTCCGACTAGTTCTTACCTTGGTTGGTGGCGTTTGGGACTTCTCAGCTGATTCGAGGATTGCAGCTTTTTTCATTTGATGAAAGCCAGACGAAAGTGTCCAAGTTGTGGTTTGGGATTTGATTGTTGTTTTGGTCGACTTGGTTTGGATTGCATTGTTGCTTTCGCTTTCTTTTTGAGGAAGATGAAGCAGCTTGGATTGGGTGTACTGGCTGCAATGTCGGTGGGTTCGTTGGCCTTGGCCTTCTTGCTGGCACGAGGTGGTGGGGTTGTGGCTCAAAGCGAATTTGAAAATGTGGTTGCCAGCTACCTCATTCCAACCAGGAAATTGATCAGCCTGACGGATATCAGGACAGGAAAACTGATTTATCATTATTTTTAAAGCAGCCAGGCCTTCAGATTCAAGTTTAACAAAGAATCGTTCCCAACACCTTGTTTCAACTGTAATACAAGCCTAAATTCTGTATAATCACACACTTTCGCTGAATTCCCAGTCCTACAAACACCAAAGTTATCAACGCCACACCCGGAATTGGACCCGATCCTTTCCGCCTCTTTTTGGGGAAGCTCAGAAAGTAAAAACGTCAAAAATGTCCTTTGCCGCCCGCACCATCTCGCGCCTTTCCGTGATCCGCCCACGTTTCTCGACTCTTTCACTCCGAGGCTACGCAACCAAGCGCTTCACCAAGGACCACGAATGGGTCTCTGTCTCAGACGGTGTTGGTACTTTCGGTATCTCAGACTATGCCCAGAAGGCGTTGGGTGATGTCGTCTTTATTGAGCTTCCTGAAGTTGGAAAGGTGTTTGCGAAGAAGGGTTCGTAGTTTTTGGTGGTTGTTGGGGGAAGGGGGTAGTGGGAGTACTGATTGGTTGGTTCAAACAGACAACATCTCTGCCGTTGAGTCTGTCAAGGCTGCCTCCGACATTTACGCTCCAGTCAGTGGAGAAGTTGTTGCTGTCAACTCTGCCCTTGCGACGAGCCTTCTTGATCAACTCTAGCCCTGAAGCTGATGGTGAGTCACACTCCCTAGTACTTTACAATTGTATTATGAAACTAAATCAATGCAAATAGCCTGGATCGCGAAGATTAAGCTTTCCAACCCAGCTGAACTTGAGGCTCTTCTTGACGAGGCTGCCTATGCCAAGCACATTGAAGAGTAATCTTACTCTATTTTGTTTGATAAATAAATAACTGTTCTTGTCTGAAAAAAATCTTAACAAAAAGACAATGGCCGTCAACTGGTTTGCACTTGAGAACGATATCAAGGCTATCTTGAAGAACCCACAGTGGGATGATGGCCACATTGGTCCAGTTCTTGGTGAGCCCTTGTTCTGTTCTGGGTCAGACATCCAGCCATAACCATTCTGATTCTAGTTCGTCTTGCCTGGCACGCGAGTGGAACTTACTCCAAGAAGGACAACACTGGTGGAAGTGATGGAGCTACAATGAGATTCAACCCAGAGTCTTCTGACGGTGCCAATGCTGGTATGAACCCACTTCTGGTTGTTCTCCAGCCCAAAACCCATGTTTAAAACCCAAGTATTTTATTACCAGGTCTCGAGAAGGCGCGTGCCATGTTGGAGCCACTCAAGCAGAAGCATCCAAACGTGTCCCGTGCTGATTTGTGGACTCTTGCTGGAGTTGTTGCGATTGAGGCTATGCAGGGTCCTCGTACTCCTTGGTACCCAGGTTCGTTTCTGAGTGTCTACAAAGAATGAATGGATTGTTGGGAGAAAAGAGGATGCGATGGTTTGACAGCTCTGGTATCAGTCAACTGGTTGAACGCCACATGGGTCCCCCCCTCATGCATTTGTCAGGAATAACGCGAAATGCAACACCTCCAAAACTATATTATAACAACTCAATACTGAAACAACCAAAAACAGGAAGAACCGACAAAGAGAAGCCAAAGACCGCCGAAATCCCACCAAACGGCCGTCTCCCAGACGCATCCCAAGGATCCTCCCACATCCGCGACGTCTTTTACCGCATGGGATTCAACGACCGTGACATTGTCGCTCTCTCCGGTGCCCACACTCTCGGCCGCTGTCACACTGACCGATCTGGATACACTGGTCCATGGACAAACACGCCAACCCGTTTCAGTAACCAATACTTTAAGCTCCTCGTGAACGAAACCTGGACAAAGAAGGAATGGAACGGTCCCTTGCAATATGAAGACTCGAGCAAGGAGTTGATGATGCTTCCAACTGATATGGCGTTGATTTGGGATGCCAAGTTTAAGCCGATTGTGGAGGAGTATGCTGCTGATAAGGAGTTGTTCTTCAAAGGTATGTTTTTTTGGGTTTATATGGATTCCTGGTGTGGCTAACAACAATTGGATTCAGATTTCGCAGCTGCATTTGGAAAGTTGTTGGAGTTGGGAGTCAAGCGTCCAGCTGCCAAGTTGTAAACTTGCATTAATAACTGGAAAAGGAACGGGAGACAATCTTCAAATAAAACACGTGGCGCAGTTTCTCTTTCTTTTCCAAACCAACAAAAACTCTCTTCACCAAAAACCAAACACCAAACAATGGGACCCAACCGCCAACCACGCGGCAAAAAGAAAGGCGGTTCCTCGAAACCAACCAAGGGAAGAAGAGACAACGAACGCAAAGCAAAAGAGGATCCAACCGACAAGAAAGCGAAACGCGCCGAAAGAGATGCCAAACGAAAGAACTTCCAGGCGAAACTTGTCGAAGCCCTGAAACAAAAAGGACAAGTTGAAAGAGGGACTGCCCAGGCTCCAGTTGGACAGAAACACAATCAACAGACTCGCCCACATCCTCGACAAATACGAAAAGGCAAAGCGCCAGTTTGGTTGGACGTCGAAGAAGAAGAAGAGAAGACGAAGACGCCGAGCCGAGCTCGAGCTGCTTGCCCGTCTCGATCAAATGGACTACTACGACGACTTTGACGATAACGATGCTAAACTACTTGCTCGTCTGAATCTAATCGACTTGGACGATGACAGCGACTCGGATGACTCGGAGGATGATAGTGACGACGACTCAGAAGATGAGGACAGCTTGGACGCGGAAGTTGTGCAGGACTTCATGGTAATCTTGTCTGGTAATCTTGCTTGGTCACTAACACGTGTAAGGAAAATATGGACTCGGATGAAGACTATGATTACGAAGATGAGGAGGAAGAACATGAGGGGGATGCCTTTGGGAATGAAGACGATTACCCAGAACCTCCATCCGAGTTGACGGAATCTACTCTGTCGGCTTCGGCCTCGGAAGGAGTTGCGTTCAAGGACTTGATGTGGCTGCAATCGCTTGGTTATCCTCAGTCTCGTGCTGTTGCCGCTTTGAAAGGTATGCGATCCACCTATATATCCTGGAATACATACTTACATTCAAAAAACAACACAGCTACCCAAAGCCCGGTACAAGCTCTTCGCCACATTTACTCACAAGCTCTTAAATACGAGCCCAGCGTTCATGCCATTCACACACTCTTAGTCTTTGGCCAAACCCGTGACGGAATGCACATGATGCGTGCAGAAGAAGCATCCGTCCTCGAATCCATGTTTGGTCAAGACTTTGAAATCGTGAACGACACGCTCTGGTACATTTACCTAACTGCCGCAATCCCTGCCTCATTCCTCTCCAAATATACCACAAAGAAACTTGTCCGAAATCAAATCTGCCGGAACATATTCTCGAGATACATTTCCCTGAAGACTTGAGGGTGAGGAAAGCTTGTATCCTTATGAAGCGCCTGTTGTTGTGTTTCAAGATGAGACGGGTCGACTTCCCACGCGGTATTCTGTGGCGCTTTCGATGGCGATGCAGGCAAAGACGAGGGAGTGGATTGGAAGTAGTATGGTCTTTGAGCTTGTGAGTTGGTTGCAGGATCCGGATGAGGTGGCGGATATTTTGAGCAATCCGCCGAGAGATTATTTGAAAATGGTGGAAGATGATGGGAGCTTAAGTCGGGTTTCGTCTGCGCCCGTAGTGAAGAAGGATGTTGGAGGTTCGCGAAGTTCTGGGCCAGTTCCAAAATACCATGAGTTGAAAAACGGAGTCGGCGTTGCGGTCACTTTGAAGCAGGACCAAGGGACTGGTCGAACTGTGAATGGGTTCGTGCAAGAAGGTACAGCATTTTGCTCAATTTCTGCCATCCAACTCACAAACATTCATTACAGTTCTCACCAATGGAAATCATCCACGCGGAATCAAAGTCCGTATGAAGGATGGTCAAGTTGGACGCGTTCAGTTCCTCACGGGGCAAACTACAATCCACAACAACCAACCCCAAAAAAGCAAACGACCGACAAACCGCTCTGCAAGATTCAAAATCGAGTGGAAAAAGTGTTCAAAAGAACGTTCTCCTGAAAAGCCGTTCATCACTGGATTCAACAATGACGAGCCGAAGCCCTTCTCCAACGAGAGTTGTAGCCTCTATTCAAAGAGCTTCTAAAACTTTCAAGTCGCGTATTCCAGAAGCCCAACTTGGAAAAGCAAATCAGGAAGTGCTTGATGCGTTCAAGAAACAGCAGAACACAGCCGCTTACGTGAAAATGAAGGCCAACGTGAGGGATTACCGGCTTTCGCTCTCAGAGAAACTGTGTTGAAAGCGGTGAGAGAGAACAGGGTCACAATCATCAGTGGAGGTGAGTTGTCACAATTGGTTTTGATTCAAGCTAACATTTTCCTCGACGATGAAGAAACTGGTTGTGGTAAATCAACTCAAGTGCCGCAGTTTATTCTCGACGACGCTATCCTGTCCTCTCGTGGAGCTGTCACCAAAATTCTCGTCACCCAACCCCGGCGCATATCCGCTCTAGGTCTCGCAGATCGTGTTTCCTCCGAACGCGGTGAATCAGTAGGCGCGTCCGTCGGCTACCACATCCGTCTCGAACACAAAATGACCGACGCCACAAAAATCCTCTTTTGCACAACAGGTATTCTCCTCCGCCGCCTTGAAGAAAACCCCGCGGACGGAGATACAAGCGGAATCGACGATGTGTCGCATATCATTGTCGATGAAGTGCATGAACGCTCACTTGACTCTGATTTCCTGCTCATGGTGCTCAAAGATTTGCTCAACGTAAGAAAAGACTTGAAGATTGTGTTGATGAGTGCGACTTTGAATGCCGCGTTGTTTGCCGACTACTATGGTGGGGCACCGACTGTGCATATTCCTGGACGTACGTTCCCTGTTCATGCCCTATATTTGGAGGATGTGTTGGCGAAAGTCAAGTATATGCCTATTGATAAGGATTTGGTTCGTAAAAATGGGTTCCCTAAAAAGGTGGAGGAAAAGGGGAAGGAGAATGGAAGCGGTCGTGGAAAGCCAGTTGAATTCAAAGGACGTGGAGGGGCTAAGATTCTGTATGAGGAGGATAGAGACGATTTTAATTCTGATTTGGAGGTTGTCCTCGTGGTTATGGACGCCCAGTGACTGGTGACAAAGTTCGCTTTGAGGATGTGCCTGATGAGAACTTGATATGGCGGGACTGTTGCGGCGGTATCCCAAGTTACAAGAATCTGGAGCAAAGTCATTTTTGGCCATGGATCCCAACAAGATTCAGTATCCTTTGATTGAGATTCTCGTTGCTGGCATTGTCGACAAGTTATTGGGCGGTTCGGCAAGGGCGACTGTTCCAGGAGCAGCTCCTCCTCCATCACCAGGCCATGATGCAAACCGTGGCGGACGGGGAGGATTTAGAGGCGGTAGAGGAGGACGAGGCGGTGGTCGAGGAGGCTTTGCAACCAGTCAAGGCCACCAACAACAGCCATCTGGAGACTTGTACTACTCAGGAACAAATACATCAGGCGAACAAGCACCCAACCGTGGAGTCCTGATTTTCCTGCCTGGTTTCGCCGAAATCGCAACTCTCCATGAATTACTTTTACAGAACCCCAAAATCCGAGCGGGACTCAGAATGGAAAGCTTTGTCTTGCATTGCACAGTACCCTCTCCTCAGAGGAACAGATGAGGGTTTTCAATCGACCACCGATGGAGCCATCAAAGTTGTTATTGCAACCAACGTCGCTGAGACTAGTATTACTATTGATGACGTTGTGTTTGTGATTGACGCGGGTAAAATGAAACAAACTCAATTTGATGCTATGAAGGGAATGGCGTCTTTGGAAGAATGGTTCGTCGTTTCCACTTTTGAATTCTTCTTAAGATTCTTTTTAGCTGGGTTTCTCAAGCCAATGCTACACAACGACGTGGACGAGCAGGTCGTGTCCAGGAAGGAACATGTATCCACTTGTTTACATCTCACAAGTTCTCGACATTGATTGACCAACAGCCCCCGAAATTCATCGAACACCTCTAGAACAAATTTGCTTGCGGATCAAGATTCTGCCCTTTTTGAATGGTCCTATTGCTCGTGTTTTGAGTAAAGTGGTGGAACCGCCACAACCAAGTGCTGTCCAAGCCGCTATTGCTTCCCTTCGCGTTCTTCAAGCTTTGACTAAAAACGAAGAATTGACACCACTTGGGTTTCATTTGGGTCGTTTGCCTGTTGATGTCAGGGTAAGAACGATTTAGCTTCCACCTTTTGAAGACTAATATTCCCTCCTTAGATTGGAAAACTTATCCTCTTTGGATCAATTTTTGGATGCCTCGACTCCGTTCTCACTATCGCCTCTGCCATGTCTGTCAAATCGCCGTTTGTAGCACCATTTGAAAAGCGACACCTCGCAGACAGGAAAAAACTCGAATTCGCAACCGGTTTATCTGACCATTTGACACTTCTCACTGCATACAACAACTGGATCGCCGCACGACGCGATGGATTCCCTGCAGAGCGTGCCTTCTTGTACGACAACTTTTTGTCAGGAAAGACTTTGACAATGATTGCAAGTGTCAAAAGACAGCTCGCGGAGATGTTGAGTGATATTGGGTTTGTTCAAGTTCCGATTCGCGCCAAAGAGATGGAGAGGCGGGGTGGACGAATGTCTGATGGTGTTGCTGATGCGTTGGGAGAAATTGGGGCTGGACGACGCGGTGATGATCAGGAGTTGATTAAGGGGATCTTAGTTACGGCATTGTATCCGAACGTCATCAAAATTGAAGCTCCAAGAAGTGGTGGAGGTGGCGGCAAGGAACCTTCGGCGCAGGCATTGAAACTGACCGTAAAAGGAGGAGATCCAGTATTCATTCATCCAACTCTGTGGTACGTATTTTAGCGTTATATCGATTATTTCTCAATCCTGTCATAGAATTGGAAGGTTGGAAGGTACCCAAGCCAATTCTTGATGTTCCATGAAAAAGTCAAGACCAGCAAAGTTTACATTCGTGACTGTTCTTGTGTATCTCCCTTTGCATTGGCTTTCTTTGGAGGAAAGTTAACTTGGGACAAACGCCAGAGACTCTTGAACCTTGACGATGGATGGATTCGGTTCGCAGCAGTCCATAAGGAGGCGGCTATTATCGAAGCAACGAGAACAGCCTTTGATGAACTTCTTCAAATGAAGATTGAAAGCCCCGAGTTGGATGTGTCGACGACTGATTTGGTGAAGGAAATTGTTCAGCTTGTGACTCGTAAGGGAGTTTGAGCTTGTTTATCATCTGTTTCGTTTCGTTTGTTTGTTTAATATTTCTTTTTTGGGGGTTGTATTTATACACATACAAGTATAAGTCTTTAAAACGAGTTTATTCCATTCCTTTTTCTTATTCTCGCGATAAATAGCCGCTCGTCCCAGATCCAGAAGGAGAGAATCTGAGCATATTTGTTGGGTTTCCATCCAAGGACGGCGCAAGTGGGAATTTCTCGGCATTGGGAATAGGTTCCAGCGTTGCATTCGAGTTTTCTTTGAGGAACCATTCAACTACTCCTTCATTCTGTCGTCGAGAAAAACTGCAAGTGCTGTAAACGAGTACCCCACCCGGCTTCAGCAACCTATATCCATTTGAAAGAAGGCCACGTTGTAAGGTTTCCAGAGCATCCATCTTAACAGGATCAAAGAAGTTTTCTTCAAACTTTTCCCATCCAACTGCATCACATTTTTTGAGGTGAGCAATAGATCCATCGTGCGTGCATTCCGCATCGACAAGAACTTTATCGTAGAGTAACGCTGGAGATTCAATTTGAGGATCGCCAATAACGAGTTTCGTAGCCAAATAAGGTTTCACTTTCGGGACGACTTTCGCCTTCTTCTTTGTCGGTGGGGCATTTGGTGTGTCATCCTTTCTTTTCGAAGGTATCGTTACGATAGTGTCCTGATCTCCTTTCGCAGTATCGTCATCTGAATCTAATTCTGGCACAGCGATTTGTCCAGTAGGTCGAGTCCAACGACCCACGCGTGATGGAGCGTGGACGTTGAAAGTGGTTCCATCAGCATCAAACAATCGGAATCTCCGCATTTTGTACTTCCGCAACACGTTTTTGCAAGTTGCAATCCGAGCCTTTGAAATATCCACGCCAGTCACAGTTCCCGTCACACTGTCCTCGTTTCCTTGAAGGTCTGCAATCAAGCACATTTTACCACCAGGTGCACAACATAGATCCAAAACGTGGTCTGTATCAGATAGTTAGATATGATAGGGCATGAAAAGCTTCAAGTTGCACCTTCTGGGTCTATTGAGAGAGCGTGGACTGCAACTCCCGATGATACATCCATTCCATAAATCTCTCCACTCTCGTAGCCTTTCGATCCACTAATCTTCATTTTCGCATCCAATGAATAGAACCTCAGGCCAGGTAACCACGAGACAGGTGTGAGTTCAGTGTTCAGTTCTTTGGCAAACTGTTCAACAATGCCTCTTCAGTCACAGTTTCTGTTATATGTGATGGATTGACGCGGATAAAGCGAGGTATTGATTCCTGTTCTTCATAGTCTTTGATTGAGACGCCATTGTCAGCCAGCCACTGAGTGAACTTGGGAGGAAACGATTGTGTTGTCATTGATGAAAAGAAAAATATGATAAATGGAACGAGTAATAACAATAAATGAAGTAGATGGCGGCATTCAATTACAAATTGGAGTGACAATTATCGATGAATGTGGTCACTTTCCTGTCTCTTCTCACAACAGTTGATTCGATTCTTGTGGAAATCAACCGCCCTGAACAAGGCTATTCTTACTCAAAGCGAGATATTCAAGTCAATCTCGTCGGTGGTCCTCTGCAAAGTGGATGTTGGTCAATGTCCATGACTGTTGGAAGCGTCACAGCAAGTTCCCTTCAAGTTATTCAACCAACGAACTAACAGTCTTATTCTCAGTTTCCAAAAGTTTTGATTGACTCTGGCTCGAGTGATCTCGTTATTCCTGGAACTGGGCTCAACAGCTATTCCGGAGGCCTTGTTTATAATTACATCGGTCAAACACAATATGGAACTGACGTAACAAGTGGATACGCAGATGGTTCCTCATGGACAGGCGGATTCTATTATACTACTGTGTCTATGGGAGGAACTTCGACAACCGCACCTGTTGCTGTAATGAAGCAACAAAATGCAGCGAACCCTGTGAGTAACGGTGTCTCGAATCAAGGCGTGTTTGGAATAGCATATGACAGTATCAGTCGACTTCGATATCAGCCTCGAACTGTTTTTTCAGCATTCGTTTCGCAGTTACAGCTTACGAACGTTATTTCATTTCGAGGCTGTTCTGCAACATCTTCCTCAAGATCTTATGTTGACTTTGGGATGCAAAATGACGCGTTATCGTGTATTTCGTCGAATACACCACTTGGTTGGGCAACTATAATCTCAGAATCATATTATGTAGTCAATGTCCTTGGGGTCGCAGTTGGAGGATCTCCAGTTGCTCTTCCTTCTGTGTGGCAGCAAAATTACGGAGGAACTATCGTCGATTCATGTACCACGTTATTATTTCTACCTGCTGCAATTTATGTGGCTTTCACTGACGCGATAATGAATAGTGGTGTATTACAGAGGGCAGGTATGTCGACAGCCACGGTCCGTAACTTTCTTTACAATATCAATGGAGTCTTTGAAGTAGGCATAATTGAATCGTAAAAAAGCTCCTCTTACACCTTATATCAGGCCTTTTTTCCAATCAACTATGATGCTCTTCCAACAATATCATTCACGTTGGATTCACCAACAAGCGGTTCTATAACATTGACACTTTCAGGATATAACTACATTCAACCAAACGGCGGAGGTTACGTTTTTTTCCAGTTACCCAAACTTCAGGATCCAGTATAATATTTGGAGGCGTATTCTTTGAAGAGTATTATATCGTATTCGATCGTATCAACAAAAGAATTGGGTTTGGTCCTGGTTGCGATTGTGGTCTTCCTGGTATGACGGGGAAGTTGGCAACAGTTACGTTGGGAAACGCAGTCAACAAGAATATCAAAACATCGAGGGCATCAGAGCATGTACTATGCTGGAGCTACTCGATTTTAGTCGTTTTATTGTTCATTGTGAATTTGTAATTACAAAAGTTCTGACAATTCTACTGGATGAATGTTTGGCTGTTGGTTCTTCTTTCATCCACCTCATCAGCCATATTGGTTGAAGTTCAGAGATCAACGCGTTCTCTGTCAAACCTAAAGCGAGATGCACAAGTCTATTTGGCTGGTGGGCCTCTCAAGGGTGGATGTTGGTCCATGCAGATCACTGTCGGCCCGGTTGTCGTAAGCCGCTCTCCATTTCCCTTATAGTTCTGATGCTAACAAAATTATTAGTTTCCGCGAGTACTGATAGACTCAGGCTCAAGTGACCTTGTCATACCTGCCATTGGAATCAACGAGCTCAGTGGAAACCTCTACTATAACTATGATGGAAAAATTCAATATGGACCCGACGTTTCAAGTGGATACGCAGATGGATCTTCATGGACCGGGGGATTCTTTTATGATAATGTGGGGTTTGGCGGAGTCTCAACTCGTGCTCCTTTTGCAGCAATGAAGCATCAAAATCCATCGCATCCAGTCTGCGACGGCATCTCGAATCAAGGAATATTTGGAATAGCATATGACGGAATTAGTCGAACACAGTTTGAACCGCGAACTGTCTTCTCTGCATATGTGGCACAGCTCGGTTTGAATAACGTTATTTCCTTTCGAGGATGTTCCGCAACATCAACTTCACCGTCGTTTGTTGATTTTGGCAATCAGAATGACGCTTTATCGTGTATAACGAATCAGTCACCTCTGGGGTGGGCGACGATTATTGCAGAATCTTATTACGTTGTTGATGTGGTTGGAGTAGCGGTTTCGGGAATTCCTGTTGCTATACCTCCTGTATGGCAACAAGACTATGGTGGTTCTATTGTAGATTCGTGCACGACTCTATTAGTTCTGCCTTCCGCAATATATACAGCTTTTACAACTGCAATCGTAAACAGTAACGTACTGCAGAATGCAGGAATGTCAAATGCAATGGTGAATTCGTTCGTTTTCGGCTTCACTGGAATTTATGCGGTATTCATAACAATCCTTTCTTCATCGAATACTTATGATATCAAAAGGCTTATTTTCCCATTAACTTCGCCGCTCTTCCCACAATATCATTTACGCTGGATTCACCTACAACAGGGACCATTACTCTAACGCTTTCCGGATATAATTACATTCAACCTGACGGAAGCGGATATCTCTTCTTTCCAATTGGAACCGGCGGATCCAGTATTATGTTTGGTGGTGTGTTTTTCGAAGAGTATTACATTGTGTTTGACCGCATGAACAAACGAATCGGGTTTGGTCCAGGATGTGATTGTGGATTACCAAGTATGGCGGGAAAGATTGCCACTGTGAGTCTTGGAACGGGAGTTAGTAAATATCTAAAGAAATCGAGCGTGACAAACGTGTGCAGCCGACATTTGGCTCTATTGATGGTTTTTGGTTTTTGTATATTGTAAACAAGAGTATATTGCATGAATAGTATATTATATATTCTAGAATGGATCTAGGGCGATGATTTATTGGATTCTACTCAGCCCAGTTTCTGCTTGAGCTATCGAAGGGCCGCGACTTCGGCTACCAATCGATGTTGTAGGAGGTGAAATAATCCAAAACTGATTGAAGCGTTGGACATGGGGAGAATAGAAGCCTTCCATTGACCAAGAATCACTTTCAACTTCAGCATCAAAACCATCCACAGGTTCAAGTTCTTCTTTCAGATTCTGAGCTGGCACAGTCACACGTCCAGGCGGAGGCTGATTTAGAGTCTCCCGCAACTTCCACTGGATTGCGCGTGCTTGAATCTTCCGCAGAATGAACATTGTGTTGCTTTGACACATACAAATGCTCGCTATCACCAGGAACAGAAAGACAGCCCCGCATATCGATCCAATAGCAACAGGTGTCGTTGGATTGATGGTCATGGGTTCGGTCGAAAGCAAGGGGGTGCGAATTAAGCAAACAATGTCTGGCTTTGCGGACGAACATCATTCGCTTCTCTCATTTATTCCAAAAGACTTTGTCGATCGCCATCAACTACAATTTGTCCTCCTTCAGTTATATTGTCAGTTGGAACATTCCTCAACCCATTCCTTTGTGTATTCCAAAACCGCTCCACATCCGCTTCCTTCACTTTCGACGCATCAACCCAATCAAACTGCTTCGTAGCATGATCCAAATACCTAACGAAATATTGTGTTGTCCCGTCCCGTTGTTGAACATCGATAATCCTTTCAATACTGCTAACTGTGCCAGATCTATTAATTATTCGCGCTAAAGACCAATTGTTTCGAGGTGGACTTCGTTGTGACGTCATATCTGATGGTTGGTTGTAATCCGAAGAATCAGAAGGACGTGGGCGAAATGAATAGTATAGTGCGCCCGAGCAAAGCAGAACGATGACAACGAGTGAGACTGATATGGCAATGATGCTTTGGACGGGGAAACTGTCCTCTCTATAGACAGCAGATGATGTTTCGCCAGTTGACGCCGTTGAACTCAAAATTGGAGTGGGTAGTATGTTCACAGAGGCAGTTGTACCATGTTTCGTGCTGTAGGTACTAGTTTGATTGACTGAAGGGTATGTTTTTGTTGCCGTTGGAGAGCGAGAAGGATTCAGAGTGGTAACTGTTGATCTGACTGTTGATTTAAGGTATCGAGTATGTTGAGCAAATTGAGTTGGAGTTTCGTGCTCGGTTATCAGTTCTTCTTCTTCATTCGAGGGCATGTCTTGGACGAAGCCCCAGCGATTTGTGGGCGCGATGTACATCTCTGTTTCTGTTGAGAAAGGATTCAAGGATACTTTGGTGTCGGACTCTGAATTGCCCCGCCTTAGACACAAGGTCTCTTTTGCAGAACAGAAAACTATTCAAATAATCACTTATTCAAAAGAGTGTATTATGTTCAACATAAAAGGAAACTGTGCTCTACATCAAAGCAAAGATTGAAACGAAGAGTCCAAACAAAGATGAGGCCGCATTCTTGATACTGGCAGAGTTCAAGTTCTTTGTTGCCGTAAGAGGATCTGCGGACGCCGCTGAAGTGGGGACAGCAACGGGAGTCGAGGTCGTGGAGGCAGTGGAAGGAGGTGGCGAAGGTGGACTCTTAACTCCAATAGCACCGTATACAACATAGGCATCGCCTTTGCAGTTATCAGTAGCGATCGCGTAGGTGAGACCAAGAATAGATTTGACGGAGGCGGCTTTCGTTTGGAATGTGCCTGAAAAAGATCCCTAGCGTGACGTGTTAGCAAGAAATACAATTATGGGAGAATTATCGAACACTATGTCGCATCCGATAATTTTCTTATATTCAAGAATCTTACCTGAGCGTCAGTCACAAAAGTTCCAACAACACCAGTTGAACAATCATCGGCAGAACCATCTTTTCCTGGATTATAAGTGGTCTGAACAAGCTTATAAGCAGTCGCAACGGACGCGCCGGTGACATTAAATGCCAGGCTCAAAGCATCACTTGGATTCTTCTTTGTAGCAACCACGGTTGAGCTCAATTTTCCATTATTCAAGACAGCAATAGCTTGTGGATCCGTTGAAGCAGCGTCAGGAATAGTGGCAGCATCAACCGTGTTTGCACCTTGAACTGCAATCACACCTTGAGCAAGACGCGCACCAGAGTTACCTAACCCAACAAAATCAATAAATCAATTACCCCAGAGTAAATACAGAGCTTTACCAGTAGGCTGCGTGGTACAATCGTCAGCAACAGCATGCACAATCACGCCTCGTCCAAGAACAAAGCCAAGCTCCTTCGCATTCACCAAAGACAAATGAGAAGCAACCCACGACTTTGAAACAGCACCCGTTGCATCGGAAGTCACCGAGCCCAAGTCTCCAAAGTGGTATGCGGTTGATACAACCACAGCACCATTATTATCACTGGCGGCAGGACATCCGTGCGAGGCATTAGTTGGGTTAAAGTGGCCGCCCATGTTAAGTCCCTTTGGATCAGATGCATCGCCGTACACGTGGATGTGGAATCCGTGTGTGGTGTTTGGGGCTAATCCCGTGAGTGTGGCGGTGAGACCGACAAAGTTTCCGCCGTTTTGGAGGAGTAGTTGGCCGGAGATTGTCGAGTTGACGGTTGGCACAATGAGGGCAATTGCGGACATTTTAGGGGTGTTTGAAATGGGTCGTGTTTTGTTGTTGTTCAGCACTTTCGTAAGGCGGGTTCACCAATCGGAATTGAGCATAACAATATCACGTGTCAACATCAACAAATAAATAGTCCCAGAATTGATTGTTTATTTCTACCTGCAACAGCATAGAATAACGAAAAAAAAGAATAAAAGAAGCTGTTTCATGGCCTGATCAAACAAACAACATAGCCAGCAAGAGACCAGAAGCAACAGTCAAAGGGGAAGATCCACTCTTGGTGGTGGTAACAGCAGCGCCGCCAGTTCCAGTTCCGGTACCAGCAGAACTGCTTCCAGCAGTGGTGCTTGGGGCAGAGTTTCCACTACCGCTGTTTCCTCCAGAACCACTAATGCTAAACATGAAACTTCCGATAGTAGACTGACTCTGGAAAGACTGCTTCATAACATCAACACAGCTGTCTGGAATCTTGAGACACTGTCCGGCACTTGGCATCGAAATACCCTCACACTGTGGAATACCGCCAGACGTGGAAGTCGTAAAAGTTGAGGTGGACTTGACAGTACAAGCAGCGTCAGTGTAAACACCAACATCGAATCCCTTCGCCGCGTCGTACGTGTACTTGAATGCCATCGTGACGGTACCACTGGCACCAAAGGAAATACACTTGTCGAGGACGATCGCGACGGTTTGGACGGAGGAAGCGGAGGAACATGCAGCGTCAGAGTCTAAATCAATTAAGGGATTTAATCAGGGGAGCGGACTCTCAGAAAGATCCCCCTCAATGTAAAACCAAACTTACAGTACGAGGCAACGATAGCAGATCCACTGATCTGAGAAATAGCATGGCTTGCAGATCCATTACATGCCGTAGAGACACCAATTGAACCGCTTCCCTGACAAGAAGTTGGGGCACAGGTAGCTCCAGTCAAGGAGGAGCTGTAAAAGATGGCCATAATGGCAGATCCTGCAGCACATGTTCCGCTTTGGTAGGTGACGAGCTCTGACATTGGTGGTTTCTGTAAGAAATTTAATCAGGAGGGTGCAACCAGGTGGCTGGTTTATGCAATTTTTTCGCTGCGGTGTGCGCAATCACTTGCACACGTCAGCCATTTGTAATTTGCTATATATGCAATTCATACAGTTTTTGAGGAGATTGTACTTTAAATAAAAGCTGGAGCGTAAATGGTTCGATTGTATTTATTGTGGCTTGTTTTTATCAATGAAGAGATCAAATAATTGATTATTAATTTTATCGCTGAAAAATCGATGCGGCGGATTATTGAAACAAATGTAGTGCTCATAGCTTATTTTTACTCTTATTTACACACCGTCAAATAACTACAATTGAACAGACCTAGTTCCTTTGTATCTCGAAGTTTCCAAGTAGAACCGTCAACAAAACAGAAAGAATATGAAGTGCGGACTTAAGTAACGGCCAGGGCAACACTGGAGTGGACCGCCAACAAAAGCGCTGTTCCCTCAATAATCGAAAAAAGAAAAGTTTTTGCTACAAGTTTCACCGACACTCAATAACAAGATTGAAGTAATGTATTTTCGTATAAATTTGGAACAGAAAAGAGGCACAGAATAACGACAGAGAAATAGGGGAATTTGTCGTTTAGGCGAGGAGCATGGCAAGGACAATGCTGGAAAGGACGGTCAAGGTAGCAGCGCTGCTCTTGGTAGTGGTAACTACAGCGCCAGAACCAGAACCAGTGGAACCAGATCCAGTAGAGCCGGACCCAGTAGAACCAGAGCCGGTAGAACCAGAACCAGAAGAACCAGAGCCGGTAGAACCAGAACCAGAAGAACCAGAACCAGTGGACCCAGACCCACCGTTCACATTATACATGAAACTTCCAATCGCTGGAACTCCCTTGAACTGCTCCTTCATATACGCTTGACAACTATCAGGAACGGTGGCACAAGCACCCAACTTTGGCATCTCTTGACCAGCACACTGAGGAATCGAAGTCTGCGACGCGGTAGTCGTATCTCCCTGATATGGAACAGTACAAGCGGAGTCAGAGTACACACCGGCATTGAAACCGGTCGCGGCGTCGTAGGTGTACTTGAATGACATTGTGAATTGAGGGGTGGAGCTCAAGGAGATACACTTGTTAAGGACGACGGCGAAGGTTTGGATGTTGGAGGAGGAGGAGCATGAGGAGTCCGAGTCTGTTTTTGTTTTAGGATTCAGGTTAGGGAGGTTTTGATCGGAATGAGGCGTAATGAAAGAGATGGGGGTGATATAGAAGGATCCAAGAGAGAAAGGGGGAGTGGTGCAAGAAGGGGAGTGACGAGGCTTACAGAAGGAAGCAACCAAAGCGTTTCCTGGGATCTGGGCAATGGCGTCAGAGGCAGAACCGTTACAGCTGAGACTGGTTCCAACACTTCCAGCACCCAAACAGGAAGATGGAGCACAGGTTCCAGCGACAGAGCTGGAAGCAAAGACTGCCATGATAGCAGTGCCGGCGGCACAGGTTCCACTTTGGTAGATAATGGTTTCAGACATAGCAAAGGTGAGTTTTGAGTGAGGTTTTTGTGTTGGGTAAAGTTAGAACAAAAGGAAGGAAAAATGGCCACCTAGTCCGCTCAGCAGTCCGCTTGTCTTTCGTTGGCAATTTTGACCCAAATTGTTTTTTACATCAGTGTTCTATGAATAATGCTGACGTTGCCAATTTGAATGATGTGATTTTTGAATCAAGTTGGTTTGAGCTTTCAAATTCTATTTATGGCAAAGTCTAACGAAGGGAAAGCAGTGAAACCAAGGCGACCACCTAAGTTTACTTTTGGCATGCAGTGAGGGCACGCATCAATTTGAGCGCACGTCGCTAAAACAAATGAATAAGTAAGGAAAGTAACTTATAATCTTTGTCCATTTCTCTCTGATGCTTTGAAATCCAACCAGTTGTTAAACAATCTTTGAAATGGCCAACACAACCACGACGGACAGAGACAGCGACAGAGACGGAACCATCCTCGCCACTGCAATCTTGACGCCAACACTCAACAGCAAAGTGCAGGGCCAGGTGACATTCACGTTAACCGAAGCTGGAGTCGGAGTGTCGGTCGAAGCCACGGTGTCCAACCTCGGTCCAGGCACCAGCCACGGCTTCCACATCCACGCATTCGGAGACACGTCGTCGGAAACTGGGCTTGCAATGGCCGGCCACTTCAATCCGACAAACGCAAACCACGGCTGCCCGGCCTCGCTCGCCGTTCCCCACGCGTTCCACTTTGGCGATCTGGGCTCGGTCGTCGCTGATGAAGGAGGAAATGCGGTCAGGAAGTGGGTCTCGAGGGACTTGGCGGTGCTGGATCCGGCTCAGTTGGGCTTTGTGCTCGGAAGGGGCGTTATTGTGCATGAGAAGGACGATGATTGTATGACTCAGCCGACTGGTGCGTTTCTTGACGTGGTTCTGCAGTAGTTTCCTGATCACGTCTGAGCAGGTAACGCTGGTGGTCGCTTTGCGCAAGGTGTCATTACCTTCTCGTCTATTCCACAAGGATACAAAGAATCAACTGCGACAACTGGCGCGTACATTGCCGTGTACAACTCTGAAAGCAATATCATAATCGCGAGATCGAAAGAGTCTGATCCATGGACTCTTGTCCTCAACCTCAACACCTTCGAAAACAAGAATGTTCGAATCGGCTTGCATTCTCTCGGCGTATGTATATCCACATCATCCTCATCAATTTCAACAACTGATTGTTGCAAATTAGTTCATCCAAAACATACAACTGCATCTAAAAAGGAATGCGCGTCGCCTCTCGCCTCTGTCCATGCATCCAACTCACAATGCAAATTGTCTCTTCCCTCTTCCGCGACCCTCCCAACTCTCCAGGCAAATCAATTGTCCTCTTGTCAAACGAAAACTGTGCCGGCTCTCCTCTCATCGCCTCTGCTCCAATCGGTGTCAAGGATCTGGCCACAGTGCCTGATTTGAATTCTATTCCGTCTTGTAAACTCCTTGATTTGAATGGCAGTGATTCTGTCGGAAATGATTCGTCTCTTTCTGCTGTTGGTATTGCCGCATCGTCATTCTTCTCGTATTGGGTGCAGCCGGTCTTGGTCGTTACATTTGGAACAAAAAGAAGGCGCCATATTCCAAATTGGGTGGTGGAAGCGGGAGTGCTCCTTTGTTGAGTGATGGGACTACAACCAAACCAAAATGGCCTTGAATTTTGAAACAAGAATGTCGTCCGTTTTTCGTTTTCATTTATTTACTTGACTTCATAATAAAAGGCGTGCGCTGCACCTCAGGCAGTTTGTATGGAAAGGTGAGAAGGTTTCCAGGCATTTGATGAATTTGAAATCATACAAAATGCAAATACCGGAAAGGAGTAACTGTGATTATTCTTCTTATATGTTAACTCGCAGTTGACACTGTATCTAGTATCCCGGTTGCCCTGGAACTGGTTCCATCAACCATCCCATCGAGGTGATTGTGGGAAAACATCAGTACTTGCCAATGGCGCTGAACAGAATGATCGGCACAGTGGAGGAATAAAGACAATAAATTCCGTATTTACCTTGAGATAGGGTTCAGGTGGCAATATGCTTCGTTGGTCACCTTCAAAAATTGAAAAATCTCTGTCAACTCCGATGGGCAAGACGGTAGCCATCATTGGAGCAGGTCCCGCCGGCATTGTTGCAGCAATCACATTAAAGAAACAAGGATATGAGGTAAGCACTGCCTTCTTGTACCTCTCAAGTTCGATCTAATTGAAAGATGTCACCCAATTTGACCAGCCAACGCTCTACGACAAGATTGACCCAGTCGATGCTATTCAATGGCTTCTTCCGCCAACCGACACTACCACTCACAAGTTTGGAGATGGTGGCGGTACCCTCTCCCTGTTTGGCAACGGACTTCGTGCTCTCCAATATGCAGGATTGCTTGAGGAAGTTGAAACCCTTCGATGTGTATCCAACACCAAAATGATATACGCTCTTCAGGACGGTTCGGTGAGTACTGGGTGGATGGACTGAGTTGATTACGTTTGACTGATATGAGAGGTGGGATAGGATCGGAGCACAAGAACATTCTCATCGAAAAAAGCCGAGTTCGAGCCGTTGCACGTTTTGCGATCTGAGTTGCACGCCGTACTTATCAAAGCCGCTTATGCTCGTGGTATCACAACGTTGGCAGGGAAGTCGTTTGTGTCGCTGCAGGAAAAGGGGAATGAAGTGATTATCTCATTTGCTGATGGAACCCGAGTTTCTGCAGATTTTGTGATTGGAGCTGATGGAGTCACTCAAAAGTGCGTTCGAGTATATTTCCTGAGGCACCACTTCCAACAGTTTGGGGAACTGGTTTTGTGGGTGAAGTGGAGTTGGGTGAACGTCGAAACGGACCAACAGTTACACTCTCTGAGCAAATGGCACTCCACATCGATCCTCTTGGTGGACGTGGATTCTACCACAGCATGTACTCCCCGACAGCAGCGTCCTTCAACTTCCTCGAGTTCGCCGACACACCCCTCCCACAAACCACCCAACAAGAATCAAACTGGAAACCATTCACCAACCTCGCCGTCGAATCAACTCTCCACGCAAACGCCCTCGCCTCATTCGGATTCAAAAAGTCACTCGTCGAATGTGTCCGCAACGCCCGCCGCCTCGCCCCCTTATCACTCGTCGACCTGCCGACCTCCCCTTCTTCCACAAATCCCGCGTCGTCCTCATCGGCGACGCCGCACACGGAACACTCCCCACATACGGACAAGGCATAAACCTCGCTATCGAAGACGCAGTCACTCTCACAGACCTCCTCGCCTACTACCCGCCCACAGACCCAACCATCGCTTTCTCCATGTACGACAAGATCCGGAAACCACATGTCCAGGCTGTGTCGAAACACTCTCGCGTCTTGGCGACGAGGATGCGCGCGAGGAATCAGATTGAGATGAGGGTGGGGAGGTTGATTATGAGGACTGTGTTTGCGGTGCAGGAGAGTTTTGGGGTGAATGATGATATTTATGATCATGATTGTAGAGAGGATGTTGGGGCAGTTGTTCCTGGTATCAAGTTTGTGGTGTAAGAGCTGTTGGAGAGGGCAAAGTTGATAATATAGACGGTTTGATTATTACTATTGATATAATCGAGAGAGAAATCAAGTAGGGAAACTGAATTCTTTGTGGTCATAATCATAGAACGGGATACGGCCGGAATGAACGAAGCATTTAAATCCATTATTTTCATGTGGTAAGAGAGCTTTTTGGCATAATATGCATTGCATGTCTGTGTGGGATTGTTTGTGTCTTCACCTTGCCTTTTTTTTGAACCGCAAACTATGGGAAAGAGGGTTGCCATCATCGGAGCTGGACCAGCCGGCATTGTCACAGCTATCGCATTAAAGAAGCATGGCTATGAGGTAAGATACATGCCTCCAGTGTCAAGCTTGTACCTTCTCCAAACGCAGTTCTGAGTTGATTGATTGCCCCAACACACATAGCCCACACTATACGACAAGATTGATCCAGTTATTGCCCTTCAATGGCTTCTTCCTCCAAGTGAACTCTCAAAGCCCAATATGGAAGCAGCGGAGGAACTCTGTCTCTTTACGGAAACGGACTGAGAGCCCTCCAATTTGTCGGTCTTTCCGACTCAATCGAAGCCCTACGATCTGTACCAACGTCAAAGATGATCTTTGCCCTCCAAGACGGTTCGGTAAAGTCTGCCAATATAAATTGCACAACTGCTTATATCTCCATCTGTCGCTGATTTAGGATCGGAACACACGAACTCTTGCAAAACCTGGAGACATTGAGCCTTTGCATGTATTGCGTTCGGAGTTTCACGCTATTCTCATGAAAGCTGCATACACTCACGGCATTAAAACCTTGGCTGGAAAGAAGTTTGTTTCGCTCCAAGAGAAAGGGCCGGAAGTCGTTATAAACTTTGCGGATGGGTCTCTCGTCACCGCTGATTTTGTGATTGGAGCCGACGGAGTACACTCAGCCGTTAGGAAATGCATTTTCCCAGATGCGCCATTGCCAATAGTTTGTGGACGTGGGTTTGTTGGCGAAGTTGAGCTTGGACAGTACGCGAACGGAATCACAGCCCAATTTGATGATCCCAAAGCACTCCACATGGATCCGATTGGCGGCAACTCGTTTTATCACTGCACGTATGCACCAAACTCGGTTTCCTTTGATATCATCTCCTTCAACCACCCAGACCAACAACTGCCCCTGGATTCAAATGCAAACACAGATTGGAGTCCCGTCAAGAATCTGTCGGAAGAACGTGGAAACCTGGCGCGCGATGTCGAGTCATGGGGTTTCAAACGAAACATTGTTGATAACATCCGCGTCGCGAAGCAGTTAACACCTTTAATCGTTCTGGACCTTCCAGATTTGCCTCAATATTACAGTTCTCGCGTCGTACTTATCGGCGACGCTGCGCACGGAATCCTTCCCACAAACGGACAAGGCTTGAACCTCGCTCTCGAAGACGCTGGTACCCTCGGCGATCTCTTTGGTCACTTCAAAAACGCTCAAGACCCTGTTCCTCGCGTGTTTGAGCTTTACGAAAGATTCGAAAACCGCATGTACAGGGCGTAAGCAAGCATTCAAGAATGATTGCATCACGAATGCGTGCCAAGAATCAACTGGAGTTGCGGATTGGAAGGTTGATGATGAGGATTGCGTTTATGGTGCAGGAGATGTTTGGCGGTGGGGATGCCATGTACAATCATAATTATCGGGATGATATTGTGGCTGTTACCTGATATCAAGTTTGTTTAGAATGATAATGTGAAGAAATTGGCGCAGTTCGTTTTTTATAAAGAAATATAGAGGTGTGACTACTCTTGAGTAAAAACTGTGAGACAAGTAACGAACCTGAGGGAAAAGTATATTGCGGCCTTCAGATACTCATTACATAGCATAATTTGTCAGTTTGTCATCCCAATTACGAAAATCTCCCATGTTCTGTCAAATTTACGGGGGAAGAAAAAAACGTGCACAACCACCACATCATCAGGTGATGGGAAAGACAGTCGCCATTATTGGAGCAGGGCCTGCCGGCGTTGTAGCTGCCATTGCATTGAAAAGACAAGGATTTGAGGTGAGTCTTATTCTCAGGATTGTGGGGACTTCTAACATGTTTGCAAATTGGTTGTTATCGTGTCTTAGCCAACGCTCTACGACAAAGTCGATCCTATTGAAGTCTTGAAGGAAACTCTTCGCACTGGAGAACAAGGCGTGATCCAGTTTGGCGAGACTGGAGGAACCGTGTCGCTGTATGGCAATGGTCTCAGAGCATTAAAGAACCTCGGGCTTCTCGACAAAGTCGAAGAGTTACGTCGTGTTCAGAACGATTCCATGG
This sequence comes from Rhizoclosmatium globosum, assembly GCA_002104985.1. Taxonomy (NCBI): domain Eukaryota; kingdom Fungi; phylum Chytridiomycota; class Chytridiomycetes; order Chytridiales; family Chytriomycetaceae; genus Rhizoclosmatium; species Rhizoclosmatium globosum. The sequence continues at coordinate 138,179 of MCGO01000020.1, read as the reverse complement.
TCTTTGCTCTTCAAGATGGATCAGTGAGTTTTTGACTTCATGGTCTTGTTATCAACGGTGTCTAAACAACAACACCCCCTCACAGGACAGGGTTGTTCGAAACCTTCACACCACAAAACCTGGAGAAATCGAGCCAATGTACGTCCTACGATCTGAATTCCATGCACTTCTCATGAGGGAGTCTAATTTCCTTGGAGTCAAGACGTTTGCTGGCAAAAAGTTTGCCTCTCTTGAAGAAACCGCTGACTCTCAAGTAATTGTCACATTTACTGACGGGACTATCGTCGAGGTCGATTTCGTCATTGGCGCCGATGGCGTTTACTCCGGAGTCCGTCGCTTCATTTTCCCAGAAGCCCCATTACCAACGATTTACGGATGCGGATATGTCGGAATCGTCGACCTTGGTCCTCACCCAAGCGGCATCAACGTCAAGTTCGATGACATGATGGCTATCCACATGGACCCCATCGGTGGACACGCAATGTACAACAGCACTTACTCACCCACAGGAGGTGCATTCAACATAATTGATTGGAACAAGCCAGAAGGGGTCACGTCTGATGACGCGGATTGGAAGCCGTATCTCGATCTCCCTAAAGAAACCTCCAAATTGGCTGAGGTTCTTGAGGGTTGGGGGATGAAGCAGAATTTGGTGGACGTTGTTCGCACGGCTAAGAGATTGGCGCCGCTTAGTTTAGTTGATTTACCAGATTTACCAGTTTTCTACAAGGGACGTGTGGTTTTGATTGGAGATGCGGCACACGGCACACTTCCAACAATGGGTCAAGGTTTAAACCTTGCGTTGGAAGATGCGGCACGTTAGGTGACTTGTTTGGGCACTTTGAAGAGGAGGGCGATGTTGGTAAAGTTTTTGCGTTGTACGACAAGATTCGCAAGCCGCATGTCCAAAAAGTTGCTGAGAATTCTCGCGTAATTGCTGGAAGAATGCGCGCTGAAAACAAGGTTCAAATGAGAATTGGTAGATTTGTGATGCGTTTAATCTTCACGATTCAAAACTTGTTCCATCTGAACGACGCGATCCTCTACCACGACTATCGCAAGTCCTTGGCAGAAGAGGTTCCCGAGATTCATTTCAAATAGTTCTTCACTTCCTTATATGTTTTTTCTCTGGACTATATACCAGTCTTAGACAATAAAAGTAGTTTTAAATCTCTTAGAATCATCTCAAATAACAACTTGCTTCACTGTGTCAGTCCTGCCTTCCACCGCACCACTATCTCCTTCTTCCACAACAAACAAAGGAAACAGACCCATAGCTCCACCCTGAACTCCATCAACAAACCCAGCTGTGCTCCAGTTCACACCAAACACCCACCCATCCTTCAACACCTTCTCAACAACAACGATATCTCCAACACTCACGCAGACTTCATCAGCCCGACGAGGCGAGAACGGATACTGAACTTCAAAGAGCAATTTATCAACGCCAGGTGGTGGTGGTGGTTCAGGAAAGTACTGTCGCTGTGGTGGTGAGACTCTGTGTGCTCCACCAGTTCCTGGAATAGGTCTATCGAGAGGGAGGGTTGTGAGAGATGGGAAGAGGAATGTTCTGAGGTATGTTTGAAGGTTTTTCGAGTGAGCTGCTGTTGTGGGGAATGATGCAATGTTCTTTGTTGGGTCTGTGAGGGATTGAATTGGTGCAAGGAGTGGAATGCTGTTTTTATACATTGAGTCAGTTAAAAATAAAAGAATAAAAGAACGTTTTGCTCACATGGAATTTTGCTCAGGGTTATAGAATCGTTGACTGTTGAGTTTTGTTGCCGGTCCAGTAGCTGGTTTCGGTCGTGATGGAGCCCAAGTTGGCGTTAAAAGAGAAGCAGCACTGGCACTGAACGAAGCTTCATCCTGAGGAATGCTTGATTTCGCCTCAACAATCATTTGAGGAGTCACATCTTCCAAGTTCAACTGAATTGCTGATGAAAGGGCAGTGTCTGTATTCAACGGAGCCTCCGAATCCAACGCCTGGTACCCTGCAACACTTCCCGCCTTTGCCGCTTTCGCAATATTGATTTTCTGTTGGAGCAACAGCACATTGTTGACAGTAACAGTCCGCCCGTCACCCAGCACCTTCTCGTCATTCGCTCCACTCAATGCATTCGGAATAAATCGAGGTGACGTTGGAGCATTCACCATGCTATGGTACTCCCCGGGAGCATACGTACGGGACTGTGAGTTTGTACTTCGTGTCTCCATCATTTTGAGATCCACCTCCTCATCCAACCGTTGGAACTTGTTCTTGTTCTTTCGCTTGACGGCCAGCATTATAACTACGTAGATTACACCGAAAATGAGGAGGAGGGCAAAGGTGGAGCCCACTGCGATGGCGGCTATGAAACCATTGCTCAGGGCGGGGATGATGCTGTATCTGTTGCTGGTGCAGGGAATGTTGACGAATTTGGAGGCAGGGTAGCTGCAGGACCCGGAGGAACTTGTGTCACTTCGATATCTGTCCCAGTTTGTTGGGGAAGTGTTGATTGCAAGTTTGACGGAAACAGTGCACCGATTTCCTTTTGCCCAATCAGAACTGGTGCTGCATGAACGGCGTTGTTTGATTCGACTGCTTGGTTAGGCTCCAGAACGGTTGGGAAGGCTCGGGCTTCCATTGTTTTTGATGATGTTTTTTGATTGCAGAACTCCAACCAAACACACATTTCTTAAATTGAACTCTACAACGTAATTTATGTCCTCAAAAGCCCTTTTAAAGAAAGATAATAGAAGATGAAAACGGGAAAGGGGGAAAAGGCCCATAACAAAGAGGCCCTTTTCGCAGATACTACTGTTCGCGACGGATAAGAGGCTCGCCTGAATCCGAACGAGAGCCGATTGCTGGAGCATTGAATTGGCTAGATGGTGAATGTGACCTGGTTTGAGGGAAAAGTAGTGGTGGCGGACCTGGTGGTGGTGCTGGTCCAGCCGGTGGGTATCGTGAGGAATGAATTGACGGATTTCCAGACGATGCAATTGATCCATTAGGAGCGTAATAGTTGGGGGTTGCAATTGATCCCGTTGCGAATGGAGGTGGTCCATTTGGTGGAGGTGCACCTTGCCTTCCCGGTGGAACAGGATGTGAAGCTTGGACGGAATTGGGTCCACCATAAACTTGTCCATACATGGGCTGCGGAGGATGTGGTTGGCCTCCATACGCAACGTATTGGACAGGAACAACATTGCTTCGCCCAATAGTTCCGTATCCGCTTCCACTGTAATTAGACTGGTTATCCGGAGCGTCCAAATCAACGTCGATTGCAGGAAGAGTGGGGCGCTGGGTGAGACCGAGAGGTGCCGTGACAACAGGTGCTGCAACACCAGTATTTCCCAATGCTTCCATTCTCAACTCATTACGTCGAGCCGCTTCAATATCTCTCAATTCAGCTTGACGCGCTTCATGTGTACGCTCTCTCTTTTTCCTCGCCAATATTTCAGTGATTCTGTGGCAAGAAATCAATCAAAAAGACACCAATCAATCCAACTACAAACCTTTTATCGACCTTGTGACAAACATACTCCTTCAAGTTTCCACGAATTATGTTCAGGAGCGGGAAGTACGTGAAGAAGGCAATCACAATAGCACAAAACGAAATAAACCACATGGCCAACGAGAAAGCCGTCAACAGCAAAGCCGCAAAACCAGTTGGATCGTTCACCTTGTTCTTACTCAACTCAATAAACGCATAAAAGAACTGCACGATTGGGTTGGAATATTTGTACTCGACTGGAATCTTCTTGTTGCAAAGATCATACAGATTCAGGGCGTTCACATAGACACGAGGAAACTCAGCAAGAAACAGACGCTTCCAAGACTTGAATGTAAAGTACACAAAGAAGGCAACCTTATCCGTAAATGTTCGAGACTCCAAGATTTGTTGGAAAAAGCAATAGTGTGGGTAGGACTTGAGTGTATAATAACGGTACGCAACATGATTCGTAAGTCCCATCGCAATATCACGACTATCAATAACTTTCGCTCCTTTTCGATAATCCCACATCAGCAGAGCAAACGACATGATGATGGAGGCAAGCATGATCCATGGACGGGCTTTGAATGGTGCAAGAGAGTATGAAATCGATTCCTTGTCAACATTACAAATGATTTGGTTGATTGCGTTGGTGGCATTAACGTTGATGCCGTCTTTCGTTCCGGCACAGGTGAAATTGGGGTCCAAAGCACCTCCTTGAATCAGGAAAGCGAGCAGGGTGATATCGGCAGTGTATACGAGAACGGATTTGAGGGTCAGGAAGAAGAGGAATGAGTATTGGAATTTGCGGGTCCAGGAGTCGTCAATCTGGAGAGGTTTGTTGGTTGGGTTAGTTGGTGTAGCTGAGTTGATTGTTCTGTCTGTGAGGTACAAGAGGGTGGGTATCGATATCAAGTAATCGTAGTATTAAGTAGTTTGGATGGAAGCCATGCAACGGATGGCAGGAAGCACTTTCAACAGCAAAGGAGGTGCAATCAATCAAATACGGGGCTGGACATCCACTCACAAAGTCGTCCACATCGATATAGTCAAACTTGTGATCCCTAATTCGATGAATGTTAGTATGATAGAAGGCAGTGTGATGCAATGCCACTTACGGGAACTCCTCTCGATGCCATTTGGCAGGAGCACAACAAGGCTGAAAGAGAAAGAGTCGTTAGTGACTATGAATCCATGAACGACTGTAGCCTATCGACGATATGGCCTAGGGAGGAGGAGACGCACCATCACAGATCCTTGATGGTTCGAAACACAAAATTGAGAGCGGCCAACAAAAACACTCCATCATTCCTCCGCCACCTTCTCAACGAAATATCAGGAATGAGACATATTTAATATGAAAGGATGATACATTCTTGTCTATTTAATTTATGGGCAATCATGACTGTGGAAACATAGGCAGATATATGTCTCTGAATTAATACCCCTGAATGGACATACATCAAAATATGAAATAAATCAAGAAGGATACTCGACTGAGAAGTCAAGCGGCAAGCATTCACTTTTTGAAAATCCACCACTTCCCACGTCAAACGATTACCCTCGTGGAAGAAAGACTACTTCCCAGCCAAGCATCCACCTCAGATATCAAGTCCAACTCTCAATTGGCATCAACAGAGCAGCGATCCTCAGTCTAACTTGAAGCCCAACTTGAAGTCCACAAAAGCAAATGTGCATACTTCTCGACCTTCCCGACGAGCTCCTCGTCCAAGTCTTTTCCTGGATCCATCCTTCGAAAGTATTCAAATTCAGAAGACTCTCGAAACGAATGGACGCTCTGCTTTCCTCGAAACACTTTGCACACAGAGATTTAATCCAAGCGTTTGGTCAGCCAGGTCAAGCATCAACTATCCTACAACACAGTGATATTACTTCCTTCTTCTTCTTTGCCCCTCTGGCTGTGCAGAATGCGTTTGCTGGAGGATATGGTCACATGTATGACGAGATGAAGCTACGAACGAAAGTGCATCGAAGTTACGCTTTACCCCCATCAATCTCCCACTTCAAGAATCTCGTGCGTCTGAACATCACGGGTCTTTGTGGATCGATTCCATCCGAGATTGGGTCGTTGTCCCACCTTCAAGAACTGATTATCACGGACTCACCTTCATTGACGCCGGCGCCGTTCCCTGAAGCGATTGGAAATATTGGAGGGCTTGTTCGATTAGGCATGAGCTTCTGTAATCTGACTGGTCCATTCCCGCGAGCTGTGTGTCGTCTCGCAAACCTGGAATTCATGTCTTTATGCCATAATAACCTCTACGGGCCTGTGCCTTCCGCCATAGAGAGCTTGGTTAACTTGCGAACGTTTGGCGTGCAGTGTAACGAGCTGTCGGGATCGATTCCAGAGGAACTCGGTGATTTAGTCAACTTAAAGTGCTTGTATCTCGGAGGAAACAAGTTTTCAGGAAATATTCCAGCGTCGCTTGGAAACCTAGAAGATCTCGAGACTCTTGTTGCATATGACAATCAGTTGGAAGGTTTCGTGCCCATTGAGTTTCAAAACTTGGTCAACCTGCAAGAATGCGATTTGAGCGGAAATAGTGATTTGAGTTGTGAGTTTGACTTTTCAGTGTTGGAAATTTGAATGCGATATTTTTCAGTAGTTTTGAGTAGGCAAAACGGAAAGATGATTTTACTGAATAATAAAAAATGTCGTTAAAATAAGATTCTTTGACGAAAGGAAACTAGGTCAATTGTCATATTCACTGCTGCCCTTGTCGTCTTTGTTGGTTCTGTTGTTGTGAACCTTGGCCTTGACCCGCCCGTGCCCAATGTGAGTTTTGGGAACCGGATGTCGTTGCTTGCATAAACGGCTGCTGTTGAAACTGCGGAGGAGGTCCATTTGGTGGAAGTGGTCTATAATTTTGAGAACCATTTGATGTGATGGAATCCGTGTCTCTCACCCCACGAGAAGGAGGTTGCATTATTGATGGCGGCTGTGAAGCGTATTGAGGAGGCGGCCTGTTCCAACCATTTCCACCCTCCGACACCGGTCCATTGCGTTGAATCTGGTTGTACCCATGGTACTGTGGACCAGGGGAACTTCCAATAGGTCTCATTGGAATAGAATCTCCTCGACCACTTTCTCTCGAGTCGTATCGAGGGTCTTGATAGAGCAGAGGGTTTTGAGAAGAGTTTCCAGACTTTCCGTAGGACGATGAATCACTGTTTAAGGATGATAGTTCGCTATTATTGCTGCTGGTAGAGTTAGACGGAATTCCTGAATATGGTCCAGGTGGAGGCATGTTGAATGAGGCAGTACTTTGGCTGCTGGATCGGAACGAATTTGGTGGCAACATTGGGCCAGGTCCGTACATTCCAGGTCCAATCATGGTCGGAGGCACGGGTGGAGGTAAAATTTGGCCTCCAAATTGCGGAGGCGGTGGAACCCCGTACGATCCTTGAGGAGGTGGAATCATGCCCGCATAGCCGTTCAGTTTTCCGCTATATTCAGATCCTCCGTACCCAGATCCGTACGACGTATTATGCGGTCCGTCTATATCAACGTCAATTTCAGGGAGGGTGGGTCGCTGTGTGAGACCCAATGGCGGTGCCGGTTTGTAGGACACTTGATCGTCTTCGATTTCACCGTTCTTTGCACGAGCTTTCAGTTGATTACACGTTCGATTTCTGCGAGTTCTGCTTTTCGAGCTTCTTCGGTTCGTTTCTTGGATTTCTTACGAAGGATTTCGCTGATTCTGTGACGGTGATGTTAGATACCAGAAATAGAAGGGTTGAATCATACCTTTTATCAATCTTGTGGCACACATATTCCTTGAGGTTTCCACGAATAATGTAAAGCAGAGGAAAGTACATGAAGAATGCAACCACAATGACGACAAAGGATATAAACCACATGGTGATGGTGAACGTAGCAAGCACAATCGTTGTCAAAGCCGTAATATCGCTTCCCTTCTTTTCATAGAGTCTCGCCAATGCAGTAGAATATTGAAGGATGGGATTCGAGTATTGCAAATTCTTTGGAATGTAGGAAGTCAACACATCATACATGTTGAGCGTCGAGATGTACACACGCGGGAACTCAGCAAGGAATAATCTCTTCCACGACTTGAAGGCATAGAAAACAAAGAAGGCTAATACGTCCACCGTTTTGCGGGAGTTCAGAATTTCGGCAAAGAAGCAATAGTGTGGGTAGGACTTGAGAACGTAATAACGATATGCAACATGGTTCGTCAACGAATACGAAATGTCTCGCGACAGAATCACAATACGGCCCTTCCTCCAGTCCAGCAATAACAAAACGATGGACATGATAACAGAAGCCAACATGATCCACGGACGAGCCTTTTTCGGTGCAAGAGCCTCAGTGATTCCCTTTCCCGAGCAAAAGATTGAGGTAATTCCGTTTGAAACTTCGTTTGGAGCAGAAGTGCTATTTGAGGTGCAACTGAAGGAGGAGTCAAAGACATTTGACTGAATCATGAGGGTTAACATGGTAACATCGGCAGCATAGATAAGCACGGACTTGACAGTTAGGAAGAAGACGCACGAGTACTTGACCTTCATCGTCCAGCTATCGTCAATCTAAAGAATGAAGGGCGATGCTTAGAATGAGCTTAAGCTTGGTTGAGTAACAAGGGCTGGTACGAACAAAGTCATCAACGTCAATGTAGTCAAACTTGTGGTCGCTAAGGTTCGGGTAGGTAGTATGGTTCAGATTTGATGGCTGAAGGGGGTCAAAGTAAACTAACGGTATCTCTTCTCTCTTCCATTTCGCTGTTTCGCAACACGGCATTCTGAATTGATTTCGTGAAAGGGGAAACTGGATTCGATGGATGAAGTTGTGGTTTGGCAAGGGTTTGTTTGGCGGCGGAGAATGGAAATGAACTCTTTGGGAAAACTAAAAATAGATGAACACTTTTCCCTGCTTTTCATTATAAATCAGAAATAAGTTCAAAATAAGCAGATTGTGGGAAATGGAGTGGGCTGTGTCATTGTCGAAAAATTGTGACGATGATCCCATCACGTTCGCAGCTGTCTGAGCTGATTGAGAGTGCTGCGGCCTTATCCATCAACAGTAATACTCAATTGCAAGGAAAAGATCCAGACTCCGACTTAAAGGAGAGAATTTGGATGAAGCGCGAAATATTCCAGCTTCTGGCATTGGCCAATTCTGTGGTCTTCCCGTGGAACTATTGATACATGTAATAAGCTTCTTATCTGATCCAAGAGACTGGAAGACATTGTCCGAAGCATCGAAGTCATTGCGAAATGTTCTGTGAGTATTCATGTCGGTGGCGTTGTGATTAACCACCAACAGAATCGATATAAAAGTATTCTTATTCACCCAGCAAATATCGAAGAGGTTTTCATCCACTTTGATCAAAGCTTATCAGCTGGGACAGTCTCCATTTACTGGCGAAGAAGCTCGAAAAATATTGCCGTACGGCCCCGCATTGTTTTCAACTTGTATTCCAAATGTTTCCACGACAAAGACGAGTCTTGTCAAACGCAACATGTCAAAAGCTGATCGAGAAGCGGCTATCGCTAAAAGGGCATACTATGATCTAATTCTGGCTGAAACGTGGCTGACTGGAATGGATCCAGTACTTACAGACATCATGCGATTATTTATTCAGGTGACAAAGAGAAAGCTAGAAAACTCGGGAATGCAGCAACAGTTTGTTGAGTTGGGAACAAGTCCATCCACAAACACATTTGTCTTGGCATCAAGTTGGGAAGTTATAGCTGCAAGAATATTGCATCGATGGAATACGCTTCAATTTTCAGCTCCCCCTTCTCTCAAATCGTCGGATATAGTTTTAAAATTGTCCCTTGATTTGGAAAAGTTGAAGATACTTTCACTAGATTTATTATGTTACTCTTTGCTATCGTCAATGGATGTAAAAGGTGATGGTTTCGGTATTCAAATCTCTACTAAAGTGACAAACAGTCAACTCGAAGGGATCGTATCACCTTCAATGCCACCCTCTCGCTCAGAAAATCCTTCTCCATCAAGCACTCCGACAACCACAGGAATTAATTTTCAGCGGAATCCTCGTCGTTCCGAAAGATCCAGCCAAACATCATACCCGTTTCAATCATCGCCAACAACACAAATGGAATCTCAAGCTCTTGTGCTTTCTTCCACACCACCTAGCCACAACCATCAATCATTTATTCATATTCTTCAGTATCGACTTCTTCGAAGACTCGACACTGATTCCGTCAACGGTTTGGCCATTGCTTACACGCGCTTCAACATCGAATCCGCGATAGACTATCAAACACGCCAACTACTGAGAAGTCTATTGATGACAGTCTTTTCGAAAAGACAACCTTGGAAGGGGTATCTTCTGCTATGCAAACTCTGTTGTTCCCCGTCGTGACGCCGACAACAGTACCGCTTCCGAATCCACTTTCAGCTGAAATCGCATCCATTGTAGCTATGGGTTTGATTGAAGAGGGCTCAAAAGGCGTTACCCGTTTTCTAAGCGAACAACAAATGTCACCCGAATCCCTCCCACTTCCCCATTCCGGACCCTTTCTTTGGAACACCATTGCGAGTGTGTTGAGGGAAAGAGAAGAGGCTGAATAAATGAAAATAAGGCACCTCTGTTTTTAATCAAACGTTGTTGAAGATCAAAAAATCAAAAATTTCAACTTACATCTTAGTGTGTCTTCCCACTGCCATCCTCCTCGCCTGACGCAAGGTATGTAATCACAGCTGTTATTGCTTCGGAGCGTTGTTCCAGATGGCAAAGTTGGTCATCAAACTTCCAAAAGCAAGATCTCATATCCCCACTTCATTAACCCCCAAATACTACCTTACAATTGCGACAAAGCATCGAACTAAATTTGACAGCCAGAAATGTCACTTCCTTCTATTGCTGAACTCCTGGCACAAGTAGCTGCCAATGAATCCAATCACCATTTTGGTTCTCTACACTATCAATCAGCAAGTCCAAATCAAAGCATTCAAGAATCTTACTAGAAAACTGTGTTCAAACTGTTCCATTGAGAAGAAGCGATAACGTCGAATCCTTTTCAATAGCAGCCACAAACAATGTTTCTGGCGAAATCAGCGGTCGGCTCAAGCCAAAATACCATCGCTGCAATACTGACGAATTATCGCTTTGGCGACGGGGAGTTGATGAGGACGGACTATGCGTTTCTTGCTGTGAGTCTTAAAAGATTATCATGTTTTCTTACTCATCACGAATCTAAAGTCGAAGTTATGGAACGGCACAGAAGGAATCGCCAGGAATACAACTCGATAGATCCCCGTTCCGTCAAACTTTTGCTATTCTTCCATGTTTCGACCAAAGCATTGATCCAACACAACCACCTAACCCGCACAACTCCACAATCAAAGAATCTGACCAGTTGTAAAAAAGAAAAAAGAAGGATATGCTTCAACTGTAAAGCCACAAAGACACCTCTTTGGAGAAGAGACCGACGAAACAAAGTTATTTGCAATGCCTGTGGACTGTATTTGCGGATGCATAAGAAGGATAGGCCGCTTGAAATTGAGCCTTATCGTCAGAAGAAGAAACTCACAATCGGAACAGACGTGCGGTTATGAAAAGTAACACGCCTTCTCAGCAGTTATAACACAAGCGGTTATTTTCACCCCGCCATTTACAATTCCTTCCAGCAGTGCTCTCGCTTCACCATCCTCCAGCGACGTTTCGTTCCTCAAAGTAGAGAGAGATTGTTCTTCATACCAATGTTAGCTTGATTCTCTATCGACTTATACTACCAAGGAAGCGGTGCTTTAAGATTTCTAATTTAATCTTTTCATTGAAGGCGGATAAATACAAAATGATTACTAATAGTATTGAGTGTTTAGTGAACAATCTTTCTTTATCTGAAATGAATACAGCGATGTGGTTGGTATTAGAATGTGAGAGTGTGGCAAGATCTTGCGAATCACAGAACGGTGATGGAAGATTTCGATTTTAGGGTAGCATCCGGCCCTTCACAAAGAAGTCTTAAATTTTTAAACATAATCAGCTGATGATACGCCTGCCACCTATCTCTGCCCTCTTGAGCTCCATGAGTCCTCAGATGCTTATCTGAAGCAGTTGCCGCCGATTCAGGGCGAGGTGGTTGACCTTAAGCCCCCAGAGCATCACCAGATCTACACTTTCACTCGAAACCAACCCCAACCCACAATCATGGAACCCTACTACCCGCATGTATCAAATGTTTCTGGCTATTATCCACATGCAGTCGTCCTTCGCTGCTCCAGTTGTGGGGTATCATCATCGAACCATTGGACCCGAGGAGTCCACGATGAGCGATTGTGTTCAAATTGTGCTCAAAGTGAGTAACCAACATCATGTATAAAGATCTCAAGATCTGACCCAAACGCTTGCCTCTTCTTAGATCTCAACCCTGAACCCTTCAAGCCCATCCACTCTTCGGATCCGAGATACTCTGTGGTTCCGGATGAGAAGCGAATGTCTCCAGTGCATCCAAGCTATCCACCGATGCAACCGGTGGATTCGTTGAAGTCTCCGGAACGGGTCAATCTTGATCCGAAACTGTTTTCGGCAACTCGCCAGCCACACAACATCACCACCAACAAACGAAAACCACCAAAGAAGGTTCGGGCGGAAGCAACGAAGTCTATGTCAACAAGGCGGGTGAAGCCATGATTTGTAACAATTGTGATGCTACTCAGACGCCAATGTGGAGGAGGGACGAAGAGGGTATGTTTTTCGCTTTTTCGATTGTTGATTGCTCACTAATAGAATTAAAATCAAAAGGAAAACCAATTTGCAATGCATGCGGTTTATATAAACGAATTCATGGAAAGAAAAGACCGAGAGGAATGAAAAAGAGCGATTCCAAAAAGTCGGCTGAACCATGTCAAGAAACTGTAGAAAACACTGTAAAAACTGGGGTAAATGCACTTATGATGCTAGTGGACGCTGCAGAGCAATTGTAATAAAACTTTGTCATCTTTTTCGTTAGCCACCTTGCCTCAAATGTTTCAAATGTCTGAATTAGAAATGCTATCGACATCTGAAACGGGATTTATCCTTGAAACATGACGTCTGAAACAGATTTTTGGCCATTTGTGTTTCACCTTCTTTGAAGTTTGCGGCTTGACCGTCCTGGAACCTCGTCTGGAGGACTGTTATGCGTCTACATGTCAGAATTAAGATAATTACTAGAAAAGAAGTACGACGCTTGTTCCGCCACTTCTCCGGCGAAAGACAGGGCGCTAGAAAGGTGAAACAAGTCATCCAGCACGGGGTAGTAAGATTGCAAAATTTCGAATTCGCAAAAACCGAAAGCCCTGAAAGCCCAACTAAATATCTCTGGTGGAATTCAATCTAGAGATGTCGTCAATCCGGCTACCCTCGATCCAAGGCCTCCTCGCCAGTGTTGCGCAGCAAGAGGAGAGGACAAAGAACCAATCAGCGCAACCGATAACTTCGTCAAAGAGAACCTTAAGCATCATAACAACCACCAGATCCTCCAGCAAGGACCTAGTCATCACATACAATCCCCACATTCTTATCGATCAGACATCACTTCAACGCACCACCACTACTCAAAGCCTGCCGAAACTGAATTTGAAGTCCCGAAACACAACCCTCTACCAGCCAACACCTCATATACCCCATATGAGCCGATTTTGAAGTGTGCTCAGTGCGGGGCAACAAACAGCCCAGTCTGGAAGCGAGGCTCGCACGACCAACGACTTTGTCTCAATTGCCATCATGGTTGGTACAAAAGCCTCATCCCTTATTGAAACATCTAAGATTCCTGCACTCTCCGATTACTCCTGAGACTCACCTCACTTTTATTTCCACTATCTAGCACTCTACCAAGGCGCCGATCCATATACTTCTGTGTATTCTTTGCCCCAACGTTATCCCGTTCCGTATCCTTCCGCCCCGACCTCAAACAATTTTGGGTTGTCAGGACAACACCACTCTTCTCATCAAGCCCCTCCCGCGCAACATTTGCAACACCAACACTTCCAACAACGGCTGTACAAGCGCCGTTGAGATGCAGCAGACTCAGCAGCAACCGATCTCGATCAGTAGGTCTGGTGAAGCCATGGTCTGTGCAAACTGTGGGTCAATCAAAACGCCGCTTTGGAGACGTGACTATGAAGGTGAGTTAATCGGAGATTCGGCGATCATCTTTGAATAACTACTAAATCCGAAGTATTGCCAGGCAAACCGATCTGCAATGCTTGTGGACTTTACCTCCGTCTGCACGGAAAAAAGCGGCCGACGAATGTGAAAGTCGGTGGATTCCGGCCACGAGTGCGGTTGAACCAGGAAGCTCTTTCTGTGGCCAACTCGAGATACAAGGCGGAGAATTCCAAGGGGAGTTCGTCTGGGAAAAGATCACGGTCTGCTGAATCCTCAGGGTCATCTAATTCGGAGTACACACCTGAAAAGGCTTCGAAGGTGGAAGGGAATGAGATTGTGGCGTCACCGTGTCCTGATACTTTTTCTGTGGACAGTGGATTTTCCAACGGAAAGGTTGACAGTGGGTATGAAGCGGGAGAAGATGTGAAGGAAGGAGTAAATACACTCTTGAGTATGGTTTCGGCGCCTCAACAATAGATGCGTCATATTGTTTTAATTTATCCTATTATTTCCAAGTAATATTACCTTTTTCCTGGCATATTCGTTTCCCTGTTTCTTTTCTACTCTAATTATAATGGAATAAATTACGTAACAAACAAGAATAGGGTTCATAGATAAGGATGTTCCAAGTTTGTAACGAATACCACCCTTATAGCCGAAATAATAAGACTTGGTTGTTACAAACATGCGTAATCAGTGTCCATGTCTTCCTATTCCTGGTTTCAGTTGAATTGACTTCCTTATCTTGTATCAACGAACGGAGATGGCAGTGGCACTCATGTTCCCCCAACAATTTTATCGCTCTTTGAAATGACCTTGCTTCCACCTATTCGTTCGCTTATCATCGCATCACACCGCCGCGAAGAAAGTGTGAATAGTCACAATCCTCCACATTCAGTCCATAGCAATGACAGCTGCCCAGGACCCATGACGTTCCGGACTTTGAGGTCGCCGATTCATCCACAACCTTTACATACTCCAAGTTTGTCTGGATGTCGTATTGAGCTTCCAATGCCTCATAATGCATTTGGAGGAGTTGATATAAGCAAGTCGACGCTGTATCAGCCACAGAACTTTTCTTCCAGTGGAGCAGCAAGTCGTTGTAGTCAGTGTGGGAATGGAGTTGTTTCTGTTTATGATGGAAGTGCAGTGTGTACTCAATGTCGTAAGTAACTCCTCATTCATCCTCCCTCCTGCAGTTTCGTTGAATTGCGTTCACTCGTGCCAAGTCACGTGCCGCCAGCCTCTCTTTTACTAAATTTTCCTGCTTATGATGTTAGGTTTCTACAACAAGCCAGGTGTTTCAACAACAGCGTGTCCTCCTGTTTGGACTCAAGACAAGCATTACTCTCCTCACCTTGAACCAACACCCACAACCACGCCCACTCCTTCAACAGCAAATATGACGAATCCTTCACAAGCTTCAGCACCTGCGATAACAAAGAAATGCGTGCATTGCTCGACAACAACGACAACACTCTGGCGTCGCACTGAAAAGATGGAACCTGCGTGTAATGCGTGCTGGCAATATTACAAATTGCACGGAATTCCACGTCCGTTGAATGGAAGTGGAAACATTACAGACAAAATCCATCACCGAGTCCGTGGGAGTAAATCCAAAGAGCAAAACGCGGAGAGCTCTAAACCAATCCTCGATTTCTCGTGCAAAAATTGTGGAACACGAGAAACGACAATGTGGAGACGGGATGGGGAGGGAAGCGCAGTATGTAACAGCTGTGGGCTGTATTTTAAACTTCATGGAGTTGCGAGACCGCTTGATTTAAATAGAGGGATTCGGAGAAGAAATCGTGCTGGAAAAGGGAAAAAGAAGGAGGCGGGTGGCGTTGATGGTGATGAAGTACAATTACCGAGCCCACCGATCGATGGTGGAGCAAGTGGGTTGCTTTTGTTGGCCAATGTAACTAGAGAGTTGTAATAATAGATGTAGTGATATCAGCTTGTTTGTGTGGCATAGAGTCCAAGCAAAGGGCAAGCAGAGCAAGCCACTGCAAGGGGCACTCCTTGCTTGTAACCCTTTTACTCTCACAAAGATCACGGAAACACCGGAAACCAAAGGATATGATACGATATTTACATCAGCCATATCTTCCTCGGAAGCGGCAGTGAGGCAAGATCCAAGGTCACGATTTTCTGCATTTGAACGTTCCGAACAAACCCGAGATTGAAAATTTTCCATCCTTCAAATCTCCGTTATCTTCAACTTAGAATGCCAGTGCTTCCCTCTGAGCCAGCAGTGTTTGACAGCCTAGTAGTGAGTGTAGTTGCTAGGATAAGCTTAAGCAAAGTGAAGGCTGACACAGCGACAGACCAGCGAGATTGGAAGTAAACCATCGGTGGCCCCAACTGAGTTTGCCCTGGGATCCACCACCACCACCACCACCACACTACTACTACTACTACTGCTCAGTTGGCTCCCCTTTCTCTTGCTTCACTGGGCCCACAGAGCACTGCTACCCCAACTACGCCCGCAGCTACATCAACTACACCCACCACTGATGCTTTTACCCTGCGCTGCTTCCAGTGTGGTGGCTGCGATAAAGATGTGTATAAACGGACTCCAAAGGGCTACATGTGTGGTGACTGTGGTTAGTGGCTTCCCTCCTTCATTGGCCATCCCTCCGATTCTCCCTTATCAATCTCCATTCCGAAAATTACGTCTTATCAGCGTGTTGGGACTGACCAATCATAAAATCTCACAGCCTCACCGCCTGCTCCTTCAAACGCTTCTGCTCCTCTGCCTGCTATGTCTATGCCGACACTCCCTGCGTTTCAGTTCCCTCTGCATACCCCAAGCTTCCTGCTTTCCAACACATCTGGTGTGAACCAAAACAGTTATCATCCTTCATTCTCAATTCCAGCCATGGCTCCTCCTTCATCATCCCCTCTTGCTCCCATTCACCACCAACATCACACCCACCCCCTTCCACCCCTCG
Source organism: Rhizoclosmatium globosum (assembly GCA_002104985.1). NCBI lineage: Eukaryota > Fungi > Chytridiomycota > Chytridiomycetes > Chytridiales > Chytriomycetaceae > Rhizoclosmatium > Rhizoclosmatium globosum. Next base: position 121,643 of record MCGO01000020.1, on the reverse strand, counting down.
TCCAAAATCAGACACCAGCAAGCCACCAAATTGTCACTCCTCCACAGGAACCTGTCGTTCCTGCTCGTGAAGAGACCACATGCATTAACTGCAAAACTACTACCACTCCACTCTGGCGAAGAGACGACAATGGACAGTCAATTTGCAACGCTTGTGGACTCTATTTCCGTTTGCACGGTACCACAAGACCAGTCACAAGACCTCAAGGTGTGTTTCTGTTTTCATGGTACTCATGGCAACCTCTCAACTAATTTGTTTTTTTTTGTCTATAGTAATTAGACGAAGAAACCGAAACGGAAGCACAGCAAAAGGAAATGCCGCTGCTGCCGCCGCCGAAACATCTTCAACCACCGAAACAACTGGCCAAAAACGTTCCTCTTCGCCAACCGACACTTCAGCCCAAACCGTGCCACCAGCTCCAAAAGCCAAAAAGCAACGGTTGCTAAACTCTTGCCCAAGTCTGCTTCTTCAGCTTCTACTACACCTACTCTCCCCACGTTTCTCCACCTTCTTTGTTTTTGGAAGCAAGTGCGTCTCCACCGCTTGTCCCGCTCTCGTCTGAGCCAACTCTTGGTCAGACGATTCGACAAAGAAGGAAGGGGTGTTGAGGGAGAGCGAGTTTCATGGGTTGGATGCGTTGTTGATTTTGGCGAATGCGAGTTCTCATGTGGAGAGTAAAGACGATTGATGGAAGGAGTTTTTTTGTATATATTATACGTGCTGGTTTCGTAAGTTTTTCTTGTGTGGCCTCCTTTTTCAATAAATGGTACCAGATTTATTTATTGGGAAAAATGGTTCTCAAGAAAGATTTAAGAAACTCCGATATTATATGTCATTGAAGTGAGCATACGCCACTCCTATGTTGCTGGTCGACAATGGTCCTTTTTGTTGGAGACTGTAAATTCTATGGATGGAGGCGGGTTGTGGTTTACACCATTTACTACTTATAAAATGACACATAAGAAAAGAATAAGAAAAAGAAACACGGAAGACATGAATCAGTTAAACTTAATACCAGGAACAGCTTCCTCGATGTCAGTGCGATAATTGTGATACAAAATAGCGTCGTTAAGAGCAAAGATGTTTTGAACCGTAAAAACAAGACGCATAAGAATCGTCCAATTCTCATGGCTACATGATCGGTGCACGCATTCTGGCCGCGACTGAGCGAGAGTGAGCACTGAGTTCGTGAACTTTTGGCTTCCGGATCTGGTCATACAAAGCAAACACTTTCTCGACATCCTCATTCTCTTGAAAGTGGCCAAATAAGTCACCAAGAGTGGCAGCATCCTCCAACGCCAAATTCAAGCCCTGTCCATAGTTGGCAGCGTCCCATGCGCCGAATCTCCAATAAGAACCACGCGTCCTTTATACAAGACTGGCAAATCCGGCAAATCCTTCAAACTAACTGGACTTAATCTCTTTGCAGCCCGAACACAATCAACCAAGTGTTTATCAATCCCCCAGGATTCAACACGGCAGCTAAGTTCGCTGTCTCCTTTGGAAGGTTCAAGTACGGTTTCCAATCAACCTCGTCAGATTGAACGCCGTCCGGCTTATTCCAGTCAAGAACGACAAAGACGCCCTTTGTCGGTGCAATCGTCCCGTTGTATACCGCGTGTCCACCGACGGGTCCATATGGATTGCCATTGGCTCTTTGAAGATTGGTGTGATTCCAGAGGCATGTGGGGTGTTCAAGTCAACGACACCGACATACCCGATCCATAAGTGGTAGGCATTGGGGAGTCAGGGAATATGCATTGACGCACGCGAGAGTTGATCCCGTCTGCACCGATTACAAAGTCGGCAGTGACTGTGGATCCGTCGGCGAATGTTACTGTCACTTCGGAGTCGTGTTCTGTGAGGGAGACAAACTTTTTTGTAGCGTACGTTTTGATGCCGCGAGTGTGCGAGGCTTTCATGATTACTTCGTGGAATTCGGAGCGGAGGAGGTTCATTGGTTCGAGTTCACCTGGTTTTGAGGTGTGGAGGTTTCGGGTGATCTTGTCCTATATTGGTCAAATGGAGTTAAGTCTCAAAGGAAGCGAAGCGGACTGTGGTGGAGGGATACTTACGGATCCATCTTGAAGGGCAAAGACCATTGTCTTGCTGGACATGCATCGCAGAGTTTCAACATCATCCAATATCCCCACACATCCAAGGCACGAAGGCCATTTCCGTATAATGAAACAGTCCCGCCAACATCTCCGAATTGGATCATGGCTTGTTCTCCGGTGACAAGAGTTTGTTTGAGGGACTCGATAGGGTCGATCTTGTCGTAAAGGGTTGGCTGCGGACCAATTTAACATGGATACATCATGGGTGCGAGTTTGATCCGATTAAGACCATTAATCCGACAACTTACCTCATATCCTTGCTTCTTAAGCGCGATGGCTGCCACTACTCCAGCAGGACCGGCTCCAATGATTGCAACCCTCTTTCCCATTTCACTTTCAAAAGTTTCTCTCCAAACACCTACCCCTCAAGAATCTTGATCACTCTCAATTCCGTCTTGAAGGAAGTCAATTCGCAAAGTATTGTATTCAATACAATACAAATTGCTCGAAAAGGCGCATGGACAATCCTTTATTCAGCCAAAAACCAAAAAGGATGATCCAACCCAACTTGTTGCCATCCTTCCAGAGTCTCATGAATAGCATCAAATCGAATAACCATTATACCGCTGGTACAACTATAATGCAGCCAGTAAGCTATGGGCGTTGGAGACGAGGTTCCTTCAAACCAACGAATACAACACTCAACCAACGGCCCACGAATATTATATATCATCTGGTGAGACAGTTAAGATACTAAATGCAATCGCTGATGGTGGTATACCTCATAGAATGCACTCGAGAATGTGTGTCCAATTTCCTAAACGAGGAATCATTGACAACCACAGCCACTGATTCTAATCCTTCGATATACACGAGTCCTGATACACAGCAAGAACAACTACCAAAAATCCCACCCAATGGGCCAACCAAGACAAACAAGAGCGGCAAGATCAAAAAGCCAAAGCTTTGCACAAACTGTGGAGCAACCGAAACACCAATTTGGAGACGTGATGCTAATAAGAAGATTATTTGCAACGCATGTGGACTTTACGCAAAGAAAACAGGCGGTATGAAACGGCCAAGTGGCTGAAAGAAGAATTGCAAAACGGAGAAACGGGGAATGTGAACACTTCAAAGCGAATGGATATCCTATCGTTATGGCACGGTATAAGCTTCCCATGGCCAATGAAGAAGTTCTTGTGAGAGTTCCGCCGTTTTGCATTCCAAGCAGCAAGACACCATGTAACTGTGATGGTTTATTGATGCTGGCCAATACAGTTGTTCCATTGCGAGAATAAAGAAATGCGAAAGATACATTTATTTCTATCATCTCAAATGACAGGTGTTGACAAATCAAGGCCTTCATTTGGTACATCAGGCAACACAATTTTGTCAAGAAGGAGAGGGCAGTAACCAAAGCTCTCTAATACACAGCATCAGTTACGAACCAGCCAGTACACCTTGAATTTGTGCGTTCCAATTGTTCGAATTGATGGTGCTTAAAAATGAGGCTCTTCAAGTTAAAATCGTGCATGTATGATTTTCCAAGTTTCTCAGCGTGATTCAACCATAGGTTACATGCCATGACAAAACTGAGTAAAGCTTTGGCTGTGGTCCGTTTTTCAGTCATTTATGGATTTCCGTTTGGTTCCTTTGTTCACTGTTGCTATGATATGAATTTGATTGTCATTGATTTACACACTTCAACAATCAGTTTAATTTCTTAGAGTCTCTTGAAACCCCAACAAACCAAAAATGAGTATCACGTCTCGCCAGTTTGCAATCTTGGGTGTACTCGGGGATGGACGTTGGAAATATCAGTCAGCGGGTCATCTCAACCATTGTTTCTCATTTTGCCAATCCAAGCACCAAGCGCAGCGCTATCAACTGGACAGCCATACTAATGACTAATTCAACATTTCCTGTATAACTTATATACTGCTCTTCTTTTTGGCCTTTTTTTGGGAGAGTCGAACTGTGTGATAGGAATTTTGGTATGTGCATTATAAACATAATATAACACTTACTTGTTGATGGTATAGTTTTGTAGTTTAGCCGGTCACTACTTTATTCTAAGTTTCGACTTGTTTATTCTACTCAAGACTTGTGTTATAAGCGAATTTCACAAAGGCGTTGTTGGGATGTCAGGAATAATATTTTTGAATCGATTGTGTTGGACTGCACTTGATATTTCCCGGTCAAGGGCTGATTGGGATCCAGTTGGACAGCAGTGCAACTACTATCAGTTCCCACTTAGCGGAATTGCATACAACGCATCTGATTTGATTTGCGATATGTTTTGCACACTTGTTTCGGTGTTTGGGACATCCAAGATTAGTAAATCCAGAATCGCGAATGTTACTTTGCAGGAAAATGGTATGTTTGAAAGTTATAGCTATTCAAACGCATCCAACAGTTCTTTGAAGTCTGTTAATGTTCTCATATGCAATGTACGCAAATTTAAACTTTATGGACCCTTTCCTGACGCTTTTAAGTTTTATGATTCAGAAATAACTTGTGAGCGTGACTTCAAAATAAGCTTCATCTAATAATTATTTTTTCAGATGCCCGTTTACTTAATCTTGAGCACTTTTGGTAGTATCCTTTAGTCTAAATTTGAATTTCTTAATGGGCCTATCTTCAGGATTGGAACTCGCAGGCGAACATTCAGTGCTCCTGCAAAGTTGGAAGTAAAAATGGCAGATAGTGATGTTGAACGACGCGAATCCTTCATCAATACATTCATATCGTCTGCCAGAAAGAGTGTCAGAAGAGAATCTGAAATTTCTCAAGTCAAAACCTTTGTTAGATTATTCCTTTCATCAAAATTCTTTTTCGTAGTCTCATTTCTATTTGCAATGTTTCCAATTCTTATCTGTGCGTCGTCTATTTTCCTCGTTCTGTCAGCATAAATTATCTTCTTCAGTTTCCTTCACATTTGCAAGTTTTTTATTGTCTGATCTTACAATTTCCATTATCTGGAATCTTTAAAGGAGAATCCACGATGACTCCCGTTTTTGATAGGAGGGAAAGAATAGGAAGCCACAAACACCAAACCATACCGGCAGAAAATGGAATGCATTGGAGTTTACTTATACCCAAACAGATATTCAATCCAAACCTCCTGAGCCTTCAATACGCAGAGATTCATACGCAAATGCGAAATACTTGCAACAGCCCAAATGCGGCTAAATAGATCAACTGAAACAAAAAACGAGTGGCATGACCGAAAAACACAAGTTCTGCAGCACGAAATACTAATTTGGAGACGTGATGCTGAAAAGCAGGTTATTTGCCTTTATTCTAAAAACACCAGAGGTATGAAAAGATCAATTCGCTTGAAAGAAGAGTAATACTGACAAAGAAACAGAGACTTTGAATCTTCAAAGCGAAAGGATATCCTATCGTTATGGCACGGTATAAGCTTCCCAACGTCTCGTGAATAAGTTTTTGTGAATGTTCCACCGTTTTACATTCCCAGCAGCAAGACACTATGCAACTGTGATGGTCTATTGATGTTAGCTGTTTCAATGTGAAAGAATAATCATTTATTTCTCTCATCTCAAATGTCAGTTTTTGGCAGATCCTTTGGCTCTTCATCTACCCCAGAAACACCACCCGTCTTTGGCGGCGACGAAGACGAGATCCTTGATGTTCGAGCGGACCGGTTTAGTTCGCGCAATATTGAAGGCTGCCGATTTGAGGAGGTTTGTTTGTGCTACAGCATAGGATGTACAACCACTCAACCACTCGACCAGCTCAAGGCCGCCCGCGAATCACTCAAACAAGAGTACATTCGAAGTGGAAAGATTCTTGCGGACGGCGCCCAGGTTTCCCTCGAAAATGCGATTCAAATGACGGGCGAGTGTTTGGACATGTGTCCTGAGTTTGAACGGCACGAGCGATGGTTCCAGGATAACTTGGCGGATCCGTTTGAACTGGTGCGGGTTGGATTGGTTTAATTGCTCCTGGTTGGAGGCTAATCGTACCCTCAAAAAAAAGATACCTGGAACTTCAACTATCGACCACGCTAGATGCGTGAAACGATTCCGTCGATCTGCTGCTGATACATACACTATCCTGCCCTGCGACGTGCGGCCGCCACACGTGCTCGTACAGACTTTGGATTACCTCTTCCACACTCTCCTTCCTCAATATACCATCCTCGAATCACATGGATTTGTTAGAGACAGAACGCGTGCTATCCGAAAAGAGTTTACTCTGCTGAATTATAGGGGTATCGAAGCGGTGCAGTGTCATGAACGCATTGCTCGATATCATATTCTGTGTGCTAGTTTCCTTGTCGGGCAGGAGAGATTTAATTTGCAGCCGGAATTGGAACAAATGAGGAAAAGTGAGTGTGTTCGGTAGAATGGAAGGATGGCGGGGGAAGCGCAGCTAGAAAACTAACCAGCGTGTTGATTGAGAACTTTTGGGCAGTGAGCGCGGCAAACAAACAGAGGAAAGACAACGCGTAGAAAACGATCCACCCGCACCCGCTTCGTACTAGTGCTATTCTCTAACCACAATTACACCAAATGTGAAACCCCCCTTTCTCCCCCTTTCAAAAGCCCTCCAATCCCTCCGCGAATACTACACAGACCTTCCAAACCAATGTCCAAATGAAGCCGAATTCCAAGCCTACTACATCCTCTCTCACCTCTGGCAATCCGAAATCGCAACCCTCGCAGAAAACCTGCCTCGCATATTTACAACCACCCGCACGTCCAACTTGCTCTCCGGCTTCAATCACTCGCTCAAAGTGCGACAGGGGCTCAGGAACGCGGGTTTAGTCACACGCGGGGAGCTTTGAATGCCTATACCGAGTTTTTTAGAGTGTTGGCGGAACCTACGACGCCGTACCTATTTGCAGCAATCTTGCATTTGGAATTCGATGTGATTCGGTGTAATGCGCTTATGAGTATGAACAAGTGCTTGTTTGACTTGCCGCCACATGTTTCGTTGGTTGAGTTATCTGAGTTGTTGGGGATGGATGATGAAGATGAAGTTTCTTTGGTGTTGGAGTATTATGGTGTTTCTGTTGAGGTTGTAAATGGTGTAAAGGTTGCCAGGATTGGAAAGAATGTTGTGACGCAACCTGACGGGAAGACGAAAGTTACTACAAAGCCGTTTATTGGTGAGTTCTGCATTTTTTTCTGGGATTGGACTAATCAGAATGGAACAGTGGGGCAACGCGTAACTATCGCTCAAAGACCGTCTAGACGGTTCGTGAATTCAAAAATTGGAGACGCAGAGCTATTTGAAATTCTGGATGGATCTTATCAAGGACTCGCAGGACTTATTCCGAAACCAGGTGGCTACGTCGCGAGACCGCTCGTTGGGCCTGTAACTCCTGCCATACCTCGAAAGCCTCAGTTTCCAGAAACACCTTCTTTCCCAACAAGTCAACCAGCCTTGGATACCGGATCTGCTCAGTCAAAGTTCAGCACTCCAATTAATACGTCCTCCAGCTTTAACACCAGCGCCCTGCATTCACGCCAGCTGATGGATCTGTATCGGCGTTTGGCGCACAATCAAATGGACCTCCTGTCATATCTGCATTTAATACAGGATTTTCGTTCTTGAAACCCCAACCACCAAAGCCTAATCAGTCATCTTCCGAAAATTCAGCACCAATATCATCAACTCTTATCCCCAATAAGCCTGTGATTCAGGCTTCAAACTTTTCATTCGTCCCTCAACAAACCGCTTCAGCTGCTCCAGCTTCTTCTAAGTTTACAGACAACTCGCCCTCGTTATTCTCAGACATATCGAAGAATATTGTGGCAAAACCAGAACTTCCATCAGTCGTAATTGCTCCACCAGTTCAAGACCCAGCACCTTCATTCATCACCGGATTTTTACCCAGTTTGGTCCCGACATTCACAACGAGTTCTCCAAAAACCCAATCACCTAGCGCAGTTTCATCCGTGATTTCATTTGCTGCACGACTTTTCAGCAACAGCTCATCTGAAGCAAAAACTCCACAACCATCAGAATCAAAACTAATACACGAACCAACGCCAATAATTGCACCTGTACCACCACAAGAGCCTGTAGCCTCAGTTATTCCATCATTTACGTTCTCATCCATCCAACGTCCCAACCAATTCAAAAACAACCAACTCTTGACTCAAAACCAAAATCCCCACCCCCGCCAACACCCGAAGAACTATCCGTCTACACCGAAACACTCACTACCCTCATGAAAACTATCGCAACCGAAACCATTCACATCGACGAAACCCTTCACCGCCCCATAACGGATATCCTTGTTTCCGAAGTACTGTCCGAAACCCTCCAAGAAATCCACTCAGAACTTGTACTGAACTCTCAGTCCGCGCGCAGGAAGCGCGTGACCATGACTTGATGCGAACACAGAAGACGGCGTTTCGAGTTTGGTTCCGTCGAGCGCGCGCGAGAGCTCTTGAGCGGGAGAGGGAGAGGGAGTGGAGGCAAGAAAAGGCTGTTTGGTTTTATCGCAATGTGTTGGTTGGGAGTGGAAATACAACTGGAAGCAGTGTGTGGAAGCCGGATGTGTCCAGGGTTTTTACCGGTGGACTAGATCATTTACGAGAGGTACACCATTAGTCTTTGCATATTGGCGTCATTTGATGAACACGTATAGTTCCTCCAACTAGACTCAACTACTTTAAACACCTCGACATCCCCGCTCTCATATTCCCATCCCTCTACAAAAAGAACCACGTCGCTGCAAACCGATTCAATCCAGATCACATCTTCTGGAAACTCATCGTCTCAACCCCGTCCTACATTGCAACCCCAGAAACAGAATACACAGATCGCATCACGTCCCTCTGGATGTGTAGTAAATTCGGGGCCGGCGGGGACGGAAGCGGTCAGCAAAACCGTTTACGCGAGGACGCGGAGGGGTACCGTGTTGACGAGCTCTTACGTGTGAGTTTACTGGATTTACAAGATCCAGATACGAAACGAAGCGGTCGGCGGAAGAGTAAAAATAGTGTTTCGTTGAGCGTTAACGTCTCGCATGTGCAAGTTCGTAAGGAAGCTGAGTATCCGTTGAAGCCGAATGCCGAAGCTGTTTGTAGCGGGACGCAAGCTGTTTTGTTTTTGTTTTCGGGGGCGAAGGTGGGAGGTCGAGGGAGGAAAGGGCGGGATGGTGGGAGGGCGAGAGGGAGAGGTTGTATTCGTTGTTGAGTGCTTTGCCTGTTGGATCTTCTGTTCCGCTTTTGCTTTGTTATTTACCGAGTGATGGGTTAGGGGTAGAGGAGTTTGAGAGGGATGTGGGTCGGGAAATGAATTTAGGGTCGGTTTGACGGATAATGGAGGACCGGTGTCTGCTTTGAATGTTGTGGTGTTGGGAGATGGTGGGCAGTTTGATCCAGGTTGGGCGAGGGATGTTTTGAAGGAGGCTGTCGTTTGGTTAGCTGAGAGTTCAGCGGTTCAGCCTATTTTACGATGTGATGTGGTGAAGGGTGAGTTGCATTGTTCGAGAGTTGAGTGCGCTAACATGGTTTGACTCATAGATGTGATTGAAGCTCAGGGAATTGATGCCGTACGTTTCGCATACCACAAGATGGAGCAATCTATTTTAGATATGGACTTTTCGTTGGATTACAAGTACCACATTTCAACATTCAATGCTCTGATTGATATCCACAACCTTCAAGTAAAGGCTATTTCGCAAGTCCTGTCATCAATAGAAAACGAATCTGTTCCATGGCCGTCTCTGGAGTTATCCACCGCATTTGCGTCAAACCCACCTATTCATTGGAACAATCGACAAACACAATCTTCTGTCAAACAACATCTTGAAACGTTTCTGCTGCCGAATATGTCAGAACCAACTACTCTTGACCAAGAAAACCCGTCGTTCCGTATATTGACATTGAAACGAAGCTATGAAGCTTATATCGGAAAGTTGGCTGGAACTCCCATTCTATCCAATGGAACTGCAGTTTTGTCGTTCGTATGGAACCGAATCGCCGTATTCGAGCGAGACTTGATGAACGCACCTGTATCTGAATATTCGAGCACGAAAAAGAAGAATGTTGTGGTGTTCCCCTTCAGTTCTATTGGCATGAGCTTTGTGGGTGACGCAGTGGAAGCTCTCAAAACGGAACTTGAACGATGCGGACGTGAAATCACAAAAAGCGAGTCAGTGAAGAGTCCATGGTACAGTTGGAAACGTGTTGAAGCCGTGTTGCAAGAATTTGAAAAGAATGTAGATGCCACTGTACAAAAGTGGGAGGAACAAGTACTTACACCATGGAATCAAGTTCAAGAAAGTGTGAAAGCAGCTCAGAAGGAGCAACAACGGAGGAGAGAGTTGGATAGAAAAGCTGCACAGGCTCAGTCGCACACACAACACCTCAAGGATATTCAACACCTATTCGAAGCGGAAGCAGCAAAGGAAAGCGACCTCTCAGTTTATCCACAAGTACATCGCCAGGAGACGGCTTTGCCGGATTCGAATTTGGAACGCCTATTCCAAAAACCTTATTTATGGAGGGAGGATCTAGCGGAATCGGATCTGCGTTTTCAACACCCGCCTCGCAAGTCCCACTGCATCCAAAGACGAATGGAGGTGAAGCACCCATGACAGAATACGCAGCATTGAAACGAAGAGTCAGTGAAGCATTGGCATTATCTCGGCAGGAGATTGAGAATAGCAGGAGGAGACTGGGTCAAGTTTGATGAAGGCGGGAGTCAGAGGGGAGATACCCAAATAAAAAAGGACATGAAGACAGTATAGTGTGTGATTTGGGGGGTAACGTAGTGTATCGGTTTATTTGCCGTTCTTTGCAGTAATTCACGAATTGCGAGAGTTTAGACCTGGGCTCTGCTAGGGGCAGTCTCGACAATCTGTCTAATCTTTTCGGCAACTGACGATTCGTCCAAGCTTTCCAATACGATTTTACGCTCAACACCGTTTGCTGTTTTTTTCGAGAGACAAGTCAGGACAAGTTCAGGGTTCAGGGCTCAGGGGAAACGAAAGACAAAGAACGAACCGTAGCGACCAAAGACACGAGCTTCGACGTTTTGGGCTTCGCGAACGAGAATTGGAATTGTTGGATTTGCGGATTTGATTTGGGCGAATTGGTTCAGAACAAAGTCTCTGTTTTTTGGTTGGTTTTGGTTGGGTTGAGGTGGATTGGTTTAGCTGGGACTTAGGAGGCCCAGTGACGATCTCACCTGGTTCCCTTGGATCCAGCCGCTGTTTGGCTGCAGTGGATTCGGAGTTCCTTGAGCTGTTGCGTGAAACGGCCAATGGTCATTTTGAGGAAGATGTTGTTGGTTTTCCCTTTTTTGCTTCAAACAAACTAAGTCGAATCGAATAGACAAATAAACTAATGAACTGAGATATTACTGCTTGTAATAGTGATTTATTGCAAGGAAATCAATACTTATGCAGATGAACAGAGAAAACAGAAGATAGTGGCAAGAGACTAAAACAAAAAGAACAAAACAACACAAACAACCGAACACCCAAGAATAACTTGAAAGTAGAAATGAGATCCTTTTGTAAGCAGTTTTGTTTCCCTTCATCAACTAATTCCCTCAACAATCCCTCCCATTCTATCCATTCAGCACAATATCGATAGCTCAAGAACGGTATAAGGGAGATTACAACTTGGTACGGACGTACTGGTGCTCAAAGGCACCGGTTGGGTTGTGCATCTTGACAGTGTGGCCTTCTGGAACCTCCAAGTGTGGGAATGGGTTCTTGCGGGACCACACAACGTCCTGGGAACGGGCGAGACGCTGAAGGTAGTAGGTGGCTCCAATAACGGCTCCTCCCATGATGGCGAAGATTGGGTAGACGCTATAATATAATAGGGTTTGTCAGCAATGTTTCGGATTTGATGGACAGATTCGTTTGGAATGAGAGGTGTTGGAGGAATGCATAAGAGTTTGTGAGGAAGAAGTGGGCATGAGGTTGGGATTGGTCGATAAGGATAAGAGATAGGTTGTCAAACTCATGCCCCCCATCAACTCCCTCAAACGTCTCCCATCATCCATTTTCCCACAGCTTCAGCCGAACTGCATCTGCAGTGATACAAGATGACGTAACTCTTGAATCCCCCATCAAGAAGGAGTGTAACTGTGACGCAACATTACACTCTGAAAAAAACTTGGCCCCAAAAAGCCATCAATCGCCGAGAGTCCAAGAGGGGGAGAGTGGGGTAGGCAGGCAAATGGATTGATACGTACGCAACTGGGACACGAGTGAGGGTGTAGACCTTTCCAGCCATTTTTGTGATTTTGATGTGTGTTTTCGGAAGAGAGGGAGAGTGAAGAAAAACGTGCAATCGATTTTTATCTGCGTCCCGAAATTTTCCGATGCAATGTGCTCATGTAATGCGTTTCAGGAGGTTGATAGGATGTCTAATGGTCTTCAGTGTTTCATTGGGAGGTCAATGTTTCAGGGTTTTCAGGGTTTTGAGGGCCAACAAACAACCACACACTTGCTTTTCTTTTGACCAAGTGCAAATTTTGCGTCATTGTGTGTCACCGCCAACTTCATCTTGGTCTCTATCGGACTACATACAGTCGTAAAAGTAGTACGGTTAACCCCCATGTTCTGTTTCATGTTTGAGGCGCCATATTTCAAGATGCGCGACGGTCAACAATCTCATGAAGCTGTCAAGTGAGCTCTTTTTGCGAGATCTCTAGGAATGAATCTGAACGTGAAATGTTTCTTTGAGATAGCGACGGAACTTGGATCTGACAGAGAATAGTGAATAACAATAAATAACTGCATTTGTCAGCTGTGTTCCTTGACGTGTGTCTGATGGAAACTACGTTGCCATAGATGATAAGTAAAGAAGAAGTCTCGTTTGTTACGTGTCATTGAGAAAGGATCTGTTGATAACAGAGACTGCAATTCGTCAGGTCCTTGCGAGAGCCATTCAACACAAACCCTGCAAAAATTGGCGAATGGTTTGTCTAAAATGTCTACCTGTTAGGTCTACGCTTTTGTCTAAGAATTTGCTCTAACCGGCTTGGGTCCTCCAGTTTAACTGGATATACCAAAAAAACAAAAAAAAAAAAAAAAAAAAAAAAAAAAAAAAAAAAAAACAAAAACAAAAAAACCAGGCCCCTAATTCCGACCGACCAACCACAACCGTTCCTATCTCAATACACTCATTATAGTACATCTTTAAACGGAATCAATGAGTCTAGAAGCTTCGACAGAGGGCGTACAGTCTGTTTGAGTTATAAACTTTATGTAACTAACACAAATCCAATAGCATCTTCCTAGATCGTCTAGTGGCTAAGATTCCGCCCTCTCACGGCGGCGACCGGGGTTCAATTCCCCGTCTGGGAGATTCTTTTCGTAGGCGACTGCGACGTTATCGGCGGCGACTTGATCACCCTTTTTGAACCAAAACTCAAAATTCACCACTTTCATCATGACGATGGATCTAGCTCTATTTTCGTATCTAGAAGAGCGTTCTGATGGAGTTTTAGGGGTGACGGAACAGTTTCAGAATTTTTGACTGATTATCACAATGGGACTGCGGGAGAGCCCTTCGTCCATCAATAACATTGTTGAACAGTTTATCAAAATTGAAAAATGACTGTGGGTATTGCGGTGAATAGGGATTGTGCCACGAGAACGAAAAGAAGGGATAAGTCAAACCTCAATCGTTGTGCATTCATAAAGGGCTGTTATTACTATTTAATTCGTCGCTTACTGAGCTCCCAACGCTATGATCAAGTCATATCCTCATCTTGGATTGGACGACGAGCAACTACACAATGTCAAGGTCTTGAATTAGTTAGCAACAAACCTGAGGTTTATTCCAAAAGAGGAGGTGATAGCAGACCCAATAAGAAAGTGAATCACGTTTTTCGGGGGAGACAGTGCCACCCAGCAACAACGGAACAAGCACAAGGGCGGAAAGCCAGTCACATCCTCAAAAACAACCTTAAATTGGGTTCTGACAAACCAGAAACCCTAACTCGGATAAACGCAGAAAGAATCGTGAATATGCCTGATTTCCATTCCGGGACTTCCGATTCAGCCCAAAAGCCTCGCTGGTTTTCCTCGATTTTGGGTTCCGCACGACGTATCTCAACTATGATTGGAGGACACCAAGAAACGCAAAAAAGTGAAGAGGAAATGAGAGCCACTTCAACCCTTCGCGCTGCCCAGAAGGTACGCACGCTTCGTTATTGAACGCCCTTTGATTTTGAAGGATTTAGAAGGGGGAACGATCAGGAGATATCATACTAACAACCTTTACACCTTTCTTGGTTACAGGTCCTTCGCTTGGACACCATCTCAGCCGACATGGTCAAGGTTGAATACGCCGTTCGTGGAGAGATTGCGATCCGTGCGGAGGAGCTGCGCAAGGTAAGCTACATAGTGTAGTTATTAGGTAATGGGGAGGCTATTACTTATTGTTGGTTCCAGCAACTGACCACGCAACCCGGATCACTTCCATTCAAACAAATCACCAACTGCAACATTGGAAATCCTCAACAATTGCAGCAAAAGCCAATCACCTTCTTCCGCCAAGTTGCTTCGCTCGTTGACTATCCCGACCTTCTCCAGGAGGATAAGCTGCCAATTACGAAGCAGCTCTTTGCCACGGATGCCGTTGAACGTGCAAAGACGTACTTGGGTGCGATTGGATCTGCCGGCGCGTACTCCCACTCTCAGGGTATTCCAGCCGTGAGAAAGGAGGTGGCTGCGTTCATTGAGGGTAATTGACTTCACTCACTTTCGAAACGATACTCATCCAATGTTCAGCCCGTGACGGTTACCCTGCCGATCCTGAAAACATCTTCTTGACCGCTGGAGCTTCACCTGCTGTCCAACTTGTCCTTAACGCCCTCATCTCGCACTCCAAAGTTGGAATCATGATTCCAATCCCACAATACCCCCTCTACACCGCCTCTATTGCCTCTTCAACGGAACTGTTGTTCCATACTACTTGGATGAGGCCAAGTCATGGGGTCTTAGCACTGAAGAGCTCGGTCGTTCTTTGAAGAAGGCTCGTGCTGAAGGAACCGAAGTTCGTGCCCTTTGTTTGATCAACCCAGGAAACCCAACCGGTCAATGTTTGAGTTGGGACAACATGAAGGAGATTGTTGCTTTCTGTAAGAAGGAGAGACTTGTCCTCTTGGCTGATGAGGTGTACCAAACCAACATTTACAAGCCAGAAGAACTTCCATTCCACTCCTTCAAGAAGGTCGTCAAGAGGTTTGTTGAGTTGATGTGTTTCTGTACAATACTTACGTGTCGATTTAGCATGGGTCCCGAGTACAACGACTTTGAACTCATCAGCTTCCACTCTGTCTCAAAGGGAATGATTGGAGAGTGTGGTCGTCGTGGAGGTTACTTTGAGTGCACCAACATTGACTCCAAGGTCATGGCCGAATTCTACAAAATCTGCTCCATCTCGCTCTGCCCACCTGTCCAAGGTCAACTCATGGTTGGCTTGATGACCAACCCACCAAAGGAAGGAGACGTCTCCTACCCAGTCTACCGAAAAGAAATGGATGACATTTACGTTTCTCTTAAGCGCCGCGCCGAATCCCTTGCCCAAGCCTCAACAAACTCGAAGGAGTCTCTTGTAATGCTGCTGAGGGTGCCATGTACCTTTTCCCAACCATCACTCTTCCAGCTGGCGCAGTCGCTGCCGCCAAGAAGCTCGGAAAGCAGCCAGATGAGTTGTACTGTCTTGAGCTTTTGAACGAAACCGGTGTCTGTGTTGTTCCTGGAAGTGGGTTCTTGCAGAAGGAGGGTACATGGCACTTTAGAAGCACTTTCTTGGCTCCTGAGGCACAGATGGGTGAATTTGCTCAGTCTTTGGCTAGATTCCATGCAAAGTTTATGGACAAGTACCGTGTTTAAAAATTGTTATTCTCAAAATAAAGCTTGAACAATATTAATTACTAAAATTACTCTCTCGTCTGTTTTCCCCACTTTGGCTGTGCATTTGAGTTTTGGCACAGTGACTTCGCTATCGCGATGGTTTGAGCCAGAACCCGGTTCTACATCGCTCAAGGATTCAGCTCTGCTTTTCCTGACTGGATCATACACTGATGGTCTGTATTGCTCCGCCAAAATACTCTTGACGTTGATGCATCGCACAAAGACCCAAACTCGAATTAAACGGGCCAGATTCAATATAAATGGGTCTGTAACATTCCAGTCAACATATATACCCCACGAAATCGCGTGAGAACAGCGAGTGGCTCGATAACTGTGTCAAACTCAATTAATTAATGTTCGCGTGTATATCAACGGCGCACCATTTTCAGAAAAAAGGACGTCGCTTATCCGCGAAACATCAAAATCAATGACTTGCAATGAAACTCCGACCGACGCGATTGCCGAAAATGCAACACAGATTATGTCAACAACATAACATCCAATACCTGTTTATGATCAGAATAAGGTTGATTAACATCGAGAGATTTGCATACCAGTGATTCGATTCTGGAAGTTCACGCAGGAAAGTGAGATCGTGCTCCAGAATGAGTTATCGGACTTTGATAAATCTGCGATGGTCCAGCTGAATCTTGTGAGAAGTAACCCAACGATTGTTCCGTTCACCCAATTCGAAGTAGTAATCGCATAAACCTTATACAACAGATAGACATCTATAACCAGTAAGAAATACAGAGTACATAGGAAAACTCGCTTCTTACCGAAGGAGACTTCGAGACAGTGTTTTGCAAGGTTAACCCAAAAATGACCCGCAACACAACTACTTTCGTCCAGAAAATAATTCCAGTTGAATAGAGCAGTATATACAAAGGCTGAGGTATTGGAAATTACAGTAATATAACATGATAAGCGACTGTTGTCCCATTGAACCAGTTGAAGTATCATTCCGAGAATCCCTTGTAACGAAATTTCAAAGATGAAACCACTCAACATCCCGAGTATTATGAGTTGAACCAACCAATCTGTACTTTGATTTTCATTTAGACTCCGTCTGTGCTGTTGGTGAAGTTGGACATAAGAACGGATTGACAGATTTCCAATTTAAGTGAGTTAAAACATTATAGTTGCTTATATAGAGTTAAAAATAAATAAATAAATCACGCAGAATCAAGACGTTCTCTTTGAACGTGGTGATCTGCCCCGCTCTCACTTCCATAATCACAAATCCAACCACAACAGCCGCAACAATAAGCCAATAACAACCAAATAGGCAGTGCTCGCCTCCCACTTCAATAAACCCAAGCAAATGTTTATCATGGCAGTAAAACGTCAAGCGTCCCACCCACCAATGAACTTTATCCTGAATCGGAACCTCCTTCCTCTCCGGAGAAAACATGGCGTTCGACACGTATCCCAACACGACTTGACAAGGATACAACCCAAACGCAATGGCGATTCCTATCGCGCCGTGCACTGAATCCCCTGAAAACCGTCTACCACCAACAATGCTCAATTCGACAAACAGAAGCCCAAGCGCCATGAGAGCTGTGATTCCTCCAAACATAATCGCCACATGCAGTTTGTACCATAAATGCCGAGCTGAGTTTTCATATATCGTGCAATGAAAACTCCAACAGCAGGGCATATGCACCAAGCGAGGAACATACAGATTCCATGATAGAGGATATAATTTGGTGGGGACGTGTTGATTCCTGTTGTGTTTCCAACAGTTGACACATCCAACGTGAAGATCCCCCTTTCCGAGTGTTGTGGGAATGAAGAAGCAGGATCAGAGGGAGTTTTCGGAGGGGATTGAGATAACCCATAGATGAATGATGTTGCGCCTGTTTGACTGATGAACGAAACTGGAAGTTGCACGGACCACACGATTTTAGCCGTGGACATGATGGTGGCGGAGGTGGGAGCGGGAACCAACGAAAACTGTTGAGTTTGTGATACGGGTGGTAACACGTAAGCCGCTCCGTTTCGCTGACTCACGACTGGCGATCCGCTTGAATTTGTCCATCCAACAAATATGACGGAATTAGTCATTGAGCTTCCGATTCCGAATCCAACCCAGCCAGTGTACGAGGTTTGGACTGTAAACGTGACTGTTCCAGCAGCAAAGTCTCGATAGGCGAATAGGCAAAACAGGTTTGACGCGTCGCTGCAATAGTTGCTTGTTGCAAACCCGATAGCAGGACCGGTTTGGGTTGTATTGGGCGGTGGTGTAACTGATGCTGGAAAAGACGATGTGAGAATAGTACCGGCATTATTGAAGATGGAAGTTGAAATATTCAAGGATGTCAATATAGATGTAGTCGGGACACTCGAAACAGGTGCGGAAGCCGTAGGAATAACGAGACTGAAACTCCCACTTATATCATGATACGAGAACCCAGACGCAGAGACGTTGGGTCATCCGGTCCAGTCCCTGAAGCAGCATATATAAAGTTGGCTTTGTTTCCAGCAGTTGCGCCAAAGTAATCTGAAGCTTTTCCGTATGGAACATTGAAAGAATACGCTATGGAAGGTGTTCCGACGAGGACACTCTTGTCCACGGCTGCTTGGACAATCACCGAGTCAGGCGATACATTAGGAAGGAAGTGGCCGCTTGCTTGGCGTACAGATATTATGGGTGCTGACTTTGACATCCATCCTACCACCATCTTGGCACCCGCCATTCTCGAAGTTTTAAGACCGATTCCAGCCCATCCTGATAACTCGATTGTACTATCACGAAGTAGGTTTGAGACTTATTGTTTGCTTTGATGGTTGCACAGAAGGAGTTCCCACTGGAGCAGTAGGTGGCTACAAGTGGCACATATATAAGTGATTTTTGACAGGTGTTCAGCAAGATAACCTTACACTGTGCATATATCAGAGACGCGAAGTATAGCGAAAGAAAGACGCGATAGAACAATGCTCCCATTTCCAACTCAATTTTGATTGATTTACTTTCTGTATCAAAATGAACGCGTTTATTGGTCATCAAAACAGAGCTTTCTTTCAGACGCCGATCGACTTTCGAACTCTACTAAATGCTTCGCAGCCCAGATTGTTGACGAAACCGATCATAAAAGTCAATCATTTCCTTCGTGATTCGAGGTGTAACACCACCTATAGCGTCCACAAAATGCCTCCGCGAAACAGCTTCAATATTCACGTCTTCTTCCATAGCGTACATGGCGGCTTCTTGGCAGACAGAGACGACTTCCGCTCCAGAGTAGCCTTCAGTCTATTCGAACCGTTAATGAACGAATAATAAGTGATTTCAACTCTACCAGTCGGGCGAGCTCTGAACAATCGACATCTTCAGCGCAGGCCATTTTCTCAGTTTTGATTGTGAAGATTTTGAGGCGCGACTCGTAATCAGGCGGTGAAACGTAGAGAATACGGTCCATACGTCCAGGTCGTAGCAACGCACTGTCCTATATATGGGTTGAATATTCAAAGGCAAAGATTTTGAGCCACGAACCAGAATGTCAGGTCGATTTGTAGCAGCTATGACTGTTACATTCACAAGAGCCTCTATACCATCCATTTCATTCAACAACTGCGATAGAACGCGGTCTGATACAGATCCATTGTCGTTTCCTCGACGAACGGCAATCGCATCTATTTCATCCTTTTCGTAACGAGTAACTTCCACAACATGAAGAATATGCGCTTACAAAGAATATGACTGACGGAGAAGCAGCTCTTGCTTTCTTGAATATGTCACGAATGGCTTTCTCTGATTCTCCCACCCATTTGCTGAAAAGCTATGTGGACCCTTTGTTAAAAACCAACGTAATAATCACAAGTATGATACCTCTGGCCCTTTGACTGCCAAGAAATTAAGCCCAGCCTCTGTCGCCAAAGCTTTGGCCATCAACGTTTTACTGCACCCTGGAGGCCGTACATCAAAATCCCTTTTGGCGGTCGAATCTTGAAACGTTCAAACGCCTCAGGATGCTGAACAAAAAACCCTCTAAATTACCCACAATATTCCGCAAGCAAGGAAGCATAAAAAACAACAAACCTTCAAAGGCCACTCAACAGCCTCCCGAATCCTCTGCTTCACATCCTCCTGCCCCCAATATCCGTCCACCGCACATTCGGAACTTCAAGCGAGACTTCACGCATAGAAGAAGGCTTCACAACTCCAAGCCCAGCTTCCAAGTCCTGCACCGTAATCGCCACGTCTCCACCAACAGTCGTAACTCGCTTCAAACACCGCATCCCAGCTTCTCGAACGACACCAGCAAGATCCGCCCCAACATACCCGTGCGCGGCGCCAGCGATTCCCGAGACTTCCGATTCGGTGAGACTGTGTGGCGTGTTTCGGAGCAACGCAGTGAGGATCGCGGTTCGATCTGATGCATCTGGTATTCCGATTTCGACTTCACGGTCGAAACGGCCGGGACGTCGTAATGCGTCGTCGAGGGAGTTGGGGCGGTTTGTTGCAGCGAGGACGACGACTCCATCGGCGGTGTTGGTTTTCGAGTCGGTTCCGTCGAGGAGGGTTAAGAGGGTTGCGACTATTCGTTTTTCAAGGTCGGTAGCGTTCTGTTGTTTGGCGGTGGTGAGTGAAGGAATGGGAGGTACAAAAGTCTGAGGGTTTACATCGTCGCGTTTTGGGCAGAGGGAGTCGATTTCGTCAATGAAGATGAGGGATGGTGCGTTTTCTTGAGCTTCTTGGAAGATGGAGCGTAACTGAAGTAAGTTTAGACGGCGGTAATTGAGAGGAAAGAGATCGTACACGTTCTTCGGTTTCGCCATAGAATTTACTGATAATTTCTGGACCATTTATGATGATGACATGGGCTCCTGTTTCTGATGCAACGGCTCGTGCAATCAACGTTTTTCCTGTTCCTGGTGGCCCGTACAAAAGTACTCCTCGTGGTGGTCGAATGCCTGAATAGCAGTTATGGTTAACAATCTCGTAACGCTTCATAGTGCTGATTTCCAGATTCTTCTAACTTCATCCAGTGACAAATATTATCTGATAGCATTCGCTCAAACTAAGTATTGCATTTTTTACCATATCGCGCAAATCGCTGTGGATCCAGGAGAGGTACTTCAACGAGTTTTCTGACAATGTCCATCTGCTTTTTAAGACCTCCGATGGAATCATATGATACTTTTTCGTGAGCACCCCACTTCTTTTTTTGCTGACTTCCACTTTCAGTCGCATATGGCAATACTTTCACTTCCGATCGGTATGTAAACAACACATGGTAGATTCCGCATTAATTTCAGAGATGGGCGATGAGTGGTCATGTAACGTGATGGATTCAACGCGAAACTGACGGGATATTCCATTGTATGGGAATTCCACGAGTCCATCTGCTTCCACATATTTCATGTCACGCAGGTATTCTTTTGCGAGTAGTTGAAGAGATTCGTCGATCCAGAGCGAGTCCAGGCCTTGTGTTGTTGGTCTGAGGACAAGGGATTCCACTTGGACACAAACAACATCTTTTTTGACGAGTTGAATGACATCGCCGATGCGCAGTCCCGCCGCATTTCTCAGGTGCGAACTCAGAGCAATTGCTGGCACGATTTAACAGATAGATTAAACTAAAAGAAGGCAACGCACTTCCTCGGTCCTGGCCCAGTCCAATCCAAACCTCGCCCGTTTTCGATCCAATTCGAACAAAGTCGCCCGCAAAAACCCGAAAACAAAGCGCATCGGCCGCCGAAACAAACGCGCGAAAACCTGTTTTGATTGTTTCGGTTTGCTGCGAAACAACCGCGAATTCGTTGATTTCAAAGTCCGATTTGATTGGCCGAACTTGAACTTGAACTTGAACGTGGACCGGCGAGGCCTTTGCTTTGGCTTTGGCTTTGGAGCCGCTGTTTGGCGAAGGCGTTGCTTTCTTTTTGGTGGGTGTCGAGGACATTTTTGAAGAAGAAAGAAAGAAGAAAGAAAGAAGAAAGAAAGAAAGAGAAGGAGAAAGTGCACCAGAAAAGATACCATTGTTCCAGCTTTCATCCAGGGAAATTATACAATGAACGTATCCTTTGAATCAAGAGATGCGCAACACATCAACAATGAGCAATCTTCAATTCTATACCAACGAGCCGGAATCATTTATGGTGTAGCTGCCGGCGCTGTGGCAGAAGTATCCTTTACGGGTCTATTGTTTCTATCAAAACACTTTTGGCTTCCAAAATCCTTGAATCGATCAAGTACACGAGGAAGTACTCGAGGGAGTACTCGTGCAGCTTCCTCGAAACGATTCAACAGTGTCAAGCTCATTAACCTGTCTCAAATTATGATCATGTTCAACATTTCATGTATCCTCTATATGGGTCTCTTTATGGCTGACTTTTTCGTTGTTGAGGAAACTTGCCCTGTTGGTCAGCGACTGACAAACATGGGTTCTCATTTCTTTTACCTTACATTCAATGCCTTTTTGTTGTTCAAAACGTATGCTGTTAGTGAGTATAATGATTGGGTTGCACGCCTTGCATTGCTCTTGTGGACTCATCGATTCGCTTGGTCTCTTGTTGATGTGTTTGCATCTAATGCAACTTGGGATCGAGAATTTCAGTATTGGTACGTTATCTTCTCATTAGACAAATTCACTAAAATGCGGTAAATGAAGCAATTTTGTTCAATACCCTCCAAGTGGAATTGGGTACAATGCTGCTGATATATTTTGTGACTGGTTTGCTACTGTGGTTTCAATAACGTTCACTTGGAAATATATGAATTCCAACGTGACAAGAATAGGCGAAATCGTTTTACAAGACAACGGTACGTCCTTACTTCTGCTCCTCAACAGAATTCTAACGTTCTTCTCTGTCGTTTTAGTTTTCCGTTCCATCGTGATTCTTATTGTCAACTCTTACGCAATTTACCTCTCATCAGTGAATACAGGACCATTCGCGCCAATGGTGTATCTCGGCCAAGGATACGTTTGTAAGTCTATCCGATTTGTACCCTCCTATCCAAACTAATATAGATTGAAACAGACACGCGCAGCGTTAATTTGGAGCTACTGTGGATCTACCTTCGAAAACGAAGCATGAACTTATCAGCAAACAGCCACGAAAGCATCAAAAATACTATCCAAGCTTCGTCGCAACGGTTGGCAGAAAGTCGTCGACAAAGTGCGCCTGTTTTATCTGCGGTCGAAGAAAGAGACTCGGATATTCGGGAGAGTGATAATCTACGGATAAGTCGCTCCAAATCTCATGCCATGTTTGCTTCTTTGGGACGAACTGCTGACTCGTTGCAAAGTCCAATGCTGAAAGCCCGATCTATAAGCTCCTCAATTGTTTCAAAGTCACCAAGTATGGTGAGGAATAAAAGTTTGGGAGGCGGGCTTCTTTCATGACAGTGACAGGGATTGTATTATGATACTGTTTTATAATTACACAAGTAAAGCTAAAACTGCTATGAATGTGAATTCAATACACAATTCAACGGCAATTTTTTCAAATGAATCACCGCAAGTGAAAAGAGGCAGCCAAACATCATTAACCACAACAAAGGTTGGAGAGATCATTTTCAGATTCAGAATACAATGGAATCTCCATTACAATTGTTTTCAACAATGAGAGACGGAACAATACGCCCAACTGTACTACCAAACACAAGCAAAGAATCCGAGCCGCGCGTCCCGGAAGCTGCTATAATGGGGTTTCTTGTTGGTTGGATTATTGAAGTGTCGTTTAATGGATTGCTCACAATCATCCAGCTGGAATGGATCCACTATTACGAAAGCAAAACTTCCTGTCGCAAGATTTACAAACCCAATATATTATACGCAATCATGAGGGCGTTCAACATTTTATGCATCGTGTCCATCAGCTTGCTCTTTTCGTGTATGTTTCTGGATGAGAATAACTGCACAATGATGGAAGCCACAATGAACCTCTTTTCACACCTGTTTGGATTGAGTTTTGCAAGCTTCCTATTGTTCAAATGTTATTCGTTGAGTCAATGTGAACTTTGGGTTGCCAGAACAAGTGTACTGATACTTTTAATTCGCGCTGCTGTGTCTGCTCTTGACGTATTCCTCTCCCATGGAGACTGGGACGAGGATATTAGTGTGTGTGTTTACAAGCAGTATCAGCCAGCACTTGTGGCATTCAACACCGTAGATATAGTTTGTGACATATTTTGCTCTGTTGTGTCGATTGCATACACGTGGAAACATGTGAACTCAAAGATAACTCGGATTGGGGAAGTCGTTTTTCACGATAATGGTTAGCATTTGTTATTACAAAAGCATATACTAACAAACAAAAATAGTTTTACGATCCGTTTTGGTCACAGCCGTGAACGTCACAGCTATCACTGTTGCCGTTTTAACAGATGATCCGTTTCTGAATCCGTTGACGTATTTGATACAAAACTATGCATGTATGCTGGTAGCATAAGTAGTCATTCTAGCTAACGTTTATTTCATAGTTACAAGAAGCGTGAATGCTGAGTTATTTTGGATGGTTGAACGGAAAAGAAGTATGAATATTGTGTCAGGAAGTTCAGGAAACCTTCAACGCGTCATCAAAGACTCTTTGGATCGTCTTGATGCGGAAAGGGGTTGAGATATGTAGTAATTGATACCAATAAAAATAAAACAGGACCACAGTTCATTGTGATGCATCATCTTTAAAACAATGATTTCTCTTTCGTTCCCTATAACGTACGATGGTGCTCAAACTGTCATAATTGGGTTCTTTTTCGGCCTTGCGGCTGAGAGAGCCTTTACGTCTCTGTTGATTCTATGGTTGCGAAGTGTTCGAACTCAAAAGCAAGACAAGCATCTTCGGCAGAGAAACCTTATCTTCCTACCCAGTATACCATCAATCATGATATTTTTCAACATATCATGCTTGGTTTACATGTTACTCGCGTATTGGAACCTTTCTCTTGATGAAGCAACTTGTGTCGTTGTCCAAACACTACTTAATGTTACATCTCACATATTCTACTGCAGTTTTAACTACTTCTTGCTATTGAAAACATACATGTTTACGCGACAGAACTCTGTAGTCGCTTATATACTTGTGATTATATTCTTACATAGACTGTGTTGGACCTTGATGGATATTGTGTCTTCCAAAGGACAATGGGTTGACCAAGAGTGTGTATACGATCAAAACCCATTGAGCGGAATCGGCTATAATGCGGCGGATATTTTGATTGATGTCGTTTGTTCTGGATTGTCAATACTCTATTCTTGGGAGTTCCTTAGTTCAGACTTTACACGGATTGGGGAAGTCATCGTGGGCGAAAACGGTAAGTATATCTTAAATATTGTAATTATAATATATTGTGGTAGTCTTGCGATCTTTGGTGATACTCAGTGTAAATTCATTTGAAATCTATGCATCTTTTATGTTTACGGATTTCTTCATGTTGCGCATTGCATTTTGCATCCAAAACTACGCATGTAAGCTTGCCTTATAATGTATGACGCAATGTTAAAAGAACGTTTAGATCCATTTGCCCTCAATGCAGAACTGCTATGGCTCGGGATACGGCAACGGAGTGTCAATACAACAGCAGGAAGCCACAACCAGCTGTTTAAAGCGATAAGGAGATCAGTGGGTCCATTGAATCAAAGCATTGAAGAGTCCCAGAAGATGTCACTTGACAGACAACTGATTAATAGTCGACGGTTTGGGTCAAATATTCAGTCAATAACAAGTCAATAAATTTACCAAGACACACTTTGGATCGATTTGATCCTGAAAGGGGTTGAAAAATACTGTTTAGAAAGGCCCATACAAATAAAACAGGGAACACTTTATTGAGGAAACAATTCCGAGTCATTGTATGCTTCATCTTCAAAACAATGATTTCACTTCACTTTTCAATAACGTGCCATGGAGCTCAAACCATCATTACTGGGTTCTTTATCGGTCTTGCAGCTGAGAGAGCCATCACGTCTCTGTTTACTCTTTGGTTTCGAAATTTGAGAGCCCCGAAACAAACAGGCCTCTTCACGACAGAAACCTTGTCTTTCTCCCCAGTATACCATCCGTCATGGTATTCTTCAATCTATCATGCTTTTTTTACGTGCTACTCATGTTTTGGAGCCTTTCTCCTGATCAAGGAAATTGTTTCGTTCTCCAAAGTTCTGAACATAACTTCACACGTATTTTACTGCAGTTTTAATTATTTCCTATTACTTAAAACGTATATGGTCACAAGACAAAATTCTGTTGCAGCATATATACTCGTTATTGCATTCTTACATAGATTGTGTTGGACCTTGATGGATATTGTGTCTTCTAAAGGACAATGGGTAAACCACGATTGCATATATGACCAAAATACATTAAGTGCAATTGGGTATAATGCGGCAGATATTTTGATTGATGTCATTTGCACTGGTTTATCGGTTGCGTATTCGTGGGAGTTCTTGGGCTCAGATTTCACAAGGATAGGGGAAATTATTGTGAGGGAAAATGGTAAGCTGTATGGATATTATTTAACTCTAATATTTTTGGCAGTCTTACGATCGTTGATGATATTGAGCGTGAATTCGTTTGAAATTTACGCAGTGTGCACATTTACGGACCCCTTTGCGCTTAATATTGCGTTTTCTATCCAAAATTACGTCTGTAAGCATAATTTTAAATAGAATCTATGTTGTGTTTATTAAATTAATTTAGATCCCTTTGCTTTGAATGCAGAACTACTTTGGCTTGGAATACGGCAACACAGCATGAATACATCAGCTGGAAGTAAAAATCATGCGTCAGCAGCGATTAAGAAGTCTTTGAGTCAACTTAATCAAAGCGCCGAAGAATCACAGAAAGTATCACTAGTTCGACAACTATCCAAGAATCCTCGAGTATCTCCAAATTCAGTTAGCATAAATATGCCTTCCACTTGGAGCCAATAAAAGTTTGGCACCGATTCTTTTACAGAACAATGGAGCCTGAACTGGCCTTTGTCACATTATCTGAGACATTTAGTACACAAGAACGCCTGTTACTTGGATTAATCCAGGGTTTGATATCTGAAGTTGTTGTAGCAGGGCTTATTCAAAGTTTCTACTTCGAGTACTCTTTGTTTCATAGGCGTGCTTCTGTAAAGCTTCCCAAACCACCAAAAAAGAAAAAACAAAGTACATTTCTGCCCTCGATTCCAGTTCTTTTTTTCTTCTGTAACGTGTTTCTTCTACTGTATACGATTGCCACATACAAATCCCATCAATTTACACAATCCAACTGTCGCGGCATCCAACTGTTCCAAAACCTTGCTTGCCATTTCGCGCATATTTTATTCGATGTTTTCTTGTTATACAAAAGCTACATACTAAGTAACTCAAACACTTGGGTTGAACGTTCATGTCTGATTATTTTTCTCCATCGTATTGCATGGTCTGGGTTGGATCTTTTCGAAACGCATGGATATTGGAGGAATGGGCAATGTGTGGTGTTTCAAAGCTCATTAAGCGGAATGGGATGTATTCTCTCAGATATTCTGGCTGATGCATTTTGTACCGTTGTCTCCGTCACTTGTAGCTGGAAGTACATTGGAAGCGGCGTCACAAAGATTGGTGAAGTTGTATTGCACGATAATGGTGAGTAATGTGACAGGTTGCTATTTCACGCAATTAATTGATTCTGGTCAGTTGCACGTAGCGTAGTTATACTCTCTACAAATATGTTTTGTTTTTATGTTGCACTTACGGTCGCCGATGATCCTTTCAAGCTGTGGTTGGCGTACTTGGCCCAAGCGTATGTATATGCGCGTTGTTTGAATGCAGAGGCGTTTTGGGTAGGAATACGACGGAGAAGCATGAACACAACGATTGGGAAGAACACAACTGCCCAATGCTGTGAAGCAGAGAGGCGTGGGACTTTGGTCACAGTTAATTAACGTGATTAATATGCCCATTGAACATATACATAAACATTGCGTTTATTACACAACAGTTGGCAACATCGCAACACAATGAACTCCAGCTAGCTTACTTCTTCACCTCAACCCCCTTTGTAACCATAATCAAGTGCCATCCAAACTGAGTCTTGACAACATCCGACACCTTTCCAACCTTAGTCTCAGGGTCAAAGCAATAAGCTTCAAACTCCCGCACCATCTGTCCCTTCCCAAAGCTTCCCAAACTACCTCCGTTCTTTCCACTTGGACAAACAGAATGCTGTTTCGCCAGCTCAGCAAACTTCTCAGGGGTCTCCTCCTTCTTCAACTGTTCCTGGAGATCCTTGATCTTGGCCTCCTCCTTAACGAGGATGTGGGATGCAGAGACTTGGCCGCTTGAGCCGCCACGTGGGATGATCCATTGGAGGACTTGGAAGGCGAGGATGATCAAGGTGTATCCGTTCAATGGGCCGAGCACCTTTTGGCGGAGGACTTCGTGGATGGGTGCGTAGGCTTCCCAGAGAGGAGCGGTGATTGGCTGAAGAGCGTCAAGGAGTGGTTTGATGACTTCCATGTTGGCGTGTTGGATTTGGGGGAACGGTTTTTGGGGTGCAGAAAGTGCGGATAAACTCAACGTGGCAATTGAAAGACATTTACTTGATTCGTTTTATAATTCTTCTCCATCATAGATCCCTAATAACGAACGAGAAATAAAGAGGATTAAGCAGCTTTCTTGGTGACCATAATCAAATGATACCCAAGTTCCGTCTTAATGATTCGTGATACAACCCATTCTCTCGTTTTTTCACTAAATGAATGCGTTAGTCAGGTGAATAAGTCTGATGGGGAGAAGTGTGTGTTTCACTTCGTCAATCAAGAAGAAATCTGCCAAAACTTACCCAAAGCAATATTCCTCAAACTCCTTTGGCCATGTCCCGTCTCCTTCTTTAAATGGCTTCAAATCACCGCCACGTCCTTTACTAGATGTACAGATACTCGACTTCCTTGCCAATTCAGCAAACTTATCGAGAGTCTTTGCCTTCCGCAATTCAGCCTGAACTTTCTTTGCATCTTCCTCCGTTGCGACCAAAATGTGTTTTGCGTGGCAGAGATGTCTACTGGGAGACAGTTTTGGGTACAGAGTGGTGAGGAGGTGGAAAAGAAGCGCGACGACCATGTAGTAAGTAATTGGAGTGCCAAAGATGCGTTGTGAAAGAGTATTATGGATTGGGGCATATGCTTCCCAAACAGGGGTAGTGTATGGGGAGGCTTTATCAACCAAATCATCCCATTGGTCCAAGGCCGCTGGAACCACCTCTTCTATCAAATACAATGAAGTATCTTCTGCAACGAGGTTAATATACTCTTTTGCGGGAACAAGGGCCTCGGCAACTGGCGAAAGAGCTGTGGCAGCCTTTGACACGCCAGCCTGGGCAGTTGATCCGAGGATCTGCCAAAACTCTTTCTTGAGATCGTGTTCAGAGAGAAAGGCGATCGTGGCATCGTAGGACCCTTGTAGTCTGCTTTGGATGGCTTCCACTGTTTGTTCCATTGTGTGCTTTCCGTAAAGAATTTTGCAATTTAACATTGAAGCAAGAATTATCCGTTTATTGAGCACTATCGTAACTTCTAATAGATAGACTTCGCACTGCTGTCCCTGGATAATTACCGGAACCGACATCTTCGCTGAAAGCCGGACTTTGCAATACACTTGGGCTTCTAACCACTGGTGCCATAAAACTCACACTGGCAAATGAAGGACGTTGCACAATAGCGGGACTCATCATTAAGCTACGATTTTGCTGGCTTTGCCGACTTTGCCGCTCCTCATCAGCTTCCTTCAAACGATTGAGCGAATCTGTAACCAGCACACCTACATTTCCAACTGTTGATGTCAACCTATCCCTCCTCAACTTGATCCACAGAAACTCGGCATTCAAGCATCGGGCGTAGAAATAATCTTGAACGAGATACGCCAACCACGCAAGGAACACGTTTTTTGAATTGATTCCGATAAAAACAAATGCTTCAAAGCTATTGACCAGAAGAACTATCACAGAGCGCAGAATGTTTTCATGAACAACAATACGTGCAACGATTGAAAAGTTTTTGGAGTGACGTGAGAGGTGGGACCAGTTTTTGGAAACAGCAATATACGTACAAAACAAATCGCAAATTATATCCGACGCGTTGTATCCGAATCCTGTGATTGGGTTCTGATAGTATTCACATGCATTTGTGGCATCGTTGTAGATTCCGCGTGATGAGACAAGGTCTGCAAGAGTCCACAGAAAACGGTGTAGAATTACCAAACCAATAGAGAGCCGTATTCTTGGTTTTGCTGGACACAGCGCGTATGTTTTATATAACAAAAATACGTCAAATGATATATAATAGACTTGGCTGGCTAAATTGACAACGATTTGGCCTGGGAAGCAAAAGTCACGAGTCAAAAACAAGGCCCAAGTATTTAGAGCCATGTAAATTATCCCCCACGTATTGAAAAACAGCATCAGTAGAAAAATCGGCGAGAGCTTATTTGACTCTGATTTTGTGATTGAATTGGGCGACGTTGTTACTCGTGCCGTTGGGAGGAGCCAGATACACAATATCCCATGAACAGATATTTCCGTGATAGAGCCTGCAAGAATACCGTACACAACCATATGCAGCGGCGAATGAAGAGAAGAATGGTGCATCGTGTAAATGGGTATTGTTGAAGTAAATGTAAAACGGGATTGGAGTTCTTCTTCCATCCACAAAAACCCAACCAATGTCGACGACTTCATCACTTCTCTCCCCGTCCCCAACATTATCTCCAACCAACACCACATCATCAAACGATGAAGCCCAAATGGAGAAGCTGGGGCTTATCGTGCTCCACGGGCTGTCAATGTTTGTGGCCTTTGGAGTTCTTCCGATTGGCGCCATCTTTGCCGCGCGATACCTTCAAAAGAAGAAGTACTGGCTGTGGCTGCATGGCGGCCTGAATCTTGTTGTTGCTGCTGTCGTTGCATTTGGACTGGTTTTGATTGAGGCGGAGGTTGATCGCCCGTTTGCGTTCAAGAGTGCGCATGGGACATTGGGCGTGTTGATTGCGTTGGTGATGCTGCCGGCGCAGGTTGGCGTTGGTGAGTAATGTTTTGGGGGAGGGTTGCTAGGGGTGGGTAGAACTGATTAAGGGTTAAGGTATCTACACGGCTATTTACTGGACTACTGCACATACGAAAACACCGTTACATGTGAAGGTACATCGGTGGATGGGAAGGGTGATGCTGTTGCTGTCGCTGGTTCAGATGCAGCTTGGGATCATTCTTGCCGGATTGCCGGCTGGTGTTAGTGCCGGGCTTTGGAGCTGGGTACTTTCGATTGCTGCTCTCTTTTTAATGTGAGTACCAGTTGATGAAGGGATGCAGTTCTGAGTGGAGACACAAGTGCGAAAAGTGTTCAACTATGGACACCACAGAAACCTGTATGACACTGACCACCTGTTTCTTTTAGCATGGGAAAACGTCCCGCCTACCATAAAGTCCTCATAGGTCCTCCAAAAGAATCTGGAAACGAAGTCTTGAAAGCAGGTGAATCCGTCCTCCGTCGACTGGATGACATCATGCAAGAATACCGCAAAAAACATCCAGACTCTGTACTCTCTCAAACAGACGATGCTCTTGTTGATCGAACGGATACTTCCTTCTCCATGGGTAGCTCGTCATACGGTGGTCCCTTTGACGGGGCAGAAAGCATTCCACTCAAATCCATGAATCACAATCGTGCACCAAGCAATCCATTCACCGAACGAGCAGATAGTAGTTTGGGAGGAGGTGGTGGAAGTTCAAGCAGCAGTACCGTTCCAGGAAGCACCTCATCCACAATGGCTTACCGCCGTGTCATTGGCGGTACTTTCACTCCAGCAGACCATCAAACAGACGCCAAAGAACTTGAACACATCAATTCAGCAGCATACAGCCGATATTCAGACTCGCGACAATCGCCCACCTCCATGAGGAAGCACAGAGGCCCCCCTTCTTCAGAAGACTTGAAAACGTTGGTGGTAGAACGAAAAGTCTCGAAACCGAATCGAGCTGTGAATCGGGTGTTTGTTGACGAGCCTGAGGAGTACAGTGATGTTTTGGTTGTTCCTATGCCCATGCCTGTACGAATCATACATGCTGAGCCGGAAGAAGACGATGCCGATGATGCGTTTGTTCCAAAACCGAGAATCATCCATGCTGAGCCTGAAGATGAGGAGGAAGTTGTGTTGCCGAAGCCCAGGATTATTCACGCTGAACCTGAGGATGAAGAGGATGTCTTTGTCGCGCCTCTAAAACCTAGGGTTATTCACGCTGAGCCGGAAGATGAAGTGGAGGAAGTTGTTGTACCGAAACCGCGAGTTTTCTATGCTGAACCCGAGGACGACAATATTCCGCTCCCAACCAACCGCATAATTCATACCGAACCTGAGGAAGATGTCGATAGGATAGTGTCAAAGTCAAATCGAGCTGTTAATCGAATCGTCTTTGATGAGCCTGAGGAAGAAGATTTGGAGTCTATACCCCTTCCTCCTCGAGTTATTCACGCGGAACCAGAGGAAGAAGATGTTGACCGGCTAGTTACAAAGTCAAATCGCGCTGTCCATAGAGTTGTCTTTGAAGAACCAGAAGAGGAGGACGTCGATCGGATCGTCACGAAGTCAAATAAGGCGGTACATCGGATAGTGTTTGAAGAGCCTGAGGAGGAAGACGTTGACAGAATTATCACAAAATCGAATCGAGCCGTGCATCGTGTCGTCTTTGAAGAGCCTGAAGAGGAAGACGTTGATCGAATAGTGACAAAGTCGAACCGAGCTGTACATCGAGTGGTATTTGATGAACCGGAAGAAGAAGACCTTTCGGCATTTTCGGGACCAGCGCGGATATTGCAAGATGAGCCGAAAGAAGTGGACAGAAACGTTTCTGCTTCGAATCGGGCTGTCCATCGGGTCGTGTTTGATGAGCCTGAGGAAGAAGATTTCTCATCCGTTTCTGTTGGTCAGCAACGAGTCATTCATTCTGAGCCGGACGAAGATGTTGACCGTGAAGTGACAAAGTCAAATCGCGCTGTGCATCGGGTTGTATTTGAGGAACCTGGTGATTTGTAAAAATGCATAGGTATAAAGGATTAATACTTTTTTTTCTTTCACTTTTTTTCATACATATATTTTTTTTCATTTGAACATGCCCCATATATGAATGATATATATTATAATGATTGTAACATCAACCTTCATTTGCGCTGTTTTCTTGGGATTTTTGAGAACTGCTCGTTCTTGGACTGTTACTAATCTGTTCTTCACATTCATGTGTTTCAAACTCCTCAACGACTTTCACAAGTCCATGATCTTCAGAATGGTGAGTTTTTGTTCGAGTCAATGTTGTACTGCTTCGCCGTCTGTTCAATGATAAGTCTTGATCCTCAAAATGCATCCCCTTTATTCGCGGTGATGCTTCGCTATTTGACGCTTGGATTTTGTAAAAACATTATCGGTAACATAATTATCGTCGATTCTTTTTGTCAACCCCCCTTCTGTAAATGACCCGTTTCCTTTCTTGCTCGGGTTGGATTGTCCAGACACCGTAGAATAACTTCTCTTTCTTTCCTGAATCCAAAATACTTCCATGTTAACGGCGGCAGTGTAAATACCTTCCTGGAACGCGTAAGTGTAGAACGTGATTAATTGAGGGTTCAAGAAGGCATAAATTTCATATGAATCAACGACTGTAACTACAAGACTTCGAATAACGTTGTCTTTTAATATAACTAAAGCAGTGTCTGACATAGTACCAGATCTTAGAATATCCCAGGAAAAATACGTACACACAATTGTGGAATACAAGTCGCAAAAGACATCGAAGCAATTGTAAATAATTCCTGACATAACGTCCTGGTTATAGTTACATTGTAAACCTATTGGATCCCACTCTCCCTTTGATTTGAGAATATCATAAAGGGAAACGAGAATCCGGCAGAAAAATAAAGCGATTGACGAATAACGAACACTTGGGCTAAAGCCAGAGACGGCATAGGTTTTATAAAGCATGAACATATCTCAATAAAATGTTAGCTAAGCGACAATGGTAATCAAAACGTTTGCATACCAAACGAAGTATACATCAAATGACTGACCGTGTTGTCCCAAAGCCATAATCGAGTACAGAATACTTCGTTTAAAGCAATAGTATAACAGTCCAATATTTGAAGAGTAATGGCCGTGATATTGAAGAGAATCATAAGTGTTGAGATGGCAAGGACAGGGAGTTTGTCGTGACATTGACAGACACGAACCACAGTCGCGATGATTCCTCCAACCGCTATCTGAACGATTGCGCCAGCAGAAAACCCATAGCCTATATACTCGGTATTTATCAACTGTGATGGTGCTGTTTGGACAGTTTGGTTGTTCATTTAGACCAAGATTTACAGTTAAGATGTTCATGAAATTCAAAACATGCCTTTGGTTAAATATTCCGTCAAATATTCCGAAAGAATGATGGATGCAGGTCTTGCTGAAAGCAATGCAAGCATGATATAGTGAAAGAAGAGGAAACGTTAAAAATATATGCACACCAATGACACAGTTATGCGCCACTATTTGTATTGTCGAAGAGTTTAGTAAAGTTTCGAGACTGAATTGATTTGTTCCCTTCGATTCCAATCTCCAAACCAATTCTTGACAAAATGAAAGTCGCCACCCTTGTCTCGTTTCTGGCCGGACTTCTCAGTGCATCATTAGTGCTATCCGCCAACAGTACTAGCACAGCTGGTGAGTAGATTCTAAAGGAAGCGGGATCTATTACTAATTTAGTACCAATTGAATGACAGGTGTCTGGTGCAATACAGGCGAGACCTATTGTGTTTCATGGATCCCAATGGCTGTCAGTGGTGTTTCGGGTGTTCAGATTACCCTATCGTCACCCCAGGCTTATTGGTTGGGATTGGGAATTGGAGGAGTGAGCATGGTTGGGACTAAACTGTGAGTCCTGTAGAGTGTGATTTCCTGTACTTACTCGTCGTAGCTATATTTTATACCCTGGATCCAATGGCAGCCAGTGCTTTCGATCCAGAAGGGCTTGATGGGGCCTTGACACCTGGATACGTTGCATCGACGAACGATGGACGGATTGTGAACCCTGCGAGTGGATCGCCTGTTCTCTGCGGAGGATGTAATGTAGCGACAGCATTTGTGGCTTCGTTCTGGCGGCCGTTGGCTGTGACAAGTGATACCAGCGATGTCCCCATCTCCCCTTCAACCAATTACGCTTGGGCTCTTGGAGGAACTGCGCAAGTCTCGAATCCCGATGATCCAGCTAACATTGATTTCCATCCACATACTTTGATGGATACGATCCAGGTTGATATGAGCACTGTCCCAAATCCAAACGCCACAGCCACAACAAGTGCTCCAGCCCCAAAGGCAACAAATAGTGGACCGGCGTTGACTTTCAGTTCCACTGCTACGTTCGCATCCTCATCAAAAGATTTTTCAATCACAGCGACGAGAGATCCTACCACTAAATTAGTCACGATTTCAGTTCAATCAACTCTACAAGGTTACATAGGAATCGGTCTCGGATCAAGCTTAATGAATGGGGCCAATATGTATGTCGGTTGGCTGAAT
Organism: Rhizoclosmatium globosum; assembly: GCA_002104985.1. Taxonomy (NCBI): domain Eukaryota; kingdom Fungi; phylum Chytridiomycota; class Chytridiomycetes; order Chytridiales; family Chytriomycetaceae; genus Rhizoclosmatium; species Rhizoclosmatium globosum. The sequence goes on along the minus strand of MCGO01000020.1, from coordinate 86,202 downwards.
GGCGGCAATACCATCTTGTCTCAACGAAATGCGGGAGGACATGTCACTCCAACCCAGTCAGCGGTCAAGCAGACTTTAAACTCCTCTCTGCGCTTCCATCTTCAGTTGCAGCCTTAAGCGGGGCGAAAATTCAATTTGCTTTCACAATCCCACTTGGAAGTGTCTCGACATCAGGCCCGACCAATTTGATTTATGCTGTCAGCGACAGTGCGCCATCGAAACCATCTGACGCAGGTTCGTCAATCACTCAACACACAACCGGCCACTATGGATCATTCTCGCTTGACTTGACGAAAGACGGAACATCAGTTGGAAGCACGGTGACCACAAACACGGATCTATTCCGACTCGTCCACGGAATCCTCATGTTCGTCGCGTGGGGTGTGTTCCCTTTATTGGAGTGTTCGTAGCCCGTTTCTTGAAGGCGCGTCTTGGTCACAACTGGTACAGAATCCATGTTGCAACCATGATTCTTGGGCCTCTTGTTCTTTCTGTGACGGGACTTGTGTTGATTGAGTTGACAATTTCAGGACAGCGATTCATCACGTCGATTCATGGAATCGTGGGGACGGTTATTACGTTTGCGTTCATGCCGCTTCAAATTGCGCTTGGGTTTGTGGCGAATACTTGTTTGATGCGGAACGTGCCAAAGTTCCTTGGTGGGATCAGATGCACTGGTGGGTGGGTCGATTGGTTATGTTGGCTGCGCTTGTGAATATTTACTTGGGTTTGTCGGCTTATGGCGCTGGAATTGTCTGGGTTGGAGTTTATGTCGGGTGGGTTGTCTTGATGCTGATTGCACTGGGGGTGGGACAGTATTTACTTGGCGCATCACACCATGTCAAGGGAAACAAGGCGTTGAAGATAAGAATTTTATGGAGCTGCAAGATGGATTTGATCGATCCGGCAGACCTCCTCGCCGAGGAAGTTTGGGTGGAAAGCCAGGTGATCGATTTGATTCAGGACCAAGACGCAGTAATGGGGACGACAAGCGTGGTAAAGGCCCGTCTAAGTCTGGAGGTGGACAAAACGGATACAGTTCGCCGTTCGATTTGAATACCGACAACAGCATGGCCAGGAAGTCAAGTGGTCGTGGAAATTCCCCTGGCAGACAGAATCCTCGCGATAACAGAAACGAAAGAGACAATCGAGACAGAGTTGGATCCCCTGGCTCGCATTCTTCGATGCCAAGGGGGCCTCCTAAAAACAGGGATGCTGTAGGAGGAAATCAAAGATTTAATGATGGACCTTCCAAGCCGGGTAACGTGCGTACTTTCACACCAGATGGAAGATCTCGCCCAGGTCCAAATCTTGGATCTACTCGTACAATCCACGGCTCATTAAGTCGAGATGGACAGAGACCGAAGTCTCCAGCTAGAAAGGCACGGGATTGGTGATCTGTTGCTTCAAGTAATACATAGGATGGTGTTTATAGACTAGGATAACAATAAAATGAGGTAGATATATTTCAAGATGTATTATGTTGACTTCAAGAATAAATGCTCTAAGCAGCACTCTCACTGACGGTTCTCCCCGTCGAGTCCAAAGCTACAAACTGCTCAACAAGCCATGGGTGAATATGGAAACCCATATACAAATATTCTGGCAAAACTGTGAACAAGTAGTAAAACGATTCTTCCTCGGGATTTCCATCGTTGTACACCTTATACAAAGAGAACCCTATCTTGATCAAAAGCAAAATTCCTTGTACAAGAATCACTTGCGAAACCTTGATCAAACGAACGTTTCCAACAGAAATGGAGTAAATGGCATAAAGCGTTGGACATGCGGCGAAAAGAGTTAAACCCCAATAAGCAACGTCACGCAGTGCGAGGTCGGTTTGTGTTAAATCAGCTGCACCGGTGGACTTTGAAATGTAATTGATGATGAGACCAGTAAAGACTAAGAACAAGATTGAGACAAATCGTTGTAGTCTTTCAGTTGGGAAGGATGGATGTCCGTTTTTAACACTGTGGTAGAGAATGACGTCAGTGAGATTAGGATCAGAAATGGGATTGTTGTGACTTTGATAGAATGGGTTGTACGTACCATGAGAAACTGCCGGATACCAAGACACGTACCAGTGGAAGATACCCAATCGAAGACAAAGTTTGAGCTGTGACTGTGAGTCCGAGGTTTGTGCCATTGTCTCCCGTAAGCGCCACAGCTCTCAATGTGAAACCAATTGTACGAAACAGACCCCAAAGAACAAAGTAAAAGAATGTCCAACGAACGGCAGAAGACGAGCCTTTAGCCATGTTGTAGGACGCAGTGCAGAGATACAAGGCAGAGATGCAAGCCCCAATAATGGCAAGTGGGAGGGAATCAAAGCCAAACGCATAGCGGCCATAGTCAAATGATGCCATTTGTTGTTTAGAACTTGTGAACTTGTGAGGAAAAGATTTGTTGAAGGCTGAATGGAAGGTCTGGCTCCTTTTTGATTGGGTTTTTTCGTGAGCGCTTGCCAAGACAGCGCTGGCGCTCCCCACGAAAATGAAAAATCACCAAACACAAACTTTATTGGTCTCTCTTTGAAACATAATCCACCGCTATTATTGGTGTGCATTTTCCAGTCTCGTTGCAATAGATTTCCAGTTTATCAATAAAAGACGGAAGGCTTTTGAACGGTCCTTGAGTAGATCCACATTCCAGCTTTTCAACATATTTAATCCCTCCTCAATCACATTTGCCACCGGTTCTTCTATTCTGTTAGGAAATGATCCACTTGTCTCAAAGGAAACACAATAATCAAGCAAACTGATTGGGTTCCAGCCCACAATCTCGATGCCATGAAACTTGATGAGTCGTGTAACTAAATCTAATTTACCAGCCTCATAATACTCAAGAATTAAGCTGTATCCCCTTGAGCGATTCATAACTCGTCTGTCTGCCATTATCGCTTGAATCATTTCCACGTTTCCAGATGTCAGAGCAGTCTCGACAGCGCTAACTTGTCCACCCAAAGGATCCACACGATCGTCTGATAGAAGCACACGAAGCATTTCAACATCGATCCCATCAATAGCTAATTTCAGAGCCGCATTCTCCATTGCAGATGGATCTGCGCGTCCATCTTTCAATAATAAAGCGACAGACTTCAAATGACCGCCCCTGACCATATTCCGCACCACTTCCGAGTTTCTCGACGTTGGGTCCACCCGACTGTCTTGCAAGAGCAGTTTGAGAACAGTGTATCCAGCCAAATCCTCGTCAATCAGTTCTAAAGCGTTCCGCAAGACAATGTTATCAAAAGATCCTGGATCTACGCGAGGATCTGCGAGTAGTATTTGAACCACTTCGAGAAGTCCATTTCTTGCTGCTTCACGTAATGCAGCACATTCACCATCCATTGGATCCACTCGAGGATCTTTGAGTAACATTGACACAACAACTTCATTGTTTGTTTGGGATGCAACGAGTAATGCTTGATTATTCTGTTTTGCTGGATCACACCGTCCATCACGAAGCAATAGGTCCACGAGACATCCATCCCTCTGCTCTACAGCTATTCTAAACAGATTTGTATTGATTGTTGGGTCAATTCGGGAGTCTTCCAAGAGTAATTGAACCGTTTCGACTGTGGCGGTGCGACAAGCTAAACTCAATGCACCGTTCGATTCAAAGGTTGGGTCAATTCTGGGATCTGTCAACATAAGCTTTATAGTATTGACACTGGAGTTTGCACACGCAGCAAGAAAGGCTTTGTGATTGCCTCCAGGATCAACACGTGGATCTGCCAACAGAATGCGCACTGAGTTAACATCGTCGTTCATACAAGTCCACAAAAGAGCACGATTTGATCTGCAGGTAGGGTCGAAGGAGGCATCTTTGATCAAGGTTGATAATAAGGTGGATGAGTCAGACCCGCAGGAACTCCGACCGATCCTGCGAAGGACCGTATGATTTGCACAGTTTTTCGATTCGAGTTGACAGCGCAAGATATTCAGTTTGTAAAAGAAAGGGAGCTTGAGCCAGGACTGGTTCGGGCTTAATTCGCTGACGAGTGTGTTGTCCTTGATCATGTTTGACAGCGAGAGATAGCTCCAAATACAGTCTGCTTTTGGTGTGCGTGCCTTGTCAAGTGCCAAGTGCTTTCGGGCGAATTCGGGCGAGAACAAGAGCGATTGGGTGAACAGGGCTTTTGAAACAAGGGCGACTTGCTTCAGCCTTGAATCAATTGGAAGGTGAATCAGGATCTCTTCGCGGATCTCAGTTGGCAGTGAGTAGATGGTCACCAAACTTGTGGATGGTGCATCCATCATTGTGTTTTCTTTGGCTGACGAATTTAATCAGTATACTTCGCAAAGTTTATTCGTAATTAGTACTAATTCAATCAGCCAATTCACAAATAGACTTCCAACTCGTCAATATGGCTCGAAACTTTGCTCTACTGGATTCAAGCGGGTCCCTCAAAACCTTGAACATCACCTCCAAAGAATCCACATGTACTTTCAATTCCTCCATCCGAGAAGTCTGGATTTGCCATGCCTGAAATGTTTCAAACATAGCCAAATAATTGAAACAGACAGAGAGTGGTGACCAATCAACAAATCCCATGAAAGTCTGATTATTCTTCACAGCAAAGCCCTCCATTTTCAGAAAATACATGAGTATCTCCGCCCTCTTTCTCTCAAAAGCATCCAAAATCAGCTCATAGTTCTTTCGTTGTTCAACAAGCCGTCTATCATCCAATAACAACTCTGCACATGTCCAGTTCTGCGCCCGAATCGCCAAATATAAAGCGCAGTCGTCGCCGCCATCCAACGGATCGACGCGGTCATTCGCGAGAAGTATCTGTACGATATTACTATTGTTACGACTCACTGCATTCCGCAGCGCCAGGTTATTCATGTTGCTCACATCAACACGACCATCGTCCAACAACAATCGAACAGAATCCTCGAAACCAACTTTCGCCATTTGTATCAAAGCCATGCAGTCACGTAAAGACGGGCCCACGCGTTCATCCGCGAGAATCAGTTTCAGAAAGTTGATGGGCTCACAGATGCAGATTGACATGGTGTTGAAGATGGGGTCCAACAATGGAGAAGGATTTATATATGGGTTCTTGAATATGAAGCTGAACATTTGGATTTGATATCTTTGGAGCGCGGTGCACAGAGCTCTTGTTGGGTCGACTCGTGGGTCTTGGAGTAGGAGGGATATTGTAGTTTTGAAGTCAAGCATGCATGCATTTTGGAGGGCTTCGTTTGAGTCTTTCGATGGATTGATTCGGGGATCTTTGAAGAAGCGAGAAACAACTTCTGCAGAGTTGAATCCTCCTAATACAAAGAATGCGTCTTGATTCTCGATAATTGGATCGACACGGCCATCATTGTAGAGTAGGAGAAAGGTATTGACATCCTTTTCAGAATTAATCCATTGGAATAGAATACTGGAATGGTTACGTGGATCAAATGTTGGGTCTTTGAGAAGCAAGGCAAGAACTTTGTCAACCTCGAGACATTTCGCAATTTGTTTAAAGGACTGACGGATTGCATGGAATTTTCGATCACTTGAAGATTGCAGTAATCGATGAAGTAGAATAGAGTGGTAGGTGAGGGGAAGGTGCAAGCACCGGTATATCTTGATAGGATGTGGAAAGTATGTTCGTGGGTTGTTCAGTACAGATCCATAAGTAACAAAGCAGCGAATCTTTGACTGCTTGAAGTCTGAGGCTATGTGACGGCGTGCGAATTTTGGAGAGTGGAAGAGTAAGGAGTAAAAGAGGTGTTTGGATGCAAAGCCAACAGAGACGAGATGCTTATCAATTGGGAGCCAGAGAAGGATCAATTCTCTGATTTCAGTTGGGAGCAAGAAGAGGGTTGCTTTCCTTGTCATTGACGGACTTGAAGGTACTTGTTGATTGAGGGATAATTGGGGTTCTTCAAAAGAAAGAACTACGGATTTATTTATAAACGACCAAGAGATTATACCTGGTAAGAATCAAGATGCTAATGCCGTAAAAGAATTCCAATTCGACAAGATGTTTTAAACTTTGTTCGGTTGGAACCAAGAGGGTCATCCAAAATACCAAAACTGACAATGCTTTCTGGACGACATTGACGTATTCTCTCAATTCTTCTGGTACTGATGATATAATTTCCCGCTTATGGAAATGCTCCAATACATGAGAATGGTTTTGGTATGAACATCGGGGACCAGCGATATAGTTCACAAAGTTTTTGTTGTGAAATCACCCATTTCGTGAAACAACTTAAGCAACTCCGTTTCGCCGCTCTCAAAGGCATCTAATATCAATCCATAGTCTTTCCTACGTTCCGCCAACCGTCTATCATTGATAATTAATCGCGCTGACGCTTGATACACACATCGAACAGCCACATACAATGCACAGTCGTATCCACCATCCAGCGGATCAACACGGTCATCAGATAAAAGTACACTGACAACATTAACGTCGTCCTGTCTTGCCGCTTCTCGTAACGCCAAATTATTCAAAGCACACTCGTCCATCTTGTAGAAAAACTCCAGAGTGCGCGAAAACCATGATTAAACGAATGTTAGATCGATACGATAATGCTTTCTTCCAAAAGATGTACATTGATGGGTTTATAAACAATTGAAAGGATCGGGCAATAATAATCCAGAGGAATGTACACAATGACTTGCTAATAATGGCTGCGGAATCAAACCCAATGATTCCATTACTTTCTCTCTTTCTCTTATTATTTTCTGATACAATTAATGGCATCAAACTTCTTTTACCAAATTTGAAATCCGACCACCACACAGTCACAACAAACGATGAATCCAACCAACATCGCCACATCGCGGCTTCTCGCCTCGTCGTCCGGCCCACCAATCCCGCCAGCCTACACATCGAACGACGGAGCCTCAACCAAGGGCGACAAAGACAAAGACAAAGACCCAGAAAACTCACGCCACGTTGCCGCTGTTCTGGCCCAGGTTTTGTTCTCTTTTTCCACTTGTTTAAACAAAACTAAAACAAAACAAGTTCACGGGAACAGCCGAGGCCCTTGGTCGCCTTGTCCAGGAAAAGACGGATCTGCTCGTGGTCGCAGAGCCCCAGTTGAACAGCTCAAACTTCTCAGAGCTGCAGATCAACTACATTGCTCCTTCGTGTATGCGTGTCATTCGGTGCGTCGCTTTAACTTACTCCCCTTTCTCTCACTTACAAGTTACATGCACTCACTCTCGGTTTCAGTTGCACTCCGGCCTCCCTTCACAGAAAGAAACTCTCAACAATCTTACATCCTGATGATTCTTCGCTCGTTATTGCTGTGATTGAAGCTGCAAAGGCGGAAAAGACGAAAAAGTCGGTTTATTGTAGAGTTACAAGGATGGATAGGGTTGGGGAATACGTTTTGATGGATTTAGATGCGGAGTGGATTGCTCCTACTTCTCTTAATTTGGTGAATGAGTCTACACATGCTTTATTGGTTGCGCGGGTGTACAAGTGAGTTTTACAGTTTGCGGGGATGAATCTGAAGGCCTAAGCGAAGCGAAGAATTCATGAGCGGAGCTCATTCTATTTGAGGAAAATAAGGGCACAGAAAATACGTCCTCTGTCTGCCTGTTTTTAAGAATGGCGTTCTAACCTCTAATTAATAGTCCCAATCCAATCGACACAATCCACACTCTCCGAATTCAAAACCTACAACTCAAACACGCACTCAACGAAGCCGTGAAAAACAAAGTCTCAGCTCAAATGCAACACACAACCCCAACATTCGACAGTGGTCCCACCATTGCAGAAAAGACAGCCGCTGCTGTCCAACTCCTACGTGAATTGGAGGGTAGTACATCCTGGGGAAACGCTTCCGCTCTCCCGACTTCAATGAACGTGTTTGCTGGTGTGGACCCGAATGATAAAGGGAAAGGGAAGAAGAGGTTGGAAGATGTAGAGATGGAGGCTAGTGGATTGGTTAATTATAATATTTTGGGGGATTTTAATGGTACCAATGGCGGTGGTGGTGGTGGTGGCGGTGGGTCGAATGACTTTTTCAATGGTGGTGGGGAGTCGTCTTCTATGCAGTATCAGATGCCTATGCAGCCCATGAGTAGTTTTGATGGTACTTCTCCTGTTGTTCCTTCTGCTTCAGGGACAGGGACAGGGACGGGGAAGAGGGAATCTGTTTCTGGGGCTGCCGGGAAGGAGTCTGGAAAGAAGGCCTCTAACAAGGTGCTGTGACAAGGATCTTTTATTTTACAGCTAACTTAATGTCTGTAGAGGGTAAAAGTACCTGTGGACGAACTGTATTGTCGTCAATGTGGATCAACAACTTCACCTGAATGGCGGAAAGGCCCACTTGGACCGAAAACGTGTGTATCTTTCAGTTATTATAGTTTTATACTCATCGAAATCTGGACAGACTTTGTAACGCGTGCGGTCTTGCATATTCGAAGCACCAACAGAAACAAAAGAAACAAGCCCTCAAAGAACAGAGTGCATCGTCAACTCTACCTCCTGCAGCACCACCGGCATCTAAGAAGGCTTCGTCTTCTTCGTCATCCATTCCACCTTCCGTTCAACTCCAACAGCAACAGCAACTACAGCAGCAGCAACTACAACAGCAGCAATACTCTGCTATAAACCAGCAACAAATGTATCAATACGATGGAAGCATGTCTGCAGGATCAAACGAATCTGAAGGGAGCTGGTATCCAGCTGGAGGATTCCTAGCTGGCCTGGAAGCTTTTCAGAATCAGTTTGGAGGGGCTGCGGCTGGGACACGTAGTTCATCGAGGAAGCAATAAAATAATACAGACTTGGTGTTTGTGTCTATGGTTTTTGTTATTTCATTTGGAGCCAAGCCAACTGTCTGTTTCAAAAAGTGTCTTCCAAATTGGTAAGTGCGCCATACCCCACTGAACTCTCAGTCCTTTCATGTTTGGATTTGATCTACTTATTGATGAAGGGAGGCTTTGAAGGTCGCTTTGTAGTTCGTGTGGATGTGGATTATGAAACTGTCTGTGATTGACCCACTTGCCTGACTTAACATAGTCCCCTGTGAACTGATCCAACAACAACCACTTTCTAGGTCAACAAATCAGACAAGAAATGAGTGATCAACCACCATCCAAGATACCACTGTCCCCTCGAGCCATTGACGCTATCCAAGACATTCGATCAAAGGATCAAATCACTTACTTCGCAGGTACAACCCTCTCTTCCCACAGAAACCACTCTCATAATCTAACTTAATCCACCCCACACACAATAAACAAGGTGCTGCAATCTCACTCTTCACGCCATCCTCACTGCCACCTTGGATCCCCTTCATAAAGCTCATCATCAACGCCCTCCGCACAGCCGCAACAACCGCAAACCCAACAACCGCCGCCCACGTCTCAAAATGCGTCGACACAGTCCTCGCCCAAATCAGCGATGGAACATTCACAACATTCGCAACAACGGAAACAATGGCACGGAGACTTGGAATCTCGTATTTGGAGGTTGTCCAGGTATTCCGCGGTGTGCGTCCTAATTCTGTGCACACGTGGCTTGCACGTGAATTGATGAGCGGCGTGTGTCCCGCCATCGTGACGACAAACTTTGATGACGCTATTGAGAATGCGTATACGGAGCTTGGAGGGAATGTTGTCTGGTTGGGGGATGTGGGGGAACTTGGGGCTGGGTTGATGGAAGGGAATATGAGTGGGAAACCTGTTTTGGTTGTTGTTGCGAATGGGCCTGCGTTTTCTACGTTCTTGAAGTATTTTACGGTTGCGTTGGGAGCGGGGCAGGTTGTGTTTTTGTTTAAGATTCATGGGGATTGTAAGGATGCAAAGAGTTGTATTGATACGGAGAGGCAGAGGTTGCAAGGTGAGGGAGTTTGGTTTTTTATTACTTTATTGACTCTAATGGATTGACAGGTCTTCCATCGTTTGTTACGAGTGTGTTGAATCTGTTGCTTCGCAGAACTACAATGACGTTCCTTGGGTTCAGTGGAACTGACTTGGCAACTCATCCAAACTACATTCGAATCATTTCGTCGGCGGATGTAGCAAATATCCGCTGGCTTCTCAGAGAGTCTGACGCAGAGCCAGATTGTTTCCCTGCTTTCCGCGAGAAGCTCGGTACAGAGAGATTCCAAGTTATTCGTGGAAGTATGGTGGGCACCATCAATTCCTCTGACAAGACGATTGAAGAGCGTTTGAATCAATGGGCAATCAACTATGTCGGATCTTTGCGCGCTGTCCTCACGATTCATGACTTGTGTCAAGAAGCCAAGTTACCAACAGCGGACGTTGAGAAGTTGCTTGTTGGGTACGGCACTGGAGTTCCAGCTTCTCCCACCATAAAGTCCGTATCTCTCCTGGCACTGTTTACTCAACATTTCAGAAGACTTTCGAATGCGGGTCAACGAGAGGCTGATCCTGTTGACTTTGTCGCAACGAATTTGGGCACTGCGTTGACAATCAGCACGAATTCCCAGGAAATTATTACAAACGAAGTGCGTATCATCAATCTTGCGCGTAAGAGTAGCAAGTTTGTGAAAGCGCATCGGTTGAAGGATGCTCTTGAGACTATTCGTGAAGCGATTTTAATGAGACGTAGACTCTTTACGGACTCGAGAGACTTTTTCAGTGCGTATAAGCTGTTGATTGTTTACGCCGTTGTGTTGGATGCAATTGGATTGGAGAAGGAGGCGACGATTCGATTGCAAGATGCAAAGGATACTGCTATTCTTGCTGGTGATTCTACCGGTATCGAGTTCACGACCGAACTGCTGAGCACCCGTAAAATTGACATTGTTCCCGTCAAGTCCGTTGCGCATGTTCCTGGTCCAGTTACTGAAAACGATCTCTTGGTTTCTATTCCAGCGTTTGATAACACGGTCGTACTCCACAACGGTTTCTCGAATGCAAGTTTGTTGAGGGCGCACCTGAATCGAGCTTTATTGGTTGGAGACTACGTCGCCTTTGCGCCAAACTATTTCAATAACCGGTCCCTCATTACGGAGGTCTTGTTTGATTCCGAGGGTTCATTGAGAACTGAGATTCTGTGTTTCTTGCGTCCGTTGCTTCCACTTTCTCAAGTTTGCAAAGTAAAAGAGAAGCAAGCGGATGGGAAGGAAACTGTCAAGACTTTCACGCTTGATATTCGCGCAAGTCCTAATCCAATTATGGCGTATCGCTTGAACTGTCAAGTCAACATGGTCGGATTCCTGGCAGAGATCATCCCAGACGAGTTCATCGCCAAGATTGATGCATTTTACCAAGCACATCCTCACTTGATCTACTGGTACGATTACAACGCGATTGGATCGAATTACCCTCGCCGCTTGCTGAACTTGACGAACGTGGTTGGCATCCCAGAGGAAGATCCTCGTCATCTCGTTTACTCTGCCATGAAGTCTTTTTCTGAGCTATGTCTTTCCGACAGTTACCTCACACGTTCCAAGTTGTACGATTTTGGAGACTTGTTCGAAGATGGGTTGTCGATGGCCGCGTTCGAAAAGAAACACATGACAGCGTGGTTAAGTCCTGAAGCTACACCTGAAATCAGGGAAAAGGCACAATACGTCATGAAATGTCGAGCTATATTCCAAAAAGATAGGTTGAAGTACGCAGACTTGTTGAAACTCGTGGCGGATTCCCCATACCTCTTAAATATGCCTTTGACCTTCTCCTTCTCCATGTGCGCAGACGACAATGAAATGGAGCTTGTGGAAGTGATTAAACCGTCGCTTGCTGAAAACGACGGCGTGGAGCAGACGGAGATTCTTGATTACTTGAATGCGGGGCAGATTCGAGTGTTTGAGTTGGCGAGACTGGATATGGCGCAGCTTGTTACGTTCCGTGAATCGAAAGAGGCAGTGTCGTTCCGAAATGCGTTGAGGGTGTTGAACAAAATGACGCCAAAGACGCCAGGATTTGTGGAGACGCAGGAGTCGGTTGTTCAGGCTGGAAAGAAGTTGTTTGAGTTTTTGTATAAGGAGCTTCCGGATGTGGATTCACGTCCTTTGTTGGATGTCAAGAATGTTGGTGGTGGAGTTGTGAAGGCGAAGCATATCGCAATCTTGGAGAAGATCTCGTTCACTGTGAATATGTCGTCTCCAATTCAAGCTGTGTTTGACATTCCTCGGTTTGAGATTCCGGGTATCTTCCCAGCTGTGAAGCGTTCTTTGAAGGAGGAGTAAAGTGTACTGGGAAGGAAAAGGGTAAAAGAGACGGAGGTCAGATAATTGAATTGGATATTAAATAGAATTATATGTACTCTTTCCTGTATTGATTGATTTTCTACTCAAATCCAATGTCAGTTGATATCCAACATACTCGGGCCAAATGGCAGACAGTCATTTCGCTCTGTGCCTGGATTGTTGTCTTTATTCCCGTCTGGTTCTACACAACTCAAGTTCACCGAGCTGCTCTTCCCGTTGCTGAAGTCAGGCAATTGGCTTCATCGCAAAAGCACCTTGTGAGCATTAAACCAACCATTTGCCCCCCTTCATCAAATCACTTACTCATTTTAACCAAGAAATTCGCAACTCGAATCCATTTGACAGTGAATGCGGAAGATGGAACTGCCTTTAACACAGGTGCATTGGTTCCGAAATTAAAGCAACAGTTGGACTCTCTCTTTGACGATAACGCACTTGGATTCTCGTTTGAATTCGACGATGGGAAAGGTACAGCTTGAATCTTGTTTGGTGTGAAGACTGAGTTTTGGTTCCAGGGCCAACAAGAAACGGTGTTTATTCACTCACAGTTTCGTGTGGAGCAAAGGCTTTGAAGGGCGAAGGAAGCGTCGTTCTTTCTGCTGATCGAAGTGCGGCTTTGAGGACAAATGTTGCATGTAGTGATGTGGAGAGTATTGAACGTCAGATTGTTACTGTCATTGGTGGTCTGTTCTTGCCTGAAAAGGCTGATTTCAGAGCTGTTCAGTCGGGTACAATTGGAAATGTATGTACTTTATTTAGGGTATCTGCAACACACTGACACGTTTGGTTAGGATGCAAACAGTATGCGAAAAGTCAAGTTCTCGACTGATTATCACGTAATGTTCAACCTGCTTAATGCAGACCCTACATCGTTGCTTGTAGACTGGAATATTCAGGAAGCTATTCACGGTAAAGAGTTTTTAAATGTGATTCTGGGTAGACTACTAATGTATCCGAGCCAGAATACATCAAACCATTCACTGATCATGTCTCCAAACTGTACACTTTGAACATCAACTCGCAAACTCAATATTACACAACTCTTGCCATCAACCCGTCCGTTCTTACCATTTCTGGAAAGCAAACAAACATTCTGTACCCATACCACCTGCCTCACTTCCTCAACAACGCTGAATGGAGTTTTGGAGGTTCCAGCGTCTCAACATCTCCTCCAATCAACTTTGTCCTCTACGTCCCAACAGAGTCTCAAACCCCATTAAGAATCGCAGACGAGAACGGCGAGTTCACAAACACAAACGCCTTCAGTATCCCACAATGGGGCGGAGTCGTGATCCACAACCCCGACCACAAAGACGCACGCATTGTAAAACGCAGTAACGGCGCAAACACGCTCCAACTCTCAGTTCAGGACTTGGAACCTAGCATGTCCACCTTCCTCGCCCAACTCCGAGGCCTCCTCGGTGTCAAAGAAGTCACTCTTGCGAAAGCCGAATCCCTCCTCCCTGGCTTCACGTTCCGATACGATGGTTCCCCACGCGATGGAATCACGAAATGGGAGTTGGATAGACTCACGCGTCTTACTACCCTCCAGAACACGGTTTCAGCCGTGTCGACGCTGAATTCGCTTGTGAATATGATTGAGTCGTTGGAGAATATGGTTGTGTTGGATCACATTCGTGATGAGGTTGCGGTTTCTTTGGGGGCTGTTGAGAGAGTGTATGAGACTTTGGATGCGGATGAGGCTTTGGCGGCGTCCAAGGTTGCTATTGGGGCTGCGGAACGGGCGTTCTTTGACCCTACGATGGTTAGTTTGTTGTATTTCCCAGATGAGCACAAGTTGGCGGTTTATTTGCCCTTGTTTTTGCCGGTTGGAGGTGAGTTTTCTATTTCAATTCCTCTAGTATGAGAAAATGACTGAAAGTTCTTTCAGTACCATTGTTGCAGACGATTGCGGCGGAGGTCAAGAAAAAGATTGCTCAAATGAAGGGAAGGGGAAAAAAAGAAAAGACAGAATAAACTTGTGCTGTACTTTGGGTTCCTGTTTGGTTGTGTTGGGTTGTTCTTGTTTGCGGGTGACATAAAAGTATTCAGTAGCAAACAACATTTCGAAGATAATTTCATATTTTCACCGGTACCTTCCTCTTCGCTGCAAAGAAATTTTAAGAAAATGAATGCCTTCCTTTCCGTGATTCCTCAAGCTGGTCAACGTGCAGAAATCTGATAATCCACTTCAAATTGAGTGTAGTTGGATTTTATGAAAACAGTGGGCTGGTAAGGAATTAAATTAGCGTAATATTGCGAGATTTCGTATAGTTGATTACACATTGTTTCATTTGACAGCTATTGATGGGTTAGAGTGGTTTGGTAGGATATGCATCCCAACATAATTCCTCCACGCGTTCTAGAAAGTATGATCATTCCCAAGTACGCGGCACATATATGGCGTTAAATAATGTGCAGGAAGCTATAACGGTGTTTCGTCTTTCATGTTTGCCAGTGAACTTGGTTTCCTCTATTTCTTTGCCTCATCAAAGCTCAGCTGCCTTCTTAGCTCAGTTGGTTTAGATCGCCTGCCTAGTATCGTAAGAACAGCTAGCAGGAGGCCACCAGTTCAAATCTGGTAGAAGGCAGCCTTTTGGTGGTGTTGTGTTTGTTTGAGTTGTTGCCCAAATGAAGACGGAATATGATGGAAAAGAGGGCGTTGCGGATCCAGATTTCGCAATCCATCAGTATCATACTAAATATATATAACTTGCAGAAGAGATTGCAGAGACAATGATAGCGGAGTCCAAGTAATCTGCAACTTTTTCGGAAATCATCACCAACACTCACACCTCCACTTCTGTTCCCAACCTAACCACGAACTCAGGAAACGGCAATGTTTTTGAATAAAAAAGAGCTGAAGCACTCTCGACAGCAGCAACGAAGCAAATTCTTCTAGCAGATCGCCCACCCCAACCACATCCAACAAACTACGCCTCTGTTACCGCCGCCTAAAACGACAACGGCAGGACTTGAACCTGCGCACTCAGAGAGTAACAGATTTCTAGTCTGTCGCCTTAACCGCTCGGCCACGTTGTCGATGTTTTCTCAAAGGTGTTATTATATTGACGTTCAACCTTCGTGAACAGGAAATTGTAAAAATCTGTCTATTTTTCTCAATTTTTGCTATTTCAAGATGTCCAATTCAGCGATACTTGACGGAAGTAGTTGAAAAAGGAACCTACAATTAATCCTCATGCGAAGCCATATCACCGCAACGGTTTGTATGCTGACATTATTAAGTTTGGGGTATGTTAACAACTGTTCCTCTTCCTCAATAATATAGACTGACAAACTAATTGCACTTAATTTTTGTCAAATGAAGGTTCAACATAATCTTCCAGACAAAACAACTCGTTCCCCTTTTAGAATTACACCTGCCTCTGCAAAACACCCCAACGAGACCATACTCCAAGGAAAAAAAATGGACCCGTCCCTCCAAAAACTACCCAACGGTGACTGGAACTACAGCCTCTCCCCCTTCTTTGAACCCCCACGCCCAATCCTCGCTCTAACAGCAACAACAACATTCGCCCTCCTAACCCTCTCCCACGTCACCCTCGGCCTCCGCCACAAAACCAAATACATGATCCCCCTCATCATCGGATGTATCCTCGAAACCCTTGGGTACATATACAGATACATGTCCATCCAAGACCCGTTTGACGCGACGAAATTCGTTGTTCAGTATGTTTCGGTGATTATCGCGCCGATACTTGTTACAACGAGTTTGTATACGCTGTTAGAGAAGGTGATGCACGCGAGTCATCCGAGTGTTGCGCCGTTTCGGAACGCGAGTTGGGTGTTTGTTGGGGTGGAGGTTGTTACGTTTTTTGTGCAGGTTGTTGGGGCTGGGATTGCGAGTGCGCCGGATGCGGGGGAAGGGGTGCAGAAGGTGGGGAGTTGGGTTATGGTTGGTGGGATTGGGTTGCAGTTGGGTTCGTTTTGTGTGTATCTTGGGATTGCGTGGGTTTTTTATGCGAGGGCGAGGGATTTGGAGGTTGTGGGGTGTGTTGCGGCTTTGAATCCGCATTGGAGGAAGGTTTTTAATGTGCTTGTTTTGGCGTCTGGGGTTGTGTTGGTGAGAAGTGTGTTTCGGTTGGTTGAGTTTGTGATTGGGTATGATGGACCGATTGCAAAGAATGAGTTGTATTTGTATGGGTTTGATTTCTTGTTGATGGCAATTTCTTGTAAGTTTCTTCTTGATTTATACCCGTGGCATAAAACTAATTTAATTGAACTAGGTTTTTGCTTGGTGTTAGTTCATCCTGGACGGATTTTGGGAAATGGTGCAGGAACGCCATCAACAACGGAATTACATTACTTTACTGAGCGTGCTATTTAGAGAGTGCTTCAAATTTCCTTGTGTGATGCTTAAATTTTCGATATTTATTTCTTTCAATTAAAACAACTTATAGGCGATAGTGACAGAACTTTCCGTCAAACCGTTGCGCCGATATACATACTCTAATATTAAACTATCTAGTATTATTATTGAATGACAATATTCTAAATCATACTCCGCATCTGAATTCCACCACCACCATCCATCGAAGTCGCAGAATCCTCTCTCAACCTCCGGTACCCATTCACAACCTTCCAACAACTGAATGACACACTCGCTATTAAAAGCACAATAGAAGAAAGCAAAGCGAGGATCGGAATCACGATCGCCACATTTCCATCGTCGTCGTCATCATCATCTTTATCTGACCCTGAAGAATTTGAAGTCACGTTACTTCCTCCACCACCCACTGTCAAGGATGCAGTACTACTCAATGAACAAACATCACTCTTCTTGATTGAAGACGAACCGATAGGAGCCAACCCCGTCACTTTACAATTTGATGCATCCACAGAATCAATCAACAGAAACGCCTGTCCAAACATATACGAAGTATGTAACGTGTAATTTTTCGGTATAATAGGAAGACATGATGATACAGAACCAGATGCATCCGATTTGAATGTTACAAACGCATTTGAGAGTGAACAGATATCTTTCGAGGGTTCCGGGAGATTCGATGAACCACCATACGGGTATAGAGAGAGTGTATAAGTTGAAGAAGGTGTCAAAGAAGAGAGCGACACAGAAAGATGTGTTCCATTTGACCTTATCAACCCCGTTTTCGTTGGCATGTCAAAGACCGCCACAGCCGAAAGCTCCTCAGCCGCACTCGCAACTGAAACCGGCCGTTGCAGTTTATAATCCAGCGCCGAGACAACACCAACAGCAATCTTAGCGCCTGAATTCCCCGCTGGCTGAGACGTGCAATCATCCTCCTTCTCATGGATCGCGATACTTCTGCCAAGCACGAAACCGGGACTGTTCAAGTTTATCAGAGAGATGTTGTTCGGTGTCAGGGTCCAGGCCTTGTTTACGACTGAACCAGTTGAATCAACGTCAAATGATCCAATGTCGCCCAAGTGGAACGCCGTTGTTGAGGTCGATGAAGGGCATCCGTGAGAAGTGTTTGTTGGGTTAAAGTGAGGACCGATTTGAGTGTCGAATTGGGACGTGTCGCCGAACGAGTGAATGTGGATTGCGTGGCGGGTCAGAGGGACTAGGCCGTTTGCGTTGAGGAGACCTTTGATTTGGCCCGTTGAAGCACTTTGGATCAGAGTGAATGTGCCTGAGAAGGTACTTTGATTTGGAGGGTTGTTGGAAGGCGGTGGTTGGAGGTGCGTGATGGCGGTGTAGCTCATTTGAACACTTTCTTTTCTTTTTATTTAATGTCATCTCTCTTTTCTTTTATTCTCTCAATAAATTAAGATTGCATTCATCTCTTCTTGGATGATGGGACGGATCCTCCTTCAAGCTGTCGCTTCAGACGTGCTACCTCCTCCAACGATCCTGCACTCTCAATTGCTGCCTTAATACGTGCTGCCTCTTCAGGTGAAGGTCCAGTGTGTGGCTTCACAATCTGCTTTGCTGCTACCGGTGCTCCCTCTCCAACAACAAATGTTCCAGTAGTACCTCCCCCACTGACTGTCGACCCAACCTGTTTCGCGTACTCCTTTGCCTCCTTGCTTCCACTAAACACTCTCTTAGCTTCCGCGCGTTCCTACAAACAAATTCAAAGCATCAGTTTTTTTGAACGGTACCAGACCAGAATAATCCAAAAAAACACAAAACATTACCACGTCTTTCACCCGTCTGAAATCCAACACCCTCAATTTAGGACAGCAGAAAATAACCCACAACCGATAATTCTGTTTCGTGCAAACAGGGTTCCCCACAAGCGCGACTCGTACCAAGTCTTTGAATTCAGAGAGAACGGCAATGTCCCCGAGTTCAGCGAGACTGTTGTTGGCCAGGATCAGGGATTCAATGTGTGGGATTTTTGAGGCGGTTTTTGGTTCAATGTGGGTGATTCGGTTTTGTGAGAGAAGGAGGGTTTTGAGCCGGGTGAAGGGGGGGAAGTCTGATGGGCTGAGGGATTGGAGGTCGTTGTCTGTTAGGTCGATTGTGTCGTGGAGATCCTATTGGCGAGTGAGTGGTTATAAGTATTGTGTATTGTGTGTTGTGTTGTGTGTGAAGTAGGTGCAGAGACGGACTGCGGTTCTGATTCAACCAGCCAGTGTACCCATGGCCTGTACCCAGTCTCTTTCTTGCAAACTAATAAAGAGAAAGAAAGAAACACACCTTTGTCATGGCCAAGTTCTCAAGCTTCGCAACCTTTAGTGCTGGTTATCCCAAAGCGAGTGTTAGCTTACGGGACTTCATCATTATTAACAAACTTACAGCGAAGATCTAGGCATCGCTCTTTGACAGCATCTGTGAAAGTAATGGCCGTGCTGAGAACATCGTAGTCCAACTTCATCTTTTGGTTGGTTTTGGTTTAGAGTAGAGAAAAAACAGGGAAATGGAAGAATGAGAAATTGTAGAACTGTGTATTTATTGAAGAGAAACAGATTATTTCTTGGATGCTTTTGCGAGGATACGCTGGGCCCAGAGAACAACGGGCTGTGTAAACATAATTAGATCTGGATTCAAAGACCGGTTGAAAGAACTCAACTGCATCAATCATTTTGCCATCCAAATCAAAAGCACCAGCTCCTTTTGCTTTATGATGCTCACTACCTTCGATAATTCTTGTAGCATACGCAATTTCCTTTTCAGAAGGCATGAAGCATTCCTGGATTACTTGGACTACGACACGCATTAAACCACCAACTCATACAAAACCCCCCGATAAATACCTTGATTCGGATGAATCGCCTGTTTCCCCGTGAACCCAAACGTACGGCCCTCTCTACACTCCTCCCTCAACACCCCTTCATCCTTGAAATCCACACACACCAAATCAATAGCCTGCAACCCATTCGCCACAGCATGTGTAACAACAAGCTGCCTCGCCAACACCATTTCCGTTCTCGAAGGCGTCCGAACCAGTCCCAAATCCGCAGCATAATCCTCCGCGGCAAACACAATCGCCTCAATCCGATTCTTATTCTGTGCATCCACGCCAATAATCTCCCCCAAATTCAAAAGGCCCTTTGCGCTTTCAATCGACGCGAGGATCTTGACGTCTTTGCGGACACCGATTGTGTCGATCAGGTTGCTTACGTACTGCACGTCGCTGGGCGTGTTTACTTTCGGGATGAGGATCGAGTCGAGGGAGGGGGACTTGAGCAGGGAAACGAGGTCTGAGTGTTCGAAGCCGGATCCGATTGAGTTTATGCGCACGCAGAGTTCTTGGGTTTTTGAGGGGGTTGTTGAGGACAGGGCTTTGAGGACGTTGGCGCGGGCGTCGGACTTGGTAGTGTGTGTAATAGAGTGGATGCAGAGTGTGTAATGGTGTTTAGTAATGTGTGTTAGATGGAAGGTTACTAGGTGTAATGTTGGATAGTGACTCACCTTTCTGTGAATCGCAACCGAGTCTTCCAAGTCCAACACGCGCGTGTCAACTATCGAATTCGAAAGTGCTTTGGCGATTTTGCGTTCGTCACTGCCGGGAATGTACAGGATGGAGGACCGGCGGAATCGCGGGAGACTTCGGATCATTTGGGTTTTGTGTGGTCAACTTTCAATTCAATTCAATATTTACCAAAAACGATAAGTTGATGACACCAGCCTTGCCACTTGAAGTTGTCTTGGAAATCCTGGTTTGGATACCTCTGCCAAACTTGTTCAAGTATCGTAGGCTTAGCGCAATGACAAACAACTTCATATCCACGCTTGCCTTTGCTCGCAAAGCTCTCCGACGAACCTTTGGCCCCCCCAACGCACCGTTTATCTTTAAAACACCTAGATCTCGAAATGCTTTCGGCTCAACCGTTCCGGAACCGAAAATATCGAAAGAGAAACTCTTCTTTTCTATCGTCCCTACTGCTTTCCAAGAGGCCATAGCAACACTCTACTTTAAGCACAATAGCTGTATGAGAACCAACTTGCTTCGCATGGATTCAAATAGGCTTCCTTTGGCTCTGTGCCAAATGACTCAATTGAAATATTTGGAGATCGTTGGTGTTGAGTGGCATGATATAGAAAGTCTTCCTTCGCAGATTAATAAGCTGGTTAACTTGAAGTATCTAAGGCTTTCACTTGGACGAATAATGGGTCCACTGCCTATGGAACTAGGCCAAATGACTACGCTTCAGGATGTGAAAATTGTTCGTATGCATCTTTCAGGTAGATTGCTGTTCAATTTGTGAAACAAGGGATTTATTAATATTCTCTTGAAAGGAAGTCTCCCTTCCTTTCTTGGACACTTGATAAACTTAACATACGTAGACTTGTCTTTCAACGCTTTGATAGGTTCCATTCCACGAGAAATTGGGAACCTACGTAACTTGATACTGCTGAATTTGGCTCATAATAAGCTAACTGGCAGTATTCCAAAGGAATTTGGACAGTTGAAGGAATTGCATTCTCTGTACTTGCATCACAACAAACTGTCTGGAGATATTCCCAACGAACTGGGGAATTTGTTGCAGCTTTATAACTTGGGTTTGGCGTTCAATCTGTTGACGGGTCCAGTGCCTTCTTCTTTTCAAAGCCTTGGTCGTTTGAATTTGTTTGACATGTGCCCCGATCAAATTTCTTGTGCAATCCCTGAGGAGCTTTTGCAGTATCTCACCAGGGTTGGGTTTCATTGTTCTGTGAATGAGGATCCGTGTTATTTTGAGGAACGTGTGGCGCCTTCTGGTATTATTCAGGTGTTTGGTACAACATCGCGACCAACTGGTCGTATATATTCTAGAAACGCTTACAGAATTCAATAATCATAAATTTTCTTGCGTATACTATTTGAACTTTGTTGATGTTCGAGGATTGGATTCACATCCAGTTGGATTCATTATCCCTCTGCTCCGTCAACAGAGATTATCACAATATAAACTCTTTATATTTATCTTTATTTAATTGTAAATAAAACACATCTTCTCGACTCATACTTCTTGCTTCGAAGGACACAACACTTAACATCTTCCTAGGAGATATAGTGAAAGGGACGCCTTGACCATCCGTGGGTTGTGCTTTTGGATCTAGCAGTATGGGTTTTCAAGCTGCTCAGAGAGATTGAGAAGGTTCAATGGTTTTCAACCAATCAGAACGCTTCATCACAGTGTTGACAAATGGGTTCCATTGACCCATTGGCCCTTATACAACAAGGACCATTTACCCATTCAGTGATTGGTAAACACCAAAGTGGCAGTAAAAACACCTATAAGAAGGGTGGAGTCTGCAGCAAGAAAGACTCAGTTCTCTCTTGACACACAAAACCCAACAGCTCTCAAGCTCACTGTTCAACAAACTTCGGCATGCGTTGGCTCGTAATATAGTCAGCAAGATGGAGGAAGATTTTTACTATTGAGGATTTCGTTGATCTCTGATATTTAGCAAATATATTCTTGGAAGTTCAATTTATTTATTTTTTGCTAACACAAATCAAAAGCAGACACACTTTCTGACATGATGTGGTTGTTTGCAGTGGCAGCAACGACATCAGTAGCAGCCCAAGTAATTCACAATGTGCCAATTGGACACAATTCATTCCCAGATCTTGCGAAACTGGGTGGATCATCTTCGGGGTCACTGCCAATAGCTGTCAAGGTGCAACAGCTTGATCCAACTGCCTCATATTCACTCGCAGTCCGTATGCCTCTTTCATCAAGTAAACAATCCTCATCACTATTTGGACGACGGGATCTAACTGCCAGCAATGTATAGTTCACAACAGTCCCCTTAAACAAATGAGCTCAACAAGTTTGAACCCCTCCTACAGATTACATTGACAAACTACAACGACTTCATGTACTGGACAAACCTCACAATCGGAAGCACGAACCAAACCGTCCAAGTCTCCATCGACACTGGATCCCACCTCCTCTGGGTCCCCTCCAAAACCTGCAACGTCCTCGGAAATTGTAGCGACACGTTCTCATTCGACGAGCGCGATTCGACCTCTTATTATAATACCAGCTCTGGCGCCGTGAAATCGATTCAGTATGGAGACGGAAGCGGTGTCTCTGGATACGTGTCCCAAGAAACAATCCAGTGGGGAGATGTACGCGTAAGCAACACAACGTTCCTCCTCGTAACCAAAGAAACCCGAAACGCGAACGGTGTGCTTGGTCTCGCGTGTAACTCGGATCCGAAAGGGCTTCCAACGATATTCCAGACTATGATTGGACAGGAGTTGACTGCGCCTGTGTTTTCGATTTGGTTGAATTCGGTGGCAGCAAATAATGGGAAGGTGCTTGTGAAGGATGGTGGGGAGGTTGTGCTTGGGGCTGTGGATTCGTCAAAGTATTTGGGGGACTTGGTGTTTTATACGACGACTGGAGGGTACTTTTGGGATGTGCCTATGAGCGGTGTTGTTGTTGGGAATGATACTATGCCGGCTTTGTTGGAGGGAAGCACGTTTTTGTTGGATTCTGGGTCGTCTTGGGCGGTTGTGAATGGACTCTATCTGAGGACGTATTTGCTTCCGCTGATTTACAATTCGACTGCGATTCCTGCACCGGAAAATACCTTGTATCGTATCGACTGTGCTTTCAGGGCTAAAGCGCCAAGCGTTTCATTTGTGCTTGGTACAGATCGGTATACTCTCACTGCACAAGAATACATTCTGCAGAATGGACCTGATTGTTACGTGACGTTAGCGGAAGGTGCTGATGACCTGAAAACCTGGATCTTGGGGGACATTTTCATGCGAAAGTACTATTCCGTCTTTACTTACAACTACGGCAATACTGGAGCCCCGCATATCGGACTTGCTCGATCTATTGGACCTATCATTCTCCCAGAACCAACAACGACAACCACTGTCGCTCCGTCTCTCAGCAGCACCGCGCTCACTTCCAACCAAACGATTTCATCCGCAAGCACCATTTCCTTCAACGCCACTGGCTCAAAAACCGTTTCCAGCACTCGTATCACAACATCAACCCCAACCCCAACCCCAAGTCCAACACTCGAACTCCAAAAAGTCCAGGAAGGAGACGTAAAAGTATTCCAAAGCCCCTTGGACGGATGCATCAGCACCGCAGTCCTCACCAAAAACTCTATCGCATTCACAAACGCCAAATCTATAATCGGGGAACCGTGCGGCCTGCAGGATATAAAGTCGCGTCTTGGTCGGTATTTCAATCTTGATTCTGTTTCTGTTGTGACGAATGTGGTTGGAGGGACGGTTGAGATTCAGGTTGGGAGTAAAGTTGGGCAGGTGAGGCGTGATGATGCTGTTGGTGTTGTTTCTTGGGTGTTCCACTTTTCGATTGAGACTGTCAAAGTGGTTGCCACTGGAAGCGCGTCTGGGAATGTTACGAAAACCGTTGTTGTTGTTCCTCTTCCGACGCGGGCTGGTGTATTTGTTTCGGGCTCTCTTTTGGGCATGTTGATGATGTTTGGAATGTTGGTGTTGTAGCATTTCTCGTTTGAAGTTCATTTCCTCTTTATTAGTACAATTAAAGATCTCATCTCAGCAGTATCAGTCAATCGCAAATTATCCAAAAAATATTTCGTAATACAATGACTTCATAAATCTAACGAAAGAAATACAAGCGATAATATAGCTGCACCGTTTTCAACCAAACCGCTTGGAATTGAATCCACTGTCTTTGCGGAAATAGCGTGTATTCCAGCAGGTGCGTTATTGTACCCACCGTGCCAGACAGTATACACTACTTGCGATCCATCTGGAATGAAGAATGGGTTTTGGAGAGCGTCCTTTATGGACTTGAAATGGCTAGGATGAGGACAATGAATTGATTCCTCATCATTGAATTTTGATGGAATCAATTTTCATGGAGAAGTCCGCTGAACCTTGAAGAATGAAATTTGAAAAGATTGAGAATTCAATTTACAGCCGTTTCCCCAAAACCTTGCACTAGAAATTTTCACATTTCTTGTTTTTTCTTCCAGTTTTGTTCCAACACCTCCAATCCTGACACTCGGGACAACAAAGCTTGGCCATGCCTTGAGTACGTCTTCACAGCTTTGATGGTTTGACTCCATCAGCGTGCTAACTAGGACTTGTTCATTGAGTTGGGAGTTGGTATGGTTGTGTTGTACTTGGGAGCAAACCACAAAAAACATGTGTGAAATTTTGTTGGAGTGCAAAGTTTTGGGGGAAACGGCTGTAAAAATGCATTCAATTTTACAGTTTCAAAGGGAAGATGCTTTCATCACAGTGTAAACCCACATTGTTTGTCAAAACAAAATCCAGTGGATAACCATTGCTCAGTGTTTGGCAATTTTCCAAGAATTCCCGAGGAATTTCTCCGGTCAAAAGGTTATTGTTGAGATGCATAATCCATAGATGGCCAAGCTGAGAAAAGCTTTGGGGTATGGACCCTGACAACTTGTTATGTGAAAGATCAAGAGTATCCAACTCTTCGATATATCCAATCTCTTGTGGAATTGGACCAGACAAGTTATTATGAGACAATTGAAGGCGGGTCAACTGTTTCAAGTTTCCGATTGATGCTGGAATGTTTCCATAGAGTCTATTGGAAACAAGCGACAGTCTATCCAAGCCAACGAGACTGCAAACTACTTCCGGGAAAGGTCCAGATATGTTACAGTTATCGATTGCGAGCATCTTGAGTTTCATCAGCATTCCCA
Organism: Rhizoclosmatium globosum; assembly: GCA_002104985.1. Classification (NCBI taxonomy): domain Eukaryota; kingdom Fungi; phylum Chytridiomycota; class Chytridiomycetes; order Chytridiales; family Chytriomycetaceae; genus Rhizoclosmatium; species Rhizoclosmatium globosum. Next base: position 60,975 of record MCGO01000020.1, on the reverse strand, counting down.
ATTCGTTTGGAATAACCGCATCGTCAAATGCACAATCAGTTATCTGAAGAATCTCCAGATTCACGAGCATTCCGATTTCAGAAGGAATAGATCCATCAAATCCTGTTAATTCCACGTGGGTAAGACTGGTCATAAGTCCCACTGCTGGAGGTATCTTCGCGAGCAGTTTCCAGTCAGAACCCTTTTGACCCGATTTTCTTAGATTTTGAATCATCTTGGGTCGATGTTTCCAGTACAGACCCGCAATCACTTCCTGGAATGCAGGTGGAGCGAACAGGAAGTCGGTGCTTACAGCCGTCGAGCCATATTCGGAACCGCTGTAGAGCATCACCATAGTCAATGCATCAAGATGGGGACCTGGAGGTCCTACTGTGGATGTCAGGACTTGAAGTGCAAAGTGGGTTGTGGTCAGGATTGAGTTGATTCGTTTTGAGAGGCGACGGAGCTTGAATACCTTCCTTGGATGGATGAACGTAAATATTGGTGTGAGAAGCTCGTTTGGGAGATTCGTGAGATTGGTCATTCTTGGGACATTCTTGATCGCAACAAGGAAGGCTGACGAGTTTTTATTTTCGCATCTTTCCACCCCTTGATTCTCTCAGACATCCTTCACGGGACCTCTCTTAAATTCCTTAATTGGAGTACTAAAAGCTGCGTGTTTTCCAAACTGAACTCCCTGCTCTGCACTTGGTGCTTCGGAAGTGGTAAACGCGGTTGAGCAAATAACTGTTCCGCATCCTTTTGTTGCATGATCACTCCAAAACGTGATTGGGTGGTTATATTTTGCAGTGACAGGTTCTGGGGGAAGATGAAGTCCAAGCTCGATTGGTTGGGCTGAACTTGTGAAATCATTGTGTGCTGTTGAAATCCATTCTTTTGCGGAACGGTCGATGGGAGGCTCTTTCAGTTCTTCACTGAATGTGGTGGATGAGGATTTACTTGGTATTCAACAATGGAGACAAGGATGGGAGCCCTTACATTGCCTGCTTCATCAGTTCAGCTTCCACTAACTGTCTACGCTTGCCACGCTCAATTTTGTTTGGGTCGGATCGTGAAGCTGAAATGGCAAACGCGGCTTTGGATGTTGTTTGAACTTCTCTTACTCTTTGATCATTGATGAGAATATCCTATAATTTCCATCAGTTGTCGAAGGAGAGCGCAATCAAAACGTTATTACATGGTGTCCCCGCTTGCTGACGCTTGCAAACTCCCCTCGTTCAGCGAGAATCTTGTCACTCACAGCTCGTTCTTCAACCCAGTTTTCCAAAAGCGTTGCCCTTCGAAAGCGTAAGCCTTACGTATTGAGCTTAAAATTACGTACCCAACACGCCCGTGGTGGCGATTCCAGTCTGTTCCTCCATGAGTCGACGTTGCCATCTGTGACAATTTTTTGGAATTCAATCGAAAACACGAACCTAACCTGTATCCAATGTCCCGTCGAGGAAGTCACAAATCTGGAGAGGGTGATGGCACAGATCCGTTTTCTGACGTGTTTGTGTTGACAAAGGATGAAATCGATGCAGAGGAAGATGCCAACGACAGCAACGAGTCTGATGATGAATATGATGAAACCATGTTTACAAAGTTCCTCCAGGGTAATAATTCATCTGGAGGAAGCAGGAGTTATGAAGATGATGATGGAGATAATTTTGGGAATTTGATCAAGGTTGCGATATCTGGAGTGCCCACATTTCAACATACCTCAGCGAGAAACGCGTCTTTGGCCGTCGCAACCAAGGTAAATCTTAACCACACTTATATTTAAGCAATTAACGCATTCTTTGAACAAGAATGTCCCAGCTGCCCTTCGCAAAGCTCAACAGCTGTCAACAACAGCCGGCCCATTAAGCGCTAAACTCGCCATACCAAACAACGCAGCTACATCAATATCCCGAGCCAACACTGGAAACAGGGTTCCTCCTGGCCTTAGTACCAGCAATCAACTCCAACTCCAAGCAACACCCCTTGGCAAGCCCATCAGCGAGGCTTCTTTTTCCAACTTAAAACCCATCAGCAGAGTTCCAAGTGTGAATCAACCCACTCAACCCCGCTCCGAAAGCGCCATCAGTGCAACCGGCGGCCCAGACGTTCTTCTAAGTCCCACACAGTCGCGATACATCTCTCCCTCCCAATTCCCAAGCGGCGTTCGAGGTACATACGGAACATCGCGTGAACACCTTGAACCTACCCCTCAACAAGTTGGAACAAGCGCGTACAGCATCATGTTTGGGATGGATTCTTCTGCCACTTTGGAGCAGAGCATGACGAGTTTGGAAATGGCATTGAGGGGACAAAGAATGGAGAGTTTGAATATGTTGAGTGTGGGAATTGCAGGTGGGTATGATGACGAGGATGACTTGCTGCTTCCTGTTGAAGGAGAGGAGAATTCGAGCTGGAGCGGGGAAGGTTTCGCTGCGTATATCAAGCATGGAAGCGTTCTAAAGAGAGGTGGAGGGACGAGGAAGAAGAGTATGATGGTTAATTTCCAGCAGAAGAAGATATTCTTGCAGCTTTGCTTTATTTTTGGAGTCTGTTTGCTGGTTATTGTGGTTTATGATTATATCTGTCTGTTGGTGTTGGAGTTTGCACCTGTCACGGTTCAATGGCTTATTTCGTTGCTGGTGAGTTCTCTTTCTATCAAACTATCAATAATTGAAATCGAACATATTCATAGTTCTTACACGTATCAGCCATGTATTTGTTCCTCCTCTCTTTCATCTATGCGAACGAGTCTCGGAATGACAGGCAGATTAGGCTATCATATGTTGCAGGAGGTGACGATTCCCAATACGATCCATGGATAAGTAATTATTTCGTTAGGTATCAACGCAGTTGCATTTATTCTTCGAGTCATATTACAACTCCAGTTTAGTGGCTACGAACCCGCAGGAATGGAAGATTTATGATAACAATAAAATAAAGGAGTTTGATAGATATAGTGATGTTAAAGAGCAATCACCATCCCATAGTTGACCCAACACCAACGTCCATTTGATCCCACGATAGTGCGCACACGCCATTTTGAACATGCCAGAATTTGAATACTTCGATGAATCCCAAGTAATGCGTGATTGCTCCGAGAACAATGCAGATATGCATGATTTGATGGCTCTGACCCTAGTAAAGACTAGCTAAACAAAGGCGACCTTCAAAAGTACGAACATACAATATAGTCAAACGATCCCGGTATAAACCGTTCGGGAATGCGAAAGTTGACTATCATAGCACCTCCAAAGTCAAACAGGGCGACAATAAATATGTAGTTGAGTCCGATGGATCGTTGAGTGAATTGAAACTGTGCGAGGAGTCAGTTACTTTTAGGTCTGATGATATTTAAAGACTCACGCTATGTATTAGACAGGAATGGATGATAGGAATGATTCCCCAGAACCCAAAGCCGATAAAGAAGCCCAAACGCAACCTCGCATATTCTCGCTTCATGAATCGTTTTGATACGTTCGTGAATATCTATCAGGTCCTGATAAACACGTGAATCCAAGGAAAGTCGAGGGAACAAACCACAGCAGCACCAAACGAGATAATAAGCGAGAGATAGATTGTCTGCAGCGTCTTTTCGCAATAGAAGCAGTAATAAATGGACGCGACGAAACAACCCCCGATATGCAATACGATTCCCACATAATCCGCCTTCAAACACGATCGATGAACAGTTTGAGAGTGGCAGCACATTGTATGAAACACTGCTGAAAAGAACAGACACGATATTACTCCGATATGCCTAAATCCACAATTGTGAGTTTCCAATCTAAGGACATAATGAAGGACGCACAGTTCAAGGGCTATCAGATGATCCCGCCAATTCACTCCCGTCAACCCATCTTCTCTGAATAGATGGCCCCACGTGTATCCAGTCAATAAAATGAATATCAGTGCGCCGAGTCCGTGTGTCCATATGTTTCCGGTCTCGTTGTGCAGATATGTGATGGAATAGAGACAATCCCAGGTGCTCCCTGTTATGGGCCTGTAGCCTGTCCAAATAAAGTATTCGTGCTGTTTTTTAGCTGTTTAGTTTGCCGTATAATGAAGAGATGAGGTAGATCACCTGGTACCATTCGGGCATCGCGTCTCGTTTCAGAAGAGTTGGTTTAGTCCATCGGTTCAGAGGTTGTGATGGTGGTTCTTGAGACAGCTTCTCTTTTTCGACAGTGAGAGCGACTTCATCGATTAATGTCTGTGCTGAATTCCGGTGGTCCAACGCGTCTTCAATCACAAAGTCGCTGTTTGGTTGAGGGTCTGTCATTTTCCTTGTGAGAATTCCAACTAGGGCTGTTCATCTTGTCAGCCCCTTGTGCATACTGACAAAATTCCAGTGTTCATTTAAGTATGATAAATTTATTCAGTTTTACAATTCATTCCTTACGCCCTCAGTCTTTTCCCCCAGTTCTCCAAACCGGAAAGAATCCTCACTTTCAAGACCACCCCACCAATGTGAATGAATCAAATGCCCAGCATCTCCACCTGCAGCTCCAACAGCAACCACAAACGGAGCGAAATGTTCCGGGGAAGGATGAGCAGTCGAATAACTATTCAACTTGAACAAGCCCAACACCCCCTCTTTCCTCCCTTCCTCAGACGCTGGAACATCCAACGCAACCTTCTCAGAAGCTTTCACGAATTCATCAGCCCACGGTAAAATCGGATCCGTCTCTGACCCGCCATTCTGGAATTTGGGCATAAGAAGGCGGAGGTTGTGGAGAATGAATCCGGATCCGACGATCATGACGCCTTGGTCGCGTAGTGGGCGGAGGGCGGCGCCGAGGCGGTAGTAGTCTTCGGTTTTGTTTGTGATTGGGAGAGAAAGTTGGACAATTGGGAGTTCTTGGTTTGGGAATCTGGTTTGGAAATTGGGAGTAAGAGTTAGAACAATGAGAAGGGTAAGGGAAGGATAGGCCGAGAATGGGAGAAGAAAACCTACAGATATATAAGTGGTGTGAATACTCCGTGATCCAAGCCACGTTCTCGTTCCTCATCAACTTTGAATCCAGCCTTCTTGAGCAACGAAATGGTTTCTTGTGCCATCGTTGGATCACCTTTCGCAGGGTACTTCACGTCGTAAAAGTTCTTTGGGAATCCGTAATAGTCATACAACAGTTTATGTGTTGCAGCGGTGGTAACTTTGACATCGTTGTTTGTTTCCCAGTGAGCACTAATGATGAGCATTGACTTTGGAGGTGACGGTGAGGATAGGATCTCTTTCCCAAGTTTCTTCAGGAAGGTTGGGCCTGAGGCTGTCTTGTTTGGGATCCAGAAGGGAGACCCGTGCGCCAGAAAGTAGGCTGGTTGTTTCATGTTTACTGATGGATTTTGTGGAGGTGGTGGAGCTGAAATCCAGGTGTTGATAAGGGCTTGCATTGATTTCGAATGTTGATTTCGAACAAATAGAAGGTTTATGTCAACAATGTAATGATTACTCATCCTTTACTTTACTTTACTCAAATTCAGCAAGTTGTTCTAAATCTCTCATGAAAAGATCTGCGTTCTCTCGCTGGGATTCAATTCGAGCCAAAAATGCATCCACATTCTTGTTCGCGGCACGTCTTCTATCTCGAAGAGAAGGGTCTTCAATTGTATCCAAGACCTGTTAAGTATTCCATGAGTAAACCAAAGAATTCAATCACGAGAAAGGAGACTAGGAGGAATCATACCTTGGTTTGCATCTCAATGCAGCATTCCGAGAAATACATCCACACCTGATCACTCGTGCGAGCTTTCAGAGCTTCAAAGCACGATGGGCATGACTTGTGAACGCTGTCATGATGATCTGGGTCATTCAGACTGAGACGAGAGAATTCCGCGTCCATAAAAGTGACCACCTGTGTTTGAATTTAAAAACACGTTTGAGTTGACATTGTACCAAGTGCACTCACTTGTTCACCAACATCCATTCTGACATCCTCTGAATCCGTTTTGACTGACGCCCACGTAGCCCTCGCCGTAGCAACCACTTCCTTCACAAACGACTCGACATCCAAAGCAGCGGAACATTCGTACTTTGGAGCAAAGACAGGCCTAGTTCCCTCCCAACCAGGAACAGATACAATTCCACCATACACAAACGACGCAATCTGAGCTATCCTTCGTTTGAGTGCATCCTTTCGATCTGAATAGTCTCGTTGTTTCAGAAAGGGAAGGTTTTGACTGTTTTCGTGGAACTTGTTTGAATTGAGCAAGTTGATCGAAGTTGAAAGGATTTGTTTGACAGTCACGGCACTTGCGATCAAATTCGGTGCCTCAAAAGACTCTGTTTAAATCGTGTGTTTGAATGGGTTCAATTGGCTGTCAAGTTAATGCCAACCTAGTCGAGACAAGCTGAAGTCAACAAGCGATACAATCACGGCTTCGCTTTGATAAACAGGATCTTCGATGGTTGAATTTGGTGCAAGTTGGTTCCTTTGATGCGTTTTGAGTGTGTCGAGAATCTGAAGTGCGCTGTCCATTTGCATTGGAGTTCTGAGGAAGATTTATACACGTTTAGGATTATTCCTCTTTCCCAGACATTATTACATTAAAACTCAGAATAATACTCAAGGAAAACGAGACGCCTTCTCCAAAAACCGAAACACCCAGAAATAGATCAAAAAAAGCTCAATCACCGAGAACACGTAACCAATGCCCCTCCCAATTATTGCATCTACTAGCCTCCCTATTGTCCTTCCCGATGATACAAGCTACGCCACTGTCGTTGTAGACTTTTCCGTCCCATCTCAAATCACAAGAATCACACACCAACGATTCGTCCGTGACGGCACCACAGCCCTTGTCCCTCTGGAAACCAAATCCAATCAAAGAACCTTCGTTAGTTGTCGCGAAAGCAATCATGGTGCCCTCATTCAGTTTCGATATGCTCCATTCTGGTTCCTCCAAATACTTGCTCACGGATCTTGAAATTGAGCTACAGCTGCTGGAGACTTTGAAACTCGATGTTCCTGTCGAGCTTGAACTCAAACTTCTTGAAAACTTGAAGTTGGACGTTCCGCTTGTTCTTAAGTCCCCGTTGATTAGTTTTGGGGAGACGGATGGTCTCTTCTTGGTTGCTGAACTTCCGCTCCTTACCAATGAATTGACTGATGTCCGTGCTAAGTTGCTTCCTATTCCTCGTTCACTTTATCGAAAGATTTATGATAAGTGTAGTAATGGAACGAGTATGGCAAACGTCGAATAAAGTAATGATTTTTTGAGCTATAGTCCGTCATCGAACTTTGGAATTTGTCACCGACACGTTATTCCATCCAAAAAACAAACAAACAATCCGAAAAAACATGTTCGGGCAATTGTGCGCCTCTTGTGGTGGCTATTTGCGGAACAAACTGGTAACAGGAAAAAACCAGTTTCCAAAAAACCCACCCCTACAATCCGAATCATACAAGGAATGTCAAGCAACACTACTCTTATTGAGCACGGGGCAGGTAGCCGCCCAAGAAGCACTGAGAATGTGACGTCTGTCCCCATTCCGAGAGAGGCTCCCAGCTCCTCCAGAAGACATCAAAACACTGAACCAGCTTTCATGACACTCTCGTGGCTTATCTGGTTGACTAAAAATGTGATGGAAAATGAATCAAGACTTAACGCCCTTGAAGCCAGAATCGAAAGAAACGCTGTGGCGTTACGCGGTTTGGCTGCAACTAGTGGAGAAGAAGACGCGATGGATACCTGTATTCTGTTGGATGATATCAGAATCCGTCTTGATTGTCTTGAAGCCAGATTCCAGGCAAACGGAGCAGCTGTGGATATGAATGATGTGGGTGAAGATTCAAGGCAGATTAATAAACTTTAAGCATCCTTGCACCTTTTTGGTTTGTGCTCTAATTCTGGTTTCAATCTAGTAAATAAACAATGGTTGTACAATGATGCGAGAACCCTTTATAAATAATGCATGAAAATGACAGTAGTTGCACTTGCCCTTTTTAGGCACATCTAAATGATATCAAACAAAAAGTGATGTGTTTCGGGTGACTTATACTTCTGCTTCTACCTTATTGCCACTGCCAGCATCTTCTCACCCTCTTCCCTCTGGGAAACCCAAACCACTAATTTGAATGCACCCATCAACTTCAAAGGAAAAAAATTCAGGCCACCACTCTTGAGAAATGCCCTCCCTTGACCTCTTTGGCAGTGACCCAAACCCACTAGACAGGATCCCGGTCACTGCAGCCTAAGCATATATTTGTCCTCTGTCAATGCACCAAACAAACAACGTTTATGATGATTCCTTTGAGAGAGCCCCTCATAAAATAACCTATGAAAATGACAGTGGTTTGCTTTGGAATTTATGTGCATATTTATATGATATCAAACGAAAAGTGGTGTGTTCTTCAAGTGAATTTACAGAGAGCTTCGTGGATAGCGAGTGCGCCAACAATTCAAGAAGAACAGTAGAATCCAGTGGTTGGCTTCACTCCAACTCTCGTACCAATAATAGAATTCGATCGATGAATCTGAAGTGCATATTCCAACAGAGCCCAACCAGGTGGTCGTGCCAGCAGCTGCGCCAAAACTGTCATGGATATATTGGCTTTCAAAGATGGTATTAAACTCCAAAATGAAATCCAAACTTTCTCGCAAAGGTGAATTCCAGAATTAAAACAGAGCTCTCAATGCAAATTCTTAAAGTTATCGAAAAGTTCCTTTATTCCCCCTTTTATTGTCAATTCAAACAACAAACCCGTCAGGAACCTCATCAACAACAACCTCAAGCACATCCACATCACCCCCCAACTTCCTCGCAACCCCTTCCACAAGCACAGCCGCAACAAAAAGTCCAACCCACTCCCCATCAAGCCCAATCCGATGCCGCCGAAAGAAATCCGCAGCCTGTCGTAACACCTCCGCGCTCTTAAGTTTACTCAACGGCAACACAGCACCCACCGTATTCGCCCCCGCCGCAAGCCCGACATCATCCACCATCCGCCTCATCCTCGCCCTTGCTTCCTCCTTCTCAATCACGAGACCCGGGTCCCGGCATCGCGATATGAACAGGTCTGCCATTTTGTCGCCGTCGCCGTTGAGGGCTGCTGACGCGACGAGGCGGATGTTTTCGAGGGATTTGGGGGAGAGGGTTGCGGTTAGACCTACGTCGAGGAATATTAGGTGCGGGATGTAGCCTTGGGATTTGAGGGTTTCGAGGATTTCGCGGCGGGTTGAGGTGGGTGAGGAGTGGAAGGTTTTGTAGAGGGAGGGGGGAGCGAATTCGGGGGGTGTTGAGGAGGAGGAAGGTTTTTTGAAGGTTAGGAGCATGTTTCCGGCGTGGAGGTCAGCGTGGATGAAGTTGTGTTTCATTATCATACGCTGTGGGGAGGGAAAGCGGTTAGGAATTAAGGGTTTGGAGGAGATAAAGGTGATGTACAATGAAGGCTGGTAATCCGATTTTGATGACTTGTTCGTCGAATGTGCCGCCCATTCCCCCTTCCATTTCTAAAATGGTTGTACAGCGGATTCCGTCACAGAATTCCTCCATCATTACTTGGGGAGTGCCAATTATGGGGGCTGGGAAGGACACGTCTAATTTCACTTCGCCCTTTTTGGGAGTACCAAAGTTTTCTCGAAAGCGGATTAAGTTATTGTGTTCGATTGATAGATCGAGTTGTCGACGCATCATATCTGTGTTGGATAGAGTGAAAATGATGCCTGGAGTAAAGTTATTCAGCCGTACCAGCAAATGTTTCCAATTCTTCATCAATTGCCAAATATTTTGCGCCGGGCATGACCATATTAACCAGTTTTCCGCCGAGTTGAAGCAAAGTCAAATCCATCTCAATCAAGGGAACGATTCCAGGATGCAAGACCTTCACAGCGACAAGCGCTTCAGTGCCTTTCGACCCAATAATATCAGATGGTACATATTGAGGTTTCAGTACTGCACGATGAACTTGTGCGACAGCTCCAACGCCAACAGGAATAGGATTAAATTCAACAAATACATCTTCAATCACCAGTCGTTTGCCATTCGCAGTCATAAAACCATTCAAAGGATCGTTCAACATTTCTTCCACAATTTCGCGCGTATGTTTGAATGCATGAGGAGGGGAGTTTGACTGCAGTTTAGCAAAAGCTGTACACACTTCTTGAGAGAACAAGTCTTGTCTCATGGCGACCCACTGACACAACTTAATATAGATAGGTCCTTATTGATACGTTATTCGTTGTTCCAGGTACTCAAGGCACTCACCCGCCAGCCCGCAAGTCGCTGTCGCCAGATCCAACCACCAATCGCCCTTCACAACAAGCCACACAGGAAACAGAACAAACAGCGGAGCAAAGACAAGGCCAAGCGACAGAGTTCGAAAGCAAATGCGGGCAAAACCAAGAACAAGTTGAATGCGACTTTGACGTGGTTCCTGTTTTGCCACGCACTTTGCCTCATTTTGAGATAGTTTTAAATCACTTTTAATTTGCGTTTGAGTCGCCGAATCGAGTGAAAGCGGTTCGGTTCGAGCGAGGGACAGGCCGAGTCCAAGTGTCAATCCAAGTCCAAGCCCAAGTCCAATTCCAGTCGATCGATGCTTGGTTGTTGATGTCGATCCGCGGATTGCACTTGGAATTGTGCTCAATGTGCGCTGTCTGAAGCTGGTGTGGGTCCATCGACTCAATGGCCGAACCGACTTTGAAAACAGATGAATCATAATTAAATAAATATTGAAGTTAAAGCTGGCTGGGGTTTCTTCTGAAGGGAATAAAATTGAGAATGTTGTGGAAGGCAAAACTAAAAAGACACGATGGATCCTTGTATTCTAACAGAATATAAGCAAACACGCTGGAGTCTCGTCTTCGATATCTTGAAGCCAGATGCCGGGCAAACGAAGCAGATACAGACAGAAGTCGAGCTATGAAGATTCAATGCAGATAATCAGATTAACGAATTTTAAGCATACTGACGAACTTTTCTTCTGGTTTCGATTTACCCAAATAAACAATTTACAATGATTGTTTTGAGAGCCCCTTATAAAATAAGGCATGATAATGACAGTTGTTTGTTTTCGACTTAATTGGTATTACATGATGTCAAACGAAAAGTGATGTGTTATAGTGGAGTAGCGGAAAACTCATTCAACTACGAACTTTAACAAAGTCGTGCCAAGTGAAAGTTTCAGGCGCAGTGCCAAAATTGTCATGGATGAATTGGCTTACAAAGATGGTGTGCAAACACCAAACCGAATTCCAAGCTCTCAAATCAGAAATCCAAGAGCTGAAGCAAGAAAACAGCGATCCCAAATCTGGCTCGTGTTTTGCGAAGCATCTCAAGGGAATAACGAAATGTCCTAAAATCACACAAAAAAACGGCAATACTTCTTTGTTTTTTGTTTCCCTTTTTTTATGTGCTTTGAATAATTATTTGATATAGCTCAGAGATTTGATGATTACCTCCTCCAGTTTCAAAAGACTTCATATTCCAAACTTACAACAAGCTACGAATAAGCCATCACTCTGTACGCCATCAAGTCACCTCCGCCAACCCCTCCAACCCCCTCACAACCCCTTCAACAACCCCCCTCCTCCTCCTCCCTTCCTCCCCAACCCCCCTCAAAAACGCATCAACCCTCCCATTCGCAGCCCTCCGCCTCTCCTTCACACCCCCCTCCGTAATCACATCCAACACCCGCGTCTGCATCTCAATACAACACTCCTGAAACACCGTAAACACGTTTCGTCCGGCGCTTGTGCGCAGGTATTCTATGCAGGCGGGGCAGGAGGGGTGGACGCGGATGTGGTGTGGTTTCAGGGGGGTTCCGATTTGGGTGTATGTGTCGTGGCCTTCTGTTAGCCAGAAGTGGCGGGATTCTAGGAGGCGGAGGATCTTGAGAGGTGAGGTTGGTTAGTTTTGAAAATGGGGGGGAGGGGTTGGGAGGGGAGAGACCTTTTCGCAGATTGTTATTTTCGTGTCGTCTGGACGGTTTTTGCAGAGCTGGAGCATTTCTTTGGCGTCGGTTATTGTTTGGGTCATGTATTTTTGGACGTCTTTTGGTGCGGTGCAGGAAGGGTTGTTGGTGTTGGTTTGTGAAGTGGGGTCAATGTTGTCGAGGAGGAAAGACGCGATTCTCCGGATTCTGTGGCTTAGTTTTCGGGTTGATTCTTCGGTGGTTTGATCGTGGAAAAGGAGGAAGGGCGATTCTTCGTGTGCATTATAAGTAGTACTGTTGGTTGAGGATTGTGATTTTGAAAGGGTTGAGGCCAGAAGGGAAAGGATGTCGTGAACTGTTAAAGAGTTACTGAGGAGAGTCGTTTTGGTTTGGGTTTCTTTGGGTGGTTTTAGTTTAGTGAATCATTGATCGACGAGTACCAAGTCGACAAAGGATATAATCAACCAGAGAAATCACGACCGAGTTTGGAGCTTCGCCCTTATCAGAAGAGATTTCTTGTAGTTGTGCCTTGAGCGTGACAAGTAAAGATTGCAGCGGTGTGTTCTGTGTCATACTAAGCTGATGTTTGAAGCCAAGAAATATTGACAAGCTAAAATTACAACTTTACTACATACAAGCATGTATTTCATAAAAAGGGTTATTTAAAGAAGACATCTATTCACGCCACTCAATACTTCCTCCCCTTTCACATCATTACAACATAAAAACAGAGAAAACATCTTGAAACCGGGAATAGAGCAGCAAAAATGGACCAAAGTGCAGAATCCAGACCGGTTCCTTAAGCAACGAGGGTAGAAGCAGTGGCAGCCTCGCTGTTTATATGGATTAGTATCACAAGGTTTCAATGACGACAAGAGCAGAGTAAGCAAAAAGGAAGAAATGAAAGGGACAACACGAAGAGCGAAGTGTATCAAGTCAACGCTAGTATTTTGCAAACCACAAAGCATCTGTCCATATTGAAGGGAAAACGTTTGTTGGCTGGGAAGCGGTACTTTTCGAAAACAAAGAGCCTTTTGATCATCACGTCAACCCAACACATCCGTTCTGTACCATCGCGCGAAGACGACAAGGTAGGAAGGAATACGATGGCTTTTATCGCAACATTTGACGGTGACAGAAGGCTCCTTCAGGAAACGCAAGCAAAGAGTTTTCGAAAACATCCGCGAACACGAGACTCAACAACACGCTGCAGTGGTAAATATTGGTTGGGAAAGGTACTGACGATGTAGCGTATCACCGCTTACGATCGAAACAGTACACTAACTCGACTTTGGATCCGTAGCGTGACATTGTGCTCAACGAGGAATGCGCCGACATGGATATCACTCCAATTGAATCAACTGCACACTCATGTTTGAGACAGAGGTCACGGCTTACAGGCGAATGCAAAAGACAAGCCCCAAACCAAACACCGCATATTCGTTTCCAGACAAATAGTGGAGGGATGGGATGATATGAGGAAAGAAAAGAAAATACTCACTACTTCCAGTTTGGAGCGAGCTGACCGGCAGTCTTGTAGTAACGAGCAAGACGGTGGATACGGGACTCGATCAAAATCAAGCGGAACTTAGAGTCGGCATCCTTGCGGTGCTTCTCAAGGTGCTTACGGACAGCAACAGCCTTCTTGATCAAGTGGTACAAGTCCTCAGGGATCTCAGGGCCGAGACCGTTTGTCTTGAGGATACGCAAGATCTTGTTACCAGTGACGAAGCGGACCTGGGCGACACCGTGCGAGTCTCTGAGGATGACACCGATCTGGGATGGCGCGAGACCCTTCTTGGCGAGCTTGCAGATGGACTCGACAACTTCCTCGGGCGTGGTCTTGACCCACGAGGCCGGGGTGCGGCGGTATGGGAGGGCACTGGAGGAGATACCCTTTCCTGGAGCATGCATACGACCCATCTTTGGCTGGTTCTGCGCGCGATGAGTAGTGTGAGTATGTGCATGTTGGGGGATGTTCGTAATGATAAGATGTCATAGAGGAGAGTGCCATCGCAGCTTTACAGACTTCATCTGATTCATGCAATGGATGCTCTTGCGTTCTTTGATGATGGCTGATGATGGGTGGGGACGTGGTGATGGATGGTATACGTACGGTGTTTGGTGAAAAGTTTGAGGGTGTCTGCTAAAAGTCACAACCATCCCTCTCACAAACTTCCTCTCGCCATTTTACCCAAACTGTAATCAAGTTGCAAGGTATTTTATTTGTTTACAAAGATACCTTCACCATGCATACCATTGAATCATCTGTTTTCCCCCAAAGCATACAAACAATCACGCCAAACCCTTCTTCTTGAGTCTCAACAACTGCACCTGCTTCTTAATCCTCAAATGCTTCTTACTTCTCTCTGGCAATTCAATCGACCTCAACTCCACACCACGCTTAAACCATTCACGCCACTGCAAAATGTACTTTCGCTTCTTGACGGGAATCGCGAGTGTGTCCGCCATTTCATCGCTTGTTGCTGTGAAGAGATGGTCCCATGATTTGAATTTGTCGGCAACGTCTGCGCATCCTCGGCCGATAGAAGTGAGGAACTCTTTTGGGGATGATGCACCTTCTGTTGAGTGGGAGTGGGTGTTAGTTGTCACTGGGTGCTCAATGATTCGTTTGAGGATGATTGAGATATTGAAGTTCCAGAGAGAGTTTGAACGTGCAGTGTTGGGTAGTTGGGACACGGTTGATGTTGTGCACATTTGTTTGATGGTCCAACGAACTTCGCATCCCGCCTGTATCTTATCCATTATGAATTTCCGTTTCTGTTCGGTACACTGGTCCACTGTCAGCGCTCGGAGAAGGCTTTCAAAACGTCTTCAAGTTCACAACGCATCCTTCATCACAGGTCCAACCATCCACCTTCCACTGGATACAATCGAGACCAGTTCAAATTACCTCGTGGCTTTGGAACAATCTTCGCCTTCGCCTTTGGATCGAGATCAAGGTACTTTTTGCATTCCTTCCATCCTTCGACTGAGGTGACTACGAGGCTGCGAACCGGTGTTACTTGACGTGCGACAATCTGCGAAAGTGGTCGTTGCACTTGAAGTGCGGCGAAGCTTCGTGTCAGTGGGAACATGTTCCCTTTCTGCTCTTTTTTGAGACAAATGAACAGACAAATTGAAGAAGTGGAGAGTAGACAAAAAGGGAATAAGCTAAAAAAGTACATTTGATGCAAATATGCTTTTGACTCAAGATCGTCTGTAGCGCTGTTGATCGATTCAATTCAATTATCATTTTCAATGTAGAATTGAAGGTGACTTTGACCCGTGGAGAAGATTAGTTTCTTTACATTGCACTGGGATCCGTCAAAATAGCATCGTATCTCATTCGCATTTACGAGTCTAACAAAATCTGTCGAGACGGGCAGGTTATATTGATCAGAACACATTTCGAGTTCCTTCAATCGTAGTAATTCCGTAAACCAAGGAGGAATGGGTCCAGAAAAGTTGTTTCCACCAAAGTAAAACACACGTAGCTTTGATAAATATTTGGTTCCAAGAGGAATGGCTCCAGAAAACTGATTGTGGGACACGTCAAGGTGGGTTAAATTTGGCAACAGTTTCATTTCATCTGGCATTACTGACAGGCGATTGTGGTGGAGTATTAATCTGGACAATTTCGTCAAATTCCCAATTTGTACTGGAATAGGTCCAGACAGCTCGTTTTCCGATAAAAGGATCGATTTGAGTTTGGTTAATAGTCCAATTTCTCCTGGAATCTCGCCAGTAAAATTGTTCCTTGCGAGATTCAAGATCATCAACTCTTTTAGGTCCCCAATTTCCGGTGGAATACTTCCACTCAAGTTGTTGCCGGATAGATCCAGAATCTCCAGATTCGTCAAATTTCCAATTGAAACGGGAATGGTTCCATTCAGAAAAGTGCTGGGTGACTTTGAACGAAACTTCAGTTCACGCAAAGACGCTAATTGGCAAATAACTTCAGGAAAAGGTCCTGAGCATGTTGTTTGAAACAAAATTAATCGTCGTAGCTGTTTTAAGAGTTGAATTTCATCAGGAAGTGGGGATGTTAAATCGCAATGTATCAATTTCAGACTTTCCAGTTTGCCAAGGTGTCCAATATCTGGCGGAATGTGACCATTAATACCGATTAACTCCAGGTCGGCTAAATTTGGCATACGACACAAAGACGTCGTGAATCCAATCTTCTTCGGTTCCTTCACTTTCGGTCTCAGATGTATGGTATTTCTGTTTTCATAGCGATTCATTATCTCGATATACTCGTTCAGAACGTCATATGTGAGGCGGACATTGTCTTGCCAATACACATCCACAATCACATCTTGGATCCAAGGAGGTGGTGGAGCTGCAACGGAGAAAAAGAGTTTCATTAAGTCGCTTCTCGATTCTGTGGATTGATCGGGCTCGTGCTGGAGGCGGGGTATTGATTGTTTGAGCGCGGAAATGATAAAGTGCTTCGATGTGACAATGTCCTTGATTCGGCGGCAGATTCTGATGCATTTGTATACTTCTGGAATGGATACCCAGAGGAAGATTGGTGAAAGTACTTCAGTGGGAAGGCTGGTGAGTGCATGCATTTTTGTGGAAGCAAATAAATAACTTGGCAGATAAATGGAAACGAAGAATTGTTTATCATTTAACTTGAGTTGCCCAAGATTGAATGTGGTTGTTGTTAACAATTTCAGTTAAACAAGGCTGATCATTCTGTTCTGCCAAGGTGGATATCAACAGCAGGATTGGCGATAATTATTGGGCCTCAACTTCCCTCCCAGTCTCCTCCTTGATTTTTTAAATGCTTGTCTTTGCAAATTTGAAATTCTCCCATTTAATATTTCGGAGGAATCGGAATCTTCTCTCAAAATCAAACAAGCCAAGATGCGACGCATAGTGTCGACAAAGACAGTCCAAACTGTAGTCCATAAGAAGGATGGATCATCTCAAGTGAAGGAGGAAACGATCGTGACGACAAAGTATGAGCCGGTGCTGGCTTTGGTGTCCTCCGGAGGTATTTCTAAACTTGAGGCCACGTGTTGAATAAGGGGAATTCATTACAGACCAGACGGTTGATCAGATGAAGCATGTGTCGTCTTTGATCCAGAAAACCGGGCTGATTCCAAGCGATCATGTTGAGGCGGAGGTTGTTTGGTTTTACAAGTTGAGTGCAGCTCTGCTTGTGAAGTTCAGCACACTAACCGAGGTTTGTCTTGAACAAAAAGACACCTTGGATTAGAGGATCTTTATTTCAAGCTTGAGACTCCTGAAAACATTTCCCAGCTCATTCTCGCTCTGTTCGCTGCCAAGATTGATGCGTTTATCAAGAACGAATCCGTGCTTGATATCAACTTGGTTCGAGAAACTGAAAACGGGGCGATTTACATTCAGAGTGCCGCGCCAGGAGCGTCGTCGCGTTTGGGGTATGAGAGGATGTAAGGGTGCCACACTATATCTTTCAGGGTTGTCTGATTAATTTGTGGACAGAATTGATGAAAAGTATTTGAATGCAAAGGACAAGGAGGCGGTCTACCGACTGGAGTCGTACCGCTCCTCTAGCACAGCCGCGTTCTCGACCAACCTCATGTCGTATTTTGTCCGCAAATGCACGTTTCCTAAAAGTTCCGAATCCAACGAATTCTTGATGAAGAGTATTTCGGATCCAGATTTCATCGTTCACTGCACCCCAGCTACCTATACTTCGTATGAGCGGGTTATCAAGCAAGTCTTGGTTCGTGCTGGCATTGTTATTGAATGTCAACATGTCCCAAACAGTATTGAGAAGCGATTGATTATCGGTTATAAGCAGGGTACTACAGAGAATTACTTTTCGGCTTTGACGGACTTGTATCAGTACTACGGGCTTTATTCCACCAAGAAATTTGTCGAGTCTTTTGCGAATGGTGTTGTGGTCCTGTCCGTGTACCTGAAGCGGTTGGAGAAGAAAGGAGTACCACCTATGGAGGAATCAATTGTGCAGGTTATGAAAGAGGCTTCACTCTTGTATTGTCTTCCAAATACGCCCCTTCAAGGAGACTTTCGCGAGGGCAAACTTTCAGGTAACGTTTTTCTTCTTTCGATAAGTTGCCCTGACTTGATTTCAGTTCAAGAAGCTATTTATGGACACGTTGGATGGATATTCGCGCAGCATTTTCTTAATCGTCTTGGTAGCGAGTATTCCTCACTCTCGTCTCTTCTTGACTCCGAAGACACGAATCACAATGAAATTTTGTTGAATCTCAAGAAGCGACTCAGGTCGGACACGTTTACTCCTCAGTACATTCTTCAAGTGCTGAGACAGTACCCGCACCTGATTAAACTTTGCTACGTCGACTTTGCTATGGTGCATTACATTAACACTGGTAACGCACTCGGACCAAGCTTGTCTTACCAAAGACTTCAAGCGACCCCAGTCTTAACTAAGTCAGAACTCTTGGATACAATCCGCAAGTCAACTGCGAACACACAAGAATTTCAGATCTTCGAGTCTCTTGCCACCTTCAACAAACACATTCTCAAGACCAACTTTTATCAACCCACCAAAACCGCCTTATCGTTCCGTCTGGACCCCAAATTCCTTCCTGCCACGGAATACCCGCAACCCTTGTTCGGAATGTTCTTTGTCGTCGGATCCGAGTTCCGCGGCTTCCACCTCCGCTTTCGAGACATTGCTCGCGGTGGAATCCGGGTAATCACATCAAGAAACAAGGAAACGTATTCCACAAACCTACGGGGATTGTTTGATGAGAATTACGCGCTGGCAAGCACCCAACAACGCAAGAACAAGGATATCCCTGAAGGCGGGAGTAAAGGAACTATTCTATTGGACCCATCACACCAAAACCAGTCTAGAGTCGCTTTTGAAAAGTACGTTGATGCGGTGTTGGATTTAGTTGTGGTTGGACAGACTCCGGGTGTCAAGGACGTTATTGTGGATTTGTATGGACGGCAAGAGATTTTGTTCTTTGGACCGGATGAAGGGACAGCTGGGTTTATGGACTGGGCGGCGAAGCATGCTCGCCATCGTGGTGCGTCGTTTTGGAAAGCGTTTACGACGGGGAAGTCGCAGGAGTTGGGTGGTATTCCACATGACTTGTATGGTATGACGACGCGCTCTGTTCATCAGTATATTCTTGGGATTTATGAGAAGATGGGGGTTGATGAGGGTAAGGTTACAAAAGTTCAGACTGGTGGACCGGATGGGGATTTGGGATCGAATGAGATTAAAATCTCTGGAGACATGACGATTGCAGTTGTTGATGGGTCAGGTGTCTTGTACGATCCTATTGGGATTGATCGAGCTGAGTTGAGACGTCTTGCTGATGCTAGGAAAACGATCAGTGAGTTTAACGTTGCCAAGCTCTCTGTAGATGGATTCCACATCTTGATTGACGAGAATAATGTCAAGTTGCCCAACGGGACTCTTGTTGGTTCGGGGTTCAAGTTTCGAAACGAATTTCATCTGAATCCGTTGGCTTCTGCAGACATTTTCGTTCCTTGTGGAGGACGTCCAGAATCCGTGGATATTACAAACGTGATAAAGCTTTTCAAAGACGATGGAACACCAAAGTTCAGATACATTGTCGAAGGCGCGAACTTGTTTTTAACACAAGAAGCTCGTCTCAAGCTGGAGGAGGCTGGAGTTATTTTATTCAAGGACGCCTCTGCAAACAAAGGAGGAGTTACATCGTCGTCGCTTGAGGTTCTTGCAGCATTGGCTTTCACTGACATTGAGTTCGACGAGAATATGACCGTTAAAAATGGCGTGGTTCCAAATTTCTACGCTGACTATGTCGCATCTGTTCAGCAATTTATCGAAACCACTGCGCGTCTTGAATTTGAATCTCTATGGCGAGAAGGTCGCCGTACTGGGACTCCACGTTCTGTTCTCTCGGATACGTTGTCCGAAAGTATCGTGAAATTGAACGAAGAGCTCCAGAGCACAACCCTTTGGGAAAATGCAGCGCTTCGTCGTTCTGTTCTTTCCGAGGCATTACCAAAGGTCCTCCTTGACAAATTGGGGATGGACACGCTTCTCGCTCGTATTCCAGAAGCTTATGTTAAAGCTATCTTTGGAAGTTACTTGGCCTCTCGCTTTGTGTACAAGTATGGAGCAAATCCATCTCAATTCGCCTTTTTCGAGTTTTTGGCACCATACTTTGACAAGTTGCGTAGAATTTCGCACTAGACATTTATATTTGACGAATACATCCTTCTTAAATGCACATTCCTTTTATTGTGACCCGATAATACCCGAAATTTGAGTTTTGGCTTTCTGACGCCACCCGCTTTCCGTTTTCAAAGATCATCCAAATGCCCTCTTTCAACAAGACTGTGGAGACCAAGACCACCAAGACCACAGTAACCAAGGCTGATGGAACCTCCCAAGTCGTTCGTGAGGCTACCACAATCACAACTCGGTACCAGGCGATTGCAGCTGCGATTGTGGAAGGTTGGTGACATTGCCTTAGTATCACTTGGGCTAACATGTGTACAGCCCTTCAGAAGCCCCGGGCTCAGGACAAGTTCTACGAGCACGTCAACTTTGAGTGGATTAACGATCCGGCAGTCGTTGTTCCCGCCGAGGTATGTTCAATTGCTAATCTGATCTCCACCAAGCCTAACTGTCTCATCATTTTGGATTCCAGTACCCAGCCTGGGGATCCTTCTACGAATTGATGGACGCTACGCAGAAAAAGCAGGTGTCGCTGCTCGAGGACATTGCTTCAAAAGCGGAATTGAATGAAGATGAGGCAAAGCTGTTTGCCATTTGGACTGCCTCTGTCCAGCGATTTAAGGACTGGGCTGAAACCGGCGGTTCAATTGCGCCTGTTGACCAAGCTCTTTCGTTAATTACCGAGTTGTTGTTCGATGGTTGCGAATCTTGGACTGATGCTTCTCTTGCGGCATACTTGGCACACGCCCAAAAACTTGGAATTGCAAAGCCATTTCTCTTCCATGCACAGCCTTCGTTGGATGATTCTAAGGCCCAGGTCCTCAACTTAGATCCATATGGACTCTCTCTGCCGTCCCGTGACTACTACTTTGATGACAAGTTTGAGGAGAAGCGTGCCCACTTCTTGGCCCATACCACCAACGTTGCCAAGCTTGTTGGTGAAGACCGTCTTGCGCCAGACTTTGCTGCCGCCGTGATTCGGTTCGAGACAAAGTTGGCTCAGATTTCCATGAAGCGCGACCAGGAACGAGAGTTTTCGAAATACTACACCATAACTTCCCTCGACACTCTCTTCTCTGGAATTAACGAGCTCAGATCTCTTGATGCCAAGGAAGCCAACTACCCAGAAGGAGAGGGAACTGTTGTCGTTGATGACGCCACCAAGGAACGTATTGGTCTCTTCTTGGAGTCTTTGTACGGAAACTTGAACTTGCGTGCAACTCTTGAGGCAAACTATGCGAAGAGTTACCCAGAGAGCACTGCCAACCAATTCCCAATCTCTGTCAACGACGGTGACTACTTCCGCAGAGTCTTCACTCTTCTCTTTGCTGAGGAAAACAAGAACGACTTGCTCGCGTACCTTCAATACAAGGCCATTCACGCTGCCTCCCAGTACAGCACGCAAGCTCTTGACGCTGAGTTCTTTGATTTCTACAACCGCAAGATTTACGGCCAACGTGAGCAAAAGAGTGACGAAAAGAGATCCGTTGCTCTTGTTAACAGTTGGACTGGATTCTTGTTTGGTAAAGTGTTTGTGAACAAGTACTTTTCCGAGGCAGACAAGGTCAAGGTTGTTCAAATGATTGCGGAAGTCGCTGAAGTGATGGGCGAGTCTATCAAAAGAAACGATTGGTTGACTCCAGTGACCAAGGAAGCTGCTCTTGAGAAGCTCGCTACTTTCAGAACCCAGATTGGATTCCCTGACAAATGGAAGAGTTACGAAAGTCTTGTCTTTGAGGAAGGCGACTCGCTCTGGACATTGTACCAAAAAGTCAAGATCTTTTCATTCCAAGTGGACTTTTTGCACAAGATCAACACGCCAGTTGACAAGAGTGAATGGGAGATTGAGCCACAAGTCGTAAACGCATACTACCACCCAAGTCACAATATTATTGTGTTCCCCGCCGCATTTTTGCAGCCTCCATACTACACTGCTTCAATCGACCAGCTCAAATACGAAGTGAATGCCGAAGACCGTGCCTTGGCTGCTGACGACGAGCTTGTCTTGGATGCTGTTAACTTTGGTGGAATCGGAGCCGTCATTGCCCACGAAGTCACCCACGGATACGACGACCAAGGACGTTCGTTCGACAAGGACGGAAACATGAACGACTGGTGGACACCTGAAGATGCTGCCCTCTTTGAAAGCAAGTGCGATATCATGGCGCTCCAGGAATACACCTTCACAGACCCAGAGACTGGCGACGTTCACAAAATGAACCCACGTTTGTGTATGGGTGAGAACCTTGCTGATTTGGGAGGTGTTAGTCTTGCTGTTCAAGCCTTTTCGAAGCGTGTTGCGGAAAAGGTTGGAGCTGAGGAGGTGGAGAGGCGGTTGGCGTTGTTGAGAATCTTCTTCGCGGCTTGGGCTTCCCATCAGAAGACTAAGATGACAAAGGAGGCTGCGATTAGTCGGTTGGCGATGGATCCACATGCTCCTGGACCGTTCCGTGCTGGTGTTGTTGCCAATGTTGAGCAGTTCTACGAAGCGTTTGGGATTAAGGAGGGTGACGGAATGTACCTTTCGCCTGAGAAGCGTGTTGTTATGTGGTAGAGGGGTTTTGATTTATTTGTGCTCTGCCCTAATAAAATATATACTTGTGTTTGATAATTTTAGAGACTAGTAGGTATCCTGACATCGTCACCTTATGGTGAAGTCGGCGAAGATAGTGATAGATAGGAACGCCTCCGGATCTAGCTTCACGACAGAGCCGTTCACTCCTTTTTTGCGCAGGATGCGGCTTCCCTTGATTAAATCTCGCGCAAGCCACCCGAAATTGACCGAAAACATGAAATTTTCCGAATCACCCTCCTTCCCTTCCTCAATTTCTTTCCCTTAACACCCTTCTCGAATCTACCTGCCACTACAAACAACATGGCCATTGACTGGACAATCATATTCCCCGCTGTCGTTGGACCGTTGATGACATTCCAAGGTGCTGCGGGGTCAAAGCTTGCTGCGCTCGGTGGCGGTCCGGGTTTCTCAACGTTTATCATCTTCTTCTTTGCTTTCTTCCCAGCGCTGATTCTGTGGTTGGCGGATACGAACGGTGGAAGCTCACCGGACCTTGCGTTGGGCAGAGCTAATACGCAGTGGTTTGCGTACCTGTGTGGGTTGTGTGGCCCTTTTGTTGTGTTGTGTATCTGTACGATTATTCCAGTCTTGGGAGCGTCGCTGTACTTTGTTGTTTCAGTGACTGTTAATATGACGGTTGCGCTTATTCTGGACAACTATGGGCTTATTGGGTTGCCTCAAAACACAGCTTCTACCGGGTCCATTGTTGGACTTGGTGTCATTTTGTTCTCTGTCATTGTCATTGGCTTCGCTCCTTCTAAAGTTGTGCCACCGGCTCAAGAGCTTCCTGATTCTCCTGGTGTGGTACAAGCACATGAGCACAAGGTTGATGTTGTCAAGGCAGAGGAAGAGTCAGCTACGTCTTCCAAAGTAAACAAGGGCAGTTTATTCAAGTATTCCATCTTCTTGGCTTTCGCTGCGATGGCTGGAGCACTTGGATCTGTTCAAGCTGGTCTTTCGTATTCCTTGTCTGTTGGGTACGGATCAAGCTCGTTCTCAGTTATGGCAAACAGTGGTCTCGCTGTGGTTCCATCATTCCTTGCCTTCTTGGTACAGCACTCCAAGCAGCCAACCGACTTCCGCAAAGTATTCAGAGAAGCTCCATGGTGGTCATGGATTGCTGCACCCGTCAACTTTGCTTTCATTTGTACAGTGACCTATTTGCCAGCTCGCTTGGGAACTGCTGTTTTGGTTGGAACCATGACGTGTACAACGCTTTTGGCTGCAACGATATTTGATCATTTTGGGTTGTTTGGGCTCCCAGTCCAAAAAGTGTCGGCGTTGAAGGCGGGAGGAATCATGTTGCTTCTTGCGGGAGTTATCGTCATGTCAATTTATAAATGATAGTTGCAGTGTTGTAGTAAAACATTTAGAATCTGAACCAAGTCTAGAATTGGGTAGCGACTATGAAACAAGAGAAATCGAAAGTTTACTTCGAAATGGGTATAAATAACGTAATGATAAAGGATAGAAGCATGTAAGATTATCACATGTGAAAGTAATAGTTGTTGCTGCTGAAGCAGAGCACAACTGATCCATCCGCATTGAAAATCTTAACAGTCGCTTGTCCCCAAATATTAAACTGTGGAACAATACCCGGCAACGCAAGCTGCAAATTCTGTGTCATCCAGTCCTTTGAAATCGGACAGTTCACTCCCTTGAATGTACAGAAATCGAAAGTCTGGGTTTGGGAAACAGGGCCCCAACATGGTTGGCCTGGGTTCCCACCACCAAGTGAACATACTGTTGTTTGCATCTGAATCTTGGCGCCGGCTGTTACGGTTGCGGTGTACCATCCGTTCAATTGGACGATTGTGGGTTGGCCGCCTCCCATCGCCTAGAATAAATTTAAGCGTTTACTAAGATATAATAAGAAGTGGGGTTTTTGGAATGGGTCTTACCATGGGTGGGAGGTTGACAGCGTTCAAAGTGAATGATTCTGAGTTATCGCAAACAAACCATGACGCGTCCTGTGGATATTTGGCCGTGTTTGGTTGTGCGTAGGTGGAGAGAGGGAGGAGGAACGAAATTAGGGCGACGGCTACTGAAGAGGCAAGCATCTGATAGCATAATCGGGTTAAAAACTAGAGGCGATAGGATCATATGCGTTTACGTTTGCAGGGATTCTTTCTTTCCTTTAAAGTGAAGAGAGTCTTTGATTTTTGGTGGTCTTTTGCGCTTCATTGTTGGATGGGAGACAATGGACGACAATGGGAAGTCAACGACAATGGCAGCAATTCTCGCAACATGATTGGAGATAGCGTGACAAGCTGAAACTCGCAGAAAAAAGCAAAAATTAAAGGTAAGGTATTTATTTGTGAATAAAACGAAGAACGAACGGAAGTATCTTAACGAGGAACGAAACCAAGGCATCAATTCCCTGGGTTCTGTTGAAACAGCAAATTCGAATTCTGCAAACATAATACAACACTACTTCCAGCCTGCACCAAAATCTTTGCACTCCCCCACACACCAATCACAGTTTCTGGAGGTGGAATCACAATCTGTTGGTTCACCGTCATCCAATCCATCGCGATTGGACACACAGCTCCGGGAAGCGCGCAGAAATTGTATGAATACGAATGAGATGTGGGGAGGATGCATGGCGACGAAGATCCTTTCGATCCTCCGCAGACTGTTGTTGAGATTGTGAGGATCGCGCCTGCACTGACTGTTGCAGTGTACCTTCATAATATTGTGTGAGAAGCTTTTTTTATAATTACGATAATTGAGGGGGGTTTTGTACCATCCATTCATGGTCAAGACTGTTTGTGTTCCTCCGCCGACGTAGAACGGTTGGATCGTGTTGATTACGAAACTGTCGTCACCACAGGTGCTCCATCCGCCAACGTACGAGTCGCGGTCGGCGAGGGTTGAGTTTGTGGAGTAATCGTTGAGGATGAGGGATGTTGCGTTGACATGGAATGCGGCGAGGGCGAGAATGAGGATGGATAGCATTCTCGAGTCGTTCTATTCCTTCTGTTGTTTTTTCTTAGGTTAGGTGGTGTTGTGTAATTTTTTGATTTTCGGCAGCTTGTGATTGGGGGAACAGAGTTGTTGGATCCAATCAGATTTTGGGAAGGAACGTATGGTGTATAAGCGGTATATATTTAGTCGTAAATAAATCACTATAACGTTCGATTAATTATGAAACAAGAGGGAAAGGTTGTTTGAATAACCGCTAGTCAACTACCCATTAAATCACCAACTCAACCCATCTTTCATAATGTTCTTTGATCGAGGCAAAGAATGGGTGCAACAGAATCGCGGATGGAGTCAAGCGTTTCTTTGGAGAATACTCAAACATGCCCTATTTTCAACAAACTTACACAAACCAAAATACAAAAAAGCGTACTGACCTCCATCAAGGCCAGAAATCCGGGGTGTTCGGAACAGTGGCGTTGGAACCTAGCTTTGAGAGACTTTCCAGGATGTAGGGCCCCGACGATTTCAAGAGTTTCAAATTCGAAGCAGTCTTCTTCTGGCCGACCAAGTGTTCTGCAACAAAGGAGTAAGTATAGCGTTTCAAGAGGAACCTGGAATTAAAGTACTCAACTCGACAATATCTTGACGAACAGCAATCTCGCTCTCACCTTTGAACAACTGTTTTCCAGTCAAACATTCTGTCGAAGAATTTGTAAACCTTTTGAATGGCAAATACGTAAATGAAAGACGAACCCGCAAAGATACACGCGACACTCCACACATCAATCGCAGAGGTATACTGCTTCCCAGCCCTCCCACCACCCACCGGAAACTCTTGCTGAAAAAACACTTCCGGTGCACGATAAATCACAGTCTGCACAGCTGGCGAGTATGGACGCGCGGGAACCCATTCACGACGGGCGAGACCAAAGTCAATCAGTTTGATCAATGGCGGGTTTCCGGGGGTTGTATGTTGGAGCATGATATTCGAGGGTTTCATGTCGCGGTGCATTATTCCGTGGATGGAGAGGTATGCGAGTGTGAGTGTGAGTTGGTATGTGATGTGCTGTTTTGTGTTTGAAGGAATCGGGGTTTAGTGTTGGTGTTGAATCTAAGGGATGAATACGATATGATTGAGGTTTCTATTGCTCGCTTCGCTTGCCAAAATAAGCCTTCCGACTGCGTCAATAAATCTGTCGGAAATCTCTTTTCGCTTCGCTCACAGTTTCACTCTTCGACTTCGTCGGTCATAGTTACTCGTTCCGCCCGCTGTTCCCTCCACTCACTCTATTCACTCAGCCATATCTCTAAAAAAAACTCACCGCAGACCAATTCATATTAAAACAAGAACGCTCACGCAGACTACAAGCAAGAGTAGAAGGACAATATTCAAGCACAAGGTACGCTCTATCAACGTCCTTGCCGTGATCCAACAACTGCACGAGGAAAGGAAAAGAATCCTTGATACAGGAACGAGTCATTGTTTGGAGGACCATGAGTTCACGAATGTAAGCTGCTGGAATGTTTAAACGTTCACGAATGATGTTGGGGGGTGGGCTTGTTGATGTGGTGGATGTGGTAGTGGATGGAACTGGGGAAGGGATTGTTTCTGTGATTTGTTGGCATTTGATGGCGACGTAGGGTTGCTGTTGGAGGGGGTCTTGTTTTGGGTTGTTTGTTGGAGTAGCGCGTTTTGCGAGGAGGACACTTCCGTATGCACCTTGGAGTTGAATGAGATACGGAAGCGGTAGATAAGATCCATACCTTTTCCAAGTTCTTTGATTGACACGTACTTGTTGAGAAAGCAGTTGTTTTGTTGGGGCAAAGGAGTTACATGGCCATAAGGTGTAACTGATTCGTATGTTGAGAGGGATGGAGTAGTTGAGCCAGAGGCAACTGAACGCGTGGCAGAGTAGTCGGACGTGTTGTTTCCGAGCATCTTTTTCTGTCTAGTTTGACAGGTATTTAACGACGGGATAGCTGGAGCAGAAGCGAGTGAGTCGGGGATTCGAGCCCAAAATCGGAAATCCCGGCCCACCTCAAATTTGGTTCATTGGCCTGTTACTTCTGCAATATTGCTCCGAGTTCCTTGAATCTTCGTAAAACATATGTTCTTTATTCGTTTATGCTCTATTCAAAGTTCCACGATTTCAGAATAAAAGATAAGGAAGATATAGAGAGTCTAATGAGAACCAAGATCATGAGCCTCTACATGTGCCATAAACTGTTCCTCAAACTTGTACTTGTGCGCTGGACAAATTCGATACTTTCCGCATATGTCACAGTTGAGCCAGGCAGTGCTACGCTTCCAGAATGTTGCGCAGCGGTCGTTGTTTGTTATTGCCTGACACAAACTAGCCTCTTTCTTCGCAATATCCGCTGCATCCTTTGCTTCCTTCACACGCTTTCGATTTTCCTTAGACTCTTCAATGGCTTTCCGCTTTGCAGCCTTCGTTTCCACCGCTTCCTGTTGTGTTTGATGAAGATCTTGGATTGAGTATGTCTTGTTCAACTTAAGGACACTTTGCATGTTGCCTGAGACCTTATTGACCAATGATCCGGTAGTCCGAGAGTCAAATACTTTGAGTAGCTGGGTGGCAACTTGTGGGAGAGCTCCTTCAAGGGAGGGGGCGTCGGCAATGTTGAGGAGGGCATTTTTTCGAATAGTTTCTTTTGACCACGGATAAATTCCGGTGTGTCTAAATGAATCCATTATCCACTTTTTAGATAAAGACTTACGTGCCTCCAGAACGATTGGTATCATTTCTGAGCCTAGACTCGCAAAGGTACAGTTGTGAAAGCTTCTTTTGTGTTGGAATAGGCGCACAATTTTGCGTTTCAAATTCGCGAAAATAGCATCATCCAAGGGCTGCAAGAAGTGTGTGCTATTGGCAGGTAAGAAAAAGCCTTGTATGCCAAGCTTGAGGCAAGAATCCAGAGCATCAGCTGTTTTGTGGACGCCAAGGTTGTCCATTAAGAGTACAGGAGTCAAACTTGGATGAAAACTGTTCCACGAGGCTTTAAACTCAGCAAGAACCGGAATCCATTGTTCCTCTGTCAAGAATCCAGTCTCACTGAAGACTAGTCTTATAGGAATGGCATCTTTCTGCCGCTTTCCAGCATCAGGATCGTGGATTTGCAGATTTCCGAAGCTGATTGGCAAAACCAAAACATCAAGAATGCGCTCGCCAGAAGCAGTGACAAAAGGAATGAAGCTAGCCATCTTGCCTCGAGTGCCAGTAAGCTCATTTGGGCGGGATACAAGGTTGCTAACAATTGCCTTGGAGCTAGAGGAACTGTTGAAGAGCTTCAAGCGCATTTCATCCACATTGACCAAGTTCTTCCAGCTGTAGCGGCCAACAGTCATCCAACGCTCAAAGCGATCAACCCAGTCATTGACCTCAGCTTCAGTAAGCGGTGACGTGCGAGCTGGACTGATAGCTTTCGTAGTTCGAGTGTTAATGCGATCCTTGTGTCTCTCCTTGAAACCATCATACCACGCCCGAGCCGTCCATTCCGACGGTCCCCGAGCCTGATGATCGTATGCTGTAATCAATTCAATAAAGTCTAAACGTGCCATGGGTCGATGACATATTGATCGGGCCTCAAGAAAGGCGACGAAAGTTTCCTCTTCCTCATCAGAGAACCGTCGGTTCCCGTGCGATCGTCCCGCACTCTTCTCACTTCTGCGATATAATCCTCGCACCTGATCCTTGCTCAAACCGTGCTCTTTGGCTACTGTTTCTGCCGCCTTTCGAACAGAATGGGTGTTATTGAATTGCTCTGTCATATCTGATAAAACTCGAGTCTTTTGCAAGGCCGAGCCTTGGAATCTTGCCAAACTGGAGTACTGAGCTCTATTGCTCGCTGGATGGCTGTTGGAGTTGGTGAGTTTAGCACGAAGCATGTTAAGTGGAAAATTGGTTTATTTCGGGTGGGCCGGGATTTCCGATTTTGGGCTCGAATCCCCGACTCACTCAGCAAAAGAAATCCAACAAACACAAACAACAAAATGGTACAGCCAAGCCTTGTCCTTGAAGGCATCACTTCCCTTGAACCAACGGTTGTTCTTACTTGGAGCAGCGATGTGAACAGCACCGGCCCACGCATCGCAGCCTCGGTTCAGTCTGAAACAGCCCGACACGGATCGATAACCTGCACAGAACCCCTTTTTGACACTGTCTCCGAGGCCATTTCAGTCACTTCAATTGGCGTACGTACTTGTCTCCTACTTCTACTTGTTAACCCTAACCCTCCTCTGACAACTGATCTGGGTTAAACAGGATGTGTCGCTCGTTTCAATCGCTGCTTTCACAAACTCGGACCGCATCGCTTCGGTCGCTGCTCTTCTCGCTTCTCTTTTTGAAGCTCAGAATGTGGCGCGTGTGTTGGTTGTTGGTGCTTTGGACGTTGTGGCTGGAAAGGAGGTTGTCACGG
The DNA here is from genome assembly GCA_002104985.1 of Rhizoclosmatium globosum. Classification (NCBI taxonomy): domain Eukaryota; kingdom Fungi; phylum Chytridiomycota; class Chytridiomycetes; order Chytridiales; family Chytriomycetaceae; genus Rhizoclosmatium; species Rhizoclosmatium globosum. Next base: position 31,016 of record MCGO01000020.1, on the reverse strand, counting down.
CCGCGTTGCACTGCCAAACTAAAAGTAACTGCGTTTCACCCCTCCTCTTTAATGCGTTACTAATTACGATTTGTAATAAGGTACATTGCATACACTCAATCCATCCGTGCCGTTGAATGATCGCTTCCTTGGAGCTCTGGTTGTCTGTTTGCGTGCGTCTCCTTCGATTCAGACTACTCTGCTCGCCCTTCCTGCAAAAAAAGAAAGAAGTCAGGAAGATGGACGGGTCCTGGCGAGGTTGCAGGGGGAGGTTGTTGATGAAGGGATTGATGAGCTGGTGAATGAGGTGAGTCTCCTGTTTTGAGTGAGACGATGAGGAGGTTGAACAAGCGACTTAAACGAGTGAAGGAGAATGATGACAATATAGTGGACGAGGAGGGTGAAGAGAGGAAGTACTGCGGACTGAGCATTTGTCTTCAGGCTCACAGCCGAAGAACTGGAAGAAACGTACAACTGATAAGGATGTTTACAATAAGAGGAATTGCGAAGGGAGCGGGATTTCAATGGCAGCCGTTTTGTCAGAGCCAATGGGGATAAGATGCGAGCAATATGGAAATGGAATCAATAGCTGACACTCAACCGGTTTGGAATCAACTAACGCTTCTACCTGAAGGTACAATCATTCACTGGCCTCAAATTCAATGCGGATGTTGCTCGAACCGTTGTCCTTCCACATTTTGCAGCGAGACGGAAGTTGGAACAGGAAGGCAAAGTCGAGAAGAAGGATGATTTGTTGTTGATGTACATGTGAAATGAATAAAGTCGCGTCGTCTTCCGTATTTCAAATCGGTGATTTGAGCTTGATTCGTTCAGGCGATAGTGAGTTGCTTCATTTTGTGACATCGGCACCTGGGTTCGAGTCACGTGATGAACGCCACTACGAACAAAAAAGTCGATGATTACAACTGAACAATTTCGTGATTCATGATGATTTATCGAAAATGGTGAACAATCCCTGAGACTTTTTTGATATAAGAGGGTGAGGTATAGTTGGCCTCTGTACAGTTGTTGTTAGGAGAGGGTGGGACTGACTCTGAGGTGTTGTAAACATAATACTAATTAAATAGGCCTTTGTATTTGAAATAAAGACGCTTTCGAGCACCGCCAAGCCTCATCAAGAGTTGGCGCATAGGGTTCACAGATTATGAGTATGGGTTACTCACGAAATGGTCTCTACCTTTCGCATCCGTTTCTATATCGGCGATGTAACAGCTGAATCTTGTATGTATCGGATGTGTGTGTTAACGATGGGATCTCGATCGAAATCGCCAGTTGTGATTGGGATTGATTCGAAATTTCGCAATTTGCACGCCCAACTTGCGCAATGGTTTTGTCAACAACAACATTTCGAAGCACATTTGAAATCGACCCGCAAAAAACTCCTTTACAAGGAAAGCCCCCAACTAAGTGGCCCATTTCATATCTTCCTTGAAACTCTGTCGCAAACCCAAACAACCATCAAGTACCCAAAAATGAACTCAAGCTCTGTTGCATCTGATCTCGAACTGCCACTTCTCACACTCAGCCTTGGATCTGTAGTTATTGCCCTTTCGGTAGTAACCATCAATGTGATTGCATCCCTGCGGAACGAGGACGGAAAGCTTCCCTCCCTCAGCTTCTGGACCAAGAAGGCTCCTGCGAAACAGCAGAAGCCAACGACTCTTGAAGTCACTTGTCAAGTCAAGACCCGGCTTCCCTCTGAATACTCATCCATGGAACACTCTCTGCTTTTGTACACAAACAACATTGACAACGAGGAGCATCTTGCGCTTGTCTTTGGCTATGAAGTGTCGGAGGATGGTGTGTACAGTCGTAGTTTGGAGGGCGTTCGGGAGGGAGAAAGTCCAAGGGATCGGGCTGTAAGAGGTGCTGTCGATGCTGGTGAGTTAACAACTAGTTTGGCATATTTGTTTCAGCCTCTGTCTAACTCTCTGTATTAAAACAGAGAAAGTACCAAAGACGTCAACAAAGAAGGGAAACAAGGACCCCCTCGCTCGTATTCACTCTTGCTGTTTCACTGGTGAAACTCTTGGAAGTGTGCGATGTGACTGTCGGGAACAACTCTGTGAAGCCATGAAACGGATGGGCGAGGAAGGTCGTGGTGTCATCTTGTACCTCCGACAAGAAGGTCGTGGAATCGGGTTGCTCGAAAAGATGAAGTGAGTTTGCATTATGCTTTGTCATATGCACTGAGAACAGTTAACCTAACCGCTGATTTCAAATTAGGGCATACAACCTTATTGACCAAGGATACGATACTCAAGAAGCTAATATCCAGCTGGGTCACCCTGCTGATGCTCGGTCCTACGAAATCGCCACTGCCATTCTTCAAGATCTTCGAATCCCATCTGTCCGTCTCCTCACAAACAACCCACACAAAATGAAGAGCATGGCTAAAGACGGTGTCGTTGTGAGCGAGCGTGTGCCCATGATCCCTGCCAGCTGGTCTGACCTGAGTAAAGGGGAATTTCAAGATCGCGATGAGTACCTTGTCACAAAAGCACAGAAGATGGGGCACTTGTTGGATGTGCCCAAGGAGCTCGAAGTGTTTAGCACGGAGGCTAGTGAAAAGAAGGGAAGCATCGCTGCATGATTGGACCTTTTCTTTCATTTATCTTCATTGTGTAGTTTTCTTGTGATATATCCTTGTTGGGGCTTTTAGTTATGGGCCGTGTCTGTTTTGTTGTCTTCACAAAAATAGAGACATTAATTTTCATGTATTCTCGTTTACTCATGCTACAACGAGGAGAAACTGACACAGGTCCTCAATCCTTCACCAAGTGTGATACTAAGGGCCAGGTATTCTCTAATGCTTATGGACTAGTCTTTGTAAGCAGTCCAACGGAACTTGGACATCTTTGATTGCTTCAAAGGTTAGTGATTAGATGAGATTGAGGATAGACAAATAAAATAAAACAACTGAGTTTATTGTGGCCCCAATGAACGTGATTGTGAATGGGTGCTTTGCTTACGATGAATCTTATCCGTAATTCTCTCTGTCGTTCTTGGCTTTGACTCATACGAAGCAACTTGATCGTCGAGGAAACTAGATTGTCGTTGTAGTCGTTCTATAGTCTTTCGTCTTGTTTCGGTAGTGGATGTGATTGCAGTACTTGTTCGTGTGATTGAATCCTTGACTGCGTTTTTAATGGTTGAAGCTTGTGAATTACTTGATTTGCGGAGTTGGCTCCCTATCGATTTGATTTGATTTAACTTAATGTTGTTAAGTATGGTCTTATACTTACAAAATAGTTCCGAATTGATAACTTTTGAATCTTGAACTCGAGAAACCATTTAAGATTGTGTTTAACAACTAATGAAACCTACATGCATAGTTTTGAATCATGTAGATAAATGCAATATTGAATCCATCTGTAACTAAGGTGTATACATAGATTCCATAAAAGTTGACAGAACATACTATTGCAGACCGAATGACTGTTAAACGGGGACAGAGTAAATTAGAGAGAAGAGCGAAATTAAAATAAGCGGACCTGACTCAAATAAAAGAACTCGTTCAAGCCAAGATTGGGATTCAGAAATGTTTTTGTAAGTGAATGCTAAGGAGACGATCAACGAGAACATGTCACAGACAATGTCACTGGTATTGTAACCGATTCCCGAGAGAGGATATTGACTGTATATGCATTGATTCCCAACCAGATCCCAGAGTCCGCCACTTTTAATAAGGTCAAAAAGAGTCCATGCAAGGCGGTGAAGAAGCACAGCAATTATACCAAGTAAAACGTTAGAATTGAAGCCACTGATTGCATATGTCTTGTACAACATGAAAGAATCTGATGTTGGGTTGATGTTGGGTGCAGCTTAGATAAGCTCAATAAAGGGGGAAATAATACCGAAAGTCAAGTAAAAGCAGTGAGAAATAACATTAACCCATCTCTGTCCAAAATCACAATCGCTTTGATTCAGAGTGTACGCGAGGTTTGTAATAATCATGTACATAACGCAAAAGAAGTTGAATCCGTTGATTAAGATTGCTGGAGCCCATATAACGCGCTTTTGTGTACGTATATCTGACATGGTTTTTGAAATGTGTTTGATGGAGCCTGTGAAAGAAACTTCTGCGACGACGCCAGATGCGATGATGCATGTGAGAAGTTGTTTGGTTGAGATTGACATTTTACAGGTGATTTACAAACACGGCTGTGAAAATGATAATATTTTGTAAGTTTGTTAAGGGTAGGAAGTGAGATTAGGAGTATTCATTCATGAACAATGCGATGAATCTTTCAAGCACACAAACGAAACGGAAGCGACATTCCCTTTCTGACCTAGAATGAAATTTAGAATCATCTGCATCTATTTTTTCGGAAATCTGTCCAACAACTGGAATTAGCAGTTGTGATTGGTGGACCAGTGGCAGTTGTTGTTGAAGTTGAAAATCCAAACCAAATTCAAGCTGAGAGGAAGTACTCAGTTAATCCAACATGATATCAATTCCAATTCAAAAACAAAGCTCCGTTGTTTTATCCGTCTCTTTCTCATTGTCTTGGCCTTCAAACCAACAATTCGATTGAATCAAAAAGTGTACATCTTTAATTGCTTTCGAGATGTAACGTCAAGAGCCTTGCATTAAACCTTATGTGACTACTCCAGCTGAAATGAGTACCGCGAAGAGCTGGGAGTTGTTGTTGTTTGCCATAAAGAAACTCAATGTAATTCAGGTCCACAATCATTAAATTTCAATTTCAACTTATACAAGCTTGAAAACACAATAACCAACATATGAGTTTATTGTGGCCCCAAAGATCGTGATTGTGAGTGGATACTTTGCTTTCGATGATTCTCATCCGCAATTCTGTTGATGGCTCTTGGTTTTGACTCATCCGAAACAAATTTGTCTTCCCGAAAACTGGATTTTCGCAGTCTTTCCATAGTCCTTCGTCTTGTTTCGGTACTGGAAGCGATTGCAGCACTTGCTCGGGCGATTGAGTCCTTGACTACATTCTTTACAGTCGAGGCTCGTGAATTACTTGATTTGCGGAGTTGGCTCCCTATCAAAATGATTTTAAAATGTGACCGTGTCCAATGTTGCTGCCATGACTTACAGAATAGTTCGGAGTTGATGACTTTGGAGTCTTTAAATTGGGTTAGTATTAGAATTTGTGATAGTGACTGACAAAACGCACATGCGTAGTTTTGAATCATGTAAAAGAATTGAATGGTGAATCCGTCAGTTACAAAGGTGGACACATAAATTCCGTAAAAATTGACAGAACATATGATGGCAGAACGAATAACTGTGAGACAACCGCTAAAAAGAAGGAATGACAAGATGCAATCAAAGAAAACATACCTGACTCAAATAGAAGTATTCGTTCAAGCCAGGATTGAGAATCTGAAATGTTTTTGTATGTGTATAGAAAGGAGACGGTTAAGGAAAACACGTCGCAGACGACATCACTTGAATTATAACCGATTCCTGAGAGTGGATACTGATTATATAGGCATTGATTCCCAACGACATCCCATAATCCACCACTATTAATGAGGTCAAGTAGAGTCCACACAAGGCGGTGAAGAAGGACCGTGATTATGCCGAGCAAAACCTTGGAATTGAAGCCACTGATTGCATACGTCTTGTACAATATGAACGAATCTGGTGTTGGGTATTTACATTGTTAAGAAATGAAGATGCAAAGAGAAAGTTGTACCAAAAGTCAAGTAAGAGCAGTGAGCAATAACGTTCGCCCATCTCTGTCCAAAGTCGCAATCATTTTTATTCAGAGTGAACGTAAGTTCTGTTACAATCATGTCTATTATGCAAAAAAAGTTGTATCCGTTGATTAAGAGTGTCGGAGCCCAGATGACGCGCTTTTGTGCGCGTACATCTGAAATTGTTTGTGAAATGTGTTTGATTGAGCCTGTGAAGGCAACTTCGGCTATAACTCCGGCCGCGATAATGCATGTGAGAAGTTGTTTGGTTGAGATTGACATTATGGAGGTGATTTACATGATAATGCATAATTTTAAATTTGTTAAGGAGGGAAGGTCAAGAGGGACAGATGATAGCTTCAGAGTATTAATAGTGTGATGAATCTTTCAAGCACACAGAAGAAACGGAAGCGACTTTCTCTTGTTGTTCCCAAAGCATCGAATGCAGCATCTTCACCATCTCCGGTTGTTCGGAAGTCTGTTCCACAATTCGACTCAGCAGTTGTTACTGATGGACCAGAGGCAGTTGATGGTGAAGCGCCTCAAGTTGAGGCAAACGAGGTTTCCGACCCAGCCAAACCATCGCCAAATCCAGTCGAATTCAACCAAGTTCCATCGTTGTTTCCGTCTCTTTCCGCCTGTCTCGGCCGTCAAACAACAACAGCAATCCATCCAAATCCGTGTTCGTTCCCGAGTTTGCCCACGGAGCAAGTCGAACTCTGGTGCCGATTGAGCGATGGTTGTGCGGTGTTTGCGCGGAGAGACGAGGCTGCGACTGCGACTGCGACTGAGTGTGACAGCGATGGTGCTCAACTTGAAGGTGCACATCTGGATTCGGACATTGATTCGGATGTTGTCCCTCCAACTCAAATCAATCACAATTCACACGTTGCCTCAAAGATGAATATTGCAGATTATGTACCGGCTTCGTTGACTCCTGAACCAATGGTGGTGGATTCGAAACCATCGAAACCGACTCTTGCTCTCGAATCTATACGGACTCATCAACCCATATCTGTCATTGATTTAACGCTGGATGATAATATTGAGGATGATGATTTCTTTATGCCTGAGCTTCCACCGCCTTCAAAACGGCCTGTAACTATTACTCTGTCAAGCAGTCAGCCTTCAGCGAGTGACTCTGATTCCTTTGCTATGCCTGAAACTCCCTCTACGCATGCTGCTGATCCCAAACTGGGTCTTTCGGATAGAAATGGAGCTGGGAATTCTGGAATGGAGTCCATGAAGCCTTTATCACGTCCAGTACAACAACCAGCTGGCGGAAATAAGCCGTGGCTTCGTGCAAATAATCAGATTGTTTCTATCAACTCATCAAAACCGATACCTCCTCAACCTATACTACCGCCAACCGCTCTTCCAGTGCCTCCTGTAGTCACGAACGCGTCTCCTAAACGAAGTTATGACGCTGCATTCTCTTTAACATCCGTGAATGCAGTCAAGGCGCCGACAGATTCTTTTGTACCTATGCCATCGAAAGTGGATGTCCAACCTGTTGTACTACCACCAATGAGTACTGGACAAAGACCTGTACCGATGGGTGCTGGATCTAAACCGTGGCTTAAACGACCCACTCCACAACAACCACAACAACCTGGTGCACAGCCTGGGAAGATGACAGTAGCGAGTATGGTTGCGACACCTACACCAGAACCTGAAATACGTGATACGGTTAAATCAACAACGAACGCGTCTTCAAATATTCCACCAGTGAAGGGTGGTTTGGTGGGGCATAGTGGAAGTGGAGTCGTGAATCAGAACAACCCATGGCTTCGTCAGACTACGAGCAATCTGAAAAATGTATCTGATACAGCGAATGTGGGACACGTTATTTCACAAGTTGGTTTGGTGCAGCCTCAACTGCAAATACAACAACCGATTCAGCAGACACGGAAACCGTGGTTGAGTAATACATCTGGGAGTAACGTGCCGCCCACGAGTGGAGCTCCTGTAGGAATAAGTAGTGGGGGGCCCAGTAAAAAACCATGGATGAAGGCGAATACTTTTTCAGTGACGAGTCAGGCAAGTCAATCTGTGAAGACCAACTTGAAGTGTCCCGTGTGTGATATTATCATGCCGTTAGGGAGTTTGAAGGGAATGCTTTGTGATGGATGTATAGCGTCGTTTGGATAAATAGAATTAAACGGGGCTGTTCCTTTGTTTGTTGGAAATCTGATGCAACGACTCTCAATAGTGACGAGTCCTCTAAGGCGATGTGGGATCCGTGCGTCTTGTCGCCTCTCTTATGTTCGAGTATTCATTCAATCCCATTCAGACATGACAAGGTCAAGGTGGATTCAAACAGCTGTGACAAGACCAGCACCGCTTTCATCGCAGGCTCTCTTGAATCCTTCGTCAGCAACAAACCCAACTGGAACAGGTAACTTAACTCTCAAGTTTATAATGCATTCATATCTGACAAGAGCACTTGTAGAACACAAGTCGAAATGGCATGGAAGCGAACACTGGATGGCCGAGCGGTTCTATTCGATCCTTCTTATTCCGTCTCTTGCGACATCGCTGATTGCGGGTCCTGTATTTGTAAATGATCTTGTGCTCGGAGTGCTGTTGCCTGTCCATGTTCACATGGTGCGTGTTTGTTGTGAAAGGACCAGGTCTGAATTGAATAATAGGGATTCGATTGCATGATTCAAGACTATATTCCTGCGCGTAAATACGGGATATGGCACACTGTCTCGACATGGACTTTGAGGGTTGTGACTGGAATCGTTCTGTACGGGTTGTTCACGTTCAACACGATGGATGTAGGGATCACAGCCTTTGTGCAGAAACTGTGGACTGGAACGAGTAAAAGAGAGTTACGACTGAAGGTGGAAGATGACTGAATCAATAAATATTGAATTAAAGGCAAAAAACAGAAGAAAGAGAGAAGTTTGCATTTTTTCCAACAGAACAACAAAAGAAAGAAATGTTCTCCCTCGCCACTCCATCTGTGAGATCGTTTGCCGCCACTCGCATTTCATCAGTTGGAATTGTGCGATTCCACTCGGGTGAGATTGTGCTTCAGGGTTAAGTTAGGGTTAACGTTGGGGTTAACACTTTGTTATTTGTTTCTACAGCTCCTGTCGCCTTCTTCAACAAGTCAGCCAAGGCCCTTTCTGCTGCCTCTGGAGTCGAGACTGCTGTGGCTTCAAACGCTGGTTGGTGTTTGTCCCCCCTATCGAATGAGTGAGAGGAAGGAAGGGAGATTGGAAATCCAGCACCCACATTATCAACCCACACACTATTGTCCCTCCTTTCGAAACTCCTACCTCAAACTTACTTAATAATCTATTCTATTTAGCCAACTTGGCCGAGAAGAGCAAAACCCACGGATCGTACCACTGGAACTTTGAACGCGGTCTTTCTGTCGTTACCATTCCTCTCGTTGCTACGGCCTTGATCTCGGGGCCTATCCCTCTCGTGGACTTTGGACTTGGTGTTGTTTTGCCTTTGCACACCCACTTGGTGAGTCTTTGGGTTTTGTGGGATGGGGAAAGGAGATTTGGGATGTTTGTGGATCGAAACGTATCTGGGGGGTGAGCGCGGGAAGGAGAGAGGGCGATACTGTCTGAGAAGGAGTAAAAGATGTTGTCTTGGAATGTAGGAATGTAGGGCTGGGAGGATGATGTTTTTGCACCGATGGATGATGGCATATTCTCAGATGGACTCATACCGTCAATACTAGGGTTTCGACTGTATCGTTCAGGACTACATCCCAGCTAGAAAGTATGGAATCTTGAACACTATTGGAACCTGGGGTCTTAGAATCGTGACTGGAGTTGTTTTGTACGGATGTTTCGCCTTCAACACTACTGACGTTGGAATCACTGCCTTTGTCAAGAGACTCTGGACTGGAAAGCTTTAAGTTTGGTGTTATTTACGTGGAATAAAGTCCGTTTGAAATTATTATTCCTGTCCCCTAGTAATCCAACCTCTATGCTATCTCAAAATCAAAGTTAAAAAGAAACCTAGATTATTTCTTGCTTGTAATAAAGTAATTGCGGCACAGATAAAACGCAATGACAGACCAGACACACATTCCTCCAACAAGACCCCAGAACCAAACGCATTCTTCACCATCGACATCGCGCCCTGGTACTCGCACGTTCATACCAAACAGACCGGCAACAATATTCCATGGAATCAGAATAGCAGCAACAATGGTGGCCTTATTTCCAAGTTCTGCACTTCGATTCGAGATTGCTGCCATTTCAATTGAGATTTGAGCGAGGTAGTTTTGATGTGTTCTCGAGAGTACTTCCTCTGAATGATCGAGTTGTTGAGTCATTGTAAAAATGTGGTCTATCCAGTTGATAGGTTAATAGGAACGTGAGAAGAAGACCAGGAAAACACAAACCTTGAATATCACTGAGATAAAGTCCACTTTCACCTTCGACTTTGTTTGATGTTCGTTTAATAACTTGCTTGATTAAATCGGTTTTGGAGCAAAACTTTTGCAGGAATGTTACTTTTCGGCGAGCGTTTCCGATTCGACGGAGCATGTCACTCTATTCGGCGAAACACAAATTAGTGACGATTCCATCAATTTGATGAGAAAGGAGATGGGGATGGTACCATTTCGTTTGCTGTCAAAACAAGAACAAGTTGGTCAATGGAATCAACTTCAGTTTCGAGGTAGTTGATGGATGGCAGGAATCCATCGCACACTTCATCCATAAGAGCATAATTGAGCCAATCGGGAGAGAAGGAGCCACCGTAGAGTGTCAATCGTTTGATTCTGTCGAGGACTTTGTCAATGTGGTCCATCGGGGCGGAATGGAACTAAGATAAAGTTAGAACATAATCTGTGAATACCAGTGAATAGGTACCGTTAGAACGCATTGCTTGAAAACAAGAATATGTACACTGATGGGAATGAGCATATCCTTTTCTTCATCCTCATACGCTGACTGAATGCAAACGAAATAGTAGTTTGGAAAGATTTCACAGCGTTCTCGGGAATCGCGCGATTGAATATCTTCAGTTGTGAGAGGGTGGATTTTGAAGAGACGAGATAAGGTTTCTACTTCGGCACCTGTAGGCGAGCACACGTTTATCCAGAATGGACTTGATTCGAGGATTTGAAGGATAGACGAATCGGAGGATGTCTGCCAGAGTGGAATATCGTGCAGTGAAGTTCCTCTGAGTGGTTTCGTTTTATCTGAGTAAAAGAGGAATCGCGGGGTCTGTTGCTCAATCAGTTTCTGCTGCTGTCTGAATGAGGAGGTAGTTTTAATGCGGGACAGTGATTCCGGGGCCATCAAGTAGTCAGCCAGGTCCTTCAAGTTGACATCGTCTTCCTCGGTGTCCTGGGTCGCTGCCTGGATTCCCTTGAGCCCTGGCGACTTTGGATTCTTTGGATTCAGGCCAGGCGACTTTGGATAAAGACCCGACGGCGACTTTGAAAAGGGGAATCGCTTCTTTTTCAGCGACAACTTGTCTGATTGCGAGTGTGAGTCATCGTTGTTGTCGTCGTTGGCATTGTCCGTTGAATTCGAATTTGAAGTTGAGGATTCGGAATCGGAGTCGTTGTGAAGGTTTCGGAAGGCTTCGGCGGCTCGGATGTCGTTTAGCTTCGAGGCTTCTTCTTTGGCCTGGAGGCTTTCGAGGTCGCTGTCGTCGGTTTCAGTGGATGGATTAGTGGCTGGATCATCGGATCGGATGAAACTGAGCGGGACGGGGTCTTTCTTGGGCATTGGTTTTGGTGGTGCGTTTTCTTGTTGGGCGTGTGTTGTCAAAGCTGTCAAACTGGAAGAACGTGTGCTTCTCGGAAAATTTCGTATTTCTAATTTTAGAAAGTGGGTATTTTCCGACTTATCTCTCACTTTGGCATGCGGCATTTATAAATGTAACATTGTAGTTGCAAACGTTCAACTTGAATTAAGTCTCATTTCGATTGCGCACATCATCCCTGCGAGGATCCGTCGTTTCCCTCCCTTTCGCACATTTAAACACCTTCGCTTTTCGAACACCTCTTCTCTTTCTCATCTATATTGGCATGCATTGCTTTGAAATGAAAACGATCTCATTGTTGCTGTTTGGGACAAGCCAATCGCACTCCATCCCATTGTTCAAATTTGACTTCCTTTCTTCTGATAGGAGGATTATGTCGGTTCTTTTTCGCTCGTGAACGTTCCATGGGCTTCGTTGTTGTTATATTACCCCTTCATTTACGAATAATCTACTAAATCAATTTTCTAGATTATTATGATCACAAGTTTTCTTGTCTCCATTGCTGCTGGGTTCATTGCTGTTGACGCTGTCGTCGTCAAAGAGAAACGCCAGACTGCAGTAGTTCCACCAACTACTAAAGCTGCTATTTATGCCCAAAACTACAGAGGGTTTCAAATCGGAGGGACTTGCAAAGCAGACTGGGTTTACGCCTGTTCTGATACAAACAACGTGATTAGATGCGGTAATGACTTAAAATGGATTTTGGATGGCAGTGGAGACTGCATCAGCAAGAAACAAATTTGCGGTTATCCTGCTCTTGGTTCAGGGGTGGCTAATCCATACTGTGTTGTTAGTATTAATTCATTTAATACGGAGGGAGCTGAAAACCAACCTTTAGGATGCTTGCAAAGCTCTAACTGTCTTCAGCGGATACCTTCAGAACCCAAGCTTTCCAAGAGCAATTTGCTCAACAGATTCAAACCAGAACTATTGTTATGATACAAAAAAGTGGGTCAACTTTTCTAATGATACAAGCAACTGTGGTGGCTGTGGTAAGATTGTTCCTAGCGGAGACACGTGCTGTTCTGGAATCGCAAGAAACCTACAAAACGACGTGGCCAACTGCGGTGCATGCGGCAGGCTTGCTGTTTATGACAATCATTCGGCAAACACATGCTGTAACGGACGAGGAATTGATATTCAGAACGATAAAGATCACTGTGGTGCTTGTAACAGGCCAGCTTCTTTGGATAACTTAAATGCAGACAAATGCTGTGGTGGACGCGGTAAAAACACAAGAAATGATACAGACCATTGTGGTGATTGCTTCAAATCTGTTGCTTTGCAGACCCCTGGCGGGGATATGTGCTGTTCTGGCGTGGCCATAAACACACAAAACGATACTGCCAATTGTGGCGAATGTGGAAAGAGTATGACTCAGTGGCGTTCAGATGCCGACATGTGTTGTTCTGGACAAGGAGCCAACACCAAAACGGACTCAAATAACTGTGGCGGCTGTGGTAACGAAGTGGGAGCTAAAGGAGGTGACAAGTGCTGTAATGGCAATATTATCAATACGAAAGAGAATTCTTCCCACTGTGGTGGGTGTGATCAAAAATGTACGAGCGGCGGCTCTCCTGGTTGTTGTGGCGGAAAGTGTAAAGACTTGTCAGTCAATTCGAAGCATTGTGGAAAGTGTGACGTTGATTGCGGCGAAGAACAATACTGCCTATCCAGCTTATGCCACCAACCAGCATCTTGCAAAGAGTTTAAGGATGGAAATGTTTGTTCCAATTCGGTGGACAAGGACACCAATGTTTTCTCAGAGCTCTAGCTACGACGTTCTACTTTCTTCTTCTCTTGAATTTCAAAACTCTTTCTTATCTAAAATCAGTGACTTGACCTTATGAATCAACAAAGTTTTTGTTCTTCCTTGCGTTTTTCTGAAGTCCTGAAAATTGCAAAATCATCGGAAAAAGCCTGGACTTATTTCTGAATCATCCATTTCCATTGTCCTGCCGTTGTGATAGAGTTTCGAAATAAGTTTTAGGTAGTTCATTCAAAGAAAAGACAATCGGTATTGAAACAATGAAAAAATCTACCAAACAATGAACACCCAGCCATGTGAAATCAAGCTACCGATTGATAGTGCCGCGTCTCTTTCATTCTATCTAGATTCTTCTATTGGTATTGCAGACTTACCCGGCGAGCTTATTGAGCAAATACTTTTGTATGTTCCAATTGACAACAACTTAAGTAATGTTGGCATCAGCTACTCTGGATTTGCGGCTTTTATTTTTAACAGCTATTATTTTTCAAGCGCTCATTATAAATCCTATGGAAATGGTGCGGCTCTGTTCACACGCGATGTTTGGATCACGCTGCCTTTAAATTATCACATTGCTATTTTAAGTCAATTATTCCAGACACCACTAATGAACCATGTTCGAATGAGTCAAGTATTAAATCTTAAAATGTCTATGGAGAGGTCGGTGAAAGTATTTAGGGCCTTGGAAAGACTTCCTGGAAGCTATAACTTTCGAGCATGTTGTGAACGGAGTTTGAGATGGTCGTGCTTTTGGGGCTATGAACAAGTTGTAGCGTGCTTGTTAAAACAGTCGCAAGTGAACCCCGCTGCAAAATTCAATGCTTCTTTGCGGCACGCGGCCGAATTTGGGTATTTAGGAATCTTGAATATGCTATTAGAACATACTGCTGTGGATCCAGGAGATTGTTTGAACTATTCCTTGAGAATGGCTGCTGAAAATGGACACATCGAGATTGTGAAGCGACTACTTTCAGATGATCGAGTAGATCCCAGCGCGAAACGGAATGAAGCTGTGATATTGGCAGCAGCAAATGGTTTCACAGATATTGTTGAGTTGTTGATGCAAGATCCGCGGTGAGATGATCTTTCAATTCATCCTCGAAACTAAAATAAGAACACAGTGTGGATCCTAGTGACTGTGACAATGAGGCAATCTTAACCGCATGCCAAGAGAATCATCCAGAAACAGTCAAGGCTTTGCTCTCAGATCCTCGTGTTGATCCCAGTGAATTTGACAATATTGCGTTCAACATGGCGGTTGAAAATGAGATGCTTGAAATTGTTTCCATTCTGATGAAGGATCCTCGTGTCAATCCAGGAGTTATGAACAGTACGCCTTTACTCGTCGCATCTCGATTGGGAAGTGCCAAAATGGTCACCTTGCTCTTGTCTGACAAACGTGTGGATCCAAGTGCGTGGAATGGACAGGCAATTCTGAACGCTATTTTTGAAGGACATTTAGATGTGGTTAAAGTTCTTGCAAAGCACGAGAAGTCAACGAATCATATTTCCGCAATGAAAATGGCGCAGAGGAAAGGGTTTCATGAAATTGTTGAGTTTTTGTATGACTTTGTGCCAACTGTCACGCCTTATGAGTTTCAGTAGTTCTTTCTGAGCTATTCCTTAATTTTCGTCAAATACACGTGTTTTCGATTATAAGATACTTCTCCACAATAATATGACGCACCAAATTGGAGGATGCAAGTCCGATCCATTAAATCATCCAACAACCAATGAATCCCGCAACAATCACAGACGGAACCCAATTCCTCGCATGGACCGATGCTCAAAAGACATCTGCCCTTTTCCGCCTTGCAGCCGAGGAAGGCGGCGACACTGTTTCTCTGTTTGGCCAGACGCCTCAGTTTCCAATCGCCGACGCCGACTTTGAACTCTTTGCCACTGTTTTCGCGGCCCGGAAGAACACTCGAATCGCCCTGAGCCACAAGGAATTCATCCGGAAGACGTTTCTCCGTTTCCGGCCATTCTTCCCAAACTTGACTGCCGAGACTGTCCATGTGCACGATAACTCGAAACTCAACTCGTTTATTGAAGTGATTGGGTATACCGAGAAATGGGTTCATGGCACTACAATTCACTGGGAAGCCGCGAAACAGCACCATTACGACGTCAATTCGCATCACCCGGAATTCCATCACGGAAATGAAATGACCGCGTCAGATTTGGAGGAGAGTGTTGTGGATATGCTTGCTATTCAATGGGAGCGAAGATATGGAGGAGACGATACTGTGCCTGCTGCTACACTTGTCACAATTGATGATGTTTATCTTCAACGGTACGTGGTTGCCGACAGACCTCGAGTTCGTCAACTCTTGGACTTAATCGCAAAGTCGGATCTGTAGACTGTGAGGGGTTGCTCAGTTTCATTCCACAAGTTATTCGTGACAGCATTTATAATGAGAAATAAGAAATAAGATTCTGATATTTATTCTACGATGATTTGTCCTGGAGAGTGTTGTGAATCTGCACTGAAACTCGAACCTCATATTGACTGTTGCCACGGATGATGCGATCATCAGCGGTCCTCGCGCGGCCCTTCATCGCAACTTTGAATCGACAAACAACATTCGCCGCATCGTCTCAATCAGTCGGAACTGCTCTTGGACTGCGATCACTGACCTCATCACTGCCTGTCTTTGGTGGTCAGAAACTGCTCAAGAAACCGCAACAATCAACTCAACTCACTTTGAAACAATTCGACAAATTGCTCGAAAAGGATCTTAAAAAGCGGATCGTTCAGAGACTTAAACAGACGAAACAAGCAAAACCTCAAATCAATAGCACCTCATTAACACAACCACTGAAGACACATTCTGTCGCCCCTCAAAAGAACCTCTTTAAGTATCAGAACAGCTTGCCTCGGGTGAGTCTTCTCCAGGTTGCATCCCATGTGATGTGTCTGATCAACCACCAAAGTTGCCCATCCCGTCCCTCGAAGAAACATGCTCCAAGTATCTTACATCAGTCCGCCCGCTTCTAACAGAGGCCGAATTCGGTACTACCACAGCAGTTGTCAACGATTTTATGACGGGGTTTGGAAGGACGCTCCAACAGCGTTTGATCGAACACGACAAGTCGAAACCAAATAGTTGGTTGATTGATTGGTGGAATTCGTTGGCGTATATGGCGTATCGTGATCCTGTTGTCGTGAATGTCAGCTATTACTACTCATTTGTTGACGATCCACACCGAATCGGGCAACCCGCTTTGAGAGCCGCTGAAATAGCCACAGCTGCAATGGAATTTCGGAGATTGATTGTGACGTAAGTTTTTAACAATGGAATAGATCTGTGTATTGACGCTGACTCCTCACAGCGAAGAGCTGCAGCCGGATATGGTCCGTGGGACACCACTCTGTTCAAATCAATACAGGTAAGCTCTAAAACTGACTTTAAATGAGGGTGTTGAACATTTTCTCTGCAGATACCTTTTCAATTCAACACGTATTCCTCAAATCCCAGAGGATATTACACGTCTATCAGATCCAACTAAACATAATCATATTATTGTGGTTCGAAAGAATCAGTTCTTTAATGTGGAACTGGTTGTGAATGGTAAACAGTTGTCAACGGACGAGATTAAAGAGTAAGCTTCTCTCAGAAAACTATTGATTCTAATTCTTTGATTCGTCAGACAAATAGAGGCTATCTACAACACTGCAGATCAATTTGAAGATGTACCACCTGTTGGAGTATTGACAACTTTAGATCGTGACACTTGGACTCATGTACAGTTGAACTCACTGTGATAAAGCATCTTGCTAAAATAGCCACCATCTTCTAGGCTCGTCAAGAATTACTCTCCTTTTCCAAAAAGAACCAATTATCTCTGGACAAGATCGAAACAGCAGCCTTTGTGATTTGTCTTGATGACACAAAACCAACGACTTTGGAAGAAGTAATATTTCTTAGCTTTCGCATATTAAGTACTCAACACTAAATGAACACTTTAGAGAGCTATGGGCTGTTGGGTGGGAGATGGCAAGAATCGATTCTTTGACAAGAGTTTGCAGTTTATTGTCTTTGATAATGCTGCGGCAGGCTTCAATGGTGAACATTCTATGGTTGATGGCTCTCCAACCCTCAGGCTTTGTGATTGGCTTCTTGGGTCTCTTGCCAAAGGCACTATAAATCATGGACGTCCAACAGGAATCAAACATATAGCTCCTTCTAAATTAGACTTTGATGTTTCGGATAACATCAAAAGCTTCATTATGAAGGCTGAAGAGAAATTTCAAACACTAGTGGATGGGGAGGAGTTGCGAGTTTTGGAAGTGAAAGGTTTTGGAAAAGATGCCATCAAGGAGTTGAAGTGCTCACCAGACGCTTTTGTTCAAATGGCAATTCAATTGGCATACTATAAAGTCTATGGGGAGTCTGCTGCAACCTACGAAGCTGCACAGACAAAGAAGTTTCAATGGGGTCGAACTGAAACTGGTCGCAGCTTGAGTTCTGAGAGTCTCCGATTTGTACAAGTGATGCAAGATCCAGGCGTTGGTTTAGAAAGAAAGGCGAAACTGGGAAAAAGGGCAATGAAAGCTCAAAGCCAATATCTGGCTGAAGCTTGTGATGGAAAAGGTGTTGATCGGCATTTACTTGGGTTGAGGCTTGTACAAACTGAAAAAGAGAAACAACAAGGATTAGGAGGACTCTTTCTGGATCCTGCGTATTCCAAATCAACTCATTGGAAATTGAGCACTTCACAGATTTCGAGTGAGTGGTTCAATGGTTTGGGCTTTGGACAGGTTGTCAATGATGGATATGGAATTGGATATCAAATCAAACGCGACAACCTTATGTTTACTGTTGTGAGTAAGAGGGAAGGAATGCATAATCAAAAAATGGTACATGCTTTGGACGAATCTATTGCAGAATTGAAAAAAGTGTTTAAGCAAGTTGAATAAAAGCCTCTGTCTTTCCCTCTCTACTGTTGTGGATTGTACGAACAGAACGGGAATCTATTGCAAAGAGCCTAAAATATGTGCAACATTAGGAGTAGTAGATCATTTTTAAAAGGATACCAATAAAAGCTATTCTTACTCACTCAGCTTGTAATTCACAATTTTCGTGGGAGCGCCCTGGAGTGTGCACGAATTCAATAAAAAGGATAAGTTCTGATTTATATCAATGACTGTTTCTGGGGTATAATGATAAAAACAATAAGACTTCAATTCCAACTACCAAAGTTCCTGGGCTCCACTGAAAGATTGTCCAGAAATCAAGTATGTGTACAAAACCGCAACTTTCTGATTAATAGTGACACTGTTACCCTTGACGTCAGGGGTAGTGATTGTACGATAAATGAAGCGTTCCTTGATGCAAGTTGAGTCAACTGCCTCTGGAAGATTGAAAGAATAGCGGAAAATCTCGTTGTTAGAGTCATTACTGAGGTATTTGACAATAGCAGTAGTTTCAGGATTTTCAAAAAGAGGAAATTTGGGATCAATAAAGTCACAAGGGCTGGTTGTAGTAGGCCAGAAAGCATAATTCAGCTCCTTGCCGTTCCCAACAATATTTACTCCCCAACGCAGGGAGACGGATCAAGATGTAACAGAAACGGAGACCCTTGGCATTCATTCCATCAAAGATTTCATGCATGCGGAAGTTTGACGTAAATGTACTGTTTTGGTTGCCAAGGCGGGTGTAGGCCAGTTTAATGGCGTTACTGTTTGTGGCAGGTTGGGAAGGCAATGC
The DNA here is from genome assembly GCA_002104985.1 of Rhizoclosmatium globosum. Classification (NCBI taxonomy): domain Eukaryota; kingdom Fungi; phylum Chytridiomycota; class Chytridiomycetes; order Chytridiales; family Chytriomycetaceae; genus Rhizoclosmatium; species Rhizoclosmatium globosum. The sequence goes on along the minus strand of MCGO01000020.1, from coordinate 12,104 downwards.
CGATCCAGTGGCACGAACGTTTGAACCAGATGAAGATGCCAAAACATTCTTTGGAATTGGGCGAGAGTTGGAAGGCAACTGAGTCGCAGGAACAGGAGTGGGGCGTAGACCAAGAAGATGCTCAAGATCAGTGGTAGAAACGTCACCATTACCGTCAACTTCACTTGGATCAAACCCATTTTCTGCAAGAAGTCTTTGGCGTTTTGAGGGTTTGCTAAGTTCCATTGGGCTGAGCTCATCTGCGGGTCCCAAGCTGTAACAATTAATAAATATGATGAACTAAGAACAATATAACTTACAATCATCCCGCTTGAGCTTTTTCCAAAATTGTTTAATTTTGGAGTTCAACGTTGATGACTCATACGTTTGGAGAGACGGGCATTGGTCTTTCACTTCCGAGCCTTTTGGGGCAGTGTCACTATCCAGCAACATGCGAAGGAAAGCAACCAAATCTCCTTGAGCTTCGGGATCGGACTGAAAATCAGTGGCACCAAAGTTCGAACTTGCTCGGCGTTGTGGAGTGGAAGAAGTCATTGGGTTTTTTGTTTCTGAGATGGTGGTTGGGTGTTGAAGAGTGGCCTTTTTATAACTTTTTCAATGGAGGAGATGTATTCATCCCGAAACCGATGCGCAGAAAAAATTCTAGAACGGAGTTGGTGGTCACGCCGAAGATAGAGATCGGTCGGCTTGTGAACCAGCTTTGCCGACGAACGAACCAAGAAACGAACCAAGTCCCACCAAAATATTCTTTCTGTTTATTTGACGAATTCTAGACGTCTTCCCAAACCACTTTTACCACCATGGTCTTCACAGATTGTGCTTACTTTTTGGTCTTGGGCCTTAAAAAACCTTTTGCTCAACTACATTGATGTGCTAATAGTAAAGGTTCTTTTTGCGCTTATTTTAATGAAATAAACGAATTTATGATGATTGTATTTGTCTATGCTCAAATTGAAGTCAAACCATAATTTGAACCAAACCAATTGAGTGATAGTTCGTAATTCGTGAATCAGTGTGAAATGATTCGCAAACCAATTCAGTCGGCAAGGTGCGCGCATCCTTCCCCGCGCTATGGAGATCGGGACGGGAGAATAGGCTTGGTGCGCATTTGCGCACGGCGAATCATCCGCCGTGAATACCGCTCAGATCAATCAGAACGATATGCACGGCGAATGATTCGCGCATCACATCAATGTTTGTCTTGGCAAGCAAGCCAATCCTTGCAATTTTAATGGCATTTTGATTCGCGCACTTAGGAGATGAAATGAACGCAAAAGACATAAATAGCAACAGAATCCCAATCCTCTTTCAATCATTCTCTCACACAAAAATGCCATCCCAAGAATGGTTGAGCCAATTGGACCTCATGGTGAATCGCGCTGCTCCTCTGATCAATCTGTCCAGCCTTTCCTTTCGACGTAATCGCCGAGTTTGGTGTGAAGCCTTCAAGTCTGTTTTTGGTCTCTCTATTGAGTCTTGCGTCGACGTTTGGATGATTATTGTCAAAGATTTACTTCGTGCACGTCTTTCCAAGATTCATTTCCTCTGGTGTTTGAACTGGCTGAAGGAGTACAACACGGATCGGTCGTCAGCAAGTCGGTTCAAGACATCTCCATCAAACTGGCGTGACAAAGTGTGGCGGGTGATTCGTATTTTTAATACAATGGATGAAGTAAGTTAAATGTCTTTCTTCTATATTAATCATAAAATAAACTTAGGGTTCTATACTGTTGGATTAGGATGGTTAGGATGAGTCACCCAGTATCCTGGGCGCTGCCATGAAGGCGCCGCACTTCAGGCATCACCTAATTGGCGCTGCCTTAATGGCATTATCCTTCAAGGGTTAGGGTTAGGATTAGAATCAGGATTAGGGTTAAGGTTTAGAATCAGAGCAAGGGTTTATACCCTTAGTGTTGGGATGGGTTAAGATGGTCAACTGGACCATACCTTCATAAATAGTCAAAACAACCAATATAACTCTTATTTCAACCTCAAAGAATACTGTTAAGTGTTTGTTGGGGCCAGGTTTTAATTTGGGTTATGTCTTGCAGACGCAGACGCAGATGCAGACGCAGATGCAGACGCTCAAGCTCAACAAGAGTTCAAATTAAAAGACGAGAACAAAAAGATGGATCAACAAGAAAGGTATGATTTGAGCGAGAACGGGAGCGGTGAGGTGAAATTTTGGAGACAGAGTGGGGGTGGGTCAAGGTTTGATCCTGTGGGTCTGTGGGAATGTGTTGAGTCTAGGGTTGATGGGTTTGTGGCAAGAGTGAGTTGTTGATCAAGTTTGGAAATGTTGGAGTTGGTGTTGTGTGAGCTGTGGCTGGGTGTGTTGGGTGGTTGGATCATCAAATGATAGCTCTTTAAGTACTCTCTTCACACATCCTTCTTAAAACTGTCTGTCTATTCTCTATATTGAGGCAATTATTGCTGAAGTGTTGATTCTTGTTTGAAATTCAGACAAGAACTTTAAAATCATTTTCTGACTCTATGAAACAACAGATCCAAAGTTGAATGCCCCAACCCAGAGTGCAAAGACATTGCACCCTTCAACAACAAATTTGCTTTGGGAAAACATTATAGATTAGTCCACCAGAAGGTTGTTTCTGTTCGTTATTGGATAAATGACTACACAAGTGAGTGATTTGATCTCTTTTCTTATTAAATACTAAACTTGGATTGGTTTGTTAGAAGAGGATGAGCTCACTTTCATTCCGAGGGATTCTGAGGACAACCTGTTTCACTGCAACAAGTGCAACCTTGCAGTAGACTTTCCTGAGAAGCTCCAAAGCCACGTCAAGAAAATGAAATGTGGTCTGACCCATCCTGCCAGATTTGGATTCATGTGCCTCGACTGCAACTATGTTTGTGTGTCTCAAAGTGCCATCAGAGTACACTGCAGGGCTGAACACCAAAAGAATCAGTATTGGGGGTACAGGCCAACTCAAGTTGTTAAACTGTATGCTCGAGTCTTTGGAATGTACAAGCCAGAGGAAGGATTTGATGCTCGCCAGAGAGCCAAGGAACTCAAAAGCTTTGCACGTAAACAGAAACAGATCAAGAACACTGCTGGATCACGTTCGAGAGCTTACTTGTCTACTGGATTGGAAACTGCTGGTCTGATTGCTTCATCAAGCAAAACCAATACACCGTTCCTGAATAACGTAAGTGTTTTGGGGGTCAAAAAATACCAGTTAACTTTTTTAGATTAGATGGGATGGGACAAGTTAGTTTTTGGTATTGATGCCATCAAGAATCCAGCAAAGTACATTGCTATCTTGACAGAGACAAAGGACACCAAGACAGTGATTATGTTGTGTCGTTTGTTCTTGGAAAAAGTCAATGAGTTGGCAACTTTACCTGGGACCCAACCGACGCGTACGGCCATCAAGAATGCTGGTCGCAAATCCACCAATGACACTGGGTATGCAGGAAAGGCTTTCAAGCCTATTGACGTAAAGGGGACCATTCCAACGTATGCAAGAACTCTTGGGTTATTTGTCACAATGTTGATTGCTCGTAAGCAAGGTGCCAACACAAGCACCAAAATGTCCAAGCTGCGTGATGATGTGAACGAAGCTGTTGAGGCATTGTTGGAGACACTTGATGTTCCCCTGCTTTGTAGAACTAATGCAGTCATTGAGAATCAGCAAGAAGCACTGATCAAGTTGTTGCGCATTGTTTTGTTTGAAGACATTGGCTTTGAAGGCCTCAATACCGGTCGGATCCATTTGGTTGAAGAATACCTGTTGCTCAGATTTTTACAGCCTGATGGCACATTTTGCAAAGAGCAACTCATGACTGGACCTTGTACCCATTTCCTGTTTGCTTCTCGTTGCCTAGTTTTGGATTGGTGCCAAGAAATTGCTTCGTTTGGTTCATGGATGGCAAGAGCTGATAAGGACAAGTGAGACATACTTGTTTGAAGTCTTTTATTGATATCTGTTAAAAACAAGGGAAATCAATCAAGTCATCGAGCTTGTCAGTTATGGAAAGCATAGTCTCCCTTATGCCAAAATGAAGCAGTTCAAGTCCACATGTGGATTAATCATGATGGGCAGCAATACAGCCAATCTCATTAGCAAACATTGGGATTACAGTTTGCCTAATGAACCCAAGTTGGTTATCGATGGTCGCTTGGGCGTTTCAAAGACTATGTTCCGGGAAGGTCGAGCAAACTACTTTAGAGTGATCACAACAGAACTCAGTAATTTACTGTTTGGGATGGATGTTTCTGACTTCACGTTTGACCCAAAACGATTGACTGACAATGTCGCAAACTCAAGACCAGGTTACAGCTTCATGACAGAGCAAGCCAACAGCTCTACATTTAGTGAAGAAAATGGGAACAGACTTGAAATGCATATTAAAAAGACCAAGAACTTGAGGACTGACTTTTTTGAGCCCACAAGACTTATCTACAAGACTGAGGCAATGGAGTTGTACACTGGTATTTAGTTTTTATTGGTTGCATACCTCTGAGCTCTTATCTTTTAGCTAAAGTGGACAACTTTATTTCTCTGTTGATGCTCGGTCTTGCCTTGTTTTGTGGAATGCCTCCCCGAACAACAGAGTTCCAAATGACCACCATTGTGAATTCCGGTTTAGGCAAAAGAAATTTGATGATTCTTGAACATAGATTGTGCATCAACTTGAGGTAAGTTGTGTCCTTGTTTTGAGTGACTCACTTATAAACATGATTTGAATAAGATACAACAAGTCGAGTGCCAACTCTGGATTTCATAAAGACTTGTTTCGGTTTGTTCCAGATGAGCTTGCACAGATTCTTGTAAAGTATCTGGTCTTTGTTTACCCACTCTACATGTAAGCACTTGTAGTTATGGTTGACTACTAATAAAACGACAAAGTGCATTCTGGGCTGACATGAGAAACCGCAAAAAGCTTACGTTCTTGACCCATGAAGATGAAATCCAAGCCAAGACTTATCTGTTTTTGAGAAACGGAATCCCTTGCAAAGTATCCAAATTGCATGGCTTGTACATTCAGAATTTCTGGAGCGTTTTTGGGGTAAATCTGGGAATCCGTCACACTCGACAAATGATGGCGTCATTTGCAGATCATATTGACTTTGAAGAGACAGTAGTGGCAGAAGTGAACACTACAGTAAGTAGTCAATTTGGACACAGCTCCCAAGTGCATCAGAACAATTATGGAGCCACAACAGATGGAGCTGCTGTTATCCGCAAAATGAAGAGTATCTCTGACAAGTGGTGGAAGTGGTGCAGTTTGATGGGTGAGGCTGATTCCTTTTTGCATGCAGCTGGACCACAAGTAGGTTCAGGTTCAGGGTCTCGCTCAGATTCAAGAGTGATTGAAGTTGACTTGGATGGCAGTAATGACAGTGATGACAGTGACGTTGAGGGAAGTGAAGATGGTAGTGACAGTGTAGGGGGCACTATTGTGGAAGAAGATGCAGATGACGAGATTTCAGAGGAGGGTTGCGACAGTGTTTCTGAAGACGACCATGAAATCCAAGAGACAGAAAGTGATGCTGACTCCAAGGATGAAAGTCCTTTTGGTGATGATGCCCAACTTGATGGTGGTATCAGTGATGACCGCGACTCTATTGTTGATGCAGAGGAAGCAAAATCAAGTTCCGCTAAAGTTACAGACCAAGCAGGCACTGCAGGTGAATCAACCAATGACACCCGCCTTCACCCACGTTATCCCCGAGAATTTAATGATCCTGCATTGGCAAACTTTTACTCCATGATTTACGAGTTTCTCGATGATCACGCTGAAGTTCTTGGATACAATAATACACCAAGTGAGGATGAAGCTTGGGCCACAGATTATGACAACGATGACGATGATGAGTAGAGATGAAAGTGTAGAGACAGACATTTGTACAACAATAAATGCTCATGGAGCAGGTTTTGTTTCAGAGTTCATTAAACACATAATTTTAACAAGCATTCAGTTTGGAAACATATGCAATTATTTACCACATATTCTGAAACAAACTCTTGCAAAAAAGCGTCATATGTACAACTGAGGGCAAGACTATTGGGGTTTGATTTTAGTGGTAATAGAAGACTGCTAAAACTGAGCTAAATGCCAATATCTTTCATCCATTATAAGAGTTGTCAAACAAAATGCAGAGATAAGTGCTTTGAGTTTAAGGCCCCAGATATATTCTGAAAATAAAATGAAATCCGAAATATCTTTGATTTTCAGCAATAATGAAAAGGCAAAAACAAAATGCCATGATCAGGACTCGAACCTGCAACTTCCGCAGCGACAGGGCAGCATTCAAACCACTGAGCAACGAACCGATAAAATGCGGTGTGGAAATAACATTAATAAAATTAAAATTTAAATCGTATTCAAGTATTTGGTGTGCGGTTACTTAAAACAGAAGGTTAACAAAGGAAATTATTCTATCCTTACCTGTGTAAAACTTTTCCGAATACACATAGTCGGGCCTGTTTTTTGTTACATGCGATTTCAATAGACGTCATGAATGATTTGATACAAACCAACAAAATCAACTCTGGAGGGAGCCGAGAATTATCAAAGAAACAGAGGAATAACCAAAAAGTATCCGCCTAAGCTGATCTGTCTCCTATGCCACTAGTGAAGTCACCTGTGTTTCGAAGAAGATGCAGCGTCTGATCCTGTTGCGCCCTGCAAAAGAAACAGCAGCAAACTCAGCGCCCTTGTACCTTTGAGCATTTCGTCACAGCTACATCAATAATCAATGGTGGCCAGCCATTGTTTCTCTCTGTATCAATGTCGAACGCCAAAAAGTGAAGGCAAATTGTTCAAGAAACAAAAAAAAGACCAAGAAACAAGCAATGACGATACCCACCTTCTCCCATCCCTCCATTTAGTTGCGATTCGAATCTCGAAATATATGCGAGTGATTTGGAACTGGGACGGGAGCTGTGGCTGTGAAGTGAGTTTATTTGATTGGTTGGATCAAAACCATTAACACTCAACAGCCTTCTTCAAGCCCTCCATCTCGTTGCGATTTGAATCTCGAAATATATCCAAGTGATTTGGAACTGGAATGGGAGCTGTAGTGGTGAACATCAAGTGAGTGTGTTTGTTTGATTGCACTCACCAAAACCATTAACACTCAACAGCCTTCTTCAAGCCCTCCATCTCGTTGCGATTTGAATCTCGAAATATATCCAAGTGATTCAAAGTGTTTGATGTGAGTAGTTTAGTGTTGGTGTGTGTGTATGTTGACAAGCTCTCTTAGTTTCTTTTCAAACACTACCATCAACCTGCGCCCCCTCTCTACAGCCTCGAACCCATCTCGGATCAATCTACCCTGTTGTAGCTTAGTTTCTGTTGGGGTGGGTTTGGATCCTATTCTGATTACATCCAACTCAACACAAACTTTGCTTCAAAAGGGCTACAATCAAGCAAGTGCAAGCTTTATTTTCTCAAAAATCTTTTTCCATGCAATAAAGGATCAGTCTTTCGCATACTCTGACATCGCCTGATGTTTCCCACTGCTTCAAATCGTCGTCCGGTGCATATCCCTCTTCCAGCTCCATTGAACTAAACCAGCCTCCAGTTCCTTTCAATTCAGCCCAACAATCCAGAAGACTTAAACAGTTCTCGCTGTGATTTGGTTGATTTGCCCAATCAAAGATTGGTTGTGGGACCTTCACGGGAGGATGTACATAGTAGTTTGGTACGTTAATGCCTTGCACTGCTCTGAAATCAAGTACTGATTGAGTTGAAGTGTGGCCTTCAAGCGCATATTTTCGACTCGTGTTCCTTCCAAAGCTCCTTTCAATCGAGTTTCAATTCTCCCGAAGTCCATTTCCTGGTCTGCGAGCTTCAATTCAAGCTGAGTGATCTTTGATTGCAGCTCCGCGTTTGATTGCTCCAAAAGCAAACTTGGTTGGATTTCAGCTTGCTTCAACGAAAGGACAGAAGTAGCCAACCCGCGGCCAGCTAGTGCACAAGACTCCAAGGACTTGTTGAAGTCACTTGACTGTTGAAGAACTTGTTGGACTAAGGAAGGAATTGGATTTGGAGGCACAGACGTCATTGAAGGATAGAGCGATACTTTTGAGAGAGCGGATTCAAAGAGGGAACATATGGTTATAGTAATGAGGGTGCTATGTGCAGATAAGGATGTAAATAAACAGGGATAAACAGAGGTTCCAACAGAATTCAGATAAAAGGCAATAAATAAACAGAACAATATTCTTTATTCAACATGACAACCAATACAAGCAATATATAAAAATAGAAACACTCTGCTCAAGACTTGGGTTTTGCCCTACAATGATACGTCAACGTCGCTGCCATCTGAAAAACTGGAATCGCCCCCAAATGCCTCGTAGTACTTGTCAGTGCTTTTGTGATGAGATGATGAGGAAGGGGCTGCTGCAAGAAGAAGCTTCGAGGAAGAGGATGGCAATGTGTTGTTGGGTGGGAGAGTGTTGGACAAGGAAGCTGACGAGGAAGCTGACGAGGATGTTGACGAGGACGTTGTAGTATTTGACTTGGGCTCAGGAAGGATTCCCATCTTCGTCAAAATCTTCCGCGCGTTGTTGGTTCCAGATTTGGTGCACTTAGATTGATCCAGTCTGGCTGCAATTGCCGCGTCAGCTACAGCTCCGACTCCGCTGTTATATGCCACTCGTTGATCGTTCGTCATGTGTTGAAAGACGTATTTCATCTAACCAACAAGTGAGTGTGACAAAGAGTACGCAGGCTGAAACCTACAATATCAGCTGTCAAATCACCCGTCAAGACACGCCGAAGTTCGTTTTGCTGCGTGCTTGCAGTCGCTGCATTCTTCAAGGGGGGTGCAGCTGGGGTGGGGGCAGCTGGTGCAGTTGGGCTGTTTCCTGTGAGCATTATGATGAAAAAAACGCGCGGAAACACAGAATGCAGTCAACGTCCCTCCAAACCACTGCATTGATAGAAACCACAAAAACAGCTTTGTCGAAGCAAGGAGTCTTGTTCCCAAAACATAAGAAGCCTCCTACGCCTCCCAATATCAAGTCAAATTCCCAAGATAATGTGTACCTTCAAGTGAGCAAGATGTGGTCGGAAACACTTGGAGTCAAGTTTATTATTCCAAGAAAGTCAAGTGGAAAGAAGAGTTCAAAACATGATCATCTTATCACTCCCACTGAGGACTTAATTGATCGCACTCAAGGGTTCTATACTCCAGAGTTAGGAGAGTTAGGATCAATCCCCATAGATGGTGTCGACTGATGGTGTCGAAATTTATCTTCTTTGATACTTAAAAAACCAGGTAGGAAGTGCTGGTGTAGTTTAGTGGTTACACAGTTGGGGATAAGATCCAGACACTCTCGGTTCGGACCCTATGCGCTGCTTTTTGCCAGTACGCCCAAGCTCGCGTCTGCCTGGTGTCTGCCTGGTGTCTGCCTGGCGTCGAAGCTGGTGTCTGTCATTTTGAAGATGGATCTGTTGTTAAGTAAAGCCTTGTTAATACAGAAATTGCTTCATTTCAAAAGGTTTGGCTCAGTGGGTAATAGCTTGGGCGTAAGATCTGAACGCTCTCGGTTCGGACCCTACGCGCTGCTTTTTGCCAGTACGCCCAAGCTCGCGTCTGCCTGGTGTCTGCCTGGTGTCTGCCTGGCGTCGAAGCTGGTGTCTGTCATTTTGAAGATGGATCTGTTGTTAAGTAAAGCCTTGTTAATACAGAAATTGCTTCATTTCAAAAGGTTTGGCTCAGTGGGTAATAGCTTGGGCGTAAGATCTGAACGCTCTCGGTTCGGACCCTACGTGCTGCTTTTTGCCAGTACGCCCAAGCTCGCGTCTGCCTGGTGTCTGCCTGGTGTCTGCCTGGCGTCGAAGCTGGTGTCTGTCATTTTGAAGATGGATCTGTTGTTAAGTAAAGCCTTGTTAATACAGAAATTGCTTCATTTCAAAAGGTTTGGCTCAGTGGGCAATAGCTTGGGCATAAGATCTGAACGCTCTCGGTTCGGACCCTACGCGCTGCTTTTTGCCAGTACGCCCAAGCTCGCGTCTGCCTGGTGTCTGCCTGGTGTCTGCCTGGCGTCGAAGCTGGTGTCTGTCATTTTGAAGATGGATCTGTTGTTAAGTAAAGCCTTCTTGATACACAAATTGCTTCATTTCAAAAGGTTTGGCTAAGTGGGCAATAGCTTGGGCGTAAGATCTGAACGCTCTCGGTTCGGACCCTGCATGCTACATTTTGCCAGCTCTTTGGTGATCAGCTGCTTTTATGATGGCCCTTCTTTGAATCAAGTTACTTTGATGCCTTTGAACTAATAGTATCAATGTTGCTTGAAATTGTTGACACTAAGGGGTGGTATCAATGTGGATGGAAGGCATGCTCATGGGATGTTGATTGTAAATCCTCATTGAAAAATTGTCTCTCAGAAACAACATGGCCACTGGCTTTGACAAGTGGTTGCTGAATGCCTCAGGAGAAACTGTTGGACTTGAAGTTCTAGAGGGGGGTAAAAGACTTCGGTTTATCATACGCCATGTGAGTAGTTGTGTGTTAGTGGATGGATGTCTTGACAATCAATGATAGTGCCCTGGATACTACTCTAAGGCCTGCATACCTTTTCAAGAGAGAGAAACTTGGAAACAAAACTATATGAAGAAACTAGAATCTTATGGAGCCCAGATTTTTGAGAGGATTGGCCATCTCCCTGTGCATCTCAATATGATAACAAAGACAGATCCCCAAGGAAATTTGAAAAAGTACTGTTGCCAACAGCATAGACAGACACACTATAAAAAGATTGAGCCTGATGTTGTGGTTTTTGAACAAGGTAATGCAGTTGATCAGGCAGTGCAACCAGCACAGCCCACAGAACTTCATGTAAGTTTTCAAGTAATTATTGATTTTTTAAATAACTAAATATTGTATTTTAAGGCTCATCAACATCAAGCAACACAGCCACAAAATCAAACACAGCCACATCCACCAGCACAGCCACAAAATCAAACGCAGCCACATCCACCAGCACAGCCACAAAATCAAACACAGCCACAAGCACAACCACCAACAGCACAGCCAGAAGTTGTTGAATTTGTAGAGCCAATGCAACTTGAAAATCAGGTGATTAAGCCCATTTTGGGAACAATATGAGCTGAATGAGCATTAGAGTCATCAACAAATTTTACCATCAAATCATCCAGAATACCTAAAGCTTCAAGAAGAAAATTTGCGTCTAAAGAAAGAGCTCAAGCAAACCAAGAAGGAACTCTCAGAAGCTCGTAGTATGCTGCAGCTGATAGAACAACAGCAAGCCTTCCCACAAAGAAGTCAATCCTCCAGTTCATCTTTCATGTCTACTCAGCAACAGAGCTCCGTTGCAAGTAACCAAGAGTCATCAAGCAGTGAGTTTCATTGGTTTACAGTTCTTATGAATTAATCTAATTTCTTCAAACCAAGATACACAAAAAATCCCTCTAAAAGATTTTGATGATTCTGAATCATTAATGCTTGATTTTAATTCAGATGGTTTCCCAGACAATTCTTCAAGCTGCAGTGGGTCATCCCTTGGTACACTTGAACCAATTACACATTCATCAAGATCTCAACAGAAAATTTTGGATCGTGATTCTGATTCTGATTCTGATTCTGATTCTGAAGCTGAAAGTGTGATTTTTGCACGACCACAAAGATTTGCCAAAAATCCTATTTCCAGTCAGAGAGGAGAATTGAACACTACTCCTGCTTCAACTTCGAGACTTCTTACTACACCTACTTATCAAAAGTCAAGTACTTCCCTTGTTCCAGCTAATTCTACTACACTTCTGTCTCTTCATTCAGGAAAGTTTGTTGCAACTCCAAAAGCTGAAAGAGAAAAAATAGAACAAGCTCACCTCAAAAAGTTTGATGCATTGAAAAAGCAGCAGTTGGACAAAGATAAACCAGAAACTGCTGCTTCATCACCGAAAAAGGGAGAGATGGCTAAAGTTAATCTTGGTATGCATACTCAAGGCATTGGGTCTCGAGAATCACGAAAAAGGACTTCATGTAAGATTTCATTTATTTTATTAAAACACTCTACTTACTCATTGTTGCAAGCTACATTGACAGAGATTCAAGAAATGTCAAGAATGAAGTCATTTCCTTCTGCAACAAGTGCCCCTGTAAT